>OY776278.1:80541441-81760191 GCA_963675445.1 Linnaemya vulpina | reverse complement strand
AGGGGCAAGCTCAGCAAGGTGGTGACCAAGGTCACGATGGTGACCAACAGTCGCAACCGCAAAGACAACAGCGCAATTTTAGGCGCGGTGGCGGTGGTGGCAGAGGAGGTCGCGGCCAACGCTTTAGAAACTACTATCCCCGCAACCAGCCTAGACGTCCAATGGGTGGTGTTGATGGCGGTATGGGCGGCGAAGGTGGCCACGATCAGAACGCTGACTCTATCCAAAGGGGTGGCGATGGTCCAGGTGGCCAACCAATGCGTCGCGGTGGTCCACCAAGACGTTTCTTCCGTCGCAATTTTAATAATCGCGGTGGTGGCGGTCCCCGTGGACCACGTAATGACGGTAAGATAATCAGCAGCTCATATAAATAATGCATAATATATCATAAGCTCTGTTCATTTACATTTTTACTAGAGAGTAAGAAGAAATTTTGCGAAATTTCTCTCAATAATAACAAAAAGTAAATGAACACTTCCATCCAAAATTATCAACTGAAAATAGTGATATGTTATATAGGTATATGCGAGTACTAAGTATTTACTCCAATATTTGGGAAAATTTTATATATTAGTATGAAAATAATGCGATTTTAACTATATATTTTTGTTTCTTTTCAACGAAATTAATAAATAATTGCTTTTTATATGTAGCAATCGTACAAGAACATTTCAAATAATTAAAATTTATCTACACAAACTTACTTACACTATCAAAATATTCTTATAATTTCTGTTATAAAAACATATATAAAACACAGGCACAAGTATATTTTCTGGAATTTTTAACTATTTCAATGAAAGAAATATTCATATATTTTGTGTCAAATCGCAGTGCCTCTATTTTAACGAGATCTCGTTGCACCAACAAAACGTTTGTTATTCTCTGGAACGCAGACCAAGTCAAAATAAATAACATTATTTTATTATTTATTTTTGGTAGATTCGGATAATAACCAACATATTGTTCTATGGAGATTTCTCACAAACTGCAGGATCCAGGCCCTCTGTAGATCCAAAAATATATTTGACCAAGCTTACATTATATAAAATATAAAAATTATTTATTTCATACGCAAATGCATATCTTAAAAAAAATCTACTATCTATTGCTATTGTGTGAAGTGTCGAGTATCTAGGTACTTATAGTTTTTACATCACCTCCAATCGCTTCTGCATCCTGTGTCCCTGATGTACGAGGTGTTTTGGTACTTAATTCATTTCCTTTAAACGTAATATTTGATTACTGCTGATCCTAAGCTTAACAAAAATAATCATAAACATATTTAATAGCTTTAAATACTTGCAATTACTTAACATTTCTCAAATTTCCCAAAATATTTTAATTTTTAGCATCTTTTAGAAAACTTGATTTCTAAATGTAACACAAAATAGCTGATTGGATAATTATTGAAAGTAAAAATTTTACTATCAAGAATTTTCAAGCATTTTCCAGTCTCAATCTTTTTCTCTCTTTTGTGGATCTCTCGTTGATAGTTTTTCGAGTTAATGAACACTTTTCTATCAACAATTGTTAAAAGTTTTCAGTAAATGAACAGAGCTATAATATTGTCAATTTTAAGTAATTGATATTAGAATAAGTTGCATATAATAATTTTAGAGAACTTTTCTTCAAACTTACGGAATAGAATAGATAAATTTAAATATATCTTGAGTTTTAAGCATATTCAAGTCATTACATATTTTATTAGATTCTAAATCATTACTTTCTTTGCTATTCGGATTGCCATGTAAAGACTTTAAAATGTTTGTGATTGTGAGATTTTGAAAAGTTTCAAACTTTTCAACTTATTAAAAGACTTTTATAAACTATCTGAGGATTATGTTAATAAATCAACTATAAAAATTCACAAATGATTTAAAAAAAATCACATTATAATAATTGTAGAGTAGGCTATGGAACTTATACAAACCAAACAAAGTAGTACAATGACAATATGTCAAATAATTTATTAACTATTTTATCAAACAGTTTATCAAAATCAAATAACTATAACACTATACAAACGAGAACATATGGGACAATTTACTATAACTATATGTTGAGTACTCAAGCGTTTTTAAATTCAGTGTCAAAAATGTTGGCATAATCAATCCATATACTATATGTTTTCTTACGAGTGTAAAAAATCTTTGAAACATCGTGATAATTGATTTATGTGAAGTTACATTTTACCATGTTTCATGTACGTATGGATATACTCACATATGTTAATAATTCTAAATTTTTATATAGTAATGTTGTATGACTGACCATTTTTAATAACAACAAGGCCTTCGAGAATAGTTAGAATTAGTAAAATGTCTACAAGGAGTAAGTTTTAATGTTGTCTTGATGTGACGTTCACAAATAGTGGATAGATTCTTATTAAACATACAACAAAATGTTATTGATCTATTTTGATTATTCGAAAATATAAATAGTTCACAGACGTGAATATCGTCGGCGGTTTCAACCAGTTCACGTTATAGCGAGCGTTTTTAAAAACAAATTACTTTCAATATCAATGTATTATTATTTGTAGGTAATGTACAACAAGGTGGTGGTCCTCCACGCAACAACAATCGTCCTAGACGCAATAACAACAGAAAACCAAGTAATGCTGGAGGACAAAACAATCAACAGGTAAACTAAATCATCATAAAAGAAAATTATTAACAACTAAACATCACAAAATAAAACAGAGCAGTCTAGTCTCATCAAATAATTTTTTTTTGTTAAAAGAATATCGTTTTTAACAATATATAGAAGAGCATCATGTAAATGTTTTTGAAACAACGAGACTTAAACGCTGTTTATACTAAAAAGTAATTATTTAATATTAATGTTTATTAAGTAACAGTTTTAATATATACTAGAACTCTTCTAATAACAACAATAATCACCAATAAAAACTAAATTTATATAATTTATTGTAAAATGACTGCAAGAAAATCAAATAAGATCATTAAAGAATAAAATTCATTTTAAAAACCGAACAAATCGTTTTTAATAATTAATATTATGTTTATGTATGTATTACTATATTAACGATGTTATTAAAGTTAATATATCGAGCCTTTGTTGTAATTGAGGTCATAACTCAAAATTTGTAAAATATGAGATAGTAATGAAAAAATAGGCTTTAGAGTCAAGCCCGTGTCTTAAATAATAAAATTGTAAGTTCTAGGAACAGGAATATTTCTTTTTTCTCAGTTCTTATGTTTTTAAGTTATGAGTCTATTGCAGCAACGGGTCTCTGTGTATTTATAAATAATTATTCAAACAAGATATACATATATGCCGAGAAAAGTTTATGATATGTCGTAAAGTTCTGCATATACCAACATTTTTCGTAGAAATGTTATAAAAAATTTCATGCGTTGTTATATAATGTCAACTCAAGGTGTTATAAAATCATATGTCAAGCCCCAAACCTCAATACAATGTTTTTAAATGTCTTTTACCCATTTACGAGAAATCTTGCTAACCCGTTAAAAGGAGTGAAATAAATTTCAAATATTTCATACAAAATTTTCTTAAAATAGATACTAAATACATTGAAATTTTTAATGAATATGGAGTAAATTTATATATTGGAATATACTGGCAAAAATGTATCCATTTCTAAGAAAATTTTTAAAAAGTCGATATTGTGAAATTTTCAATTTTAGCTTTTATTGTATAAAATTAACAGTAAGCTTCTTTATATTTAAAAATAATTTATTTTGAAAAATACAGGCAAAAAGGGTATTCATTTAGTATGTAGTTCACCTGAAGTATTTATGTGTGCGGTGAACTCTGATTTTGTAAGTTCTTTTTAATACTTATCAGCGACTTTTTGAGTTTTGTATCATTTAATTTTAAGCTGTGACTCTCCAAAGTGTGTGCCAATACATAAAATTATTTTTTTTTTTGCAATCCAACATACGCCAAAAAAAATTCATATAAACAGCATTACATAAAAAAGTATGAACCTAAAAAAGTCGAAATTGGGTAAAACTGCAGTTGTTGCTTAATTGACAAAAATTACGATATGTTTGAAAGCATAAATGCATAGGCATTACTCGGGTAAATAAATAATAAAATTAGCCGGAAAAAATAAAAAAATTAGTAAACAGTAAAATTGTTTATTTGTTATTTATTTTTTCCGGCTTGAGGTCTTTTTAATAATAAAATAAAATTAAAACTTTTCTTTTTTAATATTTATTTATTTTAATTCCAATATTTCGACCAACTCTGTTGGTCATCTTCAGAGAATTGCTATTTTATATATTAGTCCTGGTGTAGTCAGTCGAAATATTGGAATTAAAAATACAAATATGTTATAAAAGGTCTACAACAAACATATTCAAACAGTAAAATTTTAATTGTAACTAAAAATTTAAAACTTGATGCATTATTTATACACACATATACATATATGTACGTAACAGTACATCTATGGATTAAGCATGTTGGTAAGGGCCTTACAAAAGTCATGGCTTTTCTACATATATATTGTGTTGGACTTATATGAATTAATTTCTTTGTATCAAAAATTCATATATAAAATATTTGAAAAGTTATTCTTGTCTTGAAAATTTACTTAAGGTACATTTCGGTTAAACCATGACCTGTTCTTTGTGTATGATCTGTTAAAGATTGATGCTTTATCCGGTTTTGTGTATGGTACGCATTCTCTTCATACGATTTTTCTTATCTCCATTTTGTGCCACGATGTCTAATCTTGTTATTGAAAAGTTATCTAATTTTTGCTTCATAAAATTGTTAATGATTGAAGTTTAGTTTTCAAATCCTCGCTAACCTACTCTTCTTTGTTTAACATTAAATTTAAAAATACTTTACTCGGAGTATCTAAATTTATTAAACAATCTTGGCATTTTTTAAGGATACCACGGATATTTTAATAGTTGTTCTGCAAAGAACGGAAAATTAATACGACACAATTTAAATAAGGACAATAAAGTGTCTATTTTTTGTATTTACCCTATTCTGTAACTATTAAAAATTGTCGAATTTTGAATGCGAATACCTCATATGAACGTAACATTAACAAATAGTTACGGTATAAAGAAACGATTATTTGCGATTATTCCTCCGCTTACTTTCTGAAGAATAAAACATAGACGTAAAATATTTCTATCATATACATATATAATCTATTTGCAAAGTTTTCTCTTGTTCTTTGTTACTGCTTTCGTACACCAAATAAATACTGCAAGGTAGGAATATAGTTTAGTGGAGTGGCGTTATGACAATATTTCAGCATCGCTTGATTTCATATAAAAATTTAGCAAAGAAGGATCTAATGGGTTTCCCCCGATGAATTTGATTTAAGTTGAAGATACTAACCGTTAAAATAGTTCTTTTTTAATTCAAACGTTACGTTTTCAAAAATACAGAAAAAAACAAGTCTCAATATTAGAAGAAATCTAGTAAATCTATTAAGAAAATTTACCTTATCCTAATGACAAAGTTACAATTTTGTCACAAAAATTTTTGATATATTTTTCTAGCTTATTTATGATTTTTTGCTTAAATGCATTATAATTAATCATATACATACATACTTCTTTTTGGAAAAAGAGTTTTTGTTGCATCAATGCAATTCCGGATTGTGTATTATAACTGTACCAAACATTGACTTAAACTGATGTATACGCAGCCAGCCTATTATTTTAGGAATTCATGTTTACCCTAGAAACTTTATTTTAAAATGTTAAAGTTACACTACACATTATTTTTTGTTTCAGTTAAATATATATTATTTTGATTCCTTTAACGATCTTTGTTTAAATTAGGACTGACTTGCTATCACAACCATCAACTTTTTTCTTAAGCACGACGTTTAATAGTTTAAAAAGTTTATTTTTGAAATCTGGAATTCTATGCTTATCTTATGTATTAAATGTTTATTTTTTCAAATATAAATATATACATAAATAAATATTTTTTAGTTTTAGTTAATTTAGTGTTGTTTAAGGCCTTATTAAAAAAATATTTTATGCTTATAAAATGCTTGAGACAAATTTTCTATAAGAAATTTGTCTTATTAGCTAGTAAGCATAAAATATTTTTCGTTAGTATTCTTTACGAGAAAAAAAATATTAGCAATTTTTGATTTAACTAATTTTTATTTTTCTTTTTGTTTATTTTCAAAATCTTATCATCTATATCTCTCAACTGAAACGCAAAAAATGTATTCTAAACACTCAATATATCTACATATGTAACACTACAAATAAAAAAAATTCAATGTATCTGCGTGAACTAGACTGTCGGCCACGAGGTTAAAAACACCATTACTGAAAGCAGCGCTTAAGTAGGAAGACTGGCGTGGCAAACAAATTTAATTACGCGGAGTTGCAGGCAGCAGTGAATTATGAATAGCAAATCATAAGCCAACAAAGTTTAGTTTTTAAATATATGTATAATTGCATCTACTTGTTTAAACATGTCTAAAACCAATTTTTAAAAAGAATTCATTAAGCTTTTCATTCTCGAATCACACATTTTTTTGTTCAAAATATTAAAATATAATTATTATGAGTATACCTTTAAATGAAACTTAGAGCCATATACATATGTATGTACATAGTAAGTTGCAAAAATTTTTAAGAGCTTTTAATAATGAATGCAATATAATGCGAATTCCATTTCAATTACAATCATTGGACTTTTGGTATAGAGCTTCATTAAAATCAGATGAAACTGCGCCGTAAATTTATTAAAACTGCAGTTACAAGGTTTGGCGTGTTCATATTTTTTCAATTTATATATATTAAAATTTTATTTTTGGAAAAAATAAATAACGTATTTTACCTATATTTTATCCGTTTCTCTACTAATTGTGCACGTCTTATGCCTTCACAAAAGTAGCAAAGTAGTTAACGAGGGAGAACTTTCCAGAAGAAGCGTACTCCAATACTCTGTTGAAAGAGAGTAAACGATCACTGCTCTGGCTGCACTTGCAAAACGAATTGAATGAATCAGTGATATCTACTGTATTTTGAAACAGGGAGCATTAACCCCTTCATCCACTTGTTTATACAAAACAGCAGTATTAAAGAGCTCACAATCAGTGTTAGAATACAAAAAACAAAGTTTGGTGAGTGAGAGAGTTAAAAAATGAGCGAAATAACGTATTTCACCATGTTCTGAAAACTATGCGATGTGTTGGAGTTTTGCAATTGTTAGCAGATATCTTCGAACACTGAAAATGTATGTTTTATGGCAAGAAAACATAAGCAAATAAGGTTTAAATTAAGGAAGCTGAATATAAGAGTCTTCTCAAGACACTTGGGTACACCACATTCTCTCATCAATACTTATTGAAGCGAACCACTAGACCGAATTGCAGCACATGTAACACCAATCTCATTGTCAAACATGTTCTTGACGAATGTGCAATATACTCGAACCAGAGAAGATTACAGTTCGATATTCCTTTCACCAACTTTCTTTTGGAAGCAAACGTCTCCAATATAAACATATATAACTTAATCAAACAATCCAAACTTCTTATCTAATTTGTACATAGAAAACCGATGGCCATAGTAGCCAATGCTTACTTTGTATTCCCTTATGACCGGAATTATATATCCCGGGCTGATAATGCGCCCTAATCTTTCTTCTAAATACAACCTCCAGTTGTTGAATCGTGAGCAGACAAAGACGACGTTTTCAGTATCGTCGTTCTTAAAACAAAATAGATATGACCTAAAATAACCATGTCCAGACAAGAATTGTGTAAGGTAATAGTTTAAATCACCATGTTTCCTAGTCAGCCATAACCTGATGTCGGGTGTTAACGCATAAGTCCATTTTCAGTAGTTGACCAGCGTTCTTGCCACTTTTGTAAACAAAAGTGTTATCCCTATTTATGATTTCTAAATCGATTGGTATTATACTTGCAATGATAAAAGCGTATTCGGCCGGCACTGTTCGAACTTCCACTACATATGTACATATATACTCTTAAAGCAGCTAGCCAATACACAGTTGATATCAATCTCACATAGGTATGTATGTGCAGTATCTAATTGAATCTGACCATACATAATGCTCCTTACTACAGCGAGCAGTTTCCTCTGAAGATAGTTTAGACCTCATGTATTTGGCATAATCCGAGAAGGCGCCGAGCGCATTTATGATACTTTACACGCTATATACATATGTGTCGCAAGTGCTTACGAAAAGTTCCTGGATATATCAGAAATGACTTTGATCCCATGCAATATACCAACATTAAGGATAATACGTTTTCCTAGCCTTACGGAAACTAATCAAAACCGTTTTTAAGATCAGCTAGAGTTATATATATATATATATATATATATATATATATATATACTATATAAATATATATATATATATATATATATATATATATATATACTATATAAATATATATATATATATATATATATATATATATATATATACTATATAAATATATATATATATATATATATATATATATATATATACTATATAAATATATATATATATATATATATATATATATATATACTATATAAATATATATATATATATATATATATATATATATATATATATACTATATATATAAATATATATATATATATATATATATATACTATATATATAAATATATACATATATATATATATATATATATATATATATACTATATATATAAATATATATATATATATATATATATATATGTATATATATATATATATATATATATATATATACATATACATATACACTATATATACATATATACTATATATATACATATATACTATATATATATATATATATATATATATATATACTATATATATATATATATATATATATATATATAGTATATATGTATATATATATATATATATATATATATATATATATAGTATATATGTATATATATATATATATATATATACATATATACTATATATATATACATATATACTATATATATATATATTTATATATATATAAACATATATACTATATATATATATATATATATATATATATATATATATATATATACTATATATATAGATATATATATATATATATATATATATATATAGATATATATATATATATATATATATATATAAACATATATACTATATATATATATATATATATATATATATATATATATACTATATATATAGATATATATATATATATATATATATATATATAGATATATATATATATATATATATATATATATATATATACATATATGGATAAATTAGTATGTATATATATATATATATATATATATATATATATATACATATATACTATATATATATATATATATATATATATATATATAGTATATATGTATATATATATATATATATATATATATATATATATGCATATATATATATATACATACATATATATATATATATATATATATGTATATACATATATATATATATATATATATATATATACATATATACATATATATATATATATATATATATATATATATATATATGTATATAAATATATATATATATATATATATATATATATATATATATATAAATTTATATATTAGTATGTATGCATATATATATTTATATATATATATATATATATATATATATATATATATACATACATATATATACATGCATACATATGTATATAAATTGAACTACCTACTACTGGTAACGCTGGCAGAGGGAAATAATAATAATAGCTATTTTTGTACTTCATGAATGTTTTGGCACCATTGTTTGTAAACTACAAAAAAAATATACTAAAATTAACTCAGTTCTAAATTTGTGTTCAGGAGCTTTGATTAGTCCGCAGAAAAGAATTTAAGATTATTTAAATATTAGGAACTTTGGGCAAGAATTAAATAAATTGAATAATGAGCAAGGTGCATAATCAATTAGGTTTAGAAAAATATATATCATACAATGAAAGAACAGGTATAAGCAAATGTTGAGTCCCGAGTGTCACACGATACTTGTAGGAAAGCAGAAACTCGCTATTCAAGGTCATTATCGTATTGCTCATAATGTCGATATAGATGATTATGAAAATAATGAACATATGGTAAATATGCACAACCGGGACATTCACAGTGAAGTTGATGCAGGGGAGAGTAACCCTCATGTTTATTATAGTATTAAATACATAAATGATAATGCGAAAACCAAAATAAAATCAAGCTATAACATGCCAGACATTTTGGAGGAGAAAGGATATAAAACATTCATTGTGGCGGACTATGTCGAATATTGCAAAGAAACAAACATATCAAAATGCTTAATAAAAAATTGCGAAAGAGGTATGAGTGGCCGCAGGACCGGTAATATTAAAAGGCATTATGACAAAGTGCACAACTTTATCATTTTGCATGAAAAAATAAGTGCAGTGAATAAGGAACTGGATTTATATTATAATAATGATAATTTTGGAGATAACACATTTTATGAAGAGAATGAAGAAGAAATGTGTAATGTGTCTGATCATCACTCTAGTTTTACAGTAAACTTGCAGCAATACGTAGACTATGATACCCTAACTGACAAATCTCTTTGTAAAGTTCCAGGATGTAAAACTTATTTGCAGGGTAAAAAAGACTTTACCATTAAACGTCATTATGGCTTAGTGCATAATTATGACATTGAATCAAATGGAGCGAAAGCTTATAACAAGAACTTTAAAAATTGCAATGCCCCATTTCAGAATATATCCGCTATACTAGCTGAAGATTTAGTAAAATATGACATAAAAACTACATCATATCAGTGTTTATTTAATAATTGTAATGAGGTTTTGGATAAACATTTACCTACTCTTAAAAGACATTATCATGAAATGCATAAAATAATAATAGCAAGATATTCTGATAGTATACCACACACTTTATATAAAAAACGTAAACGTGACGGCAACAATCCATTCGAAAGCGTATTTTCGAGAGAAGATGAAGAATTTATTGATGAATCTCAGCTGTGCCTCGTCAAAAATGAAGTTTTAAGCGACGATGATTATCCGCATTGTTCCAAAAGATTTAATGCATATCAAAAAACATTTTCTATCAAAAAAGTAGTTAGTGAAAGTGCAGATACTCAATCAAAGTCAACAGAAGTAGAAATAACGAAACAAGAATTTTTCAAATTATGTTTAGACTTAGTAATTGATCGTGATATAAAATTGAGTCTTTTTGATGATGAAAAGCTTTTTAAAAAGTTGCTGGTTCCGTTTGAACAAGCATTTGATTGCCATGTAGACTCTTCCCTAGTACAATCACTAATGCTTGCTGCAAATAATATAGTGATGAGCGCATTAAAGGAAATGTTTATTAATAAAATTGTATGTTTGGAATTGCACATTGTAAATTGTGAGAAACAATATTATTCGATTTTAAATGTACGGTTTTTGGATGAACAAGTGATATGCAATAAAGTAATAGGTAAGTACATCTTATATTTTTTATTTAATTTAATTTATTATTAGTATTACAGTAATTTTCTTTTATTTGTATACATTCACTTATTTACAATATATATAATAACATTTGATTCAATCGTACGAAGTTAATACCTTTTTTATGACCATATTATTGTCTCTTTCATTTTTCATATTATTTGGCAAACAACTAAAAACCTGAAGACATTTTTAAAATAATGATCTCTGCATTAGTCTTGTAACCCTTTGTAAACGAAAATCATCTGCATTTCTAAGGTTATATGGCTGGGAGCTACATACGTATCTTATTTGTTCACGCAGATATTCTGGGGCATACCTTGCTGAATTTTTTCTAATAAATTTAATGGTTAACCATTTTGAATTATTAGCACCGCATTTATATGTGTATACCGATCGCATTTCAAAATTATTCTGTTTTTTTCTAGTTTTTACATTGCTCATTGGTTTGTGTTGCTACATGTATATAAAACTAATGATCCAAATTCAAAATATATATATATATATATATATATATATATATATATATATGATATTTTGCTTCTTATTATTAGGAATCCAATTATTTTACCAATTTTCTTAGTTTTAGTTTTCTGCATATTACAAATCCAAGATTTTTAATATTCTTGGCTTTTCTATAATATTATTAATTTTAAGTACTTCATCGGTACTAATGTTTGTTTCTATAATTTTAGCTTTTTTATTTAGTTTTAGGTTCATCGTTTATCATTTCATCTCATAGAGTATCGTTGACTTTTGTTTCTTCTTTTTATTTGTCAAATAGGATTAAAACAATTGTAACTCTTTATTTCTTTCTGAGTATTTCTTATTTTATTATACCGTCTCACGAGTGTGTTATTTGTGAAATCTCGATTGATATTTCGAGGGGATATTGTTTGACTCAATTCTTCCAGTTGTTTTTTAACGACCTTTTCCAATATTTTTTCACCCGTTTTTAATATATTAACTGGCCTATATTTTTCACACTTTTTAGTTTTCGGCACACTTTTTAGTTTAATGGGGTCTACATGTTAACTGTTGCTGTTTGTAGAACATTTATTCTGTAGTCAAAAATCTACGTTTAGAAAATCTGCCCCTATCGGCTAGGAAAATTTATGCTACTTTACAAAACAACTATTTAAAAACCATATAAGCTTAACGCAAAAAATAAATATTAAATTTTCTTACAGGATTTTTACCCATTACCAAAGCAGGTAATGCAATTCTACCAATTTTTGAATATTTGAATAAATTTAACATAGACAAACACCAAGTTTATATGACAACAATAGCCGTTAGTTTCCAAGATGATAAGGAAATTGATGAAATTTGTAATAATTTGTGCAAACATAACCCTAATATAAAAAAACACCCCATATTCCACATACAGGCTATATTGAGATCCTTTGTACACAAGTATTCTGAAGATATTAACAGACTGGAGGAACTAACAAATTCCAAGTGCAAATTAAATATGGCCGTGTTTAGCAATGTGGTAGAACTGGGCAATTATATAAAAAATTTATCAGGAAAGGGTGTAGACTTAAAAAGTCAGTTATGGGAAGCTAAACCTTTTATGAAAACGTTGGAAATATTGAGAAATTTTATAGAAAAAGTAACAGAGGAACAATATGTGGCAGGAGACTTTTATCGTGATTGGCTGTGTTGCGAACTAGAATTAAAAGAACTGACGAAAAACAATAATGCATATGCTAGCAAATTGTATCAAGATTTCACTGAATACAAAACCACATTGCTCCAATCTAATGAACTTGCGGCTGCACTATATTTGGATGTAAGATTCAATTTTTTGGGTTCTTCTTTATTAAGTGATAATATAAAAACAAAGGGCAAGGTAATTAATAATACATATGTAGTACGTCAGTGCGTATATGTACATAAATATTTGCATTTGTAAAACCATAATGTTTTATTTATTTAAATATCGTTTATGTTAAAACGTAGTTATTTCTCTGCTCAATATGGGAAAATTTTAATAAATTCATGCAGTCTTCAAAAAGCAGTGTTGATCTCCTGGTAATTGATGGAAATTTCGACTACGCCGCTAACGATGATGGATACGGTCTGCTTAATCAATATGTTAATGACATTATGCCAAAAACAGCAAGTGTCTGCATACAAGATATGATTACTACTTGTGTTCCATACAGACGGCAACCTTTTAGCCTGGATATTTTAAAATATTGGAATAATAAGCGCATGGATATGAAAGACATAAATGAATTAACTAAAATAGCATTTTCATATCCCTCTTCTCAGTTTGTTTTAACATACTTACAAAAAAGTTTCACTTTTTATTATAGAGATACCGATACATTTGATAAGTTTCTTATTAAATACAATCAAAGTATATTAGAAAAAAATTTAGATTTATTATTTAAAGATTTTAAATCTAGCCTTTAAATGTAACACTTAAAGAAAACAAATATTTTATACATATTTACAATAAGGAATGTGTCGTGTTTTCTTTTCAACACTAGAAGCGGTGTCGTCTCATGTTTGTCCCGTATGTAATTTTGACAAAATTTTTCCCAGCTTTTACGTTATCTTGTTGATTTCTGGAAAATTTCTCTGCTTCATAACTATATTACGCCTTATCAGCGTAAGGAAGGAAAAGTTGTTGAAAGGATAAATACTAACAGTTCGAGGGATTGTTGTATACTGAACCAAGTTAATGAATTAAATATTTTTGTAATGAACGAACAGGGGTCAAATTACCGCAATCGATGATCAATCGAAATTTCAATATAAATTTGAACTCATATCGAGTGCTACAATTTGCCTCCAGATATAAATTTTTAGTTTTTATCCAAAACTATATATTTATACATATTTTTACATATTTTCTTATATTTTTCAAGATTATTTTATTGTATAAAAGTAAAGAATTAACATAAATTAAGAAAAGAAAGAAAAACTTAGAATATTTAAAAATAAAAAACATATTTTCATGTAATGTTTTTCTAAGTGATAAAAAATATGTTTAGTATTGTGAATTATGATAGATAAACGTATAAAGATAATTTTAAACAATGATTTAATGTCTGTTTCGTGAACAATTATGATTGAAATATAATAATACACCGACAAAAACAATTTATGTATTATATAA
The DNA here is from genome assembly GCA_963675445.1 of Linnaemya vulpina. Lineage (NCBI taxonomy): Eukaryota > Metazoa > Arthropoda > Insecta > Diptera > Tachinidae > Linnaemya > Linnaemya vulpina. The sequence goes on along the minus strand of OY776278.1, from coordinate 81,745,577 downwards.
TAAACAATATTGAATTAAACGAGCTTGACAATTTACTTATCATTGCTATTTAAGTTGGTAGAAAGGAGAAATAAATTCTTAAGAATATTTTTAAGGTTACTTTAAAATTTTAAACTAAAACCGGGTGCCATAGCTAGTTGCCTTTGATCCATGCCGGCATTTAAAACGAAACCGGTATTAGCTGATGACTTTTTGTTGCCAGTTATTATGCCAGAAATAATCTTTCCGCCACTTCCGGTTCCAGCAATATCATCTTTACCTAACTGCTTGAATTGGGAACCACCAGAAGGTGGCTTGGGCGAGGAGGCCATAGCTTTACGAGCACCTAATTCACTTTTAGCTGGCCAGGTGGGAAACATGGATGGATCAATGGGTACTGGCAGTTCATTAAAATATTGATGTTTTTGTGCTGTATCAGCAGTTAACCTTTGTTTAGGATCATAAGATAAAAGACCCTGAAGTAAATCTATTCCAGTATCTGAAGTTTTATCCGCAAAATGTTTTCGCAAACTGGAAACGGGATAATCGGCAAATTGAGAGTTTTGACTAAGTATATTTTTCACCGCTGGCAGTTGACTATAGCCTGGCCATATTTTTTCGTTTGGCGTGCCTAGTTCCTAAAGGTTCGAAATAAATATTAATTATTGGTAATTTTCGAATACAACAATATATTTACCTTAAAAATTCGATTTAATTCATCAACTTCCGATTTTCCTGGGAACAAAGGTGCCATTTGTAGGAATTCGGCAAATATGCAACCTACAGACCACAAATCAACCGGAGTAGAATATTCTGGTGAACATAACAGCAGCTCGGGTGCTCGATACCACAAAGTGACTACTAATGAGGTATACTTCTTTAAAGGGGAACCATATTCTCTGGCCAAACCAAAATCGCCTACTTTTAAAATGCCTTTGTGCGATAATAACAAATTAGAAGTCTTCAAGTCCCTGTGCAGAATCCAGTTGTCATGCAAATGAGCTACCGCTTTCAACAACTGTTGAGTCAAACATTTAATTTCTCCAGGAAAAAATGATTGCTTCTTTGCTTTCATTGTTTCCATTAGAGATTTCAGATCATGCTCTACATAATCCATAACAATGAAAATTTTATCCATATTTGAACCCACTACTATTTCTCGTACCGTTACAATGTTAGGATGTTGACCTTTAAGTAGAGTGTTGATCTCACGTAAAGATGTAATAGGAAAACCTTCCTTTTCTTTTTCCATTTTGAGACGTTTGAGAGCAACAATTTCATTAGTTCGCTTGTCTTTCGCCCTATAGACAACACCATATGTACCTTCTTCTATACGATTTAAGCACTGAAATTCTTCAACCGATCGACAACCCTGTATGCCAGGATAGTAGTTAGGCAGTGGATTGCCCTTGTCGTCTGTGGCAGGTAAGTCATCATTAGCCTCGACTTTCTTTTTATCTGTTTCACTTAAGGATAGTTTATCTTTAGTTTCTTTTTCTTCTTTGCGGGAATTAGCTTTCATATCACGCTCTTCACTACGCGATCGAGAACGCGATCGTGAACTTGATAAAGTGCGACTGCGTGAGGTAGCTGAATGAGAACGTGATCTTGAGCTTGAATGGGATATAGACCTCGATCTACTGTGTTCTGATGAATGTGATCTAGATCGTGATCTCGTGCTGTGTGATAGAGATGATCGGATCGATCTAGACCTGGAGCGGACAAGCTTATGTGAACGTGAGCGTGATCTAGAACGGCTAAGTGACAACGATAGCGTACCGGAGCGGAAAGATCTTTTACTATGAACTGCTTCTTCATCGTCGTTTCTACCATCAGCAGAATATTTAGACCTAGAAGAATGTTTTTTTTTCTTCGCCTTCTTTTTAGATTTCTTAGGTGATTTAGACAACTCTCCTATTGACAAAGGACTTTCAGGTAGAGATACCTCGTCATCGCTGCGGTTATCACGGTTTTTCTTTTTCGATTTAATTTTTTTATAGTTACTGTCATCTGTGTCGGTTTCGGAGTTGCTGACACTATTATCTTCTTCTTCATTTCGACTATCACTTGAAGAAACGCTTACATCTTCGTCGTCGTCTTCTTCCGCCGGTTCATCGTCATCACTACTGTCCGTAGACTTTCTAACGCGTTTTCTTTTTGCTTTATCATCGTCATCACTTTTTTTACGTTTAATTTGAACATTTAAACCGGCGGTTACACTGGCCGCCACAGCGGTGGGACTTAACGTATCAAGGGTACGGTCTCTTCTCAATTCTCTGCGTGCTTCGAGCTCCCTTCTAGCAGTTTCTTTACGCTTTTCTTGTTCTTGTTCGGCTGCTAGAAGTTTCGCTCTACGAGCTATTAATTCAGGATCATCAGGAGTACGCCGTTTTTCTGCTGGAGCTGCAACGGTCTTAGGAGGAATAATATCTTCTATGACTGCTGCTCTTTTTTCGTGCTTGTCTTTATGACGCTTATGCTTTTTGCGCTGTGTATGACGGATGTTTTCTTCGGTATCTGGACTATCAACAACTTCAATTATGGCTTCCTTCTCTTTTAAACGTCTAGCTCTGTGACGTTCTGCTTTTGACGACGATCTTTCATGTTCGCGTTCATCATATAAACGTTCATATGAATCTTCTCTAGTAGTATTGACACCTTCTATACTATCATCCTTTACATATTTATGACGTTTGCTAAGCAGCCGTGAACGCAAATCCTGTTCTAAGCTTTCAGGATCTTTAGACTGATCATATGTGGTATATTTCCGTTTTTCCATGTCGTGTTCATGATATTTATGTCCTCCTCCTCGGGAAACTTCAAATTCTTGATTATGTTGTTGATGATGATGACGCTGATTATGATAGTCGGTGGGTTGCGGATGATGATACTCTTGTTGTTGTCTTCTGTGTTCATAATAATCTTGTCGTTGACGTTGATGCAATTGCAATTGTGAATGATTGTGATGCTGTTGCTGGTAATGGTGGTATTGATGTTCTTGGTGGCCGTGATAATTACTGCCACTACCATGACTATATATATGACCACTACCACGAGATCCAGTAGCATCTTCTTTTAGGCGATCATAATGTTTGCTATGATAGCGTTTATCACTGCTCGCTATAAAGTCCTCTCTTTCGTATCCACTTTTCTGACCTTGATACCGATCATCACCGTTGCCGCGGCGCATTTCTTTACGGTCTACATCACGTTGTCGATTATAATCCTTTTCTTTGTCACGTCCTGATATATCTGTATAACGTTCCTTATGCTTGCGATCTTTGGAATGTTTTTTATCTTTTACTTTTTCTTTCCGCCTTGATCCACTGAAATCTCTGGAGACATGAGCCTGCGGAGGTTTTATATCCAAAGAGTGTGTGTCATGGTCATCATCGCCGCTATAATAAAAAATTTAAATTTTTTTCTTTGTGTTTGAGGAAAATAAAATATTAAAAAGAAAAATACATGAGAAAACGTAGTCATAAAGAATTATTAAAATCAAACATTTTGTTTAAATCAAATCCCCATCTCTATTAAAAAAAATCGCAGCTTTAGATGCAATTTCGACACAAGATGAGCCGGCCCCTCTGCATTATTTTTAAGGATGATACATCCCGTTGCGTTCGTTAACTTTTCTAATTTGTTTTCAGCTTAGTTTGAAGAATATTCGTAGGTATTTAATTTTATCCATGATCTAGCGTTACAATGGCCAGTATCTTTTTTTATAAAATCGTTAATACTTATACTTATTTTATATATTTTCTTTTTATTGTTTTTTTTTTGCTATTTACCCATGATGCTCGTTTGCTTACTATTTTTCCTGAAGAAGTTTGCACATTTTTGCTTGGAATTGTATTAATCTACATAGAAAATAATGAGAAGAAATAAAACATGTTAAATAATGATGCTGAATTAAGTTTTTTATTTTAAAGAAAACATATGAAATTGCATATTTATTTCTATACATATCTGTTATTCATTTTGTTTCGAATGATAAATAATTAACTGAAAATCGTCTATTTTTACTGCAGAGTTCGATAAAAATTAAGGAGGATTCGATAGTAATAACTTATATTTTCTCGAAAAATTAAAACTGACTTTCAAAAACTCTCGAGTAAATTTTTGTTTTAGAAGACCGCAATTTTATATGTATTTACAACTTCACTTTGTTCACAAATTTTTACTAAAATTATTTTAACTTGCATTTATTAATACGCCGATAAATACAAATTATTAATGTGGCTCGGATACTTCACGACATATAAAATTTTTTTATTTTATTTGATTTTTTTTAGAAGTTTTATGATCGCAAATATGCATACATATGTACTACGCCAAAATTTATTAATGTTTATTAAAAACAACATAAATTAGTAGATTTATAGAATTAAATTATATTTATTATAAAATACCACAGAGTTGATTAGATTATAGATTATTTTAAAATAGTTTGATTTGCGTACACTGAAGCGTCAGTGTATATTTATAAGTTTTAGCTTAACCCTCAAGTTTAAAATGTTTTAGCTTTAAGTAGATTTTTTGTTTCGATTTTTATATAAATAAATAGTTTATGATAGATGCAAAACTCAAAACACGGCTCGAGAGCTGGAAATGTTAAAATTATTTGTGGTAAAGTAAATAATTTGTTTATTTGCTTTAATTAGCTTCGAATTTTGAGCTTGTAACCGTTTCCTTTAGACTTTATTTTGACCAAACAGCTCTGTTTTAAACGTTTTATATTTTGAGAGCGGGAGAGGTAAATCAAGAGTGGAGTCTGCGCATGTATAGTAAACTTGATTAATAAAATTTATTTTAAGTTGAATTTAATTAGTAACCAGTTTTTCTCAATATGTTTTAATGCAAGCGTTTTTACCAGTGTCAATATATTAATCACTTATATACATATTAAATATTCGCTAAAAAGTAATTATGAATATACTTACACTCTATTACTTTTATTTTTTCAGACATATTTAATATATGGAAAGACAAAGTAAGCACGAATTTCTATGTTTGTGCACTGAAAGCTCATTTTACTAAAATTTTTTTTTTTAATTTTTATATACAAAAGGCAATTCAACGCCTGTACTTCTTCTCTACGTTAATGGGTGGAGAAATTATGCAGAAAACAAAAATACATTTAAATTTTTTTTTTTTAATCTTCTATAAATTGCATTGACACAAATTGGGTCTTAAATTTTTTGATTTTTTTCTTGTAAATTTCGTTAAAGCCGTGATTTAAAAAATGGCATCCTAATTTAAACTGTTACTTTTATTGCCTCTTTTTGTAAATAAAAAAACTTTTGGGATTTTATATAAAAAACAAAAACAAATTAAAGTTTCTTTATGTTGTTTCAATATAAATACACAGATAATGTTAATTTTATTTCTGATATCTACATTTAGTAGAAACAATTTCAATTGTATAAAATAAATCTATTTTAGTGCTCAAATCAAGTTATATCATCTTGACATAATATATATATATAATATATTATATCATGACGAAGTCCATTTTTTTTCTTGAAGTATTTATAACACTAACAAGGTATTACTTTATACAAACTTTTTATAATTAACTTTTACCTTATTCCATCATATAAGTATGTGCAGTTAACAAATGCTGTTAGCTGGTATGTTTACCTTTGATTGTTAAAAGAACAACAATGTATGTATCCTTCAAAAAGAAATCAACAGAACATACAGACATTAAAAACAAAAATTTATATAATCTATTGAACTCACCTTAAACAAAAAATTTATATTAATTCAAATGCCATCGCGATGATGAAGGTAGTAGTAATACAATTCCAAAGCAAAATACTCCACAAACAACTTCTAAGGCGCAGAAAGTAAATCAACAGCATCAAGCGAAAACTTATATTCCATTGCATTTTTTTTTTTGTTAAAAGGAAAATTAGTTTTAAAAGTACATAAAGAAATATAATTTATGAAATGGTACTTGTCGATTACAATCTGTCCATAATGTGTTTTTAATTTTTTTATACTTATACATGTGTAAGAAAAAAAAGAGTTGAAATATTAGAAAATGTTTTGTTATAGATTTGTACTGGTTTTGTAAATAGTAAATTACCAACAAACTAAGAAGATTCGATTTGATGAATAGAGGAAGAAAATATAACAATACATTTTTGGGATGATATTGTTATCAATTTTTTTAGTTGTAGTTGTTTTGGATTTATACTTTGTTGTTTTCTGGCGCTTAATATAATCCACTTATATTAAATTGTGCTCAAAACCATTTTAATGTTTTTCCACAGTTTGACTTTTTCTTCTTCCTCTTACCAGTTGAGGTACCTTTTAATTTGTTATTATTTTATTAATATATTTGCATGAAAATTGAGAAGACAGGGTTGAAGTTTATATTTTTATTAGCTGAATCATTTGTAGCACACACCAACCAACGAAAGCAGCTTTGTATTTTATTTGGAGGCTGAAGTTTTGTTGACCCCTTTTAACATTTTGTGGCTTTTTGTTTAGTTTTTGTGGTCGATTTTCATTTTTAGTGATATTGTTTTATTTTTTTTCTTTTATAATTTTTTGGTTTAAGGAATTTGTTTTGTTTAAAAATGTAACGTCGTGGCCATCGCGCGCATCGGTCATTGGACATGTACACACTTTTTGGCCTATTTACAATGAAAAAATTTAAGTAAATTAAACATGTTCACAGCTAAAATATATATGGTGTTTGAATTTTTTTTTTTTGTAATTAAAATTTATATAAATATGTATTGTATATAGATGAAGAATATTAATGAAGTAATGTTGTGTGAATATATTTATGTGTTAGAAAGTTAATTATGATAAAATGATTTGAAATTTCTTTGGTTGCGAATATTGTTATATAAAATAATAAAGTTCATTTATCGATATAAAATAAACGCATATCTTTAATTTAGTTTATTGAAAAGTTTTATTCCTCTATCATAGCAAATTTATATAATATAGCGTCTTTTGTAAAGTATTTTACTAGTTGGAATATTATGAATATTACAATTATTTCATTACTTCAAACAAAATTATCTGCATAAAAAAGTTTAGTTTAAATAGTTTATGTTAAAGCTACACACCAAAAATATTTTTTTTAAAGTTTATTATCAACTTTAAATAATCTTTAACTTTTTTTTAACTGTATCTAATTCTATTTATTACATTACACCTAATATAAATTTGAGGATTTTTCTCGTTTGGAATTGTTGTACCTACATATGTAAGATCAAGAAATAACAAGTTGTTTTCTTTTTGAAAGTGAGCTTTTTGGGGATTCCAATATATTTCATGAAATAATACCCTTCTCCAGAAAATTATAATGCAGAAGTATAAAAAATATTATAAAATCGACTTTTTGATATTTGCAGTATCCCTTATGACCAACCCTGTTTCTATTATGCTTTTACCTTCCTTCGCCTATAGTGGCAATTGTGTGAGTTAGTAAGTTTCTAAATGCGACCAGCGATTTATTTTAATAAATAAAGTATTCATTTCTGTAACTATTGAATAATATTAAATTATGTTATGTACATATAACATACCACACAACGTAACAGCATTTCAGATGTTTATAACTGAACCAATTGTTCTTTCAGCAATGCCATAACTGGTTTGTAAATATGGTGGTGCTAGCATAACTATCAATTCAATTCATTAATGGTTGACAAAATTGAGGAAACTAAAATTACCAGTATGTTTACAGCTGACAATTCCAATCGCATTTTGTACTTGATTACAGAAATTAAAGTGCAAAAATTGCTGAGGTACAAGCACCAACGTACTATGAATATTATGAACTTCTGATAACTTGTAAAGAAAAAATATCACAATTTTCAATATATTTTTGTAATTGTGTACTAAACATTATAAAATCTTTTAAAGGCAGACTTGAAAGCCACTTAGCAATAAACTAAAATAATAGAATATAATTGTTGAAAATTATTTTCATATTTTGGAAAAACAAAAAAAAAAAAAAAATTGTGATTAAATGTACATTAACATTTTTTATTTTTCTATGTAAGACTTAAATTTTCTTTTACTACATTTTTCACGCATTGAAGAAAACATTTTTCAGAAATCATAAGTAAAGGATTATGAAAAATTGTTGCACCCTTCGTTTTTGCCAATTATTTTTAGTGTGTATTAGAGAAAAGCACACTACTCTATACATAAAAATATACAAGTAGCACATTGCTTGCAATGTGATTTTTTTTTAGCAACAATCGTCCATATATACGAAATGGTTCGAATATACATACCTCAACATATGTTCATCATCTCCAACTGGACTGCGCAATTGACCATCTTCACTGCCAGACATATCTTCGATAGGCATATAGAATATCAAAATTTGAAATGTAGGAAATTTCGGCTATATCACAACTGTTCGGAAGTTTTTGTAACCTTAGATTTAAAAGGGTGCTTCTATAAGCGTCACCCGACCTTCAACAAACAGCGTATAATTGATTGAGTGCACACACGTCTATCTCGTTGACAAAGATATATATTTCTAGAAATTTATTTTAACATTTATTCATGGTTTGAAGTACTTTATGTATTATGGAAATTGAAGTAACAAGTTTTTATTATTTTCAGAGTTTTACAATAAATCAAAGCTATTTTTGGAAAAACTTAAAGGAAATTCACAAATTATTCCCTCTACCAGAAACGAAAAGGTTATTTTATCAATAAACGTTTATGTCAAAAATGTCAAATCGAAGCCCAGTGTTGAGTACGCGATTGGAGTCTACAAAGTCTACATTCATAGTTGACATCCAGGTGACAGTATAGTCGAACAGAGCAGAGCGACCTCTTAATGAATGAATTCGCCTTTGCACAGATGGTATTCAAACAATATAATCGTGTCTGTGGTTGATATAATCAGTCTACTGTATATAATAAGCTGACATATTAAGGTGGCCACAAACCCAACAATAAAAGGAATATTCTATTGTATGTCTTCACGGTGCATGTCAAAAACTATGGCAATAATACTTTTAATTACATGATATTGACGTATCTTGACATATTTCAGATCAACTAAGGTGAAATTGACATGACTGCTCTGAGAAAAGAAAACTGTTAAAAAAACGCCTTTTTTGATGCAAAAATCTCTATATTAACTCTTCTTTAATCTTTGCGGCTAACTTCACGCCATTTTTTAGCAGCAAAGTTTTTTATATGGCGTTCTGTTTTTTTTTCACATTATCTTATATTAGTCGGAACTCATAATTTGTGTAAAATTTAATAAATGAGGAAAACTCAATATTTGTGTGTGAAATTCTGCGAGAGTGAAATTTAATCATAGGAATCTGTTTTGTTACTGACTGTCCGGCGGCAGCAAGAGCTGAAGTACACGCTCGTTGACAACAACAAAGAAAAGCCTATCTACTTATTTTCATACGATATTTATAAATGTTTTACAAAACATGGAAAACTTGAGAATAAGTGATAGTTTATTTGCAAATATTCGTTATTTTGTTGTGGGAAATCTAGATGAAGCGGTAAGTTAAAACTTTCTTAAAACCTGAAAAATTAGTAAAAGGCGCTTATTATTTATGGCATTAGTTATTAGAAAGAAGCCTGACAGTAGGTTTTTTGTTGATAAGTTACTGGGTGATTCAGAGAAATATTAAAAGCTATAAACTTGACATAATTGGGGACCGCTTTCATATTATGTACCACAAATTCTTTTTTATAGCGCCTAAATATAGTAGTTTCAAAAAGATATCTGATATTAGGAATACAAAAATGATTCTTCCCAAGAATATAGTTGAGGACGAAAATATTTTTCAATTCATGACCCGATCTGGCGTTTTTAATGCACTTAAATGGCGCGTGAATACAAAATCAATAAATATTTGTGTTTTTACCTTCTTTAAATTGTAATAATATAAGCAAGAGCCTATCTAGCACCAACGATTTGTGTATATGTAAGTTTTTACATACATATGTATTTGTTTTCATTTCAACTCGACGTTTAGCTCCCAATGTCTTTTTTCATATGACTAAATTGTTTTAAGAGAAATATAATACTAATTGTTCCATTAAAGCATTTCGTTTTACGTCGCGAATTTGATATATGCGAACTAATTTTGGCACCAAGAGACCGGTTAATTAATAAAGCCTTGATTTTTTTTGTAAGTCAAATAAAACCCGTATCCGATTATTTATTTATTTATTGTTCAGTCAGTCAATGGACAAATAATCCTTATAAACTAAGATATATAACTAAAAAACAAAGTTTTAAACAAACAACAATTAATGTAATATAATTAATATAAATATCACCAATATGTAAAAGGTACAACTTAATAATTTAATGATGCATTTCCAAATAATAAAAATAACATTTTGAACTCTGTTTTCTCAGTACTGAATTCGATAGAATTGTTTGAATATTGTTGAATATTGTAGTTTATTTCACTCATGAAGGAGAAAGTTCGCGATAGAGTACCATTACGTGCATAGTCTGTACGGTGAAACGGGACTTCGAATAACTTAGTTAGTCTTAGATTTCTAGGAGGAATATAAAATCGTATGGAATGAAGTACGTCTGAGCAATCAATAAGTCCGTTGATAATATCATATACCAGCAAGGCAGATTGAATTTTTCTACGTGACTGAAGAATCCGCAGGTCAATAAATAAGCATTTAGATTCATATTGAACGGAGGATATGATAGCGAACGAGTAGCGTATTTAACAAAAATACGTTGAATGCTCTCTACACGAGTAATAAGATTAGAGGTATGAGGGTTCCAAATAACAGAAGCATATTCTAATTTAGACCTAACAAAGGACGTATAAACATGTAAGTATCAGCGAAATCAGAACAGGTTCTCTTTAGAAAACCCAGCATCTTATAAGCTTTAGGTAATATATACTCGACATGAGCAGCAAAAGACAACGAACTGTTAAATAAAACGCCTAAGTCGAGCTTAGTATCAGATGTATTCAACACCACACCATCAATATAAAACGCCACAACATTGTGGGAAGCAGACCTATGAAAAGAAACATGCAAACATTTGGTAATATTCAAACTCAGACCATTTAGACGACACCAACAACTGAGATTATTGAGCTCTGTTTGCATGATTTGGGCATCATCAATCGAATCTAATTGCATGAAAAATTTTAAGTCTTCAGCATATAATAGATAGTTTGATTTAAGAAAACAGGGACCAATATCGTTGATGAATAGGTTAAACAATAGAGGACCAAGTATACTACCCTGAGGTATACCCGACATTTGCACATAAGGTACAGAATTAGAACCTTCAATCCTGACCGAAAAAGTTCTGTTGGACAAGTAGGATCTAGTCCAGGCTAGGAAGTTAGAATGGAACCCCATTAACTCCATTTTTGATAGCAAGACCGAATGGGATAGTTTATCAAACGCTTTCGAAAAATCGGTGTAAATTACCTCAACTTGAGTGCCATTGGCCAAGGCCTCTAGGCAGTATTCATTAAATAGAGTCAAATTCGTTACAGTAGATCTTCTGGTATAGAAGCCATGCTGATAAGGGGATATCCAACTCTTAGTTAGGAAGAATATATATATATATATATATATATATATATATATATATATGTATATATATATATATATATATATATATATATATATGTATATATATATATATATATATATATATATATATATATGTATATATATATATATATATATATATATATATATATATATATGTATATATATATATATATATGTATATATATATATATATATATATATATATGTATATATATATATATATATATATATATATATATATGTATATATATATATATATATATATATATATATATGTATATATATATATATATGTATATATATATGTATATATATATATATATATATATGTATATATATATATATATATATGTATATATATATATATATATATATATGTATATATATATATATATATATATATATATATGTGTATATATATATATATATATATTTATATATGTATATATATATATATATATATATATATATACATATATATATATATATATATACATATATATATATATATATATATATATATATATATATACATATATATATATATATATATATATATATATATATACATATATATATATATATACATATATATATATATATACATATATATATATATATATATATATATATATATATATTCTTCCTAACTAAGAGTTGGATATCCCCTTATCAGCATGGCTTCTATACCAGAAGATCTACTGTAACGAATTTGACTCTATTTAATGAATACTATTTTATAAATTAATATAATTTGTATATACTTGTAATTTTAATATACTTGTATTTTATAAATTAATTTATAAAATATATTACCTTAATTAATTAAATTAATAATTCACTTTTTATAATTCTAAATGTACTTCATCACATGCAGGTCGAGCAATTACTTAAGAATGGAGGAGCTCAGTCAAAAATGTTTCTTTCGGATTTGGTTTCTCATCTTATATGCGCTCCAAATTATACCGAAGAAGAATTATTTATGAACTTAGATTTATATACTGTAATTCCAGTTACTGAACAATGGATCATACATAGTGCAAAGCTAGGTCGTCTAGCATCTGTTAAGCCGTTTGATCCAAGTGAATCACGTTTTATGAAAAACATTTCCGCAGCCATAGTAAACGTAGCTCCCATTGATCGTAAACGTTTATATGCGATGTTGACTTATCATGCTGCAAAAGTTACCCCTAACTTTTGTGGTGATAATACACATTTAATATGTGGAATGGCTATGGGACAGACGTATACAAAAGCAAACTCGATGCCAAAAGGAAGTATAAATATAGTTACACCCGATTGGGTAGTAGAATCTTTAAGACAGAAAAAGTTGTTGCCGTGTGATATATATCATCCTCGCTTGTTAAAAGTTATTGAGAAGCCAAAAATAACATTACCAAGTTCGTCACCAGCTGAAGCAACTACGTCATCAATTAATAATAATCCCTCAAAAATATTGCATCAACAAACTCCACCGGCTCCGCCGCCACCTCCACCACTACCATTACAGCAACAATTAATACAAGCACATCCTCAACCAATTGTTGAACAGACCTTATCAAATATATTAGGATTCGATGATGATCCTTTATTAGATAAATCCACAGAATCATCTACACAGATTATATCTCTAGATGCTGCTCAAAGTATTGCAAATATAAAATCACAACTGCAAGCAGCTGCAGCTGCTGTACAAACAACTGCCTCCAAAGATGTTAAGACTGTAAGCAGTTCAACTGCAACTACCTCTTCATCATCACCATCATCTTCGTCGACATCAACACCTACTACACCCAAACATGAATTGCCTCCAAATTCGGCAGCAACTTCACCATTTGCTGGAAATATAACAGCAATAGATAATGTAACTTCCATAACAGCTAATTTACAACAAGCGGCATTGCAACATCAGCACTTGCAGCAATCTCTACAACAACAGACACAACATATGCAGCATCAGCAGCAATCTCAAATTGTATTCGTAAGACCAAGAAGTATAAATCAGCAAGCAAATCAACAACTATTGCAGGGTACAACTTCTGCACAAAGTATGAGCAATGCTTCTGCAGCCCCAACTCAAATTATATTGCAACAGAAAATTATACCGAACGTAGGCAATTTACAAATACAGCAGCAACAGCAGCAACAACAACAGCAACAACAACAGCAACAACAGCAGCAAACTCAAAATATTTCACAAATACAACAGCAGCAGCAAAGTATTCAATTACAGCAACAGATAATACAACAACCAAGAACACCCCAAACACCTACTTCATCAAATACTCCTTTGCTGGAATCGCGTACGCCCACACCTACAGGAACCCCACAGCCTCCAAGAACACCACAATCTAACAGTGGCAGACAGACTCCACAAGCGCCGCGAACACCGCAACCATCGACAACACCACAACCTCAACATAATATGCTACAACAGTCGCCACAGCACAATTCGCAAACACAAATTTCACCATCTCACACTCCACAATCTCAGCAAAGTCCACAATCCCATCAAATGCAGCAACAATTACAATCTCAAGCTTCTCAACCGCAACAACAGCATCAGGCACAGCAACAAACCGTTACAATGTCACCACAAATGTTACATCAGCACATACTCCGACAGCAACAACATTTGCAACAGCAGCAACAACAATTGCAGCAACAAATTCAAAATGGTCAAAGTTTATCACCACATCAACAGGCTCTCCAGCGTCAAATACAACATCAACAACAACAATTAATGCAGCAGCAGTTGCAGCTGCAGCAGCAACAGCACCAACAACAACAAATACAAATACAACAGCAATCGCCACGTATGCAACAAAATCCATCTCCAGCTCCTCAAGCACCCTCACCATCCTTAAGTAACAGCGGAAGCGGTGGAATTACACATTCCATGATGCCACCACAATCACCACGGCAATTGCAATCCCCTGCACCGCAAATGACACCACCGCCGCCACCGCAATCTCCAGGGGCTGTTGGTATACAACAACAAAGTACACATTTGAGTCAGCAGCAATTGAGACAACAGTTGCAGCAAGTTAGGCAGCCGCAACAAAGACAGCAACAGGTGAGACCTCTATTGAATAAAAATTTTGTTCCCATAGCATAATTGTTTTTATACAAAAGACTACTAAATTCAGAAGTTTTAAAAACCTTCACATGTAAGCAACCGTGTGATATAATATTATACCGACTGTTAACTAAATTGGTAAAATTGGTTAATATAATATTAGCTGGATTGGTACAGTTGTACTTGGACGTTTATTTTTTCCACAAACTTATATATGTATATGTATATGTATATGTATATGTATATGTATATGTATATGTATATGTATATGTATATGTATATGTATATGTATATGTATATATATATATATATATATATATATATATATATATGTATATATATATATATATATATATATATATATATATATGTATATATATATATATATATATATATATATAGTTTCAAACTCTTCAAAACTGTATTTGAAGTCTACTGACGATTTGGCAAAAAGCGCCAATGAAATGCATATAGACATTGCTTAACCACCCAACAAATAAATTTCATATTTTATATATATATATATATATATATATATATATATATATATATGTATATATATATATAAAACTTTAAAAAGTAAAATATATGCAGCATTATCAATAAATGTAGTACAAAAAACTATAGATCTATTGCTTTACTTTTTGGGCGAAATACTGTAAAATATAATATCCTTAAAAGAAAGACAAAAATACACAAAGGTACGGGAACGCTAAAAATCAAATACTTTACCGCAAAATAATACATCTGTAAATTGATAAGTCATTGCATTTCATTTGGTTTGCTTATTTGATTCGTTTCTTTTTTCATTTTATGCTTTAAACTTATTTTTTTATATATATATTATATTTTATTATGTGTTACGGTTTGCTCAAAATAGCCCGAAAAAGTACGAGATAGAGGAAAAGCATAACGTTCTCTCAAAACCGATCTTATTTACCGAATGTCGTTATACGAGAATGTTTTTCATGCAAACTGGAATTCCGTGGAATCCTAATGTAGGACAAAGAAGCAGAAATCATATGTATAACTATAAAAATAGAAGAAAATATATAAATAATTTTAATTAACTTGCTACCACACACTGCTCACCACGAATGTATCAAAAGGATGACAATAGGAATTTAGTTTAAAAATAATCCCTCAAAATCCTGAAGAATTTTTATTACTTCTTGTTTGTTTACATGTACAAACTGATGGTTTCGTTTTACTTGATTTCACTACTAAAAGTTTGGCAATATAATAAAAGTGCTCGTCCCAGCAAAAAGACGATCGGGTATATAAACATGAAATTTCTTATTTATGCCATACATCTGTCTATATTGGTAATTGTGTCATACCTTTTCTTTGAGTAGAATTTAAAAAATTCGCAAATAAATAAATAAATATGCAATACAAAAAAATTTTCATTAACAGTCACCCCAACAAATGATGTCGTCACAACCTTTCCAACAGCCCCAAAGAGTACAGCTACAAATGCAACAAATGCAACAACAACAGCAGCAACAGCAACAGCAGCAGTCTCCTCAACATCGAGCTTCGCCATCTGCGCCCCCCTCACCACAATTGCACCAGCAACAATCGAAATTAATTTCAAATCAAAAACCTATCGATCCAACAGATCCTGTCCAGGTAGCACAAATTCTAAGCAGATCAGCTCCAAGTCCCAATCATGAATCCTTGATTATGAGAACCCAACAATTAAAACAACAACAATTACAGCAGCAGCAACAACAGCTTCAGCAACAGCACCAAATGATACCAGCTAACCAAAATATTCAAACACAAGGAAATTCTGCCCAGAGGCAAGTAATAAATACATCAACTGCTCAGGGTCAACAGATTATACAAAGTCATATGATAAATATGCAACAACAACAGCAACAGAAGCAACAATTGGTCCAATTACAACAACAGCAACAACAGCTATTGCAACAAAAAACTGGTTTAACATCCCCACAACAACTGCCAACACAAATTCAGCAACAAATTATAACGCCGCAGCAGCAGGTACATCAAACAATGCAGCAACCATCACAGCAACAATTGCAATTCACGAGTCCATCATCTTCATCACAGCAGCAGCAACAACATGCTTCAAATATAACGACTGTTACCGGTCCAGGTGGTGTAAGAATTATACAACAAACAATACAAGCGCAACCTGGGTTCACGCCTCAACACTCTCAACAACATATTCTACAGCAACGGCAAAACCAATTGCAGCAGCAATCTCAAATCCAACAACAAATTGTTACTCAACAACAACAAAGTCCTCAACAGCAGCAACCACAACAAGCAGGACAATTACCACAGGTAAAGAAATATATCCGCTCATTCATATATGGCTCAGTTTTATACTTATGTACACTCCCAAGAATGGAAATGATTTTAGTTAAGTTAATGAAATGAATTGTTCAATATATTCAAAAAGCTTAAGAAACTTTTATTGCCGTTAAGATTTTATATTTGCACGTACTAAAAGTTATTCTTTTTGCGTGTATTAACATGCTTTTAATCTTCCTTTCGACATGTTCTACTGGACAGCTAAAGTATAACAATAAAATATTTTAGATTTAGTTTCAACGTTATTTATCTAAAAACGTTGGGCTTTAACGCCATCACGGTCTGTACTGTATGTAAACTAACGCTTTTATTAAATTAATGTAGAGATAGTCATTGATTAAACTAATTCATCTATGAAACCATCTTTGAGGGAAAATTCTCTTTAAAATTGCCAAATGCGCGGAAAAAACTTATTGAATTTTTGTCTCTCGATAAGCATTATATTCTGGAACGATTTTCTCTAAAAATATGTCTTTCCTTAAATTTTTCAACGACAACTTATGTCTTTAAATGTTCCTTTCACCTCTTTCAACCGGTGCACTAGTAATTTTCAATATCACTTCTTGTGCCTGGCCCACGATATCGTCGGCAAAATACATTATTTAATTTGCTTTTGTCTTAAATTTATTTTTGTCGATGGACCGATAACAAGTGGCAATGTTATGGCGTATATCCGAATGGGTTACCTCGTAAAGGAGTGTTTTCAAGGACAAAAGTATTAAGGTTACTTTAGTTATCCAAAGACTAATAAATAAAAAATAATGTATATTTATTTTCTGTAAAAGTGGCGCAAGAACACTTAAATGTCGATAACGATGACTAGCTGAAAAGCGCAAGGGTTTCCAACAAGGTTGAAAAAAAGATTATTTAAATTATATTAAGTAAACCAAAAACAGTAGAACTGTGGTTTAATGACTTAAACAGGATTCTTTGGCCGGGACGTTGTTCTATTTCTTTGCTGAAATATATTGATATCAAATAAGAGTTGCTTGTTATGTTTTCTATAAATTTCAAAGCCTATCCTCATTCTTGCTATATTCTCTATTTATTTTGGAAAGTGTGCGAAACAACTAGAAGGTTTTTATTATTTTGGAACCAGGTCGAAACCTAAATTTTTTTTTAAGGACCTATGAAATAAAGGCATATAGATTTTTAGATTTTTTTAAACTCACAACAAACAATGTTTTATTTTATGTAAATTAAATTCTTTTTACTAAGAGTGTGGTTTTTAGAAAATTTTCTTAAAATCATTGACCTCGCAGAAAGCATCAGTACTGACTTCAAGGGTGATACTGTATATCATCAGTGCTCTTCGTTTATTTTGGTCAGTACAAATATCAATTATTTCATCAGTGCTTTTAGAGAAATCTATTTATTTTTTTTACAAAGGAAAATAAATAAATATAATGTTTAACTTACACAGCAGTCAAAATTTTTAGTTTGCATGTTATGTTTAAGTATATGTGAACATTTATTTGTGCTGCATATGCGTCATGTATTATATAATAACTATAAATTACAATTACAAGTAAGAAATTTTAATATTACTTTCAACAGCAGGCACCACAAACATCGAATAAACCAAAATATATAATCAGCCAGCAACAGTTTAATCAGCTAACGCCTCAACAACAGCAACAGATTTTACAACAAAACCAACAAAATCAAAACTTTTTCATTGTTAACCAAACAAATATAACACAACAGCAGCAGCAAGCTGGGCAGCAACAAATTTTACAACAAGTCACCCAAAATCCTAATCAACTTGCAAAACAACAGCAACAACCTCCACCATTATATGCTCAAAGGCAGCAGAGTCAAGTTCAAACGCAACAACAATTAGTAGATCTTGAAGGAAATGTTATACAAACTCCGCAACAACAGCAGCAACAACAGCAGCGAATTATATTACAGCAGCAAACACCAAATTTATCCCCACAGCAACAGCAGCAACAACAACAGCAGCAAATCGTTGTTAACCAACAAATTATCAATAATCCTCAACGTCTGCAATATCTACAACAGCAACAGCAGCTGCAATTTCAACAAAAACAACAAATGCAACAACAACAGGCCAATGCTGTAGGTGCGCAGCAACAGCAGCAAATTGTACAGCAACAAATAATACAGCAAAGTCCCCAACAAGTTGGACAACAGCAACAAGCGCAACCACAAACACAACAACAAATAATCATACAGCAAGCTATACCACAACAATTGGTAACTGGACAACAACAACAAACAATATTGCAGAGTAATCAGCAACAACAGCAAGTATTAGCACAGCAGCAACAAAAGCAATTGCAAATGCAACATCAGCTTATAGATAACCAGCAACAACAAATAATAATGTCCCAGCAACAACAGCAATTGCCTTTACATCAAACTGTTTTAATACAACAACAACCATCAACGCCGCAATCTCCTCAGCAACAGCTAACACAACAACAGCACCAGCAGCAAATTATAATACAGCAGGACTCTCCACAGCAACAACAACAGACCCAACAAACCCACTGGTCACCACAAAGTCCGGCACAGCAACAGCAGCAACCATTAACACCCGGATCAATTGCTAGTATACAATCGCCTCTTCAAGGACAACAATCTCAGATTCAACATATTATACCTCAACAGCAACAGCAATTCATACGAACTGTACGCCCTTCAGGACAATGGCAGCAAGGCCTACCTCCTGCTAGTGCTCAGCCACAACGTCAACTCATCCAGCTCGATGATAAAACTCATGCTCATTTTATGTCATTGGATCCTATTAAAAGAGCCGAATACATTTCAAAACTACAGCAATCTAAACAGCGCGTAATGGTAAGGCAACAAGTTGCTTATCAGCCTAGACCTGGTGCACCCAATGTTGTGGCCAGTGCTCTTGGTACTACACCCAGGCCTGCTGGCCCCACAACTCAACACATTATTGTTCAAAGCCAAATGCCGGCAGGGCTCACGCAACAGCAGCAAATGCAATGGCTACAACAACAGCAAAGGCAGGTTGTGGTTAGAACAGCGGGTAATCGAGCACCTGGCCTTACTCCCATTACACAACAACAAGTCATAGCCGGAAGTACGCCGATCAGTATAACCCAGCAACAGCAGCAACAACAACAGCAACATAGTGTTCAACAGCAAGTATTCAATTCTAGTGATCCAAATCAACAAATTCTGCTTCAAAGACAACAACTCAGGGTACAACTGCAGCAGCAGCAACAACAACAACAACAGCAGCAAATGCTTGGGCAGAAGCCTCAACAGACCGTTCAGGTCATTGCCGGCCCTGGTGGTCAAGTTATAGAACAACAAAGTATCCTACAAACGCAGAACGTTGGTGCGCAACCAATTCCACAAACCATGCAAGGACAGCAAGGTCAGCAAGGTAAGGGTTATACATTTCATTCGTCAGTTTTTTATAGCTAAAATACACTTCTGACTTCTTACAAGAAAGAATTTTGTTCAAATACGAAATGTATTTATCACTATTATTTGGTTATTTGTATAAATAATGCTTTTTAATATATAAAAAAGAACTGCTGTTATTTCGGTTCAGCAGATAGTTATTAGTGTCAATGTACATTTGCATATTATTTTAAAATTGTGTTTTTTAAATAATCCCAACAAAAAGGAAGAATCACATTTCTAACATAAATGCAACTATTCTCATACAAGGTTAATAATATAAAATAAATGTTTGATGAAATTAATATGTGCTCACGAATGTTTATAACTGGTCTATTGCTCTGCAGACAATTAACTTGACATATACCAGGATTATTTACTGAGAAAAACTGAAAAAAAAACTTAGGCGACAAGTTTTCGAAAATCACATTTTGGTCAAAACCGATTATTTTCGGTAATTTGAACTATCTGTCAAAGTTTTAAAGTCGTTTCAATACTGTTACAGCTATAGAAATTCTAGCTTAAGAGCATTTTTCATTCAAATATGTTGCTCTATTTCGAGTAAACTAAGAATAATTAAAAATACTTCTATAAAATTAACTTTTTGTTGCTTAATATACAAACTATAGCTAATGTTACCCATGTGTATTTAGTAAAAGAAAGAAATTAAATTAAAGAAATTAAAAAATTTTATATTGATTCCGCGATTTCCATCAGAACAGTTAATTTATAATTTTAATACAATTTACTTGTAAAGGTTCGGGAAATATAATTACAGCATTGGCTCCGCAAACTGTAGTCGTTCCAAGTCAGAATACCACAATGGATGGCCAGCAGCTACAACAACAGCAGCAACATCAACCATCAAACATGCAGCAAACACAGCAGCAAATGAATTTAAAAACAAAAACGGCTTTGGCAAATATGTTGAGTAATCGGTTGGGTGGAACTGTTGTGGGAGGCAATAATTCAATCCAAATGCAAACCCAAATTGCGGGGATACAACAACAGCCATTGGTACAACAACAAATACAAATGCAAGATTCTAACCAGCAACAACAACAGTCGCAAATAATCCAACAAACGCAAGTAGTAGTGGGGGGTTCTCAACAGTTGCAGCAGCAACAGCAACAACAACAACAACAACAACAAAACCAACAGCAACAAATTATAATGGGCCAGCAGCAGCAGTTAAACCAACAGGTTGTTATGAATGTCATGCAACCACAACAACAGCAGCAACAGGTTGTAGATGCAAGTGCTGCTGGTACTTTACGAATGATGACTCAACAGCATAATGCAGCCACTTTACAACAGCCACCAAATCAAGTAGGTGCTACCACGGCTGGTGCCACTGTTTCTAGTGTTGTAGGAGTTCCAAGAACTCAACAGGAGCTTTTGCTTCTACAACAACAGCAGCAGCAACAACAACAATTGCGTAGACCAATTCTACAGACACAGACCTCGTCAACAGGTCCAGTAGCTGGTAACAATGCTGCCGCTGGAATATCACCACAACAAGCTGTACAACAGCAGCAACCAGTGCAACAGCAACAACAAATTGGGCAGCAACAATTAGTGGCTGCTGCTGCAACAACAGGTAGTGGCGGTGCAATTCAGCAGCAAGTAGTGGCAGCTCCTGGAGCTACTGTTTCTTCTGGGGTCATGACTCCAGGCGGTTATATACAACAAGGCCGGGTAACTCAACTACCCATGCCTCCACGTCCCCAGTTCTACGGTCATAATCCGAATTTAAAATTGCCTCCAGACCTTTTTCTGGTTGGTTGCACCTTTTACATCGTGGAAGAATACGAAGAAACTGATGGTGAAGAATTGCCAATTTGGATGGAAACAATACGTCAATTTGGTGGTGATATAGAAAAGAACTATTGTCCGCGTGTCACACACGTTTTGTGTCGCACGCAACGTCACGGTGTCGTTATGCAGGCTCTAAGAGACGCTAAACGATGTATTACTGCTTATTGGCTAAGTGATATTTGTCTTAAGAAGCAATTGCTGCCTCCCTGGCAACCATTACATTTACCCTTCCCTTCACAGTTTGGCTATCAAAAACCTCTGGAACGACACATAATTGCATCAAACGGTTATGAGCCTGAAGAGGAGCATCGAATAAAACAAATGGTGCAGGAATGTGGCGCCATTTACACTTCATATATCTCAAAATTACACACGGTATTGGTGTGTAAAAAGTTGGAGGGCGAAATTTTTAATGCTGCTAAAGAGTGGAACATACCAGTTGTTAATTCATTGTGGCTTAGTGATATAACCATTGGGAATTTAAGTTCAATGTCTCAATACGACAACCAAAAGTATCAACAATATAATATACCGGCACCGTTTCGTATTGATTATGGCTTGGTGCCACATTTGATGGGTAAGTTATAAAAATATTTATTTATACGGCAGAAGTTGCTAAGAGTTAAAAAGTATATCAATATAGTTAATCAATATCGATCGGTACCGACAATTGTTATGTAAACATACATCACAATTGTCGGTAATAATAGAAAAGACAAATCTTAAAAATAATGAAAAAGTAACAAAATACCCTTTTATCTTTCGAATACTACAAAAATATATGTATCTGTTTAAACGATATGACGTACATACATAACATATTGTTACTGTGTGACGAGTGCTGCCCTTTTTCAAAAGTAATTTTTAAAAGATGATTATTTAAAGCATCATTATCCGTTGACATAAATTTAGTTTTTTCCAACTGCAGCTAAAAATCTTAATATCTTTTCACCTGCTACTTAGAAAACATAATCCTGTTTTTACACGAATTTGAAATAACACATTTTTTGAAAGTAAAGTTATCCTATTTTTACAAAAATAATTTAGTTAGGGAAATCCCAATTTGTGGGTAAAAAATTGCTAACACTTGCTTTTCTGTGTTTATTGTTTGGGGATTCACAAAATTAAAATACACTTATACATATTGTGCGTACCGGTGAAGGGAAAAGAAAGTTCTTACAAAACGTTTAGTTTTGTAGTCGTGTTTATATAAATTAGAGAACGTGTGTATGTATTTTGTTAGATATTAATACGGTGAGTTAGTAATTGTACTATAAAAAATTTATGTTAATATTTCAAAAAAATACAAATTCTCGACAGACTAAAAAAGGAATTTTTATTTTTTAAGTTGTGCTTTTATTTTTTACGAATCATTAAATGAAATAAACATTGTATGTAAACCTATTACAGAATTTTATCTACAAGTTTTGTTTTCATTTTTAAAGGCGATATGTACATATAGACATGTGAAGACTGCTGAATCTGTCTTATATTTTTCTTTTCATTTCATATACGCACATACATATATGTATATTAGTACTATTTTTTGTTTATTCTCATTTTACCTAACTCTACTCTAAAAGTATGAGATCATATCAATTAAAAATTTGGAAATAAATCAAAAAATCATAATTTTCACACTGAAGAAGTAATGGAACAACAATTGTGTATATAAGAATTCAAGGGAAGATTCTCCTGCAAAAGTCATATTACCTCTTAGCTAAATCTACAGGAACGTCATCGGTAGTGCTGTTTGTTTACTTGGTGGGAAAGGCCAGTCTAGCAGTCGCTTGCCATTGTGATAGCATTCTGACTTCCTGGTTATTTTTTGTTTAACCTTCTGAATAGCATTAAAGTTTTGATTTAGCATGAATTTAGATAGTTCAGACTCTTTAAGCTTGAAAAACTATCAAGATTTACTGTCGAACTATTATGTATACATCTTTCATTTCATACTTCATTTCTTTTTGAAATAAAATAATTTTCTTTGGTTATATTCCTAAGCTGCTTGGAAAGCTCCCATAAATTTAACACAGGATGCCCATGAACGTGTTAAACGATATTTAGCAGATCCGTACTATGAAAAGGCAAAACGACAAAAAATTTCACCATACCAAGAAGAAATACCCGAAACTATAATCTGTCTGGAGTATCCACAGACAGCGAAACCTCCAAAAGTATTATTTTCTCAAGTTGCTGACCCGGAATCACTCAAAAAGGCTGTTGTGTAAGTACAAAATAAACAACAAATAAATATGGATTTAAATAACTATCAAAAATATTATAAAAAATATACTAGATCTCTTGGTGGGATTGTTGTGGACAATCCGTCAGATGCTACTTACTTGGTAATGACATGCGAAAGTCGTACCTGCAAACTCATACAAGCTGTGTGTCACGTCGACTATGTGCTAAAATCACAGTGGGTTGTTGAAAGTGCAAAGGCTGGTAAATTTTTGCCGCCTGATTCGTATAAAATACAATACATACCAGTCGATGAAAATCTTAAGTTTCATTTGGACACTGTATTGCTATCTATTAATCGTTCTACATTGTTTGCTGGACGTTATTTCTATGTAACACCAGACGTTTTTCCAGCACGCATGGAAGTTGTGCGCATGATTGAATCGTCAGGCGGTAAAGTTGAGGAAAAGCGACGATCGTCTCAGTCAATAGCTGAAATTCATAATCAATCGCCTGAATCTTACATTATTGTAACGTGTCCTAATGATATGCACTTATGCGTAGATCTTACACGTTTTGGCAATCCCAAATGTCCCATTGTATCTACAGAATTCGTAATGAGTTCCATACTTAAGCAAAGTCTTGAAATCGAACCTCATATTATACCATATTTATATAATAACAATAACCATTACGCTGGGGGTAATAAAGCATCGTGCAAATAGCCTTTATTTAAATCGGATAACTCCCAGGAATTTCAAACTATAACTGAATTATTTTTGCGAAAATATTTAGATTTGGAACCGATAATAGAAATACATTCTTAAAAAAATATATATTTTATGACATCATTTGTCATATTTATATATTTCGTTATGTAGCAATTACTTCCAAACTGACAGCATAAATATCATAGGGTATTTTCGGCTTAATCCCCTGAGTCAGATGTAGGGATATAGTTTTTTTCATTTTCTTCATATGTAGGGATATAGTGTCATTTTTTATCTACATTCATTCATACAATTATTCTTAAGGCCTGTACATATAAACACTCATACATACATATATAAATTAAACGAAAATCAATGCAAATGTAAATCTTTTTGTACATGGCAATAAATTTTCAAAATTTTATATTCTACCTAATTTGTAGAAAACGCTTTAGAGTAAAATAAAATTTTTAAGATTTTGGAAACCTCTTACATAATTTACCGTAGTATAAGCAAACTATTGAGGGATAATTTAAAGTTTTGTATACGATTATACACAATATAAATGATAATGTAAAAATAAATTTAAGTTACATAGATCGTATTTAGTTTTTAATCAAATTTATATTATATAAATGTAGTGTACTCAAATGGCATTAAAAAATTATATATTTTCATAAAAACTAAAAAGATATTGTTTACTTTTTTATTTCATTATAAACTCGATGGGGTCGACGACGAAATGGAACGAAAATCCTTTGGAGATATATATTCGAATGCAATTGCATTACTTCATTTCTTATTTTCTATGTCATTGAAATTTAAGAAAATCACTGTCCACTGCGTTATTGTTGCCCAAATATTAAAAATTATTTTTGCAAGTGCATTTACTAAGTGAAACATAATTCAAAATTGCGTAGTCATGAGGAAATCGTTAAAATATGCTAACGCTTGCTAAATGTTTTTTCGATTACTTATGTGACAACCGAAACTTTTCATTGAAAAATTATCAATAATTTATCAATGATATCGATTTATATTGTCATTGTATTACTATAATACAAAATTACTATAATCTACAAATTTATTAACAGTTAAATATATATTTTGAGTTCTTCTAGTTTTTTTACCTCTTTTTGATTAATAATGTGGTCTAATATTTATTAAGCTTAAGGTCTCTTTATTTTTATTATATTATAAAATTGTTTTTCAATATTTCGTCACTCCTTTGTGTGACTTCTTCACACAAAGAAGTGATAAAAAGAAGTCACACAAAGGAGTGACGAAATATTGAAAAACAATTTTATAATATAATAAAAATAAAGAGACCTTAAGCTTAATAAATATTAGACCACATTATTAATATATATTTTGTTTTTCATTTTGCCTTATAAATATTTTTATTGTTATCCAAAGGATTTCTAATTATAAAGGTGTAGAAAAAGAAAATAGTCATCGAATAAAAGTTGTTTCTTGGGTTTTGGTTTGTATAAGTTCCATAGCCTACTACACTTATTATGTGATTTTTTAAAATAATTTGTGTTTTCATATAAATTCTCGAAAAAGCCTTTTCATCAAATGAGAGTTTTGGAACTGAGGTTGAAGTGCATTGATTACTTGGTAGAAGCGCCAATGAAATGCTTAACCATCAAAAAAATAATTTTTTTTTTAAATGACAATATGTCAAATAGTAAATTTATTATTAGAAAGAGATTTACGTCAATATAATAAAGCCCATCCACCAAAGCTATAATTTGAAAAACAATAATTATACAATTGTACCAGATACTTTTAAGCTTAAGAAATGTGTAATACGCTTATTGATACGAAATGTTATGTGGACCATAAATAAAAGTACGTAGATTGCCAGTGAGGAATATATTCGCGCAACGGGCCAGCAATAATTTTGGCTATGGGCACGTGATTAGCTATAAAGCCTAATAAATATTCTAGTCGAGTTTGGGTGAACTTATCATAAAAAGGACTCCGCATGAGATAAAGTAGAAGATTAACACAGCGATGTGATAAGATAAGCTGTTGCTGCTTCGACATTAGATGACGATTTTTACGATACATGTTAATACTAGCCATATCAATTGCTAGTGATATTACATATTGTTTCCATGACTTGTCTCCGAAAACACCAACGGAAGCCAAGTGGATTAATGGCTTAGCAATGTATAAATATTCTGCTTGCACTAAAATCTTTGGAACTTGAGATTTTTGCAATATTTCTATTTCTTCATTAAGTTTAAATGAGCGATATTGTAAAGGCGGCGCTCCTTCCACTTTGCGCATTAAACGCCCCGATCTTTTTAGTTTGAATATGAAATTATGATCTGCTATTAGATCATTTTCAATCATATAACTAGCTCCTGAATAGCTAGAAACTTTATAATTTTTACTCAAAGCTTTTCTGTTTAATGCCGGCAGAGACGGTGAAGTAATAATTTGTTCAGTGGAATGTTTCAATATAAAATAACGCCCAACTGCTTTAAGAATTTGTAAAGCAGCTATAAACATCCATTTTCCTTTATGACCGAACATTCTTTTAGCGGAAATTTCAATAAAAACTTCGCAGTATTCAAGTGTAGTTAACATGACCTTTAAACGATAACAAAATCCACTTGTATGTGCTATTTCTCCAAGAACTCTTTCGCTTTTTTCGGATTGATCTTTTGCAATGATGCGGTCATTATACAAAACTAAAAGATTTGATAGGGCATATATTAATTCGGTTACCACTGATGATTCGGATATACGTCCTAAAATAAAAACAAATAGATATATTCGCGCTAAGGCTTTTTTCTTTCTTCCCACCTGCAATAAAGTAAGAGACCCACTTGGATGTAGTTTCAACATCACACACTGTATCAGGGTTCTTGGCTACCCATGCTTCATATGACTTTATTAAGTGCTTTAGATTATCCATAATTACTTTATTGTTGCACTTTCAATAAATAAAGCAGGAGCCACTAACGTTTAGCACTATTTCGCTTCAAAGTACCAATTATTTGCGTTTTATTTCTCTTCTCATTTTTTGTTCAAGAATTATGGAAGAAAACAAAGAATGCAAAAAGAGCTGCCAAACTTTTTGAAATATTTGGATTATGTATCCTTCCACCAGCAGCATAGTGTCACTGCTCACGTATCTTCACGTGTCAAGTCCTCGAAATTGCTAACATAATCTATTTTGAGAGTATAGTAGTTTCATAGCGTTATATATAACCAACACATATATAACAGCCACTCTCAATAGCGCAGTTATTAATAGCATACGTTTAGAACTACGGTCCATAGTTTATTCACAAGCCACATCATGTCTATCTTGCTGAAAGTGCTTGCTAAATCTCGGGTTAGGTGATATTACTTTAGAATTATCTGGCAGCACTACGAATTGGCGGAAAACCAATAAAAAAAATATATAAAAAACAAATATTACAGCGGCTGGTGGTAAAAATGAAACTAGGAAAAAGCCAAATCAAATTCCTGTAGTTGAATCGTCGGATATTTGTAAAACATTAATTGACGGATAAATGTGTATCTACTGGTAACATAAATATTTGAAATTACGCAGTATTAGACAACTAAGAGCAAGTATTGGTAAAAGCCCAATATTGAATAAACTATTTGTGCCGTCTTAGGCATAGCTAAAGACGGGATGAATACACCACAAAATTCAAGAACGGCATTATCTGATCGCTTAGAAGGTTTGCGTGTGGCTGTTACTCCAACCAATACAAATAGACTTGGCAACCCAACGCCTGCTTCAATTTTTGCTTCCTCGCTTGTAGATAATAATACAAATGTGGCCTTAGCACAAGGTTTTGAAAGTTTGATACCATCGCCGGATGAGTTGGTAATAAGACAACGCGGGCGCCGTCGTCCGCTACTGGACTGGACACCAGAACAAGCTGCGGCCTCAACAAATTTAACTGTACGCAATCCTTTTCAAAGAACGCCTACTAAAATGCCTGTAAATAACAGTATGATTTTAAGAAGCTCTCCACGTAAACGTTTAACCATGGGTAGCACCCCACCAGATCCGGACATCTATTACGGTAATAATCTCAATTCACCAAAAAAACCGAATGCCAAACAACAACTGTGGCCTGGATCGCCCTCAGTTAAGAGATCGCGTCTGGCTATTGACGAAAGACCGATTGCTCAATTGAATGAGGAATTACCTTTAGCAACACTATTGCAGGGCTTATCACAGAAACAATTAATTGAATTAATTGTTGAAAAATTGGTAGCTGGTAATCTGAAAGCTGAGGCTGAACTTAGAGCTCAATTACCGTTACCTGATATAGAGTAAGTTATTATTACGATTATTTAAGCAGTTCTTGAAATTAGTTAATTTCTTTCAGAACTATGGGACAGGAGCTTTTGCATGCTAAACAAATGATTTTTAAATCTCTACCTACTTCTCGCTTGTGCAAAAGAACCGATAGTACGGCTTATACAAGAGCATCGTTGCATCTCAATGAATTTAAACGTTTGGTAACACAACACACTAAACAATTGCATGATTCGACTCATTGGGATGCACTGATCGACTATGTGTTTATGGCCTGGCCATGTGTGAAATCAACACCCAATTGGGACAATGTCACTCACAATACAACACGTCGACAATGTTTTAAATTATTAACGTGCAGTTGTATAGCCGCTGTCAAAATTGGCGGTTTACGATTGGGTATATCACGTTTGCATGCACTCGAAAATAATATGCACGAGTGGTCTAAAGATTATGAAGATGTTTTATCTTGTATAAATCTTCTTAATAAGGCACTTTCAAATAGGCGAACAAGTCTTTAAATATATTAATTGTTTTTTTTTTTGCAATACTTGTATAGGTTCCTAAAATATGTGGACAAACTATTTTGAATACCTAAACTTAAAAAACGTGTTTTAGTAATGGAACACCATTAGCTTGATTAGATTCTAAGATTAATTATATATGTGTGTAACTAGCTATAATGAAATTTGAAAACTGGCTGCGATCGGTTTACTACTCATCTTTTAACAAAATTTTGTGAAAGTTGCGGTCTCCTGTAAATTCTGAAGATTTTCCCAATTGTTAGTAAATAAGCAAAATTGTCATATTTTTTTAGATATATGTATGTAGTCTTAAATTATTTTATTCTGAACCTAAGGTACACTGAAATAATTAAGCAATGAGTTTATATAAACATATGTATGTACCCTAACCAAACTAACTGCACAAAAATTTTTTGTTGTATAGTATTTTTACGAAAAGTATTTTTTTACACTATAAATAATTTTTTAATAAATTTCTTAATATAGTTCTTAGTTATTTATATTTACCCTTCATAATATTAATTCTTATAAAGCGATAGCTTAACATAAAAAAGGCCTAACTTCATTTTTGTTACCTTACAGCAGACGGAAAAAACTTAGTACAATTCGTAAAACTTCTGACACAAGAAAAAAAAAGCTGTAATACAATTATTATTAAAAAAAGCTATAATAGAGTTATTATTAAAAAGCTATCACAACTTTTTTATATTATAAATTATATAACATATATATAATATATATGTATATATATATACATATATATATATATATATAAATATATATATATATATATATATATATATATATAAATATATATATATATATAAATATATATATATATATATATATATATATATATATATATATACATATATATATATATATATATATATATATATATATATATATATATATATATATACATATATGGGGGTCTGGTGTTACAAAAAAAACTAGACTTTTAGAATCTTGTTACATTGCGCACGGAGATACAGAAAAACTATCTCAAATAGGCGTTTAATTTGAAATTTAATTTTTCAGAACTTCCCTTAATTTTTTGATAAAACACAAATATGCTTGTGGTAGCCTATTTCAAGACCTATCACACGCCACAAGTTTCATCAAAAACTATCAAAGTGTTAATGAGATACTGTAGAACGAAATTTGGTCAAAATATGCAATTTTGCGCTTTTTTGCCTAAATGAAGCTTTTCGAATTTTAAGAAAATTCCAAGTAGTATTAGGGGTAGCGCAATGAAATTCGGCACGTTTGTAGAGTAGAGTGTTGCGCGTCGTTTGCATCTTCATTGTTTGTAGTGCGCGCATTTCCAACGGAGATATATAAAATGTAACGCAAATAGACGTTTAATATGAAATTTGATTTTTCAAAACTTTCCTTTCCTTTTTAATATCAAAATGAATATGCGTGCGATAGCCTATTTCAAGACCTATCACACGCCTCAAGTTTCATCAAAAACTATCAAAGCGTTACTGAGATATTAAAGAAAGAAATTTGGCCAAAATATGCAATTTTGCGCATTTTTGTGGAAATTAAGGTCTTTGAGTTTTGATGAAAACTCCAAAAGTATTTGGGGTAGCGCAATGAAATTTGGTGGGATTGTAGATCAGAATGTTGTGAATCGTTGGCCATTTTTTACTTTATCATGCGACTTTTACTTACGGAGATATAACGACAACAACTCTAAATACATGTTTTTAAGTATTCAGGCGGGCCGCTAGGCGGGCCAAAGGTTAACCATCTGGTAGTCCTCTTCCAACACTATCATATGGCACAAGAATAACTCAAATATCTCTAACGGTTTCTGAGCTACAGCGTTTTGAAAAAAATAATTAGCCGGAATCCACCTTCTACACGATTTTGGGGGCCTGGTGTTTCACAAAAAAAACTGGATTTTTGTTTCAACATTTTTGGCTGCAAAAATCATGTTTTACAATTTTCTCAATAACTCGGCCGTTATAAGAGGTAATGAAATGAAACTTGGACCATAGATACCTTTCATAATTGGCTGAAATACAAAATAAAAATTATTGTGCCACGCCCACTTTTAAGCATTAAAAGTAGGCGTTAAAGTTTAAGTATGATTTTTCAAATTTTTGCGTTGCTTTTTAAACTGAAAGAACTTATGTACGTTATAGCTAACTTCAAGATCTATCATCTGGTGTATCTTTTACCAAAAAATTCCAAATGGTTCGAAAGATATTGAAGAAAGAAATTTGGCCGAAACATACAATTTTGAGCATTTTTGTAGAAATTAAGCTCTTTGAATTTTGATCAAAACTCCAAAAGTATTAGGGGTAGCGCAATGAAATTCGACACGTTTGTAGAGTAGAGTCTTGCGCGTCGTTTGCATTGTGTTTGTTTGTAGTGCGCGCATTGCCAACGAAGATATAGAAAATGTAACGCAAATAGGCGTTTAATATGAAATTTGATTTTTCAAAACTTTCCTTTCCTTTTTAATATCAAAATGAATATGCGTGCGATAGCCTATTTCAAGACCTATTACACGCCTCAAGTTTCATCAAAAACTATCAAAGCGTTACTGAGATACTGAAGAAAGAAATTTGGCCAAAATATGCAATTTTGGGCATTTTTGTGGAAATTAAGCTCTTTGAATTTTGATCAAAACTCCAAAAGTATAAGGGGTAGCGCAATGAAATTCGACACGTTTGTAGAGTAGAGTGTTGCGCGTCGTTTGCATTGTGTTTATTTGTAGTGCACGCATCGCCAACGGAGATATAGAAAATGTAACGCAAATAGACGTTTAATATGAAATTTGATTTTTCAAAACTTTCCTTTCCTTTTTAATATCAAAATGAATATGCGTGCGAGAGCCTATTTCAAGACCTATCACACGCCTCAAGTTTCATCAAAAACTATCAAAGCGTTACTGAGATATTAAAGAAAGAAATTTGGCCAAAATATGCAATTTTGCGCATTTTTGTGGAAATTAAGGTCTTTGAGTTTTGATGAAAACTCCAAAAGTATTTGGGGTAGCGCAATGAAATTTGGTGGGATTGTAGATCAGAATGTTGTGAATCGTTGGCCATTTTTTACTTTATCATGCGACTTTTACTTACGGAGATATAACGACAACAACTCTAAATACATGTTTTTAAGTATTCAGGCGGGCCGCTAGGCGGGCCAAAGGTTAACCATCTGGTAGTCCTCTTCCAACACTATCATATGGCACAAGAATAACTCAAATATCTCTAACGGTTTCTGAGCTACAGCGTTTTGAAAAAAATAATTAGCCGGAATCCACCTTCTACACGATTTTGGGGGCCTGGTGTTTCACAAAAAAAACTGGATTTTTGTTTCAACATTTTTGGCTGCAAAAATCATGTTTTACAATTTTCTCAATAACTCGGCCGTTATAAGAGGTAATGAAATGAAACTTGGACCATAGATACCTTTCATAATTGGCTGAAATACAAAATAAAAATTGTTGTGCCACGCCCACTTTTAAGCATTAAAAGTAGGCGTTAAAGTTTAAGTATGATTTTTCAAATTTTTGCGTTGCTTTTTAAACTGAAAGAACTTATGTACGTTATAGCTAACTTCAAGATCTATCATCTGGTGTATCTTTTACCAAAAAATTCCAAATGGTTTGAAAGATATTGAAGAAAGAAATTTGGCCAAAATATGCAATTTTGCGCATTTTTGTGGAAATTAAGCTCTTTGAATTTTGATCAAAACTCCAAAAGTATTAGGGGTAGCGCAATGGAATTCGACCCGTTTGTAGAGTAGAGTGTTGCGCGTCGTTTGCATTGTGTTTGTTTGTAGTGCGCGCATCGCCAACGGAGATATAGAAAATGTAACGCAAATAGGCGTTTAATATGAAATTTGATTTTTCAAAACTTTCCTTTCCTTTTTAATATCAAAATGAATATGCGTGCGATAACCTATTTCAAGACCTATCACACGCCTCAATTTTCATTAAAAACTATCAAAGCGTTACTGAGATACTGAAGAAAGAAATTTGGCCAAAATATGCAATTTTGCGCATTTTTGTGGAAATTAAGCTCTTTGAATTTTGATCAAAACTCCAAAAGTATAAGGGGTAGCGCAATGAAATTCGACACGTTTGTAGAGTAGAGTGTTGCGCGTCGTTTGCATTGTGTTTGTTTGTAGTGCGCGCATCGCCAACGGAGATATAGAAAATGTAACGCAAATTGGCGTTTAATATGAAATTTGATTTTTCAAAACTTTCCTTTCCCTTTAATATTAAAGTGAATATGCGTGCGATAGCCTATTTCAAGACCTATCACACGCCTCAAGTTTCATCAAAAACTATCAAAGCGTTACTGAGATACTAAAGAAAGAAATTTGGCCAAAATATGCAATTTTGGGCATTTTTGTGGAAATTAAGCTCTTTGAATTTTGATCAAAACTCCAAAAGTATAAAGGGTAGCGCAATGAAATTCGACACGTTTGTAGAGTAGAGTGTTGCGCGTCGTTTGCATTGTGTTTGTTTGTAGTGCGCGCATCGCCAACGGAGATATAGAAAATGCAACGCAAATAGACGTTTAATATGAAATTTGATTTTTCAAAACTTTCCTTTCCTTTTTAATATCAAAATGAATATGCGTGCGATAGCCTATTTCAAGACCTATCACACGCCTCAAGTTTCATCAAAAACTATCAAAGCGTTACTGAGATATTAAAGAAAGAAATTTGGCCAAAATATGCAATTTTGCGCATTTTTGTGGAAATTAAGCTCTTTGAATTTTGATCAAAACTCCAAAAGTATAAGGGGTAGCGCAATGAAATTCGACACGTTTGTAGAGTAGAGTGTTGCGCGTCGTTTGCATTGTGTTTGTTTGTAGTGCGCGCATCGCCAACGGAGATATAGAAATAGTAACGCAAATAGACGTTTAATATGAAATTTGATTTTTCAAAACTTTCCTTTCCTTTTTAATATCAAAATGAATATGCGTGCGATAGCCTATTTTAAGACCTATCACACGCCTCAAGTTTCATCAAAAACTATCAAAGCGTTACTGAGATACTGAAGAAAGAAATTTGGCCAAAATATGCAATTTTGGGCATTTTGGTGGAAATTAAGCTCTTTGAATTTTGATCAAAACTCCAAAAGTATAAGGGGTAGCGCAATGAAATTCGACACGTTTGTAGAGTAGAGTGTTGCGCGTCGTTTGCATTGTGTTTGTTTGTAGTGCGCGCATCGCCAACGGAGATATAGAAAATGTAACGCAAATAGACGTTTAATATGAAATTTGATTTTTCAAAACTTTCCTTTCCTTTTTAATATCAAAATGAATATGCGTGCGATAGCCTATTTCAAGACCTATCACACGCCTCAAGTTTCATCAAAAACTATCAAAGCGTTACTGAGATATTAAAGAAAGAAATTTGGCCAAAATATGCAATTTTGCGCATTTTTGTGGAAATTAAGCTCTTTGAGTTTTGATGAAAACTCCAAAAGTATTTGGGGTAGCGCAATGAAATTTGGTGGGATTGTAGATCAGAATGTTGTGAATCGTTGGCCATTTTTTACTTTATCATGCGACTTTTACTTACGGAGATATAACGACAACAACTCTAAATACATGTTTTTAAGTATTCAGGCGGGCCGCTAGGCGGGCCAAAGGTTAACCATCTGGTAGTCCTCTTCCAAGACTATCATATGGCACAAGAATAACTCAAATATCTCTAACGGTTTCTGAGCTACAGCGTTTTGAAAAAAATAATTAGCCGGAATCCACCTTCTACACGATTTTGGGGGCCTGGTGTTTCACAAAAAAAACTGGATTTTTGTTTCAACATTTTTGGCTGGAAAAATCATGTTTTACAATTTTCTCAATAACTCGGCCGTTATAAGAGGTAATGAAATGAAACTTGGACCATAGATACCTTTCATAATTGGCTGAAATACAAAATAAAAATTATTGTGCCACGCCCACTTTTAAGCATTAAAAGTAGGCGTTAAAGTTTAAGTATGATTTTTCAAATTTTTGCGTTGCTTTTTAAACTGAAAGAACTTATGTACGTTATAGCTAACTTCAAGATCTATCATCTGGTGTATCTTTTACCAAAAAATTCCAAATGGTTCGAAAGATATTGAAGAAAGAAATTTGGCCGAAACATACAATTTTGAGCATTTTTGTAGAAATTAAGCTCTTTGAATTTTGATCAAAACTCCAAAAGTATTAGGGGTAGCGCAATGAAATTCGACACGTTTGTAGAGTAGAGTGTTGCGCGTCGTTTGTATTGTGTTTGTTTGTAGTGCGCGCATCGCCAACGGAGATATAGAAAATGCAACGCAAATAGACGTTTAATATGAAATTTGATTTTTCAAAACTTTCCTTTCCTTTTTAATATCAAAATGAATATGCGTGCGATAGCCTATTTCAAGACCTATCACACGCCTCAAGTTTCATCAAAAACTATCAAAGCGTTACTGAGATATTAAAGAAAGAAATTTGGCCAAAATATGCAATTTTGCGCATTTTTGTGGAAATTAAGCTCTTTGAATTTTGATCAAAACTCCAAAAGTATTAGAGGTAGCGCAATGAAATTCGACACGTTTGTACAGTAGAGTGTTGCGCGTCGTTTGCATTGTGTTTGTTTGTAGTGCGCCCATCGCCAACGGAGATATAGAAAATGTAACGCAAATTGGCGTTTAATATGAAATTTGATTTTTCAAAACTTTCCTTTCCCTTTAATATTAAAGTGAATATGCGTGCGATAGCCTATTTCAAGACCTATCACACGCCTCAAGTTTCATCAAAAACTATCAAAGCGTTACTGAGATACTAAAGAAAGAAATTTGGCCAAAATATGCAATTTTGGGCATTTTTGTGGAAATTAAGCTCTTTGAATTTTGATCAAAACTCCAAAAGTATAAAGGGTAGCGCAATCAAATTCGACACGTTTGTAGAGTAGAGTGTTGCGCGTCGTTTGCATTGTGTTTGTTTGTAGTGCACGCATCGCCAACGGAGATATAGAAAATGTAACGCAAATAGACGTTTAATATGAAATTTGATTTTTCAAAACTTTCCTTTCCTTTTTAATATCAAAATGAATATGCGTGCGATAGCCTATTTCAAGACCTATCACACGCCTCAAGTTTCATCAAAAACTATCAAAGCGTTACTGAGATACTGAAGAAAGAAATTTGGCCAAAATATGCAATTTTGGGCATTTTGGTGGAAATTAAGCTCTTTGAATTTTGATCAAAACTCCAAAAGTATTAGAGGTAGCGCAATGAAATTCGACACGTTTGTAGAGTAGAGTGTTGCGCGTCGTTTGCATTGTGTTTGTTTGTAGTGCGCGCATCGCCAACGGAGATATAGAAAATGTAACGCAAATTGGCGTTTAATATGAAATTTGATTTTTCAAAACTTTCCTTTCCTTTTTAATATTAAAGTGAATATGCGTGCGATAGCCTATTTCAAGACCTATCACACGCCTCAAGTTTCATCAAAAACTATCAAAGCGTTACTGAGATACTAAAGAAAGAAATTTGGCCAAAATATGCAATTTTGGGCATTTTTGTGGAAATTAAGCTCTTTGAATTTTGATCAAAACTCCAAAAGTATAAAGGGTAGCGCAATCAAATTCGACACGTTTGTAGAGTAGAGTGTTGCGCGTCGTTTGCATTGTGTTTATTTGTAGTGCACGCATCGCCAACGGAGATATAGAAAATGTAACGCAAATAGGCGTTTAATATGAAATTTGATTTTTCAAAACTTTCCTTTCCTTTTCAATATCCAAATGAATATGCGTGCGATAGCCTATTTCAAGACCTATTACACGCCTCAAGTTTCATCAAAAACTATCAAAGCGTTACTGAGATACTGAAGAAAGAAATTTGGCCAAAATATGCAATTTTGGGCATTTTTGTGGAAATTAAGCTCTTTGAATTTTGATCAAAACTCCAAAAGTATAAGGGGTAGCGCAATGAAATTCGACACGTTTGTAGAGTAGAGTGTTGCGCGTCGTTTGCATTGTGTTTATTTGTAGTGCACGCATCGCCAACGGAGATATAGAAAATGTAACGCAAATAGACGTTTAATATGAAATTTGATTTTTCAAAACTTTCCTTTCCTTTTTAATATCAAAATGAATATGCGTGCGAGAGCCTATTTCAAGACCTATCACACGCCTCAAGTTTCATCAAAAACTATCAAAGCGTTACTGAGATACTGAAGAAAGAAATTTGGCCAAAATATGCAATTTTGCGCATTTTTGTGGAAATTAAGCTCTTTGAATTTTGATCAAAACTCCAAAAGTATAAGGGGTAGCGCAATGAAATTCGACACGTTTGTAGAGTAGAGTGTTGCGCGTCGTTTGCATTGTGTTTGTTTGTAGTGCGCGCATCGCCAACGGAGATATAGAAATTGTAACGCAAATAGACGTTTAATATGAAATTTGATTTTTCAAAACTTTCCTTTCCTTTTTAATATCAAAATGAATATGCGTGCAATAGCCTATTTCAAGACCTATCACACGCCTCAAGTTTCATCAAAAACTATCAAAGCGTTACTGAGATACTGAAGAAAGAAATTTGGCCAAAATATGCAATTTTGGGCATTTTGGTGGAAATTAAGCTCTTTGAATTTTGATCAAAACTCCAAAAGTATAAGGGGTAGCGCAATGAAATTCGACACGTTTGTAGAGTAGAGTGTTGCGCGTCATTTGCATTGCGTTTGTTTGTAGTGCGCGCGTTGCCAACGGAGATATAGAAAATGTAACGAAAATAGACGTTTAATATGAAATTTGATTTTTCAAAACTTTCCTTTCCTTTTAATATCAAAATGAATATGCGTGCGATAGCCTATTTCAAGACCTATTACACGCCTCAAGTTTCATCAAAAACTATCAAAGCGTTACTGAGATATTAAAGAAAGAAATTTGGCCAAAATATGCAATTTTGCGCATTTTTGTGGAAATTAAGCTCTTTGAGTTTTGATGAAAACTCCAAAAGTATTTGGGGTAGCGCAATGAAATTTGGTGGGATTGTAGATCAGAATGTTGTGAATCGTTGGCCATTTTTTACTTTATCATGCGACTTTTACTTACGGAGATATAACGACAACAACTCTAAATACATGTTTTTAAGTATTCAGGCGGGCCGCTAGGCGGGCCAAAGGTTAACCATCTGGTAGTCCTCTTCCAACACTATCATATGGCACAAGAATAACTCAAATATCTCTAACGGTTTCTGAGCTACAGCGTTTTGAAAAAAATAATTAGCCGGAATCCACCTTCTACACGATTTTGGGGGCCTGGTGTTTCACAAAAAAAACTGGATTTTTGTTTCAACATTTTTGGCTGCAAAAATCATGTTTTACAATTTTCTCAATAACTCGGCCGTTATAAGAGGTAATGAAATGAAACTTGGACCATAGATACCTTTCATAATTGGCTGAAATACAAAATAAAAATTGTTGTGCCACGCCCACTTTTAAGCATTAAAAGTAGGCGTTAAAGTTTAAGTATGATTTTTCAAATTTTTGCGTTGCTTTTTAAACTGAAAGAACTTATGTACGTTATAGCTAACTTCAAGATCTATCATCTGGTGTATCTTTTACCAAAAAATTCCAAATGGTTTGAAAGATATTGAAGAAAGAAATTTGGCCAAAATATGCAATTTTGCGCATTTTTGTGGAAATTAAGCTCTTTGAATTTTGATCAAAACTCCAAAAGTATTAGGGGTAGCGCAATGGAATTCGACCCGTTTGTAGAGTAGAGTGTTGCGCGTCGTTTGCATTGTGTTTGTTTGTAGTGCGCGCATCGCCAACGGAGATATAGAAAATGTAACGCAAATAGGCGTTTAATATGAAATTTGATTTTTCAAAACTTTCCTTTCCTTTTTAATATCAAAATGAATATGCGTGCGATAACCTATTTCAAGACCTATCACACGCCTCAATTTTCATTAAAAACTATCAAAGCGTTACTGAGATACTGAAGAAAGAAATTTGGCCAAAATATGCAATTTTGCGCATTTTTGTGGAAATTAAGCTCTTTGAATTTTGATCAAAACTCCAAAAGTATAAGGGGTAGCGCAATGAAATTCGACACGTTTGTAGAGTAGAGTGTTGCGCGTCGTTTGCATTGTGTTTGTTTGTAGTGCGCGCATCGCCAACGGAGATATAGAAAATGTAACGCAAATAGGCGTTTAATATGATATATGATTTTTCAAAACTTTCCTTTCCTTTTTAATATCCAAATGAATATGCGTGCGATAGCCTATTTCAAGACCTATCACACGCCTCAATTTTCATCAAAAACTATCAAAGCGTTACTGAGATACTGAAGAAAGAAATTTGGCCGAAACATACAATTTTGAGCATTTTTGTGGAAATTAAGCTCTTTGAATTTTGATCAAAACTCCAAAAGTATAAGGGGTAGCGCAATGAAATTCGACACGTTTGTAGAGTAGAGTGTTGCGCGTCGTTTGCATTGTGTTTGTTTGTAGTGCGCGCATTGCCAACGAAAATATAGAAAATGTAACGCAAATAGGCGTTTAATATGAAATTTGATTTTTCAAAACTTTCCTTTCCTTTTTAATATCAAAATGAATATGCGTGCGATAGCCTATTTCAAGACCTATCACACGCCTCAAGTTTCATCAAAAACTATCAAAGCGTTACTGAGATATTAAAGAAAGAAATTTGGCCAAAATATGCAATTTTGCGCATTTTTGTGGAAATTAAGCTCTTTGAATTTTGATCAAAACTCCAAAAGTATAAGGGGTAGCGCAATGAAATTCGACACGTTTGTAGAGTAGAGTGTTGCGCGTCGTTTGCATTGTGTTTGTTTGTAGTGCGCGCATCGCCAACGGAGATATAGAAATTGTAACGCAAATAGACGTTTAATATGAAATTTGATTTTTCAAAACTTTCCTTTCCTTTTTAATATCAAAATGAATATGCGTGCGATAGCCTATTTCAAGACCTATCACACGCCTCAAGTTTCATCAAAAACTATCAAAGCGTTACTGAGATATTAAAGAAAGAAATTTGGCCAAAATATGCAATTTTGCGCATTTTTGTGGAAATTAAGCTCTTTGAATTTTGATCAAAACTCCAAAAGTATAAGGGGTAGCGCAATGAAATTCGACACGTTTGTAGAGTAGAGTGTTGCGCGTCGTTTGCATTGTGTTTGTTTGTAGTGCGCGCATCGCCAACGGAGATATAGAAATTGTAACGCAAATAGACGTTTAATATGAAATTTGATTTTTCAAAACTTTCCTTTCCTTTTTAATATCAAAATGAATATGCGTGCGATAGCCTATTTCAAGACCTATCACACGCCTCAAGTTTCATCAAAAACTATCAAAGCGTTACTGAGATATTAAAGAAAGAAATTTGGCCAAAATATGCAATTTTGCGCATTTTTGTGGAAATTAAGGTCTTTGAGTTTTGATGAAAACTCCAAAAGTATTTGGGGTAGCGCAATGAAATTTGGTGGGATTGTAGATCAGAATGTTGTGAATCGTTGGCCATTTTTTACTTTATCATGCGACTTTTACTTACGGAGATATAACGACAACAACTCTAAATACATGTTTTTAAGTATTCAGCCGGGCCGCTAGGCGGGCCAAAGGTTAACCATCTGGTAGTCCTCTTCCAACACTATCATATGGCACAAGAATAACTCAAATATCTCTAACGGTTTCTGAGCTACAGCGTTTTGAAAAAAATAATTAGCCGGAATCCACCTTCTACACGATTTTGGGGGCCTGGTGTTTCACAAAAAAACTGGATTTTTGTTTCAACATTTTTGGCTGGAAAAATCATGTTTTACAATTTTCTCAATAACTCGGCCGTTATAAGAGGTAATGAAATGAAACTTGGACCATAGATACCTTTCATAATTGGCTGAAATACAAAATAAAAATTATTGTGCCACGCCCACTTTTAAGCATTAAAAGTAGGCGTTAAAGTTTAAGTATGATTTTTCAAATTTTTGCGTTGCTTTTTAAACTGAAAGAACTTATGTACGTTATAGCTAACTTCAAGATCTATCATCTGGTGTATCTTTTACCAAAAAATTCCAAATGGTTCGA
Source organism: Linnaemya vulpina (assembly GCA_963675445.1). Taxonomy (NCBI): domain Eukaryota; kingdom Metazoa; phylum Arthropoda; class Insecta; order Diptera; family Tachinidae; genus Linnaemya; species Linnaemya vulpina. The sequence goes on along the minus strand of OY776278.1, from coordinate 81,703,603 downwards.
AAGATATTGAAGAAAGAAATTTGGCCGAAACATACAATTTTGAGCATTTTTGTAGAAATTAAGCTCTTTGAATTTTGATCAAAACTCCAAAAGTATTAGGGGTAGCGCAATGAAATTCGACACGTTTGTAGAGTAGAGTGTTGCGCGTCGTTTGCATTATGTTTGTTTGTAGTGCGCGCATCGCCAACGGAGATATAGAAAATGTAACGCAAATAGGCGTTTAATATGAAATATGATTTTTCAAAACTTTCCTTTCCTTTTTAATATCCAAATGAATATGCGTGCGATAGCCTATTTCAAGACCTATCACACGCCTCAATTTTCATCAAAAACTATCAAAGCGTTACTGAGATACTGAAGAAAGAAATTTGGCCGAAACATACAATTTTGAGCATTTTTGTGGAAATTAAGCTCTTTGAATTTTGATCAAAACTCCAAAAGTATAAGGGGTAGCGCAATGAAATTCGACACGTTTGTAGAGTAGAGTGTTGCGCGTCGTTTGCATTGTGTTTGTTTGTAGTGCGCGCATCGCCAACGGAGATATAGAAAATGTAACGCAAATAGGCGTTTAATATGAAATTTGATTTTTCAAAACTTTCCTTTCCTTTTTAATATCAAAATGAATATGCGTGCGATAACCTATTTCAAGACCTATCACACGCCTCAATTTTCATTAAAAACTATCAAAGCGTTACTGAGATACTGAAGAAAGAAATTTGGCCAAAATATGCAATTTTGCGCATTTTTGTGGAAATTAAGCTCTTTGAATTTTGATCAAAACTCCAAAAGTATTAGGGGTAGCGCAATGAAATTCGACCCGTTTGTAGAGTAGAGTGTTGCGCGTCATTTGCATTGCGTTTGTTTGTAGTGCGCGCATCGCCAACGGAGATATAGAAAATGTAACGCAAATAGGCGTTTAATATGAAATTTTATTTTTCAAAACTTTCCTTTCCTTTTTAATATCAAAATGAATATGCGTGCGATAGCCTATTTCAAGACCTATCACACGCCTCAATTTTCATTAAAAACTATCAAAGCGTTACTGAGATACTGAAGAAAGAAATTTGGCCAAAATATGCAATTTTGCGCATTTTTGTGGAAATTAAGCTCTTTGAATTTTGATCAAAACTCCAAAAGTATTTGGGGTAGCGCAATGAAATTTGGTGGGATTGTAGATCAGAATGTTGTGAATCGTTGGCCATTTTTTACTTTATCATGCGACTTTTACTTACGGAGATATAACGACAACAACTCTAAATACATGTTTTTAAGTATTCAGCCGGGCCGCTAGGCGGGCCAAAGGTTAACCATCTGGTAGTCCTCTTCCAACACTATCATATGGCACAAGAATAACTCAAATATCTCTAACGGTTTCTGAGCTACAGCGTTTTGAAAAAAATAATTAGCCGGAATCCACCTTCTACACGATTTTGGGGGCCTGGTGTTTCACAAAAAAAACTGGATTTTTGTTTCAACATTTTTGGCTGCAAAAATCATGTTTTACAATTTTCTCAATAACTCGGCCGTTATAAGAGGTAATGAAATGAAACTTGGACCATAGATACCTTTCATAATTGGCTGAAATACAAAATAAAAATTATTGTGCCACGCCCACTTTTAAGCATTAAAAGTAGGCGTTAAAGTTTAAGTATGATTTTTCAAATTTTTGCGTTGCTTTTTAAACTGAAAGAACTTATGTACGTTATAGCTAACTTCAAGATCTATCATCTGGTGTATCTTTTACCAAAAAATTCCAAATGGTTTGAAAGATATTGAAGAAAGAAATTTGGCCAAAATATGCAATTTTGCGCATTTTTGTGGAAATTAAGCTCTTTGAATTTTGATCAAAACTCCAAAAGTATTAGGGGTAGCGCAATGGAATTCGACCCGTTTGTAGAGTAGAGTGTTGCGCGTCGTTTGCATTGTGTTTGTTTGTAGTGCGCGCATCGCCAACGGAGATATAGAAAATGTAACGCAAATAGGCGTTTAATATGAAATTTGATTTTTCAAAACTTTCCTTTCCTTTTTAATATCAAAATGAATATGCGTGCGATAACCTATTTCAAGACCTATCACACGCCTCAATTTTCATTAAAAACTATCAAAGCGTTACTGAGATACTGAAGAAAGAAATTTGGCCAAAATATGCAATTTTGCGCATTTTTGTGGAAATTAAGCTCTTTGAATTTTGATCAAAACTCCAAAAGTATTAGGGGTAGCGCAATGAAATTCGACCCGTTTGTAGAGTAGAGTGTTGCGCGTCATTTGCATTGCGTTTGTTTGTAGTGCGCGCATCGCCAACGGAGATATAGAAAATGTAACGCAAATAGGCGTTTAATATGAAATTTGATTTTTCAAAACTTTCCTTTCCTTTTTAATATCAAAATGAATATGCGTGCGATAGCCTATTTCAAGACCTATCACACGCCTCAAGTTTCATCAAAAACTATCAAAGCGTTACTGAGATACTGAAGAAAGAAATTTGGCCAAAATATGCAATTTTGCGCATTTTTGTGGAAATTAAGCTCTTTGAATTTTGATCAAAACTCCAAAAGTATTAGGGGTAGCGCAATGAAATTCGACCCGTTTGTAGAGTAGAGTGTTGCGCGTCATTTGCATTGCGTTTGTTTGTAGTGCGCGCGTTGCCAACGGAGATATAGAAAATGTAACGCAAATAGACGTTTAATATGAAATTTGATTTGTCAAAACTTTCCTTTCCTTTTAATATCAAAATGAATATGCGTGCGATAGCCTATTTCAAGACCTATCACACGCCTCAAGTTTCATCAAAAACTATCAAAGCGTTACTGAGATATTAAAAAAAGAAATTTGGCCAAAATATGCAATTTTGCGCATTTTTGTGGAAATTAAGCTCTTTGAGTTTTGATGAAAACTCCAAAAGTATTTGGGGTAGCGCAATGAAATTTGGTGGGATTGTAGATCAGAATGTTGTGAATCGTTGGCCATTTTTTACTTTATCATGCGACTTTTACTTACGGAGATATAACGACAACAACTCTAAATACATGTTTTTAAGTATTCAGCCGGGCCGCTAGGCGGGCCAAAGGTTAACCATCTGGTAGTCCTCTTCCAACACTATCATATGGCACAAGAATAACTCAAATATCTCTAACGGTTTCTGAGCTACAGCGTTTTGAAAAAAATAATTAGCCGGAATCCACCTTCTACACGATTTTGGGGGCCTGGTGTTTCACAAAAAAAACTGGATTTTTGTTTCAACATTTTTGGCTGCAAAAATCATGTTTTACAATTTTCTCAATAACTCGGCCGTTATAAGAGGTAATGAAATGAAACTTGGACCATAGATACCTTTCATAATTGGCTGAAATACAAAATAAAAATTATTGTGCCACGCCCACTTTTAAGCATTAAAAGTAGGCGTTAAAGTTTAAGTATGATTTTTCAAATTTTTGCGTTGCTTTTTAAACTGAAAGAACTTATGTACGTTATAGCTAACTTCAAGATCTATCATCTGGTGTATCTTTTACCAAAAAATTCCAAATGGTTTGAAAGATATTGAAGAAAGAAATTTGGCCAAAATATGCAATTTTGCGCATTTTTGTGGAAATTAAGCTCTTTGAATTTTGATCAAAACTCCAAAAGTATTAGGGGTAGCGCAATGGAATTCGACCCGTTTGTAGAGTAGAGTGTTGCGCGTCGTTTGCATTGTGTTTGTTTGTAGTGCGCGCATCGCCAACGGAGATATAGAAAATATAACGCAAATAGGCGTTTAATATGAAATTTGATTTTTCAAAACTTTCCTTTCCTTTTTAATATCAAAATGAATATGCGTGCGATAGCCTATTTCAAGACCTATCACACGCCTCAATTTTCATTAAAAACTATCAAAGCGTTACTGAGATACTGAAGAAAGAAATTTGGCCAAAATATGCAATTTTGCGCATTTTTGTGGAAATTAAGCTCTTTGAATTTTGATCAAAACTCCAAAAGTATTAGGGGTAGCGCAATGAAATTCGACCCGTTTGTAGAGTAGAGTGTTGCGCGTCATTTGCATTGCGTTTGTTTGTAGTGCGCGCGTTGCCAACGGAGATATAGAAAATGTAACGAAAATAGACGTTTAATATGAAATTTGATTTTTCAAAACTTTCCTTTCCTTTTAATATCAAAATGAATATGCGTGCGATAGCCTATTTCAAGACCTATCACACGCCTCAAGTTTCATCAAAAACTATCAAAGCGTTACTGAGATATTAAAGAAAGAAATTTGGCCAAAATATGCAATTTCGCGCATTTTTGTGGAAATTAAGCTCTTTGAGTTTTGATGAAAACTCCAAAAGTATTTGGGGTAGCGCAATGGAATTCGACCCGTTTGTAGAGTAGAGTGTTGCGCGTCGTTTGCATTGTGTTTGTTTGTAGTGCGCGCATCGCCAACGGAGATATAGAAAATGTAACGCAAATAGGCGTTTAATATGAAATTTGATTTTTCAAAACTTTCCTTTCCTTTTTAATATCAAAATGAATATGCGTGCGATAGCCTATTTCAAGACCTATCACACGCCTCAATTTTCATTAAAAACTATCAAAGCGTTACTGAGATACTGAAGAAAGAAATTTGGCCAAAATATGCAATTTTGCGCATTTTTGTGGAAATTAAGCTCTTTGAATTTTGATCAAAACTCCAAAAGTATTAGGGGTAGCGCAATGAAATTCGACCCGTTTGTAGAGTAGAGTGTTGCGCGTCATTTGCATTGCGTTTGTTTGTAGTGCGCGCGTTGCCAACGAAGATATAGAAAATGTAACGAAAATAGACGTTTAATATGAAATTTGATTTTTCAAAACTTTCCTTTCCTTTTAATATCAAAATGAATATGCGTGCGATAGCCTATTTCAAGACCTATCACACGCCTCAAGTTTCATCAAAAACTATCAAAGCGTTACTGAGATATTAAAGAAAGAAATTTGGCCAAAATATGCAATTTTGCGCATTTTTGTGGAAATTAAGCTCTTTGAGTTTTGATGAAAACTCCAAAAGTATTTGGGGTAGCGCAATGAAATTTGGTGGGATTGTAGATCAGAATGTTGTGAATCGTTGGCCATTTTTTACTTTATCATGCGACTTTTACTTACGGAGATATAACGACAACAACTCTAAATACATGTTTTTAAGTATTCAGGCGGGCCGCTAGGCGGGCCAAAGGTTAACCATCTGGTAGTCCTCTTCCAACACTATCATATGGCACAAGAATAACTCAAATATCTCTAACGGTTTCTGAGCTACAGCGTTTTGAAAAAAATAATTAGCCGGAATCCACCTTCTACACGATTTTGGGGGCCTGGTGTTTCACAAAAAAAACTGGATTTTTGTTTCAACATTTTTGGCTGCAAAAATCATGTTTTACAATTTTCTCAATAACTCGGCCGTTATAAGAGGTAATGAAATGAAACTTGGACCATAGATACCTTTCATAATTGGCTGAAATACAAAATAAAAATTATTGTGCCACGCCCACTTTTAAGCATTAAAAGTAGGCGTTAAAGTTTAAGTATGACTTTTCAAATTTTTGGGTTGCTTTTTAAACGGAAAGAACTTATGTACGTTATAGCTAACTTCAAGATCTATCATCTGGTGTATCTTTTACCAAAAAATTCCAAATGGTTTGAAAGATATTGAAGAAAGAAATTTGGCCAAAATATGCAATTTTGCGCATTTTTGTGGAAATTAAGCTCTTTGAATTTTGATCAAAACTCCAAAAGTATTAGGGGTAGCGCAATGGAATTCGACCCGTTTGTAGAGTAGAGTGTTGCGCGTCGTTTGCATTGTGTTTGTTTGTAGTGCGCGCATCGCCAACGGAGGTATAGAAAATGTAACGCAAATAGGCGTTTAATATGAAATTTGATTTTTCAAAACTTTCCTTTCCTTTTTAATATCAAAATGAATATGCGTGCGATAGCCTATTTCAAGACCTATCACACGCCTCAATTTTCATTAAAAACTATCAAAGCGTTACTGAGATACTGAAGAAAGAAATTTGGCCAAAATATGCAATTTTGCGCATTTTTGTGGAAATTAAGCTCTTTGAATTTTGATCAAAACTCCAAAAGTATTAGGGGTAGCGCAATGAAATTCGACCCGTTTGTAGAGTAGAGTGTTGCGCGTCATTTGCATTGCGTTTGTTTGTAGTGCGCGCGTTGCCAACGGAGATATAGAAAATGTAACGAAAATAGACGTTTAATATGAAATTTGATTTTTCAAAACTTTCCTTTCCTTTTAATATCAAAATGAATATGCGTGCGATAGCCTATTTCAAGACCTATCAAACGCCTCAAGTTTCATCAAAAACTATCAAAGCGTTACTGAGATACTGAAGAAAGAAATTTGGCCAAAATATGCAATTTTGCGCATTTTTGTGGAAATTAAGCTCTTTGAATTTTGATCAAAACTCCAAAAGTATTAGGGGTAGCGCAATGAAATTCGACCCGTTTGTAGAGTAGAGTGTTGCGCGTCATTTGCATTGCGTTTGTTTGTAGTGCGCGCGTTGCCAACGGAGATATAGAAAATGTAACGAAAATAGACGTTTAATATGAAATTTGATTTTTCAAAACTTTCCTTTCCTTTTAATATCAAAATGAATATGCGTGCGATAGCCTATTTCAAGACCTATCACACGCCTCAAGTTTCATCAAAAACTATCAAAGCGTTACTGAGATATTAAAGAAAGAAATTTGGCCAAAATATGCAATTTTGCGCATTTTTGTGGAAATTAAGCTCTTTGAGTTTTGATGAAAACTCCAAAAGTATTTGGGGTAGCGCAATGGAATTCGACCCGTTTGTAGAGTAGAGTGTTGCGCGTCGTTTGCATTGTGTTTGTTTGTAGTGCGCGCATCGCCAACGGAGATATAGAAAATGTAACGCAAATAGGCGTTTAATATGAAATTTGATTTTTCAAAACTTTCCTTTCCTTTTTAATATCAAAATGAATATGCGTGCGATAGCCTATTTCAAGACCTATCACACGCCTCAATTTTCATTAAAAACTATCAAAGCGTTACTGAGATACTGAAGAAAGAAATTTGGCCAAAATATGCAATTTTGCGCATTTTTGTGGAAATTAAGCTCTTTGAATTTTGATCAAAACTCCAAAAGTATTAGGGGTAGCGCAATGAAATTCGACCCGTTTGTAGAGTAGAGTGTTGCGCGTCATTTGCATTGCGTTTGTTTGTAGTGCGCGCGTTGCCAACGAAGATATAGAAAATGTAACGAAAATAGACGTTTAATATGAAATTTGATTTTTCAAAACTTTCCTTTCCTTTTAATATCAAAATGAATATGCGTGCGATAGCCTATTTCAAGACCTATCACACGCCTCAAGTTTCATCAAAAACTATCAAAGCGTTACTGAGATATTAAAGAAAGAAATTTGGCCAAAATATGCAATTTTGCGCATTTTTGTGGAAATTAAGCTCTTTGAGTTTTGATGAAAACTCCAAAAGTATTTGGGGTAGCGCAATGAAATTTGGTGGGATTGTAGATCAGAATGTTGTGAATCGTTGGCCATTTTTTACTTTATCATGCGACTTTTACTTACGGAGATATAACGACAACAACTCTAAATACATGTTTTTAAGTATTCAGGCGGGCCGCTAGGCGGGCCAAAGGTTAACCATCTGGTAGTCCTCTTCCAACACTATCATATGGCACAAGAATAACTCAAATATCTCTAACGGTTTCTGAGCTACAGCGTTTTGAAAAAAATAATTAGCCGGAATCCACCTTCTACACGATTTTGGGGGCCTGGTGTTTCACAAAAAAAACTGGATTTTTGTTTCAACATTTTTGGCTGCAAAAATCATGTTTTACAATTTTCTCAATAACTCGGCCGTTATAAGAGGTAATGCAATGAAACTTGGACCATAGATACCTTTCATAATTGGCTGAAATACAAAATAAAAATTATTGTGCCCCGCCCACTTTTAAGCAACAAAAGTAGGCGTTTAAATTTAAAAACTATTCCTTAACATTTTCCGTTGCTTTTTAAAGATAAAAAACTTATGTGAGCTATAGCTGACCTCGAGATCTATTACCCGGTGTAACTTCCATCAACAAATTCCGAATGGTTCCAGAAATATTGAAGATAGAACAAGCAAAATATGCGCAGTTTTCCCTAAATTCAGCTCTTGGAATTTTCACGAAAACTCCAAAAGTATTAAAGGTAGCGCAATGAAATTTGGCACGCTTGCAGAGTAGAATGTTGGACATCGTTCGAATCTTGTTTACGTGTGGTACGACCATTGCCCACGGAGATATAGAAAAACTAACGCAAATAGGCGTTTGGCAAATTTTGGGTGGCCACTATAGAAAACGATCTGGCATCTCGGCAGTTATTTTGAATTTTTCATAGTGCTGCCATATAATTTTTTATAGCTGCCACCCAAAATTTGCCAAAATGTTGCCACTCGAAAACTTGATTTTCAAATTGACCAGAAGGTATTCAATAGATGGCTCTATTTTAACATCAATACAGCGTTGCCAGATGACATGATTTTGTAACGGGCTTACATTGTATTCAAACTCTAATTTTAAATTGATAATTATTTTACGTAATGCTTAGCGATAAGCAATACGAAAATGTTAGGCACTAAATGTCTGCTTTCATAAATAAAACGAGTTTTGTGTTCACTATTCATAAAATATTATTTTATTTCTTTTTTATTTAGTTTGAAGTTTACAACTTTGTTTAAATTATAAATAAGTACAACTATACATATGTATGTAATATATTCAAGAATGTTTTAGTAAATTTAGACGTATAAGAAAACATATTTTATAAAACATATATATTTGCAATTATATTTTTCACTGCCTGTTCGCCGATATCACAAGCTATCGTTGGACCTAGTGAATAAAATATAAAACAAAAACAATTTAAAATTTTTGTTTGTTTTATATGTTAGTTATGGAATAGAACAAAAATAATTAAAGTTTACGAGTAGGAAAAACAGCAATGTAGCTGAATCTTAAATAACTGGATCGGACATTAGAACTGACTGAATTAGAAATTGTAAATTGGATTATAACGCATTTCGGTCGAAAACGGTACAAGCACATTCTAACAACATACACATATTTGATCTGAATATATATAAATTAATTTTTGTTAAGCTGCATTATTTAGTTTGTATTTTACAGCCATTAAATGCAGATACCTCGAGGATTTTAAGAGAATTGTCTAAGAAATTAAAAACAAATTAATTTTTTGGAAGAAAGGGGTACCTTTCATAATTTTTTTGTTGCTTTTTTTTAATAAATGATATTGAAGAAATGATATCAGTTAATAAATGATATTTTAAACAAGCGCCCGTCCCGCTTACAGATTTTCTTACTTTTTTTTTATAAATGAGAGGATTAATCTTTAAAAATTTTTTAAACTTCTTTTGCTTTCTTATATTTGAGTTGATATTTATTATTAATAGCTAAAATTTTTTGCTTTGTACATTTGTTATCATATATATATATATATATATATATATATATATATATTTAAGACATCAATTATATTGATGGTCAAACTGTAATTAAGCAGCTCTTTTTTTTAATTCACTGATTAAAATTATGTTGTTTTTCATATTACTAAAATAGTACATTTATTATTATATATGGACACATTTGAGGAATATAATGAATACAGCTGTAATTATTGTACATACATTTAATAATATTTTAAATAAAATGATTTTTCAGAACATTTATTAAATAAAATAACTTAATGCTTTTCTATAAAAATTATTAGGATATTCAAGGTTGTAATGAAAATGAAGACAAGTTTTAATTTTTATTTTAGCTACCGTAACGGTCATAGTATTTAGCTGTTTTTAAAGCAGAAATGGTATTTTAAATACCGGTTATTATCAAGAAAATCACTATTTATTTAAGTGGTATTTTGGTAAATAGACACATGAGTGAATTCAATAAAAGTGAATACATACAGTGGCTCAAAATAAAAATTGGACAAAAGCAATATATTTAATTTTTGACAACGTCGTATGGATTTTGATTTTATTCACAAACAGTGAGATTTAATTTCAAATTACTACGCGATACATTTTTTTAAATTTATCAGACATGGTTTTAAGACCGGGAAGGTGATTTCATGGCGTTCTGAAAACCGTGAGATTTTTAGTTTTCGTTAGTGATTTTGCGTTGTTCTAAATCAAGAACTAACAGCTGACTGTGTTTGTTTACAGTTTAAATTGCTGCGTTCACATCTATCAAATATTTAACAAAATAAAACAATAAAAAATTATTGGTTACACTTATTTCGTCAAATATTGGATAACGGTACATGTAGCTCAAGTTTATTTAATCGTTTTATTAGAAAATTTGAAGTGAATACTTAAAACTTCATGTGATAAACAGGCAGTTTATTGGCCACTTCACTTGAATCTAGTGATTTGCAGAATATGCTTGTATTTTTCATTTTTCTACAAATATATTAGACTACATTCTATGGAAATTTTGTAAAATAAAACTTTAATAAACGTAAAATATTTTCTTTTACGAAGCTCTTTTCCACTAGGGACCGCGGTATATTGTTCTTAATTTGATTTTTTTTTTTGTCTAGACTTCCGTTAAGAGTTTTGCCAGACTCTTTCTAGTTGGATTCCTTGGATACAAAATACTATAAGGAAGGAAAGCAACTCGATATAATAAAGTCCTCTTGGTCTTTACGGACGACGACTAAAAATAGAAACTGGCACTAGAGTTCGGGGAGTCTTTTCCGAGGATCTTGACTTTTCGTTATTACTTAGGCTACCCGGTAACTCAACTGTTTTCCATCTGGCGGAGATTTATGCCATTACCGAGACTGCAACGCGAATTGGTAGTCTCTGTTTGGGAACCGGTACCTCGTTCTTACAACTGTTCGAAAGAACTAATGATTATGCTTGCCATGCTATTTATAGTAGGGCGATCCATAGAATAATTTATTGGTTATTATAATAATCTAATAAAAGTAAAACAAAAATTAAGAAAATATATTTTCACTCATCCCGTGTTTCACAGAATGACGACATATATTTTCAACACAAGAAATTTTCACATCAGTTACAGACACGAGAAGCAATTAGGGCCCTGGATTCAAACAAATCGAAGTGTGTACTGGCATGCATTCAATTACGTCAAGATATTATGGGTTCTGAAGCATGAAAGCATTCAGGGAAATCAAATGGTGAACGAGTGCGCAAAAGCAATTTCGGCTTTGAACAAATTGGTCTCACGAAGGGACATTAATATTCCCTCAGTAATTGAGATGATCTAAATTATTAAGGAGTGTGCAATAAAGAAAAGCGACAACCAGGAGGGGAAGAAATGCCACCTGCAGGGTATCCCCAAATCAGTGGCACCCACTCAGCAGTGTTAGGAGAACTAAATAGCTTTTGCAATTTGGGAACAAGTCGCTAGCACACCTGGTAGGACACCGCTCAGCAGTGTTAGGAGGAAGAACCAGCTTCTAGCATTCAGTGAGTACAACATTTTCTTTGTGGCTGCGCAGGCTTAGGCCTGCGGGATCTAGACTATTTCAGGAATGTTCCACTTTATGACCTAGTGGGCTTTGTGAGAAGTTGCGTATGGTTTTCAGGAACCGGTATACCAGTGCTAAATAGAATTGTGTAGGGTGTTCTTCTATGGACATCATAGTGGACCTTGAAGACCTTCGAGTGTTCCGCGCCAATTTGCAGGACGCCCCTTTCAACCTAACCTCGCCAAATCCATATCGTAGTTATGGCAGTTTTTTGATATACTATAAAAATTGCATTTTGAATAAAGCGTTCCAAAACTATATTTAATTATATCGAAATTGTTCGAAATGTGTTTTTGTACCAATTCTATCATTAAAAAGGATAGGAGAACAGTATCAAAACGATATAGGGACGCCTTTCTTTTAAATCGCTGTATTGCTGTTAGTTTAATTTCTTCAAATATTTTTAATTCCCTTGCATAGCATGTATTATATTGTAACATTGAGCCACTGTATGTAAAAAATAATAAATAATAAAGTTTTTTAAGTCGCCTTTTTTACATATTTAAATATGTATTGTATATTATATACTTTTTTGTATTATCTTAAATCTAGCTAAGAATACTCCTAATGCAAGTTTATATATCGTAAAATACATCTATCATATACATATATTTATGACTAAATAACACTCATATAATTTATAGTTGCAATTACATCTGTATATGTTAAATAGAAAGGTAAGCCAACAACAAAACAATACAATATTTTCAAATCAATTTAATTTTAATACTCGTATTACTGAGATTTCAGTTATATGTTCGATGATCGAAACATAAAGAAGTACAGATATATTATAACGGCCAAGACATAATTATTGTGCAACAATGTTTTACTGTAGACAGAAGTTCCAGCTGATATGTGACGCCCTGAAAATAAAATTAAAAACGGTAGAGAGTCAAACCACCATAATTCGTATCGCGTTAATTCTAAAACCTTAACTACTCGAAATAAACGGATGGTCCCTTGAGAGATTCTCCGCAATTCATAAGAATCCTATACATTTTGATCTACTTGATAATTCGTATGTTGTTGTAATTCAAAGTCTGAGGAAACCCCTAAAAATATTATGTTTTTGTCAACAACCTCTAATAATTAGAAAAACAAACCGATGTTTTTAAAAAAATATACAAAAGCAATATTTTTTTACAAATCTCTTCACAAATGCCGTTAGTTTTCTTTCTGGAACTTTATGTGTTAAGATTACTTTGTTGTTAGTTTTTTTGAAGACTATTTTCTGAAAATGTCGAAGAAGAGAATATATTATCGTTAATAAAAAAACAACATAATTTTAGTAATTGACGATGACGAAAAAATTTAGTATCGCTCCTTCAAATATTCCATGAATTATTTTCATTTTAAAATCTTATTTTAATTTTCATAAGATCATTAGTTTTGTTGTTTTTTACTTATTAATTGTTTTTATAAATATAATTTACGCTTTTGAAATTACTCGTTTTCTTTTATCTCATTATTTCGAAAACTTATCTTATTCATAAATAGCAGTCAGTCTCTTCGATTACGAATTATCGAGACAGTACTGTATAGTTATAAAGTAAGTAGTTGTTGCTAAATATAAGGCTATTTTATATCGGCGGTACTGCAGCGCTATGACCAGCGGGCAAGTAGACATGAAATCGAAGTATATTAAAGAAATTTTATTTTCCTAAAAATGAAATTAATAAAATAGTGGCAATAAAAGAACAAATATTTTCTATAAATTTTTCAGCTCAAAAAAAATATATTTCAATGCATTTATAAAATATGGCACATTTCTATCACTTAACATAAAATATCTAATTAGCTTTATTAAATAAACATTTAAATGAACCATTCTATCTGTATGAGTTTATTTATTGTTAACTTCGTGTTAATTTAAAGCATGTGTTAAGAAGTACTCACAAGTATAATAATGGCATTTTAAAAAGAAAATAAAACTAAATAAATAAAATAAACTATTAAAAACAAGTGTAAAGTTTTTTCGATTACTTTACGACCTTTAAATTATAGGAAATAATTTTATTACAGCTTTGAAGCAAACATAAATAAATAATAAAATGTTCAAATGAATGTTTTATTCTTCAAATCGTTTATGGAAGAATATCAAAAGTATTGGCAAGAAACAAGCAGTTCAAATATTTTAATCATCTGTAAAATATATATGAACATTATTCACAACATGTTAAGGGAGAAAGTCAAGAAGCGCCTTAACGTGAAGTTTTTTGTCCAACTTAATCTGACATTTCTTTGTTCCAGTGTTTGATAATCATGGAGCAGCGTGTTGAGATTGTTGCAGACTTTTTGTGCAAAAATTTCGCATAATGGAAAAAGGAAAGAATGTTCTAGTTCCCGGTCGTTTTCGAAGTTAAAGAATTTACACTTTTATGGTGGAAATATAACTGGGATGAGTGAAGAATTTTTGTAGCGAATATACATATATATTTCGCCAAAAATACAATTTCACTGATAGGCATCATTAAACGTGATCTATGCAATAGATTTACATATTTCTGATGATCGGTAATGGCGAATAAATAATTACCGTGTGACCATTTTATTTTTTTATATGGAATTGTTTTTAACAGTTTTATTTTATAGATTTTAAAAAATATATGAACAAAATGCTGAACTATAAAAACTGGGTTTAACTATAAATGATTTTGTCGATTATAAAACTTGTTAGTTTTTCGTTCCTACTGTGTTTAATGCGACAGGTTTAAACAAAAAATTTTTAAATACGAATTTGTCCTGATGGGCAAACTTCGTCGTTTGCTTCAGTTGCGTTAATTATATTTTATTTTAGAAAAAAGATGCTGCAAGCCATCATTTTATTACACAAATGAAATTTTGAAAAAAAACTACAATTTTAAAAATTATCTATTCCATCGAACGATTAAAAAACCTAAAATTCTAATAGGAAGCTGGTGGCAAAAGTAGTTTTATTTTGATATGTGAAATTTCATGTGTTTTTTAGTGTCCAACCAAAAATTTTTTTTTGCGTAAGAAACGCAATCAAAATCTACTAGATTTGGCTCAAAATCTCGTAATACTAGATTTTGCGTTGGCCTGACTATTTAAACATTATAATTATATTTATTACAATTATGTTTCTACTTACATTCTTTTGCTAACAGAGAGGAACAACAACAGTCCTTAACTTCTTCATAAAAGAAACAGGAGCCCACGGATGTTTTATAGATCTTTTCGCCCACATAGCAAATATGAGGAACAAAAGGCAAACCCTCTGCAAAGAAAGTATAAATAAATAACAATGTTAAATTTACTTCTGTTTTGTGTGTTTTTACAGTTATTAATTAGCTTTGGCTGGAAGGAATATTTACTGTTGACTTTTCTTAAATTAGTGTCCTATTTCGTTTAACTTTCTGACATTTTTGGTGATTATACAACTCCTACCATTTTAAATTATTGATATCCGAATTTTTTTTGTGTACTTTATGTCTTTATTGGGTTTTTTTTAATAGAAAAAGTTCAAAAAAAAGTGTTACAACACTGTTTTCAAAAATGTTGGCAACACTATTTTCTATTTTAGTGTAAGATCAACAACGAACAACGCTTGCAATTTAGAGAATTTTATTCTCAAACTTTATTATCGGTTAAGGAGTGCTAGCATACACTTCTGCTATTTTGTGGTGAGTTTGAGTGACCCAAGTCTGAGGCGTTTCATGTTTTGGAAAATATTTGGTTTCTCATGAAAATTTTAAATTTACTGCGGCATATATTCAATTTCATATTATTTATGATTTTTCCAAAACAGTATTATTGTATATGCATGCATGTGTGTGTTTATGTATATGTAAGTAATTATTCCATTATTGATTTCATGACAACTCTTCAAAAGCATCCTTTACAATTTATGTATGCTAAATTTTATTTGTTTTAAGGATTTCTTTGAAATAATTAATTAGTCGGAATAAAATTGAATATAAATTGTGTGCAAGACTTTATTTAATAAGCAAATCTGGCAATCTGCCTTATTTCTTTTCAACACACACACAAATTTATTTATTATTGTTTTAGTTGTTATTGTAATTACAATTTCCAGAGTCAATAAAATCTCTTATGATGTTTGTTGTTGGTTGTGCATTAGTTTTCATTTTGTTTGGATTATTGCAAGAACAGCAATAAATATGGTCAATGCAACTGATGGACATTTATACATGCATATAAGTATGTATGTTTGTATGTGTATGAGCGCTTGAATTAGCCGAAATATAAAACAACAAAAACATTGTAAACATTTTTATGAAGTCATTTCGTGGATCAATTTTGTACTTGTTTTTATTATGAGATTTTTATGTACTATTTTCATACAAAAGTATACACAACATTCATGTATGTACGTTAATGACTATAGTGGAACAGTGAAATACGAAACCGGGGGAAGTACTTTATTACAATTCGCTTTAAAAAACACATATTTTGTATCATAAATCAAACATATTTTAGAAGTTTTAACGAAACTATTTAGAATACACACAAATCTAAGAAATTCAATACAAATTGTTGATGTTAAGATTATTAATTTTTTTTTTTAAATAAAGCATTCATTTTTGCATCAATGATATACATAAACTTGCTCAACAAACGTGGGACAGTTCAACAAAGCCGACATTGATAAAGTCTTAAATGTCCCCGAATTCTACATATACATATTTACAAATATTGTTTAATATTCGTATCGCGAATTTGAAAAATGCATATCAGTAATACCTTAACAAGTAAAAATATTTTTTATATAGATACGACACACATTTTTTGTGGTCCACTTTTAACCATCTTGTTTTCCATTAGTTTTTATCGAATATATATAACTCAAAAGGTATTTTTGTGTACATAAGCACAATAGAAATATTTTTTCTAACATCTTAAGCTGTCAGATGTTACAATATTGTAAGACCTGGCCATGTGCTCACAATATACTGACAATGAAAAATTGCTAGCAAAGCAATCGGTTCAACCGATTCATTTTAATTTTAATTCAGACTATTGTCAGACATTAAATTATTCTGGCAACAAAATTTTTCAATTTACACGGTTACTTCAGCGAAAAGAATAGCTCAAAGTCGCCAAAGTAAATGCATTCATTCAGACGACATTACATTAAGAGCAGAGCTCATAATATATATATATATATATATATATATATATATATGTATATATATATATATATATATATATATATATATATGTATATATATATATATATATATATATATATATATATATATACACATATATGTATATACATTTTTTTAGATCACTGTATATGCATGTAATTAGTAAATATGTATATATGTACGTAAATATTTCAATTCACAAAATATTAAGACATTGTTTATATTTTTCAATAATTTTCCACATTTTCATCTTTGCGGATTTAAAATGAAAAACCAATATTTATGAATGTGTGTATGTTAATAAGCATCCACATATAAATACATATATGTGTGTGTAGAGTATTTTTAGGTTAATATATATTTTAGATTTTAAAAAGAATGTTAATTATAAATTATTGTTCAATCAGCACTTAAAGAATGCTGAAAATATGTATTTTAGTGTTGTCATTCGAACAAGACTTTTTGGCATATAAGTATTTGGGCATAGCAACTACGGAGCTAGAAAACTATAATACATTTTGTAGTTTCTAATTAAAAATTTGAAAAAATTGCTATTTCACAGATTAAATAAATTTAAATTCATCTCAGTATAACTATTTTTGCGACTCGAACTTTATAAAGTTTAGCGATTGCGATTTATGGAACACCTCCCTTGTAAGTTCAAGTCACAATCGCATATTTTGTGGGAAATACGAGTGTAAGAACATGCTCGTTAATGTAATGATAAAGAATGCTTGAAATCTTACTCAAATTATATCTGGTTGAAACAACATGCTGCATATTCATGCATACATACAAACACGAATATATGTGTGTATGTATGTACATATGGTATGCATGTGTTTATATAAACAAATCATCATTCATTATCAGTCATGTAAATTCAAAATTATTAATTAGAATTGAAAAATGCCAATGATCGCTGACATTTAAGTGAATAAAAGTTATATAAATTATAACATATATGATAAGCGTGAATTATTAGATTCTCAATATTAACCTGTGAAACCTTCGCTAAAATGTGTGAAATGCTGCAAAACGTTTCAGTCTTATCTTTTATAATGTTTAATTGTTACAAAAACGAATGTGATTATTAAAATCAGCTTTTCAATGGAATAAAAATGTTAAGAAGTTAAAGTAAAAATATCAACTAAATATATATTTATTGCATTTTTTTTAATTTTTAACAAACAAAAAAAAAAATTAATTATTTTCAAATGCGGAAAACTACTTTCGAGTAGTGAAATGCAGGTTTTATTTCAACAAACTTGATATTAACAAAGAACAGTGGGTAACTATGAAATAACAAATGCATTCTTGGCATACAGTGAATGGCTAATTGATAAGACACCGCAACATTAATTTATGACAATTTTTTTGTTGACATTTAAGTACACAATTTGATGACTTGAATTAAAAGCAAAGCAACTAAATGAATAATTGAAGATAATATTTTATGTTTGCACCGCAAAATCTTGTGTGAGTTCAACCTAAGAGTAGATTTATTGCGACTGTGGCTACGACAAACCTAACAATGGGCTATAAAGCTGAAGGGTAAGAGCGTGTAAGTTTTGCTTTAAAATTGAAGTAAAAGTATTAGTGTCATACTTTATTTAAAGTTTGAGAGTCCTCAGAACAGCAAGTAGTACCATTGTCTCCGCTGAAGTAAAAAATTAAATTGGTACAACGAATTTCTTATCTTCTGATCTGTCTTCATCTGTTCTCTCAATGTCCCCTCCTTTCCAGTTCAGGCACAATGCATTGGCTATGCTAGGGTCATCCCCTGATGAAAAATGTTTCTAATCACACGCGAAACTTCATTTAAATGTTCAATAGTGGCATCATCTCTAAATCATGTGATCATATTTAATATGATCTAGCAACTTCTTTATGTCTTATTTTCATATATTTTTTTTTTATCTTTATTAAGACAACATTTTTTGGTTTTACTTTTTCTTTGGGGTAGCACAAGCCATAGAAGCATATTTTAATTGCATATATTTTGTATCCAATTATTTATTGCTAATTTACGTTCAATGTTGACAGGGTAATTTTTCGAAAAGTGTTTTTCATTTAAAAAGAAAACGATTTTTGAAAATGTTTCAATATCCTTAGCATGAATATTGAAACTGGAATATCTTACTTTTGTAGTAGATTAAAATGCCTAAAGTCCCTTTGATATTTCGTATTTCAAAGAGTTGCCATTTTTTTGTTGGTAAAATACTCACTGATGCCACCAGTGAAAGACTGACTGACTTCACCGACTGATGTTGTCGCCAAAACATTGTGTTTATACATTTACCGACCATACTGTTGTTGTATATTCTAAGTTAGAAAAATGTCATAAAAATAATATGTAGTTTTTTTTATTAAAGCAAACTGTTTAATATTCAATACACATTACAGATTTGTTTATTTAGATTTACTTTTATACAATACAACAACAACGCTAGGAATAAAAAGAATAATTTAATGAGTAATAAAAATATTATATGCATACATTGATATATACATATATGCGCATACGTATATGTACATATATACCGTAAATATATACCACACTTTATGCTTTAAAGTAGCTGGTTATTGAAAATTTGCATACATTTTTAAGTGCAATTTAACACCTGATAAATTAAATCGAAAATTATTTCTAGTTTTTGATTAAAGAAAAAAGCATTTTTATTTGAATAATTATAACTTTAGGAAGTGTAAGAGTTCAAATAGTAGGCATTTTAAAAAGATATATTCATGTATTTATTTATAGAGAATGAGTATCTTAAAAATGGAAAGTAAAAAGCTTAAAATTCCTTTCATGGCAAAAAAAAAAAAAAAATGTTAAGAAGAGAGAATGTTCTATTGCATTAGGGCAACATCCGTTTGTCAAGTGATAAAAGAACTTGAATACGTGTAAAAACTGTCAAGTAGTTATGATTAGTAAATACATGTAAGGATTTTACTGATTTGAGTATACCAACATCTAACACTTTGATACAAAAAGCAAATAGCAAAATGTCCTTCGATGTGGTGTTAGCACATGAATTAAATTTTTCCCACAAGCAATCGCCAATTTCCAACTCAACTGTAAGAAAACCCAGTGATACCAGTTAACTACCAGCTAAAGACTTTCGTTACTCGTTTGTTTTCTGGCATTGAATATTATAATAAAATAATTCAGTCGCAAAGTAGCTCTGAGTCATTCAACATCAGGCCTCGTTGGCAGTTATTTTTTAAGTGCAGCCAGACCACTGATCGTTTGGTTTCTTTCGAGAACAGCGATACATTTGAAAAGTATTTGAAATACAAGCTACAATAATCGCAGCTATAGTTTTATATAATTTTTTTTCTTAAATTTTCAGTTTAATATTTTTGTTCAACAAGATGAATTTTCACGAATATAATTTTCCAAAAAACTTATCCATTACACTATTACCATTAATCATTTGAAAAAATCTTTTATAGGATATGAACATGAGAAATAAAATTGAAATTAATTTACGCAATACAATACACAGAATAGAAGTCAATTTTATACGTGTTTTTCATTAATTTTATTAGCACGTACCATTTTCCGAAAAAAAATTTAAGAAAACAAACATAAAATTTTACTATATGCAAGTAAATTATTATTTTCTCTCACTTTTATAATAAAAAAAATATATTTAAGTGTTTAATAAATTTTCTGTGTGTTTTGTGCGCCTTATAAATCATTTGTGAATATTTTTTAATATTTAATTTTATTTGGCTGAGCTCATTCATTCATCTGATTAATTGGATTGGGCGTTCTTGCATTTCCAAAGCTAAACACTTAATTTTTCGTTGCAAACATTATGAATAAAAAAAAAGAGGCTGGAGCGAAAGGCTTTTCTTATAACTTTGATTTCTTTCTTTTGTGCTACCTAAAGAATTTAGTTTTTTAATAAAAATTTTTTAAAAGCTTAGAAGATAATCTTTCGCAAATTGGCTTTTTAACAGTTTTTTTTTAAATAATTTTTTCATAAATTTTTAATGCTTATTTTAAAGTTTGCAGATTTTTTTTTGCATATTTTTATTGAAAAACAATTTTTTTACGTTTTTGAAGCACATTTAGGAACTGGTTAAATTTTTTAAAGGTCCACAATGACATAATGGAACTTGGGGCTTAGATTATTTAATTAAGGGTCTCGAAATCAAAAAATAAATTTCATCTTAACAAGGGCGAAAAACACCTCCTGTAATATTTCAGAAACTTTGAGTAAAAACAAAGGTATAAAAAACTGTGGACCTTAAAGGCCATCGCAACCTGGTTTTTGTGCTAGTCTATACTTGTTCGTTCCTGGGGCTTAGACACTATTCATTTAATTTTCAAATCAAACGGTTCCTATGTCAGAAGTGAAAGAATCAACAACACTAACTGGTTGGTATATAATTTCGGAGTTTTTAAAGTAAATCACTTTTTTCGAATTTTTTTCGTTAAAGATATTTTATTCGGTTTTGGCCCGAGTATTAGCTGATCAGCTTCTGGAATTGATCGGTAAAGTCATTTAAAAATTCTTTAATACTGGTAACTTGTGCAAAGTAAATTTTACTTTGAATGCCAATATCGATCAAAATTTGTATATAAATTATATTGAATTTGCTTTAATTATCGATTGCGGTAATTCGATCAAATATTATTCTAAATAAACCATTTGTATTTACTTTGGACCATATTTTTAAAAATTTCCAAACCTATTTTTACGTTTTTTATGCATATTTAAGGCGTATAATACAAATTTCTTTTGACATTATTTTTGCGTGTCAGACCGTCGTTGGCAGACTGCCACATGAAAATACCATTCATTATCATTGGAAGACGATTGCCAAGCGTTGTCAGCTAATTTAGCATTGTAAAAGTTAAACAGTTTATATTCATCTGACAATGGCATCACTTTCAGATACACCAGCTGTTGAAATTAAAGGATTGGCGATCAATATAAGACTATTTTACAAATTTTTGTTTTCATAATTGAAAAATGTCTATATACAAATTATACCATGATTTAATGAACCGAGAGTAGTAACTTTGTAAAGGTGGAACGCACCGTTTGAACCAGTTATACAAAAAAATACTGGAAATATCTTATATATATATATATATATATATATATATATATATACATATATATATATATATATATATATATATATATATATATATACAAGATGGGCTACTGCACTTACGTGCAAATTTTTTCGCATTAAAATAATTAATGTTGCTCAAGATTTTTCACAAACTTGAGAGGAGTACAACGTATTACACTTGATCGAATATTTCTCATGAAAAGTATTTCATAATATTGTAAATAAAGTAAAAGAGGTTTTCAGTTAAAAATAATAAAAATTAAACAGCAACATTGTATTGAATTTGTAACAATAAACAAATACACAGAATATATTTTTCCAGACTAAAATAAATTCTTTTACTGTGAAATATATGAAATTAATCGCTAAAATAACTTAATTGAAAAAATATATACTCGTATATTGAAGAAATATATGAGATTTTTCCGAATATGGTTTCAATTTATAACTGGTATTTTACAAACATTTAATTCAACTGAAATTGCATGTTGTTGTTTTTTTTTTGCAAAAATTTGTTTATTACACCCCTATACCAGCGTAAAAATATTATTTTTTAATTAAATATAATGTTATGTTTTAGCAAATGTGTAATTAAAAATGCTTAAAAAGACTGCATGATAGCAGGTAATTAAACGCATGTTACCAGCTCAAGTTCACTTTCTACTATATAAAAAAAAAAAATATTAAATAAAAATGTTAAATACGAACATATGGATGTATGTATGTATCCAAGTAGATACATCTATAGTTGGGAATTAATATTTTAATTTTGCTAATATCTGTATTAGTATTAATTAACAGAATTAAATGTTATCAACAAAGATTTTTGATAACATGTGCTGCAGTTAATGGTGGAAAATTCAATGGTTTTCTTTCCAAAGATTAAGAAAAAGTAAAAGTGCCGCATCTTATATACCCTTCACCGAAGAACGTCTATTATATTTATGTACCTATAAAACATTTCAATTCTCCAACCCTAAAATCATATGTTTGATTTTATTTAATTCATTCCACCCCAAGTGTAAAATAAAAAAGTTTGAAAATCAAAACAAGGGATTATTTGGCCAACTCTAATTAAAGCTCAAAAACATAGAACAGTGCAAAAAAACTTTTAATCGTTTCCAAAAAAAAAAATTTTTCTGGGACCGACATTTTGTGGTTTATCAATTACTCAATTATCGATATTAGGAGCGAATTGACGGTGCTCTGAAGATTCCGGGGAAGTTGGGTGTCCAGCACTAACCCTGGTCCGCTCAGAGACCACGGGCCTCACGGCCTTCGAGCTCCATCAGGTAACATGATATAATATATAGACACCTTGCTTAAGTGCTTGGGGCTACCCAACACGTTCATTATTTACAGGAATTCCACCATGCCACCAGCATCAAGGAACAGACCAGCAAGACAAAAATCTACAAAATAGACGAGAGCTTGTCAGGCTTTCCCAGCACCAACTTAACATATATTCGCTCCACAGCATCTGTTGATCTCGCTACAGCACGTATAAATTGTAGGAGATTAATTTTGGGAAGACTGATTAAGATATGAGATAATATTTTTGTTGTAGGTATTTTAATTTTTTACTTCAACGGCCATGAAGGATAGTGTAAATCTTCTTCATTTAAACTGGCCGACAGTGATTACAAGATCGGAAGAATTGGATCCCACATTCATGGCAGAGAGCGAGAGCGAACCCTTAATCTATTTTCGGAATGAAAAATACTTGAAAGAAAAGTAGACTTTCGCTTTTTTATACTATTCACTGTAAAATTTGCTTGCATTTATTTACGTTTATTTCAATTTGAAAGAATTTTATTTTACCTCACAATAAATTTGGTTATTAAACAGAACGGTTTTAACAACATATGAAATGTTATTGATTTTTTTATTATTCAAAGTTTTAGGTACAAAATATTACAGTAGATACCGGATATAAGCGCAACACACATAAAAAAAACCGCTTATAAGAAAGTGAACCGAAAACGTCGCATCTTTTTCTGTACTTTCCAAAGAAAAAAGTATATAAGCAAATGATATGTGAGTAATAGGAAAAGAGCTTTTATATACGTAAATTTCATTTTGACGACAGGATTGAATTTAGAAAAAAAAAGTGAATATTTTTTCTCAACCAAATATATATTTTTATATACAAATTTTTTTCCACAATTTCGTGCGGCACAAGAAGTGTTTAATAATGGTATATAAAAGTGAAATTAAAAAAAAAAAATTTACATATATTTTAATTAATTGTCTTCTTTGAATTTACAAAATTTGTTGTTTTGTTATCAATTGGCATATTTTTTGTGCTATTATTTTATGATTTTATGACTACAAATTGTATCCGCAAATGTGCTTTGATTTCTATTATACAAAAAAACCTTAAAACAACTCTTAAATTATATAATGAAAATTTGGAAGAGTTCTTACTTTAATCATTTAGCCATGAATGTCAAACAAAAAACTCCTCTAACATCATTAACACCGTAAAGCAAAAATATGATAAATTTTTTTTTTTATATGAAAACACATCAAAACTGAAAATAATAACATTTTCTATGAAATAAAAAAAAAATATGAAATTAATGAAATGATTACAACAGAATTGCACATAAATGGACAATTACAAAGCACACACGCAAAAGTTTAAAAACAACTGACGAACACACACAACAAAAATAAATCATGATTTTATTAAATAAAAATAGTTACGAGACAAAACTAATTTGAAATTAAATTGTAGACATAATTTGAACAAATAAAAAAATCGAGCTTTTATTTATACTGAAATGGCATTTGTAGGTGAATTGTATATCAAGAGTAGATCAAAAAATTGTTCCCTAAATTGTCAAATTATATATGTACTCATGTAAATAAATAAATACATACGTATCGTCCAAGAAAATGCAAAAAGCTCTATTTAAAATTTTACAAATTTTAAATCAGCTTCATAATATTTATTCATATAAAATATCTGTTGAGAATAAGTGCACAATCTACTAGTAAACAATTACAAACAAAAATTAATATGTTCCACTGTCTGTGAATATGTTTTTTTTTATTTAAAAAAAGTTTCATGATTCACCTCTCAAACTTTTAAAATGTTAGATGGGTATTTTGGCATTTTCTGTGACGATATGTATGTATATAGTCACAGACTATGGAAATATATCTCAAAAGTTTAAAAGCTATACAGAAGAAGTACATATATACAAATTTAACATAAAACATTTATTATTGCAAAAGTAAAAACGCACCTACAAATTAATATATTTATTGTATTATTTTGCACAAATTTTCAGTATATTTTTTCACTTGAAGAAGTTTTGAAATTTTAAAATGTTAGATAGGCCTTTTTGCATCTTCTGTGACGATATACATATTTTTGTGCGTATGTATTCTAGCGCAAGTATAATGAAAAAGCAAATTAATTATTATTTAACTTCGTATTTTTATTATTCTTTTAAGAAAAGTGAAAGCTACATATTCACGATATTGTCACATCTTCAATAGAATATCCACCGTTTTTAGAGTTGAAGAAAAATTCGGTAAATGAGGACAAGCGCAAATGAGGATAATCTATAAAATATTCTTTGCTGGAAAATATGTTGCCTTGTAACTGGGCTATTCACACTGTGTGCTATTTAGTCATATTCCCATAGTGCCTTAAGGCCTTATCTTACAAAAACTTGTAAGAAAAATTTCGTATGGAAAATATTTCGGAATATTTGAAAAAAATTTTTATTGTGGTGCATAAAAAAAATATGGAAAACAGTTGACCCTAAAGGCCTACTACCGTAACCTGGGTTTTGTGCTATTCTATGCTTGTTCTGTCCTAAAGCTTAGACACTACTATTTTCAAATCAACTGGTTCCCATGTGTTAAGTGATAATTGATAAATTTTATAGTTACTATGAAAGAATCGAGAACACTCACTGATTGAATATATAACTTTGGAGTTTTAAAAAAAAAAACTTTTTTCCAATTTTTTTCGTTCACGATATCTCATGTACGGATTAACCCATTTTACCCTATTTGCAGTAGCCGGCGTGGTTTTTTAATCTTGAGAGCTCATTAGTTTGGGGAATCGATCGATAAAGCAGTTTAAGTTATTTAAAAGAAAACACTTTAAAAAAATTTTTAGTTTCTAAGTTTTTTTTTAATTTCTTAGTGCCGGGAGCAAGCACATATAACATTTTTACCGATCCTTATTGAATGTATACCTTAACGTTAACTATAGCAAGATGCATTTTTTCTCTTTCCTCATTAGAATCATACACTTAGTTCTAAGTTCTCATATGTTTAATTATATTAAAAAAAAAATTTAATTAATGTTTTTGAAGTCTCAATAAAATTTATATTATCTTATCTTTAAAATTTCTTGAAATCGCCCGGTTAAAATTCACAGAAATATTCAGAAATCGGTCGGTCAATCCGTTTCAAAGTTATAAGCGTGTCTCATATTTAAACACACACACACACATACAGACATAGTGACGGGTTCTCAGAACTATTCAGGGAAGCTTCCTAAGACCTCAAAACCAACAACTTTCCGATTTTTGAAAATTGTAAATTTTCGTAGTGGGATGTTAAAAATCAAAGCTTTCCAGGTGTGTTTATTATTTTGACATTAAATAGATGTAGAAATCTGAGTCGAACGGCTGAAACTTTTTAGTAGACACGGCGATAATATATGGTAGTTATCGTTGCTTATATATTTATGATACAATTAGAAAAAAAAATTAAAAATTATTCTCACTTTTTTATCTGTGCATTAATTTTCGTTCTTAGAACTTACAAATTTGTAGAGAAGAATTCAAACGCAAAGTGTAAAATTATAGCAGAGAAAAATGTTTCTTGTTAAACTTATGTAACTGCCATCAACCCACTAAACGTTTTTCGCCACAAGAAATTTATTCAGCAGCCGTTTTTGTTTAACATACAAATATGATTTGAGTATCTTGTGTTAAATATGAAACATTTTATAGTTTTAAATAAAAATTGAATTTTTAGAAATGTTATTCTTTTCTCTTCGTTAGCAGGTAGTTACAGATGTGTTATTTTCATATCAACTGTTCGAATTTTGATATAGTACACTAAATTATGACGGAAATTTTCACAGATTTCATGTGTTTATGTGCTTTTTTCCCTCCTGACATATGACTGCAGTTTGAATCTCCGATTAATTTGTATTAACAAACTTGTGATAATTTTCGAAACAAAATTGTTTGCAGTATAGAAGAGAATAATTTCTAAATACAATACATTTGTGTTGTGAAATGTGATCACATTTCATTTTATTAATTTAATGTGAATGACAATATGAGAAGAAGAAAAATGCATAAAAACATTAGTTATGGCAAATAGATAGACAATAAACATTTTGTCAATTAGAGTTGTCGCACAAACAATTCATTTATTTGTTATTTTGAGAGTCGATTTTCATTTTACTTGAAGAATTTATGTGTTAAGATGTTTTTTGTTTGGCTAAAGGTCCAATTTTATGAAAACAAATTTGTTTATATTTTAAAACATTTATTGTTTTCAGTTTACAAGGAATCTACAAAATACCACAAAACGTTTTTCTGAATAAACCATAAAAAAACAAAAAGTATATAATTGCATACATGTAAAAAAAAAATATAAGAACTGGCAAGTCCTTATGTATTGTTCGTTTTTAAAGTAATTAAGCTACTGAGAACTGAAGAATTTATTTAAACATTCTAAATACTTTGTGTTTCTACTTTCACTTTTGGATCATTTAATGCATAGTAGCGGTCAACATTTAAAATTTTAAAAATTTAATTATATACTTAGATCGTTCTATAGAACGATTGATTTCGCACATTTCTCAAAATTTTGTGTATTTTCAACATTTCACCCATTATCAATTTGAAAGTCTTTGCATTTTAGTTAATTGATTTATTTCCCACTTTTTAATGATTTCAGATTGCGCGTGACAAATGAAGATGTTAAAAAAACTTCTGCGTATTCGTAATTACACCACAAAACCGAAATAGTATGGTTTCGTTATTGTTTTGCAAGGCAGTTTAAATATACTTTTAAACATTTTTATGCTCAGAATTTAGAAAGAACTATTTATGTTGTGCATATTTACATTAAAAATTTTCAAAACGTATAATTTCATAAATATTGGATAACGATAAGATACCTAAAAATGTACCACAAAAAATGAGTGCTGTAGTTGTATGTAAGATTTGTAAACATGAATACTATATATGAACTCGCCTACATCCGAGGATGCACTATGTGGACTTATTAACGTATTGTAAGGAATAGGTTATAAAAACCAAGTTTGCTAATTGTTGTTTTCTTTTTTAGATTGTAAAATAAATTTTTTAAATTATTTTTTTAAAACTACAATCACCGCTCCTTAAAAGTAACATAAACGAACTGTTAATTGCTTAAAAAAACCACAGCAATTAAATTGAATAACTTAAGAAAAAATTATAATTTTAACTTTATATGGATTGGGGCTCAACTTCAAGCTTGATTAATTCACATACGAACACACACAAACAAAAATACATAAATGCATATTTAGCTTAAAAAGAAAAATAAGTTTAACAAGATAGTTTTATTGCTGTTAAGTTTTCGGTTACAATTCTGTTAATACAATCTTAATATCATTTCCTATTCAAATAGCTGAGAGTTGTAAAACTAGGCATGGCTATATGGTTCTACACTTATAACATCTATGCAATTTGAGAATGTTTCCAGATGACTGAGCCATCAATATTAAAACTAAATACAATCGTATGGAAGTTCTATGTGCGCATATATTGCAAGAGATAAATTATAATAATAAAATTAATTTGTAAAATGCAAGGTTATTATGAGTAACACTAATTCATTGAAGAATTGTGGATATTTTCAATGAAAGAAGAAAAAAAAAGCAGTTGTGCAATGTCTGCTTAATATCCCACAAATCTCCATTTATTATCTTTAAATACACAAGATGATTTTCTATAAAAACACAATACGTGCGTAGAACACAATATGACTAACTTTATTTACGTAAAAAAAAATCCTTGGAATGATTCACTCCATTGGAATGTTTGACTTCTTATAATCAGTAACTAAGCATATTTCACTTCGTTTCAGAGCTGTTTTATTGGTATTATTATAAATATATCAAAATCTTTATCAACCAAAAAAAAATATATATATAATACTATTCGTGGGATTGAAACTGTAGTCATAAAGTTATAAGCCATAGAATAATAGAACGTAACCATATAAGACAGCCCCATCATAATTTTCTGTACCCTTTCAAAATTCGGCTAAGAATATAGCACATGTTTAATTAGTTGCATCCAAAAATCTTATATAAATCCCATTTTTATTTAAAACAAATTTGTAAGTAAAAACTAAAACGGCTGCTGCATGTGATAAGCTGAATTAAATTATTGGCGGCGGCAAGTTGGAAAACGTTCAATGGCTTGCCTGTTATATAAGTTTAACAAGTAAAATTTTTGCTTGTACATTTTTATACTTTGGGGTTTAATTCTTTTTTTTTTCTATCGATTTTTATGTTATAAAAATGAGGATTAATGAACAGATATAAAAGTGAGAATAGTTTTTATTCTTGTATCCTATACCATCTTGACTATAGAGTCGCTCGACTCAGATCTCTTGAGCTATTTTATGCTAAAGCAAAAACATACAACTACAAGTCTTATTATTTTATGAATTTTTTTGGATACTGCATAAAAAATTTTTTTTATGTTCTATAATAAGACGGCTTGATGACAATATGACTAAGTAGCACACTGTGTGAATGCCCCATATTTTAGCCATGTTGTGATATTATTTTATGATCGCTGTCGTCTATTACTTATTGGTAAATACCTGGTAAATAAAAAAACCCAACAAGAATAAGTCGAAAGGGTTGACCGGTTCACATGAGCTTTCCGTGAGGTGACTACGCCCTCAAATGGCTCGTGCAGAATATCCAATGTGGCATAGTACATAGTGATTTCTTGTTTAAACCACATATTCTTGGCCATTTAATTCAGGCCAAAATAAGTTCGCAATCATCGACCTATAGCGCTCATCGTTGACAGTGATAGCCTAGCCAATGTGCCCGGATTATCCTGCACAATTTCAATTTATCTATCACATTGTGAATAGTCCTTTGGGTAAGACAACTATAAGCGAAGTGTGCGGTACGTTACCTGTTACCCATTTTCATAGAACAATTTTATTATTTGCAGGCGTTATTAAATAGAGAACAGGCTGAAAACAACTAATTTGACAATAGTAGGTACCTTTAACAAGATGGCCGTTATCAACTATCAAATTTAGAAAGCCCTGTTGGAAGATCCTATATTTCAACTATATTATATTCCTAAATTTTTTACATAACGGTATATTTCGCAAATTATCGCGAGTTAGCGTCTCATACATATAACGTTAAAAGTAACTTTCGGTTGTAGTGCAGATAAGGTTTGTGGAACTAAATGTGTTTAAAATGTATGAGTTTGCATCTCCGCCTGCTTAAGAATCAAATTTGACGCAGAAAGAGTTTACAACCACAATAGAAACAGTTGCCCTTTTTATTTCATACAAATAGTTACGCAAAGAATATTAATGACATTTACTAATTTTATAAAACATACGATATCTACAATCCGTTATGAATTGAATGTATTTAAGTAATAAATTATTTATTTTACGGCATTAATAAAAATAAAAATTGCAACTCCACTTACCCGTGCTATGGCCTACTTCACACCAACAGTGATCGTTAATAAATTGAGGACCTAAACAATATCGCATCACTTTCTCCGTACAACGGACACCATTACACGAACTATCTGATGCAGTTCCTGTAAAGTATTTTTAAATAACAACAGATTTTTTGGGTTAGAAAGCAATTATCTTCATGTTCATATTTTCAAATTATTCTTTTTTATTGTATTACTGCTTTTTGAAATGCGTACACAAACGTACATACAATGTGTATCGCATCTGTTCCTAGAAGGACAGTCAACTCAAAACTTTGAAATTTTTCGTTATTGTTTTTATTTTTCTATGCTATTATAATTCACAAAGAGGATATAGCCGAATTTTTGTAACTTCACTTACCCCTACTATGGCCTTCACACCAACAGTGGTTGTAAATAACACTGTATGATAGTGAAAAAATACCTTTGAAATGACCTAATTCAAGTCGTAAAGCAACTTGTGTAGATCATTTTGCCATTTTTAGAATTTCCACCTTCAAAATCGAAAGTTATCGATAAAATATAACTGTACGCCAACTGCTCATTTGATACAATTTACAAACTTTCTCAGTTTATGTTTTTATGGAATTCCCCTAATTCTAATTCTAATTTACGGTGCCATTTCATTTTTGCTATCATTTCCTTGTAATTTAGTTTTTTTTTTTATTATTTTATTACAATTTCAAAAATATAATAATAATTTTATTAAAAATAAACAAACTATGATTTTTCTGAATTTCGGCAGCATAATAGAGAAAAGTAGATCATAAAATAAATTTTTGCATAAAAATTTATTTTATTAAACTGTTATAAATAAAATAAAAACAAAATTTTGTATATACTCGTATTTGAGCTCAAGCGCCAAGCATATTTTTTTGTGCAACCGATATCGAAAACTTACAATTTTATAAGGTTGTTGGTACAATTTCCGATGTTCTCATTTCGCAGCTCTACTATGTACCAAAAAAAAATTAAATGGAAAAATTTCGAGTTGACCCTCTTTGAAAGAACAAGTACGCTAAAAAAAATTCCTCATTCTACTTACCTTCATAGAAGCTATCATTGAGTTGCCTTAGAGCATTGATAGCATCTTGCCGCGTTACTTGATGTTCAAAAAGAAACTCTTCGTAATTTGTTTGAGGATCTTTCGCTTGTAAATCATTTTTATCACAGAGTATACATGATTGTGGAGCAGCCATGGCGTATTGGACTAACAATAAATATCCCAGCAACAATATTGAAACAAACGAGCGACCATTATTGCATGACAGCGATTGTAGGACATATGCTATGGTAGTGGTACTTGCTGCTGTTGTAGTTGTTGTAGTTGTTGATGTTGCTGATTTGTTATTATAAATAAAATTGGTTCTTTGGTTTCGTGTGCTACTTTTAGTTGTAATAATAATTGGCTGATAATACGGTTTTATGTGATAAAAATCACCAACGTCTTTATTAAACTTGTCATCTTTATCAATTTCTTTACTTTGTTTATGCTGATGACAGTAATGGGAGTAGTGATGTTTTGCTTGCTGTTTTAAGTGTGTGCGTGTGTTGGTAGTATAAAATGTTGCTGCTGCTTGTTTTGATTTATCATTAACGGTGTATTGTTTTTGTTCCATTTGAATAGTTGCCATATTAATAAAAAATACAGTTTTATAGGTATGAACGTTTTGATAGCTTCAGTAACACTTTCGTTTTCTTATCACCGTATTATTATTTATGTTGGATTTGTTTAGAATCATTTTTCAGTAATTTAAGGAGGCTGACATGTTTGCACTGTTGTTAGTTTATTTATTGATAATTAACTTGATAATTAATTTGTGTTTGAGGTTTTTTTGATACGTGATATGTTGTTAATGTTCGCTGTTGGCAAAAATATATAGAAATTTTTTTATTAACTTCAGAATTTGCATTCACATACATACATACATATGTGTACATTTATATGCATGTGTGTATGTATTTTTGTAGTTATGTACGTAGTTGAGCTGTCTATGTAGACTACATTTAATAAAAGATTTTAATCAATATTTCTTTAAGTCAGTCAATTTACATATCTGCTTATACTACATGTTCATAGATATAGTCATATACTAGACACTTCATTTTTAATTAATTTTAAATGGGCTTGAAAACTAGCCGCTAGGGATGATAGAATATTTGGTAACAGGCAATGTTGAAAATTTGTTACAGCTAAGTCATGTCGCTCTAATTGTGATTTAACGATTTTTCTTAACAATTTTGTTTACTTTTCTAACATTTTCAACGGTTGTGGAGGATGCCTTATGGCGTCTAGTTTGATCGCGATACTTTTCGAATATTTTTTCTGATATCATCATTCACAGTTTCTCCAACTTTTCGGAAAAGCATGTATGTAGCACTTGTAAACATTTGCCTGACACAGAGTACAATCACTATACAGTAAAAGCTCTCATAGGCGGACACCCTCCGTCGACAAAGATTTTGTCCGCGAGGTGGAGATGTCCGGTTATTGGAACGGAATAAAAACAATTATATTTATGAAATCGGTTCTGGAGATTTAAGAATTGTCCGTTTTAAAGAGATGTCCGCTTATAAGAGCTGTCCGCAAAGAGAGCTTTCACTGTATATATATGTAAATATCAACTGCCTGTCCCACGATGTCACAAGATACCGTTCTTTCGAACAATTATTTGTATATAAAATAAATTAAAAAAAATATTAGAATATCTTTTCTTTTCATCTTGACTGGAGATGATGCTTTATGTGCAAACGACTTTCAACAATTGATTCACACCGTGTGTGTACAAAATTATATACCCAAATTTTCTACATAAAAAAATCTATGCAGATCTGAGTCCTGAATTTGCGATTGTTTACTTTGAAATTTTTGGTTATTAATATATTTAAGTTAGCAAATAACAACATATCATATATGGACAAAGTTGATATGCAGGTATGTAAATAATAGGTACGTTCACACTTGTCATATATTTGCCCAAAAAACCGTAACCCCCAAATATAAATGATAAAACATTTTCATTCAGATAAGTGTTTATTAAGTAAAACAGTTTCATATATAACCAATAGACAGTGTCATAAAATACAATATTATCGGGAACTGTTCAACTAGATAAACAAGATTTTTCATAAGTGGTTATGTTTTCAGGCTAATATTTAGCAAGTGGGAACGTACCTTAAGAATGTAAGTAGACTTTTTGTCCAGAGTTTTTTTTTCATAATTAACTTTTACTGATTTTTGAGCTACACATGTACTCTTCATAAACAGGCTCAATTCATATTTTAGATTGTTTTTTATATAAATCCAATTTGTTCATATACTTTTGCATTTTGTTATTTATATTCTCTTTAAAATTATTTTTATATACAAAAATTTTTAGCTTTCGTTGTTAATCGTTTCATTTAATTACTTATAAATATTCGAGGTTTTTCAACACGGATTAGACGATTTTCGCGTGTATTTTAATAATTTCTGCATGCGTCTGCACGTCTACTTCCGTTCACGAGTTAAAATATTCTGTTTTATATTGAAGTGTAAAAACTTTTGCTAAATATGTTCACAATTTTTTTTTCCCACTTTGTTAGTGTATGCGCTTTTTTACCAACAGTAACAACGAAACAACTCAGAATTTTTACTCGCAATTGCTCTCCCCAATTGTTAAGTGAGATTGAGTAATTGTTGTTTAATACAATTTAATGTACTCATGTAAACATCAGGCGGGTATTTAATAAATATGTTGTTATTAGTTTGGAGGTTAGTATTTCTTTCTTTTACAACAACATCGTCAAAGTCGTTCTTGATTTCTTTTTTGCCCTGCAGCAAATCAAATGTTAAAAGTATTTTACATGCCCAGAGTTTGTAATGTAAACTTGCACAATATTAGAGTGCATGTGCATGCATATTTCTACACAATTTGCATTAAATTTTTCTTAAAAGAGAACACAGAGACAACAGTTCAGTCTTGCCAGCTCAATGGAATTTCGGCTACATTTAGTAAGATAAAATTAGGCAACATAAAGTTAAGCTTCTCCCTATTATCTTAAGAATTAATCATCCAATTATTTTACCAGAAAAATCGCAAGAAATAACATTTCATATTTATCTTCTTGGTGAAATAAATTATCACTGAGATAATTATTCTCTAATAATATTGGCACAGTTAAATTTTCTTTATGTCATTCCTAAAGATATCATTATTGTAATACATATTCTGCAAGACATACTACCACTGTGATTTATTTCCTCTTGAAATAGTGTAATTTTGCTCAATTCACCAGATTTATATTATCACTTTAAAACTATTATCACTGTGATAAGTTTCATGAACAAATATTATCACTGTGATACATTTTAAAAAATATTGTTATTGTGATATATTTTCTTCAACAATATATATCGTTTCTAGAAATTTTCTTCAAACAATTATTGCTGCGATACACATTTTTTTTTTGCTTTAGAAAAGTACCACTATTAAAATAAACACTGTGATAATTTTTCTTTAGGTATATATATATCAATATATCAATTTCATAAACTTTCATAGAAATATTACACCGTGAAAAGTTTTCTTCAAGAAGTTTATTTATTGCCGTGATAATTTTTCTTAAGTTCAATTAATACTGCGATATATTTTCTGAACAAAAATTTTCAGTTATAATTTTGTAATTATTGCTGTGATTACTTTCCTTTATCATAATTATCTCTGTGGTTAAATTTCTTTAGAAGAATTATCACAATTATAGATTTTCTTTGGAAAAATTATCACTGATTAATTTTCTATAGCAAAGTTATCACTGAGACTAATTTTCTTCGGAAATATCATCACTAAAATGATTTTCTTTACAAAATTCACTTTCTTTAAAAATATTAACACTGTGAAACACGTTCTTTAGGAAAATATATCACTATTATAAATTTGCTTAGAAATATAAACAGTGTCATAAATTTTCTTTAGAAAACTTGGTAAGGGGTACTCCTTGCAAAAAATAACTACTTTTTAAAAATTTTTCTTGGCAAATTATAACTAATTTTCTGTACACAAATTATTACTGTGATAAATATTTTTATTACACACGAGCATTGTAATAAATTTTCTTTAAAAATATTTTCTTCAAAAATCATTTTTATTGTTGTAAATCTTGTTTTAAATATTTATTGAGATACAATTTTTTTTAGAAGAATTAACCACTGTGATAAATCTTTTTTAGAAAACTGTATCATTGCGACATGTTTTCTTTAGAAATATTTATCAAATAAAAAATTTTTGGGGATATTATTACCATTCAAAAATTTTCTTTAGAAAAGTTATCATAGTAGTTAGCTTTTTTTAAAAAAATTTGCACTGTGATAAAGTTTATTTTGGAAAAATTAACACTGTGGTAAATTTTTTACAGAAAAATTTTATCAATGCGAGATATAACAACAACAACAAAAATATTTGTGCGTTAAATATTATTTAGAAATATAACCTCTGTAAATATATATCTTTAGAAACGTTACTACTGTGTAAAGATTATCTGTGAGATAAAATTTTTATTTTAGCATATTAAATATGGTACAAAATTATTACGAGTGTCAGTGTATTTTATTTCAAAACATTGAATGTTGAGTCAATGATGAAATTGTTAATACATTTTATTAGTTTAAAATTAAATACATCCATACATAAAGACATACATACATACTTATGTTATGTCCTCTGCTTTCGCGGCTTTAAACTGGTATGTTTATATATATTATTTACTTTGCCAAATTTGAAATAAAATTTTTTGGGAACGGAAGTAAATATTGATATTTAATCAATAATATACAGTATAAGAACATAGCGAAGAAGTGTACAACTTTAAATGAAGAATCAAAATGGAAGCAAACAGAAATTATAAAATTCTGATGCGCCTGACTGATAGTAATTTGATAATTTTATATATCAATAATAAAACAAATATTTATTATCTCACATTTCGTTGCCAATTTATTAAAATAAATATAGTCGAAAATAAATACTTTTATCCATATACACGGAAGAAAATCGCATTGAAAGTGAAAACCTGGTTTTAGCATTAAAACCACACCGCAGATTTTATAAGTTCAGCTTTTGATACACAGCAAATAAATACTTCAAACATAAGTTTTTTCATATAAAATTAAATTCTGAAAGAAAAAAATGCAGATAGAATTTTTCTGGGTATTCTTTAAATCAGATGTTTCCAATATACTACTTGGCAGCACTCAAATTACAATAGGCAGAAAGAAACAGACAAAAACAAAGCTGCGTTTCATAAAAGCTAGAAACCAATTAATAAATGGTTTTTAGTTGGGTTCAGCAAAGTTAGTTTGTATGATAAAACCACGTTTTATCTTTTAGTTTTAACGTTAAAACCAGAATTTATTAAAAGCATGTTAGTGTGGAAATACTATAAATGGAATGACATTATGATATAATGGATAAATAAATAAATTTAAAATTATCTATTTTTGAAGTATTCGCAGTTCAAGTGAGTACCTTAATTGTAACAATATATCTGAAACTTACACGCAATCGAAGATATTCGAATATTATTTTCCAATCATCTAAAGGAAGCGAAGTAAAAGTGAAAAGGTTCTCATTTCAAAAGTCGCGTGGTTTGGCGGACACCAGCATAAATTGAATTTAAAATCCGCAAACACTCGCTTGTGAATCTTTGAAGGAAAACGCCTGACAAATTACAGCTAAAATCCCAAAAATGTCCATTCAAACAAATCATAATAAATAAATAACCATCTAATCTAGTCAACGACGCATTAATTTATGTCTATGCCAAACTCGCTTGAGTTGAAATAATATTTATTTTCACGGCAATCATATAATTTGTTTAGACAACATTTTTAAAATACCTTATTTATAATTTTGACACACTTTTCTTATAAATGTTTAAACCAAATCTTTTTTGTTTTGTTTCATTTTAGCTCCAGAATAACGAAATATGCCGAGAATGCTATTAAACAAAGAAATCATAATATATCTATGACGACAGTAGAACTGAAAATTAAATATACAAATTGAGATATTAAACAATCGGAAATGAAAATATTTATAAAATTTTCTAGTGTCTGAACGACAATCAGTCAATGATAAAAATTGTTCTGAGATGTCTGTTCCGGATGTAGGGTAGTAACAATTCTGGCTTCAGCTCATGAATACTCTTAATGAAAACACATATACCCACAGAATTGAAAAAGAGATCGATTCGGATCGGGCAGTGAAGTTATTTTTCCCGCCTGTTTATCCGAGTAAATATAAAAAAATATTTCTATTATCTCTTTTGTACGAAGTGCTTATTTGCAAATACAAACTTAAAATGTAACCGTATGTATTTTTTATTGTAACAATAGGTAAAACGTTGCCACCTGTTTTAAGTTTGTTAGTAGACTTGTACAAAGACTTATTTCATCGAGATCGGAGACAAAAAGTGGGCTAATATATTGTTGGTGCTCCAAATATTAAGATGTATTTGAAATTAAATTTGTTTTTCAAAATCCCGCTATTCAAATGTGCACATTTAGTGGGCGGTTAGATTACAATAGTGGTGATGCCACTACCATATGACCGTGAAACAATTTTTGCCCATAAACTCAATAAGCATTTTGTTTAGACGAAGTTCTTGTTAAAGTTAGAATCTCACTGATATACAAAGTCGAAATGGTTTCAATATATAAAAAGCGTTAAGCTTGAATGAATCGACGAGTTGGCCAATTTTATTTAAAAAATCTTATCGTAATTTTTAGAAGCATTCTGAAGACATTCTTGGAATATTTCTGCGCCTGTTATACGTAAAGAAATGAAAATTTATCCCCGTAATCTGATGAGGATGATTATAATAAACCCCGAAGGGTTACAGTTCCTTGAATCGAATAATTAACTTTTATAAATAGTTCTAGCGGAAAAATTTTTAAAGTTAAAATTAAACAAAAATATTTGTAGTTAAGTATTTCATAAAAAAAAATAATGAAATTAAATAAAATCTAACATAAAAACCTTTTTTCCCTTTTAAATTCGATACGAATATGGGCAAACATAAAAGAGTTATATAATAAAGAGTAAATGCGATTCGCAGATTCGACGAACAGTAACAATCCAGTGTTAATCGATCAAGGCCCGAGTTTAAGTGAAAAAGAAATCGAGTAGAGTTTTGTTTGACGTTAAAACGTTACATATAACTTATAAATTAGTTTATAAAACTATTAAATAGGACAGATCTGTCAAAAGATCAGTAACAAACTCTCATTTCTTGAATACAACATCACACTTATTGAGCATGTATGTATATAATGTAATAGTTTTTATAGTGAGATATAGCTTTTATAGATCCGTCAGATTTTTTTTATTATTATTTAAAGCGAGTATGTCAGAGTTCTGCTAACGATATGTTAACACAATATGACCCTGTAGAAGAGTAAATTTCTTATTGAAAACTCTGTTCCTAATATAATCTATTTCACTGTTCATATTTATCCATCGAATAAATGTTTTTGTAGATACTAAATATCATGAGTTCCTCACTCTTGTTTTTATTAAAAATTTGCCATATACATGAAAAGAACCCAGTGCCCTATAATGTACTCGTCTGGGTAAAAATAAATCGGCTCTAACGTCGGATACATGAGTTAATGTAAAGCAAATTTGTCCCTATGCATGGTGAAGATATTATAATATATAAATAGAGAGAGAGAGAGAGAGAGGCAAATGCAATGAGATTGTAGGAAATTAAGTTGGTGCTTATTTTTCCATAGAGATGGGAAAAGTTTGGGTGATTAGCGTGAATTGTTAAATATGTTGAACTTTTAGTGATACCGATATCACTTCGATCAAAACCCTGAGCAATAATGTTAACATTATTGTTTATTCTGTAAATATTTGACGACATCAGCATCCATCAATGAACTGCAGTGAACACAATAGTGTGTGCTTGTGGCTACGTTTGCCATATTCCTATACAACTAATCCAGTTTTTACGCGAATTCGATTAACGCGTTTCCAAATAAATATTAACGCGATCGAAAA
The DNA here is from genome assembly GCA_963675445.1 of Linnaemya vulpina. Classification (NCBI taxonomy): domain Eukaryota; kingdom Metazoa; phylum Arthropoda; class Insecta; order Diptera; family Tachinidae; genus Linnaemya; species Linnaemya vulpina. The sequence goes on along the minus strand of OY776278.1, from coordinate 81,664,019 downwards.
ATGTATATATTTTTAAAAGAAGGTTTTTTTTTGATTTATAGGATTTGAAAATAAACATATAGCTGGCAGCACTAGGAATCATCTGGTACGCAAAACGAAAACATAATAAAAGAAGGGGATTTCACTAGGTTATTTCAAATAAATTTAGTTGAGAGTTAGAGTAGGATACTAATATATGTATATTTATTTTTAAACTATTATTGTATCTGATTTTTTAACCTTTTTTCGTTTATTAATCAATAGATTTGTTTAAGTTTTTAGGTTATTCAATATTAATATATATATTTATTTCGATATTTCGCTAGCCTTCGGTTAGCTTCTTCAGGAAATTATTTTATACTGTCAAAAAAAATTTTTCTTTTCAATTATATAAATACATACAAATTTTTAACAAATAAATCAAAAATTTTTATATATTAAAAATACTAACTCTAAAATGTATAAAAAGTAGAAATTAGTTAATTTTAAATATTAAAACATACTAACTACAAAATTTATTTTTAAACTTTATGACAATACAAAACAATAAGAATTTGAATTATTTATCTTATTTTATCTGATATTTAATACGTGGAAGCAATTTACTCGTAAAATATGGATACTCTATCTTTTTTAACGTAACTATCGCGTATAATTATGTGGCGTTGCCTTCTATGCTATAAATTTCTAAAATTATTACAGAATAAGCGGGAATATAAGGAGTTGTACAATCATATTGTAAGTACGATTCCAGAAACTAATCACCTGCCAAGATTAAAAACCACACTGGCCAAATAAATAAAATGATTTGTTTTTGAAAAACTCCGATATTATATACCTGATCAGATTATTTTATAGTAATCGAAAACTACATCAATCACCGCTTATCACGTGGGAATCGGTTAATTTGAAAATTAAAATAATGGCGTTTTAGCTGGGAGAGCTCAAAAGCATAGAAAAGCACAAACACCAGGTTACGATAGCTTTGCAGTTAAAATTAACGAAAACTTACAGGGGTGGCCTTTGGGGTCAACAATTTACCATATTTTTTGTAATGAAAAAGAGATGAACATGGCAAACAGTGGAAAAGAATATGGGGAAAATAAAGGCCGCATTTTTAAAGTTCTATGAATTAATTGAAACCACATTTTTGGGTTTATTCCCCTTCTACGTGTTCTCATTCATTCTGCATGGTCATGCGTGCACTACTCCCCATCTCATCTCCGCTTTCATGTTTATAAATTTTCATTTAAAATTAGAGTTGAGTACAAGTGTTATTCTTATTTCTTCACACATAGAAATTAATGTAAAAAAAACACACACGCACAGGTTGTTGAAAACTTTTATATTTTATAAAAAATTGCAGGGAATAATATTTGTACCAACAAGTTTATATATAGAAAGAAATCTAATGTCTGACAGTTTCGTACAGAAGGGGCAGGCAAAAATTAATATGTAGCATCATGCTAATAACACTAAGAATTAAACAGATTTCATATCTAAATAGATTGTATCGGGTGAGCAATCTATCGGTTTAAATTTGAGCCAAATTGGAAACTTTTGATGTTTGAAGAATGTGCAGAAAAATCGGCAACATCTGCATTTTTCTTTCAGAATTTGGATAATTTTATATGAAATAATGTATGTATGTTTGAAGCATTTATTCGCTCTGTATAAGTATTTCCACAGTTTAAAAATATCAATTTTGCAATATATATATATATATATATATATATATATATATAACAATACCTATTTAAAACTGCAGTGTAATTTTTTTCATACAAACAAAAACAGCTGCAGTACAGTCTGTTAAGTTTTACAAAATGTACCGAAAAATACCCAATTTCTATTAGAGATTGAATATATTCTGATGAAATTTATTAGACAAAATGTGTGTTAAAACCTGAATTTATAAAATCTGCAGTGTGTACGCATAATCATATATCTATGGTTTGAATGATAAAACCAGGCTTTAACGTTTAGTGTGAAAACACTATAAATTTGTCATACATGTTATCTGATAAGCAACATTATATCGAATACATATTGTATTTTAATTTGAAATTTTTTAAAGATATAAATAACTCATTGATTTATGTGTATTACTTAATAGTGTGTGTGTTAATTGGAATTAAGGTAGCTTTATAAAAAAAAAATTGTATTGTTAATCATAAAAAAGCATATAATGATTTACAAATCTTGAAGATGAACAATTATCTTGTTCGAATTATATCGAGCAATAAATTTTAATATTATTTAAAGTGTTTTTTTATTTTAACGAATCACTAAGAAGCAAAACAAACTTATTTCTTCTGTTTTGTTAATACAAATAAGTTTAATTAATTGGTATTTACAATTTAGCGATAAGGCCGTTTTCTATTATCAAAGGCATCTGACATCCTTGTGTACCATACCAACAAAAGTACTACAATTAACATAGGAGTTTAACATAAGAACCCTAGCAGGAACGATGACATCATAATAAAACATTGAAGTAGTAGTTGTACATTTATATTTAAAGAGGTTTACAAGACAGTGGGGTAGTCATATATAAACCTTTAATTTTTTATGGGTGCACAATTCTCAATAATTAATATGCTAGTATGTTATGAAACTATTTCATTGAGCAATAATTAAATATCTTCATACAAACACACATACATACATATGCAGTACGCAAAATGTATACATATATGAATTTACAAACAACAATAAATCTTTCATCCCCCTCTTATGTACATGTTTACGTGATTGTCAAGGAAAGTGCTTTACACCAAAAAGAGTTTCTTTTGAAACCCAATCATCATCACTGCCATTAAAAGGATAATGACACTTAGTAAGAGGAATTAATATAGTATGAGTTCATGTGTATAAAGTAAAAAGAACAAGAACTGATACGATTGTATTAAATAGTTTTTACGCTAAACATTCCAACGAATGCGATAAAATTATGGCGTAGAAAATTAAAATAGTAGTTGTAGGGTGATGTTTAATAAAGTGCACGAATAAAATAATATAGAATTGAGGTAGGACTTAGATATGAATGAATCTTTTTTATATAGATAATAATTTTATAAATGCATACAAATAAAATGGCTGCAAAACTTTATATTTGGAACTGCTGAAATTTCTTAATAAAATAATTAATAGATTTGTTTAAGTTTTTAGGTTATTTTATATTAGTGTATATTTCGATATTTCGCTAGCCTTCGGTTAGCTTCTTCAGGAAATTATTTTATATTGTCAAAAATTTTCTTTTCAATTATATATATAATTTTTTTTTTTTTTAACTACATAAATCAAAAATTGTTTTTACTAAAAAATACTAACTCTAAAATGTATAAAAAGTATATATTAGTTAATTTTAGATATTAAAACATACTAACTACCAAATTCATAAATATTATAAATTTTAGTTATATATGATAATGTAATGAAAATATTATTATATATAGCTAAAATTTATAATATTTATGAATTTTGTAGTTAGTATGTTTTAATATCTAAAATTAACTAATTTATACTTTTTATACATTTTTGAGTTAGTATTTTTTAGTATAAAAAATTTTTTATTTATGTTGTTTAAAAAAATGTGTGTATATATATAATTGAAAAGAAAATTTTTGACAATATAAAATAATTTCCTGAAGAAGCTAAACGAAGGCTAGCGAAATATCGAAATATATACTAATATAAAATAACCTAAAAACTTAAACAAATCTATTAATTACTAAAAGAAAAAAGGTTAAAAAATTAGATACAACAACAATTGCTTAATAAAATTTTACACAAATTTAACTTGCATTGTAGTATTTCCGTGGTTTCACATGATATTAAAAATCTTGCTTTTTACGCCAAAACCAACGGTTACAATTTGGTTTTGTCGAAAAAAAACTTTATATTTTTTGTACCCTTCGCTAAAAACATTAAAGAGGATACATGCATGGGGTTGCCAACCCACAATATATATATATATATATATATATATATATATATATATATAGGACCCAGTAAAGTATATAAAGACACCGACTTATCCACAAAAACATTTTGTGCTAATAAAAGCAATTTTCATACGAACTTTATACTTATTCTTTCAGAGCGTCAGTTGTTTGTGGTTTGTTCACGTAAGAACGGTTCTTAAAATAGCACCACAAAACGGTGTTAAGCCACAAGAAAGAGTCGTCCTCAACACTTAAACTGATTTTGTTAAAAAATTAATTTTTCCTTCAGTTTTTCATACAGCCAATTCACATGATAGTAAATTGTCATAATTAAACGTCTTTGTTCAGGAGTGTAGCGTTTCGTGGTTAAAGTCTTCCAAATTTTTTTATTAAACAACAGCTTAATTTTTGACATCCCATCACTTGACAGCCAATTTACTTCCTAACCTCAAATTTTCCAACGTATTGAATTTACATAACAATATTTACATTCAGATAATTTGAGCATAATTTATTATCTGTGTAAGCAGATTTAGCAATTGTTATAAATTGTTAAGCTGAAGGTAAACAATTTTCAACGCAAAGTTATTAAATCAACATACTCAACATGAGCATATTATTTATGCCATAAATCATGCGTCGAAAAGAAGAAAATTTTTACACAACAAATGATTTATGATTTTATTTTAATATTCAAGTTTTTCTCATAAATATTTCAGATAATGAAAATGAATTTTTATATATTTAACGAAATTAGTTTTAGATCCATAAATTTCAATACTAAATACTTTTGATTTTTGTTGTATTACAAAATGCTTTTATTGAGTGGTTATCGTTGTTGGGGGCTTTTAGTGCCAAATTTGTAAAAAAAAAACAAACAAAAACATTTGAAATATTAAAAATATTGTATGGGCTGATCATGGTCATGATCAATCATGTAAATATGAGGGATTTCTAGACACTTGCGAAATTTCAACTATAGGATCGCTGGAAAAGATCCAAGACAGTGGCAAGACGATGTTGTCAAATCGTTAACTACGTTATACAATGTGTCGCGATCGCAATGAAAAGCGAGATGTTGTTGTGTATCTGTGTATCTTTTTACACATAATTAGCTAAACTTTAAGAGGGTGTTTTTAACGACTTATTCATAAAAAAAATATTGTATGCTTATAAGACAAGTTTTCTGTACGAAATGTGTCCTATAAGCAGCTTATAAGCATAATATATTTTTTGTGAATAAGAACTTTAATATTTAAGTGCATAATTAGCAACTGTTATTTGAGAGCTTAACGTGGATGAAAAAGTAGCTACCAAAATATAAGTAACGGAAATATGTTGCACATAAAAAATGAGAAGCTGTTTTGGTTTCAAAACTGAAAATTTTTCTTTTTGTGTTTATATTTACTCAAAAACGTACTTCGGCACACATTTTATTTTTATAAGAAAATTAAACGCACATGTTATACCGTGTTTAGACATACCCCTTAACTATGCAATCAGGGTATTTTTCTGAATTAAGCCCTTAATTGACCTCAATTTGTCATACAACAAGTTAATAGCAATAGCTGCTGCTTTCTCCAACTTTGTAAAATTGTTCAGTGTTCCTTCAAAAATCTATCGCAATGACTCCAAGAGCTCCATATATCTATTTTATGAAAGTAAAATTTCTTTTAAACCAAAATTTGCATCCATTTTTTAAATTTACAAACACGAATATTCGCGAAACAAATTAAAATAGTATTTTTTCAGCTGTCAAATGTTAATTGAGTCAGTTTAGATATAATTGCGCAATTAAAATTAAATCGACTCAATTAAAAATACATGTCTGAACACTGTATTAGCAGAGTTCGATATTCTTAGCTGTCAATCCAGAGTAACCCATATGCGTAGTACTCATGCTCCCAAATTCAAAATTACAAATTGTCAAAATTAACTCAAAATTTTTATAATGCTAATCGCCATACACACAGTCTAAAATTGGAGTTTAATAATAACTCTGAATTCTGTGGGATATTTTTGCCTGCATTTGCAAGGCATCGGTACACTGTCAAAAACAAACTACAAAAAGTCGGCACAACTTGCGGCTCATTGTACGCTTTTGCACTTAAAATCGAATCTGTCAGCACAGATAATTATACGTACGATGCCAAATAGGAAACGGTACTTTTTAAAATTAAATAGATTTAAAGAAAAAAATATATAGAGAAAGTGTTAAAAACTTAATTTGTAAGCAAATTCATAAAGACGAGAGTAATTTTTTTTTTTTGCTAAAATGGGTAAGAAAACAAACGACGAGGAAAGACGGGAATTTCTTCAGTTTAATTGCTAAAATTGTTGGTGTTAATCCGCGAATTTTTTTTTAAAGTAATTTTAAAATAATTTTAAAATAATTTAATTTCTACCTACAGAATTTTTGCTGGGGTCTAAATTGAAGTGCTTTTAATCATACGATAGGGAGAGTAGTTACTACTTATTTACTTACAAATATGTAGATATGCATAGAACATTATGTACTTATTTACATAATTGCAACACTAAGTTTTCATATCAATGTACTCACATTACTACTCACTTACGTACGTACGTTTTTTCTCTGTAGCTAATTTTTATATGGTCTGCATGTAACACATGTTTCTTTTTTGCTAACACTTTTAATAATCGTAATAGATTTGTTTTCACAACTTTAAGCGATTACTTTTTCTTATGCTCTTTGGAGACAGCTGAAGGCATTGAAAACATTGTACTTATTATTATATTTTTCGTATGTTAATTAATGCACTAAATTTATAATTCACTGAAAAGTTCAACAAAATTCTAAACAAAATGTGTTTTTTACAAAAGTTTTGTTTCTGTATCCACGTCACTGAACTTTAATGACACTTTTCTGCCGACAAAAGAAGCAAACGGCACCGTGTAGATTTTCAAAACAGAAGCGACAAATATTTTATGCGAACTAAAATCCAATGAAAACAAAATGTTCTACTCAATATTCGAGTAAGTTTCATTGTTCGTGTTTTTTTGTCCTTCGTTGCTCTTATTCTTTCTTTATTTATAAACATGCACAATACACACACAGACACACACATGCATACTCAAACTCAATATTTTTGGGGATTATTTTTTATGCATGTATGAGTGTTTCTCAACTTTTATAAAAGCCGTAAGCAAGCATTACTACTGCATACTTGAAAAACTTCGTCGTGGCGTTGTTTTCGCATTGAGTTGCCAGATTTGGATTTTCAGCTTCAAGTTGGAAACTTTCGCTACTGAATTACTTATGTGGAGTATTCAATTAAGCAGGGTTTTGTTAATCGCTCGATTAATTAGTCGGGATTTTGCTTTACTCGGTTAACTGATTGCTAACAATTTCTACTATATTGATGAAATGCTTGATTTAAGAATACATAAATCACTGTTGACTTAGAGATTTTATTAATAGAAAAAAACAACAACAATAATATAATCTAAATCGTCTTTCTGGAAGTGAATGAATAAAAATAAAGCAGATTCCATTTGTTATGTACATTAAGAGCATTCAAATATTTGCTACATTACCCTTTTAGAAGTAGAGTTTGGTTTATATATTTAGTATTTCAGAAATTATTTTCTTAATTTTAATAGGACTCGACTTAGAAAAAATTCTGTCCAGAACAATTTTCTTCTTTCTTTTATATATAGTAGTTTATATATAGATACCAGAGTATTCAACCTGTACAGCGAATAATTTTTACCCGATTAACTGTTCCATAAATGTGCAATCGGCTATTTTGGATTAACGGTTAAATCCGTTAATTTCTGTTGATGACTGGACTAATAATATTTAGTATATTTTGAAGAATTTTAAAAATATTTATGGGTACGAAATATCTAAAAAATAGAACACTTTCTCACTCGTCGTGGACATCTGGATACTGCTGACATCTTCTGCTTGTTATCTAATTGCTGGCAAATAGCAAGAATCTGTTGATTTCGATTCTGACCAATTCAAAGTTATCCGCCTCAGGTCTAATACACTTGTACAGGGTGTCTGGTAGCAAATTTATATTTTTGAATATGATTGTTTCAAAAAACGGTGCGGAGGGCTACGAACGTCTCAGGGCCAGGGCCAAGTCGATCTTGAAGGAATCCCGAAAACATTAAAATTGTTGAAAGCAGTTTACGTGAAAATCGGCGACTTTCAATACGCAAAAGAGCAGTCTCACTGGGGCTTCCAACAGCGATTATTCATGAAATTTTGGAAAAGGATCTAAAGTTTCATCTTTTTAAAATTCAAATCGTTCAAGAACTGACAGAAAGTGACTTTGATTCACGCAAAAATTTTTGTGAAACGATGTTGGATCGTTCTCGCTCTGTAAATCCCATTTTTTTGTATTTGTATTTCTTCTTAATATCTTATTTAGCACTGATTCTATGGGTCTCCATAACAATTTTTTTCACTTTCCTAACACTTTCATCGATTGTTGATGTCTGCCGTCTCCGGGACAAGCGTCTTCCTCTACGTTCCTATTTGAAGTGCTCTTTAGCAAATAATTCCATTTTTTGGTTGATTTTTTTTTCGACTTACGGTTTTGAACGTAACATATGTAACTCTTTTTAAAATTCTGGTAAACATTTTAGGTACATTAAAATTTTGAAAGTTTTTAAAATACTTTTTTAGTGCTAAGTTTTTTTTTTATTATTACACTAAGCTTTGTAAAATTGTATTTATAGCGAATAGGACATGTGACAATATTATAAAAGAACAAAGCCAACGATTAAGGTAAATTAACTCCCAAATACCCGCTTATATTCCGATATATTTATGTAGTACTAAATATGAAAATTACATCCGATTTATCATATATCACTTTTGCCATTTCGTTCTCCAGACAATGATACAGCAAAAGTGCATCTCAGAGAGCTTTTCCAAGGAATTCTAAACAATAAATCCGCCGTGATATCCAAAGAGTACATTTAAAGCTAACCTGACACTATTTGCATTATTTATTTCAAAGTTTGTATGTAAATAAAAATTTCTTAAATTACAGAATGCTCCACAAATATTTTCAAACAACGTCATCTTAACAGGGGAGTTTTTGGAAACTTATTTCATTTTTTATCTGCGTACGGATAAATAGAAATATGTGGCAGTATTGATATCAACCCTCTTTTCTGTGTTAAGGGTTGCCTGTCTTTTCTTCTTTACTTTCATTAAAATGTCTAAAGTTATGTTTAGTTTTGCGGAGCTCCACATGTGAACAAACTTGATTTTTTATGCTTAAATGGAATGAGAGAGAGTCTTCGAGAATGGGACAGGGATAAAAGGTGTTTATAATTTTCTAATAAGATGTCTCTATACAGACGACGGCATACAATTTGAAATTGAAGAAATAAGATTATTTATTAATTTTTTAAAATTAAAATTGAAGAAATACCAGCAGGAAAATATATTTATATAAAAATCTGATTAACAAGAGTTTGATTATATATCGGAGAAGAGCTAAAATATTTTTAATTCGCAGCAAAAACTATTTATTATAATTTTTTTTTTAATATGAAATTTATTTGTTGGGTGGTTAAGCAATGTCTATATGCATTTCATTGGCGCTTCTTACCAAATCGTCAGTAGACTTCAACCACAGTTTTGCAAAGTTTCAAACTTCTCAACTTATTAAAAGACTATCAAAAACCATCTGAAAATTATGTTAAATAAATTAACTATAAAAATTCACAAACGATTTCAAAAAATCACATTATAATAAGTGTAGCAGGCTATGAAACTTATACAAACCAAACCCAACAAACAAGTTTTCGATACGACTCTATTTTATTTTTCTATACCTTTATACAATTAGAAATCCCTCGGATAACAATGAAAGTATTCATAAGGCAAAATAAAGAATAAAATCTCAATTGAATTGTTAATAAACTAATTTTTTGACATCTTGTCATTGTACTATTATAACATGAAATTTATTTGTGAAATGCATATAGACATTGCTTAACCACCCAACAAATAAATTTCATATTATAATAGTACAATGACAATATGTCAAAAAATTAGTTTATTAACTTTTTTTTTTTAATTTTTTCAATTAATTTTTACTAACCATTTTCTTGTTTCTGTTTTAGGAAATACTTTTTTACTATATTTAAAATTCAATTAACATTTATGGGTCTAAATCTGAGAACACGTTATTGCATTTTCTTATGCCGCATTTCTGTTGTGATTTAGAAGTTTACAGGGTAATGCCACGCAACTAAATGTATGAAAATACATAACCAATCTTATATGTATATAAACGCTCCAACATTTTTGTGGTACACTTTATAGGCTCTTATCATCCCGGTATATTTATGAAACATGTATGCTTTAATATGTATTTTTGTTTATTTATGCGTAACATAATTTTTAAAATTTCTTAATATGAAAGTGGTAAAAAAAACGGCGGTCAAAGCTTTGTAAAGTATTTCCCGGATTATTACTCATCCAATATGCCAATTTTTGTGGGTAGTTGAGCAAGGAAAGCATAAACATTTACGTTTAAATACCACAGCGATGTGATTACAGAAATATATTTGCGTATAAAATCAATTTAAAAGCATTATTTGGAGAATAAAAATTCACATCACACAAAAAAGTTAAAACCTGGTAATTATTTTTCACACCACGAGTTTAGAATATTCAAGTTTTAGCTTACAGATAGTCTGAAGGGCCAAAAAACGAAAACTTGGGTTTGTGCAATCATTTTGATACTACTCAATGGCGGCATTGTTGTGTTTGGCAAAACACAATAATACTCTGTTAAAATATGTTGTCGTATAACGTTTAAATGGGAATAGTTATTATACAATCCTGTTGAGTAGTATTTAGAGGCGTTGTAGAGTTTGATAAGCAGCTGAGAGAAAAATCAATTAATGTATATATTTTTTGGGGGACATATTCAATTTCTTAGAAGCGCTATTAAATAGGGAAACACTTAATGAAATACCCCTTATAAAAGTTTAGAAGTATCTGTGCAATTTATTTACTGGACGGCAGAAAGAAAACAAGTGCTTTTTGCTGTTCTCTTAAAATGTTTTGTTGTGTAACGTCCAAATGTAAATATTGAAATCCATTTGTATTTTTCCTAAATTTCGTTTGAATTAATTGAAACATAGAGTCGCCCAAAAATCATGTTTGTGTAGTGATAAAAAGATTTATTTTAACTGGAAATATCAACTGATCCGCATACCGGTCGATTCTAGTTGTATTAACAAGTTCATTTTGCTAAATACGTCTTAGTAGATTTCACAGACAGATACGCACATGCATGCACACTTTGAAATTATAACAACCCTCGTTCCCATGGGCCAAATAAGAAAGCGTGCACTCTTTAACATCTCTTTGAATAAAAAATTTTTGGAATTCCGTTTTAACTTTTATATTTAAAAATCTTTTATTTAAGAAGAACTTTATATTTTGATCTTTCATTAACTGAAGGATGCTGCAACTCAAAGCTTTAATCGTTGTCTGTTCATGGAATTAAGTAGTCACATTAAAATAAGCGCAGGTAGCCACAGTTCACACAAGGCAGCTTTTGTTGCTAAATTCTGTTCACACAGAGAAATCTGCTTTAACAACTTTTTTATTATTTTTTCCCCCAAATTCTTTAATTTTTAATAGTTCATTTTATTTTGTTTATGTAAAAACAAGTGAAATATATTGTTGTTATTTAAAAGGAATTTCGTCAAAACAAAGTCTGATGCTTTTAAAACTTTTTAAGACTTTTCTTATTTGACGGATATTTTTTTATCTTTAGATTGTTAAATGTTAATGTTATCAATAATGAGCTTGAAGTCACTTTTTATAAAATATATCAAAATTATTTATTGTCAATATTTCGATATCCTCTGTAGATATATTTTCTTCAGGACATAAATTACAATTCAAAACAAGTTAAAAAATTTATATTTTAACGGAATAAGATTTTTTTGTTTTTTTTTTTTATATAAATTAAAAAGAATACATTAATTTGCTAAATTATTTTTAATTATAGTGTGTGTCCTGAAGAAGATATCCAGAGGATATCCTAATATTGATAATAACAAATTTTTATATTATTTATAAAAAAAGTGACCTCAAACTCATTATTGAAAATTTTCAAAATTTTCTACGCATCAAAGCGGTGAATGGAAAAAAATATGTCAAATAATAACAATTAAGAATGGACAACAAAACGAACTTCCACGGTACAATCAGCCACGTACCAAATACCACTCTCCCCTCCCTAGCACAGTATAAGTTGCCTGGAGTAAACCAGACTTAAAAAACATATGAGAGTGCATAAATTTGTAAATATTTTGAAATGCTCCAGTTTAAGAGACTCAAGGTAGAAATTTTATGAATTTAAAGATGGTTTTGCAAATCTAGTCATACATAATGAACTTTCCGCAGCTTTCCAATATTTATTTAATATTTTTCAGGTTTTTATTTTTGACATTTTTTATTTTTATATTTTTATTTAATTTTGAAAAATTGCCAAGCTTTTGAAACTATCGCTATAGAATTGACAGTCGTGGAAATTAATTTTATCAAGTGTTATTTCACGTTTAATAAAAAAAGTCTACCTAAAACTATGGCTGTTTATTTTGAATAAACGCTCAATGAAATAGCTATTAAGTGTCATAATCTTTTTAAATTTGTTTAAATATCGATATGTCAACTGGTTCATTAAAAAAAAAAAAAAAAGAAATACTCAAACGAAATTTAAATATGCGGAGAATTATTACAAATAGGAACAAAAATATACGTATGCATGACAAAAGCATAGAACATGTAAAGAGTGAAAATCATTCCAGCATTATTTGCATGTGTATTGTTGTATGTATGTAAAAATTCACAATGGGGAAAAGTGTAAAATAATTGGGAAGTTTCAGAGCCTGTAATAGTGCGATTGTAAATTTCATGCAGCATTGAAATAAGGTGCTGTTTAGTTCAAGTTTAAATTTTATAGATCGTATTATAAGAATTTTTTCTGATTTATAACAGGTTAATTAAAAAAATTTTGATCTTTAAAGAACACGGAGCTACAAGCTACTAAAGTGCATTATCTCCAGGTTATAAAAAATGCCAATCTATGCCACGTCAATAATTTTGACGTTATAAAAGAGATTTCCTCTGGCAGATTATCCCCTTTTAAGACATAAAACATGTCCAAAGTGAATGAATTGCGAACAAAAATGTATCTTCTTTATTAAAAAAAAATAGAGCATCAAAGTAGGTAAATATGTAAATGGTGTATGAAATTTTATCATAATCGAACTGTACTTCTTAAGATCTGCGTAATTTGTTCCATTTTTTATTTCAAAATTTCCCACTGTGCAACGCAGCAATCGCCCACTACAAAAACAAGCACTTTAATGTCTGCTAAATTTAGTTACAACGTCTAGAGAGTGAGCAAGAAATTAATTAAGGGGTAAAACCTGACATAAACCGAAAATGTTATATGTAGTGTGAATGCAGTTGGCGAAATTTTTATGTACAATTTTAAAATCTTTTAAGTGTTTTTTTACTTTTAGATATTAAATATACTTAGATTAATATTTAATTTAAGCATTATTGTGTACTCGAACGCAATCCAATACATTTTGGACTAAGGGGACTCCCCCCATTGTGTCGAAACAATAAAGGAGGGCATAGTGTTAAGAGGGCAGACTAGAAGATAAGAAATTTATTATGGCCCTTTTTGGCTTTTCAAGTGCTGTAATGCAATCTTAATATTAATCGCAGTGTCGACAAGGATTTTATGCTTGGTATTCTTAGTATTAATACTTCATCCAACAGCTTCGTTATTTATTATTAGCAAAGTTTTAATTTTGCGATATGATGTATTTGGAATTAAATGAGTATAATTAATAAAAAATAAATCAATTTTGAATTTTATATTAGATAAGGCGTTTAAAATTGTCTGTGACGACATACATACATATTAATATCACTAGATATTTTTAGGCAGTTACATGTGCAATTTTTATCAGTGTAAAAATATTTATCAAATGAAAAAACTACAAAATGATTTCGTTTGTTCAAAAAAAAAAAAAACAAGAAACATCATAATTATTAATACAGTTTCTTAATGTGTGCATTACTTATACGTATTCAGGAAAATTATTGCTGCATTTTTTAGTCGTAAGATGAAAGATTAGTAGACGCCATATATCTTTTAAAAAAGCTTTGAGTGGTTGGTTTCTTGGATTGATTTGTGTTGGTTAAAGTGAAAGGCAAAGTGGTTGTTGGCCAGCAGCCAAAGAATGGACAAAAACAAAAAAATAAAAGCAATTGGCTTATGTGTGTGACAAGCTCAATACAACATTAATTGGTAAAGGTATTTTAACGGGTTTTGCTATTTAATTCAAGTGTGCATGGGAAAATATGGACATAAATTCAGTTTTAATTAGAAACAAAATTAGAAATGAAAGGTATACAGATTTTTAAAATACTGAAGTGTATTATTTGTATAAGGACGCTCAGCAGGTGTAAATTATCGAATCCACTACTCTTTCCACTTAATATAAATTGTCCTTGTCCTTGTCCTTGTCGTTTTTCTATACACACATGCAGTGAAAAAGATTTATTGCTAAATGATATAACAAAACTAACTAACCACACCCAAATCCATTCTAAGAATTCGCTAAATGTTTGTAAAATATTACCAACGTTACCGGCAAAAGCACATGCTCATGTACTGATAATATGGAAATATGATTCATCAACAATTTACCAATAAATTAATTGGGATATTCATAATGTGTGCTATTTAGTCCTATTGTCATATCATTTTAGAACAGTATGTAAAAAGGTCTTTGAGTTATATTTTCGTTTTGTCATCAAATAGCTGTAGAGATCTGAGTCGAACGAATGAAACGCTTTAGCCGGAACGGCGATACCATTTATGAGCCATTTGTTTGTATAAGATAGAAGGGCCTTTTCTACCATAATTGTACATTTAATTACATTAAATTACATTTTTATAAGATAAAAAAAATATAAAAGAATTAAACAGCAACATATAAAAATATGCAAGTGAGCAATTTTGCCTGCTAAAATTAAGCAACTGGCAGCCACTATACGTTTTTCCACTTGCAGTCGCTAAAATATTTATTTTCGTATTGTTTTATTAAATTTGTTGATAACCTTTTTCGGCAAAAGGAAAATATTTTAATTTTAAGTAAAAATGGAATTGTTAGAGTTTAGAAATGATTTGATTTGGTTTTTCTCTGTTACAAACGTATAATTTCCTTATTAACTGACCGGATCGTCAAATATCACGCTCTGAATATCATATCATTTCGGGCTTTATTTTATAACTTTACACCTACAGTATAAATCTCCCAAATATGTTCAAAAATTACACTATACAACAAAAAGATTTTTTTTATATATACGGTTGTACAACTACGAGGGCAGTCTTAAACTATCGGAGAATTCGGAATTTTGTTTTTTTTTATTTCTAATGGTAACAATATTTTTAGCTCTATACAAATTTTGCTAATAGACTGGATATTCCGTTTGTAGTAAAAATGTGTTATCTTCTCAACCCTAGAACACTATACCATGTAAATTTTAGAGAACCTTTGTCGGTTCTAATTTTGTAAATCACTTTATTCAGAGATAAAGCAGCATATGCCCAAAAAAAACCCGTAACTATTAAACACTAAAGGGTTGTTCTTTAAGCGCTTAGTATTTTTAAATTTAAATAAAACTAGTTGCCTGTTTCAGGATGTGGAAAGAAATGTTTCCTTCGCATAATTATATTTGAAACAAAACCAAATTGTTTGTTTTAAAAGTAGTTGTGCGAAAAGAAAGAAAGAGAGCCTTCGACATCGTGAAACAGGCAGTAAGTGTGTGAGATATAATCAAAATATTTTATTGGTTTAAAAGAAGTACTGACGTCACGGCATTCGAAATATGCAATTTTCCATTACTCTGACGCATTAATCATGCTGAATTTTACCGAATCCCTGTTAAAATACTCTTTACAAGCAAAATCGAAAATTCGTCTATCAAACATTTTGCATTTATTAAGTCAATAAACTGAATAAACAGGCCAATTCAAATCTTCAGAAGATTCTTGCAGCGTTGTGTACTGATTCATAACATTTTTCCACAATATCAAAAGTTGTTTACCATTTTGGCCGCCATTATAAATATTATTTACATTTTACCGATATTTGTATACTACTTTTTGTTATTGTAAAAATCATTATTACAAAAACACAAACACGTTTTTCTTGATACGATAGTCAGTTGTCTTTACCAAAATGCAATAATTTACGTAAACAAATTGTCTCTTGTTTTTTTATTTTTTATTATTGGAATAGTGAGTTGGGCCATGTGTGCACGCAAATGCAACACAATGAGATCCAATAAAAAATATTAAATAATTATAAAAACTGCAGTTTCCGAACGCAGCTTAATTATACCATTAATATTGGCAGTAACTAAAAAATATTGCATGACATATTTTTTTAGTTGTTGCTAATAAACCAGATTATGAATTACATTTCAAAGAATTTTCTATATAAACAAGTTGTTGACAAACATATTCGTTTTTGTTCTTTTGTATTTATAATATTGTTGTTATCTATGGTTTATGTAAATTAATTTGAAAACTAGATTTTATATACATATGTATATATTTAAATAAATTAACACAAATTCGAAAAAAAACTAGTAAGTTACTAGACAATAATTTCTATATTGTATAAACTGACTTGGTAACAACACTATCCAAATTTTTATTAATTTAATATGAATAAAATACTAAATTGTCTATGAAATAAAACTAGATTTCCTTAGACAGAAATAAACATTAAACGGTCCATACTCATATTCCAAACAATATATTATTTAAACCAACTCATGGACACATGACAGTTACTGCTGTCGATGAACGAGGAATTCCCACTTAAAATTGTGTGAACACAAGGGATATATTTGTAGAGAATATATTTGCAGAAATATTGAGAAAATCTATAGAACTTAATGTAATTCGATATCATCGGTCAGATACTTTTATACACAATTCATCTTTTCAGTATTTCAAAATTGCAATATTAACTGCTCAAAACTATTTTAAACATTTTTACTATTTCTTGCTGAATTTTACTTGAATTATTCAGTGTGTTGTTTTATCGAAAAATCATCTAAAGCGACGACGCCCATTTCGGGATAAATGCGTACGTTGACAAAGAAAATTTGTCCAATTTGATAGAGACAATGTATAATAATTTTACTATACAATTATTTGCAATCAGCTGTGGTATATACAGTTGACTATCGGTACCTTGACTTTCAAATTATTGAGAGTTAAAATTCACAAGAGTTTTAATTTAGTCAATATTAAATTCATTCACTTAATTATTTTTCTTGTTCACATATACAAAATCTAGTTATTTAGATTGTCGTATGACAACTAAATAAACAAAGTTGTTTATAGTCATGAGGCCTTTAAGTTCAAAATACATACTTTAATTGTAAAATTTCTTCTTTTTATAATACAAACAAGTCCGTATTTATAACGTTGGCGAGTGAGATTCAAATTATTAAGATATTTATAAATTTCCCTTTCGTGTACTTTTATATCCAAACATTTTTATTCCTAATGATTTCTTAATTTTTACCCACTATTTACTAACTTTATGAATTTTACAGGAAAAGTACTCGAACGATACTGTTGTAAAAACAAATGCATATTAATGTATGGAGCCATGTCAAGTTAATGTTGTTTCTTTTTAACAACCACTTAAGGTAATAAGTTTACTTTCCTTATTAGAAATCCGTACTTTTTCCCTAATCTATTGCTCAATAGCTAATATATTCAAGTAAATAGAAGTCCTACATAAAGTTTTAAAGCTCGAACCGATACCTATTACTTAACAACGGGTGCAGCGACGCGTTATTTTCTCATTTTAATGATGCTGTTTACGAAATTATATTACCCGAATAATCGTGACAAGTTTTCTAGAGATAAATTTTTTTTTTCAAATATAGAATTTTTGATTTGATGTACAAAAAAATTTATTTTTGAAAATTTCTTAGAAGTTCGAATATTCATTCTTAAGTTCATTAGCATTTCCCACTACACAAACTTATAAAATCAAAGAATACTTGTTTATAGCTCATGTTTGAATTTTTAGTAGCCTACTTTAACTGTTAAAATACAACAAATATTTTTCTTAATAGAAATAAAAGCAACATTAAGAGTAAACTTACCTTAAAGCACATTGTTTTTAAAGATAAATATTCATGAGCTTCAAAATTTAAATCGGCAACACATGTTTTCGCTGACTGAAATTTCACAAACAGTATTACAGCAATAAGATAAAACTTTTGCTGTACAAGTTTCATTAATTTGTTTTTCAGCAAAATAAAAATGATAACAGTTGGTACGATGGAAGCATGATTCAGCAGAACTGCTAATGCCTTTAGTTTGTATATGGAACGGACGGCTGCAAGCTGCAAAGATAAAACGAGTAATATAATTTAATAATTTAAACAAATGTTACAACTAAACGAAAACATTTACACCTGTTTGTGATTTGCATGCAGGTAGGTTATGTACTAGCTACAGCAGATAAGTTTCATTGACAAACCCCCTTGCTAATCAATAGGAATGTATAATTAATAACTTTATTTGAATGGAGATATTCTTCCTCTATTCGTTCAGAGGAAAATCTAGGTTCACATGAGAAATGTGAAGCTACCTGAATGTTCACACAGAGAAATCTGCTTCAACAAATTTTTGTTTTCTTCTACTTCCAAATTCTTACATTATTATACATTTAATTAGTTTGTGCTAAAAGAATTTAGAATTAGAAATAGTCTCTTTCTTTTTAAATTTTTATATAAACTCTAAACTCTATAACTCTCCTCGCATCAAAATGGCGTTGTAACTTTCACACTATTCTACACCAATGATGCAAAAACATATGTGGCGCCAGCAAAATTTTGCCACTGGCTTACAACAAATATTACTCTGATAGCATGCAAACTATAATTTAAAATCACACAACTGGCCAAAAAAAGTTTGCCATACACTTAGAGTTTTAGGCTAGACTACCATATCTTTTACGCAGACATGTCATATTTGAAGATCGCACTAAATAAAAAAGGATAGTATATCACAGCTTTTAGTATTTACTGTTATTGGAAAAGAACTCGAACGTACACCTATTACATACTATGTACATACATACATTTTTAAAGGGTTAGTGGAAAGATTTTCATTTCAATATAAATACAAGTGATGCTTTAAAGTTAACGTTTACTGTGCGAAATAAAAATAGAAAACAAGCGAAATCGAAAGATGTACGCTTAGCGGACAGCAAATAAGCATGGCAATAAGTAAGTAAGCAATCAATAAAATCCTAATGGGAAATTTTAGTATTCCGATCAAAATATCTAACAAAAATTTTGTTTGTAAAGTAGTTTGGAAAGCTGACATTTTTTGTTTCAGATATACAACTAAAATATATGTATATTATAAATAGACGGTACTCACTAATGTATGACCCAAATTTTCGCGATATATTTTATGATTTTGAAAATTTATCTTATATATATTTTTCATCTCAATAATAAGTTAACTAAACTAAAGGTAATATAAAAAATCAGCCACGAAGCCGAACTGATATAAAACTATTTATACTAAAAACAGATAAGTTCATATGCCAACATAATATTTTACGATTTAAAATTTATAATTTATTCATATTAGATAAAATCGAAAAAAATAACAACTGTAACAGAACTAGAAAAACAAAATACTTGTTTATTAAAATTATAACGAAGAAAACAAAAGCAAAATAAATAAATATTTAAAAAGCAAAAAAAAAAAACAACAGTTTAACATGAGCGACAAAGCAGGATTTTCACCTGATTATTCGAATCTACTTACGGCATAAAAATTAACACGGCCAAAGCTTTATAAAGAGGCTATATAAAGCTTGGCTCTTAACAGTCAACTTGAAATTGTGTATGAAGATATACTAAATCTGCAAATCATATTTTTTGTTTGCCGAAGAAAACAATAAAAATATCTTTAGTGTAAAGTGATAATGGTATGGATGGAACATTTTAATAATTGAATCGTGTGATATAGTGATTGAAAAGAAATCGCGTAATAGTACAAGAATAATTATACAAGGACAATAATAAATTTAAGGAGTGAATAAATATATAATAAACTTAACAGCAACAAAACAAATATGAAAATAATATCGATTGTGTAACTTTTCTTAAAATATATAATTATAAACTAAATAAATAAAATATATATGTATATATAATAAGAAAGAAAGATGTATATATAAAAAGAAAGATGTGGAAAAATTAGAAAAAAAAACTAAATAAATATATTTATAAAAACCAAAATACGAAATTGCCAAGTGAAAATGATTGAAAACCACTATTGTAACTGATATTGATTTTTTTCTGATCTGAACTAATGCAACGTTTTGTTAATTATTGTATAAATTAATCCTACCTAAATATTTATTAATTTACTTTATACAGACCTCTTACACCGACAAAGGCCCAAAACCAGAATTCGGAAAATTTCTTTCGTTTGATCATTTGACTTTTTACGTTGGCAATGCCAAGCAAGCCGCTAGTTTTTACACCACCCGTATGGGTTTTACACCCCTAGGCTATCAAGGTTTAGAAACTGGTAGCAGACGTTATGCCAGACATGCTGTAAAACAAAATAAAATTGTATTTGTTTTTGTGTCAGCCTACACAACCGACGACGAGGAGCATGGTCGTCATATTATGAAGCATGGCGATGGTGTTAAGGATGTTGCCTTCGAAGTAGAAGATATCGAAGCTATTTTTAAGTTAGCCAAAGAAAGAGGAGCTGAAGTAGTGAAGGAATTGTGGGAAGAAACTGATCAATACGGTACCGTTAAATTTGCCACTATTAAAACAGTAAGTATTTTTACATTAATATTATTGTTAGTCTATCAATTTTATTTGAAATTATCGACTACTATTGACTGCCCCTTGTCATTTTTTAAACCTTGTAGAAAAGCAAGGCTTGTGATACTATCGACGAAGAATTTCACACAGTACAAGAAAAGTATTCCATATTAAGGTTTTATAGTTGGCAAATCTTATGACATAATAATACAGCCGTGTTCTGTAAATAGTTTTTTTAGTAAAGTGATTTGGAATTACTGAAAAGGAATTGAAACCGAGTTTTTTGCAATAACTTTCAAATGGCTTTATCGATCGGTTCCGTAGACTAATCACCTCTTGACATTGAAAACTCACGAACATTGCCGCTAACCGGTCTAAAATCGGTTAATTCGTTGGTGAATGTTGTGAAAGAAAAAATTCGAAGTGATTTTTTTAAAACTTCTATAGAAGATTCTTCTATAGAACTCTAAAAATTACATCAATCACCGCCAGCCATGTGAGGATCGCATGATTCATTCGAAAGTTATATCATTTTAAAAATTAAAATTATAGTTTTTTATCAAACTCTCATTAAACGTTTGAGCTCAATGGCTTTGCGGTAAAAATGAAAGGAAAGTTGGCGGGATGGCCCATACGGTCAAATGTCCTCCAACAATTTTTTCGCAGCAACGAACAAGTAAAGCTATAATTTATTAAACCTTTCTAATAAATATTCAAAATATTGTACATAAAAAAACTTGATTTTAAACAAAACGAATCAGTTCTTAGCTCGTGATTTAAACCAAAACTTCCACAACTTTCTGGCCTTAACATTATTGCGATTCCAGAATATGCCCGTATTATTTCTAACATTTCATTGAAAAGAAATTTACTTTATAACTTAATATATGACCATATGAATACATATTTTCCTGCCAATGTAACATCGCCAATAGTTTACACAACAGCGAGTATTATTTATTTTATATTTGCAAATCATTTTTTTTTAATTTGTAGTACGGTGACACCACACACACCTTTGTGGATCGCCGCAATTACCGTGGTGTGTTTTTGCCTGGCTTCAAATCCGTACCCAAAGATGCTTTATTAGAAAATTTACCTGCAGCTAAATTAGACTTCATAGATCATGTTGTTGGCAATCAACCAGATCTACAAATGGAAAGTATAGCTTCCTGGTATGTACGTGTTTTACAATTTCACCGTTTCTGGTCTGTAGACGACTCTCAAATTCATACCGAATATTCGGCCTTGAGATCTATTGTCATGGCTAATTATGAAGAGACTGTTAAGATGCCTATTAATGAACCTGCCAAAGGCAAAAAGAAATCACAGATTCAAGAGTATGTGGAGTATTATGGCGGTGCTGGTGTACAGCATATTGCTCTGAATACCAGTGATATAATTACAGCCATCAGAAATTTAAAAGCCCGTGGGATGGAGTTTTTATCAATACCTGATTCATATTATGATATATTAACTGAAAATCTTAAACATAGCCGTACTAAAATTAAGGAAGATATGAAAATTCTCAAAGAATTAAATATACTGATTGATTATGACGAAGATGGATATTTGTTGCAAATATTTACCAAAAATATGCAGGATCGGCCTACTTTGTTTTTGGAAGTTATACAGCGCCATAATCATAATGTAAGTATAATGATATAAAATATACTTACGTATTTTGAACAACATAAAAATTGTTTTAACTTGCAGGGTTTTGGAGCTGGCAACTTTAAGGCTTTATTCACCGCCATCGAAATTGAACAAGCCAAACGTGGAAATTTGTAAATTTTAAAAAACATTTTCTTTTTATTTCTATGTACGGCGGAAATATTTTAAACAACCTGTAGAATAGAAAACATTATCGAATATATGTATACATTTAATATAGCGTTTGCATTACTTTTCTTAACTCTTGTTATCCATAAAACGATCATCAATTAAAACTTCATTTCTAGGATCGTCAGCTTGAAAAGATAATATAAAAGGATTCCAAAAATCTTTCGGAGTATTTTGACGCATAATGTCGGGTTTATTGCGACATTTGCAATTACCTAAATGTTCTTGAATTTGAGCATCTGTTAGACGATCATCCAAAAATTTAATTAACTGAGAACAGAGAAAATAAACGATTATATAAAAAGACATATATGTATATATATAATGAAAATTACTTTCTTGCAGTCTTCACAGCCTATATTGAAACGTTTTTCAATACATGGTTTCTCTATATTTTCTTGTTTTATTAGAAATGGTTTTGGCATAAAGTCATCATCTTCCTCTGTGTCTGGTTCATCCGATGAAAGCAAAGGATTTTGGAGTTTAGAAGTACTTATATCTCTATTACTTTTGCTACAACTTGGCTTTTGCTCCGCGATAACTTCAACTTGGTTTTCTTTCGGCAAATTGTTTTGTGTAGCATTTTCCTGCTTAATATTTGCCAAATAATTAATATTTTCATTAGTTTGATGCCTTTTTGTAGGTTTCTTAAATGTATAAAGCTCTTTAGTTTGTTGCTGTTTTTGTATGCTGCAAGTTAAAATATTTTGTGTGTTGTAAAGGTTTTTATGAAGTTATTATTTTTATTAAGCTCACCATTTACTTTCATATTTTTTAAGTTTCTGCAAACAGTCCGTATTATCTTGCTTCATTATATCACCCAGTAAGTCCATGGTATCAATTTCTGGCTCAATGTTACTGCTATCGTCTAAAAATATTATGTCTTGACTAGTGGGTGTTAAAATCATGACACTTGAAGAATCTGATTTATTTGTTGAAATTCCTATATTATCATTGGGCGCAGATGTACAATCTGTGGATACGTCACTAAGATATGTAAGTTTCTTAGGATTCATGTTTTTGGTAGAGTTACCAATTTGAAACTTATCAGTCTTCTTGGTGGGTGAAAAATCAAAGACAATATCATCTAAAGATTTATTAGAGTTATCATTTTTCATGGCTTCCTTTGTCATACCTATATCGCTGTTGGTGTAGTTGTTGCCGCTTCTGTAATCTTAACAACTGTTGAAGCTTAATTCTGTTACATATGAAAAAGAATATTTCCAATAACGTACCTGTGCGAACGAACGGATTTTGAACTTTTTGTAACTATCACAGGACTGGCTTCGATAATGTCTTCCATAATATCAGACTTAATTTAAAAAAATAAATACAAGCTTTTTAGTTAAGGTAAGGCCGTCACATTGCAAAAATATTTTTAATTTTTTATATATAGTAAATATGTTTTATGCCAAGTTCTGTTTTATCAAACAGTAATAAAATATCACAGAGACCTGCGGTTTCACAAAATATCTAATACAATTCATGGTACAATTACAAATTTACACCAGTTGTACAATATCAAATATAGTACACGTATTTGTACCAGCATACAATTTTTATTGACATTTTATACTTTGTTTTATTATATTTATTAAACTAAAGGCAGCATTTTTATAAAAATACAATTAATTTTATTTGTGTTCAATATAAACAGTTTCTTAACAACATTATGAATCAGCAATAAGAAATTTAAAATTAAACTTTCCATTGCTTGTTCCCGCAGGAATTAACAAACTGTTAACGATATATTGAATTAAAATAAAATTAATTATAGTTAACAATTTTACTATTTGACATATTGTCATTGTATTATTATAATATGAAATATAATTTAAAACTTTTCAAAACTGTGGTTAAAGTTTACTGATGACTTGATAAAAGCACCAATGAAATGCATATAGACATTGCTTACCCACCTAACAAATAAATTTCATATTAATTATAGCTTAATAAAAAGTCTTTGAGTTTAATAATATATAACAAAACATGCAATAAATTTTAAAACAGAAAAAATGTTTTAATTATTCACCAATATGTTTGAAAGAGTAGCAAAACATAGTTAGCAGCTGTTTGTATATTGATTTGCATATCATCTTAAATAAAACAAATTTAAATTTGTTTAATTAATGAAAAGAAGCTTTTGATTATTATAACTATAAATTGCAGGATTTCAAATGGTTCTTAAAACATGAAAAAAGCAGACTAGTGTATTCCGTATTATATATACGGAAATAAATAGAAATTTATCAATAAGAAAAATTATTGTCGATTTTTTTCGCGAAATAGCACAATGCATTAAACATTAAAACAATTGTAATGCAATATTTTACGTTTATAATATGTGTTATATTGGTTAATATTTGCATACATCCATAAATGGATATTTGTATGGATTCATGTACGATAAATATACTTACTTCTCGGACTGTGGTATCCTTCGATTTACTGAAATCTATCATAGATTGTTTAATTTTGCTGGGATTAGTTTTCTTCAATGACAGACATAATTTTTTGTCTCCAGTCTTTTTTTCCCCATCGCTAATTTTTTTCACAGGTGCCTTCGTTTTATTAGGTTGTAAAAATCTCATGGCCCAAGATTTTTCGGACGGGCTGTTGCGTTCTTTTGTATGCCATTCTGATTTTGATCTAGATAAATTCTTAATGTTTCGGTCTTTTAAACATAGAATTGCATCACGTGCCTTAGTTCTACTGAGTGACTCTTTGACGCATGGACTCCGTACCATTTCCGAAGATGAAGTTGTACTTATATCATTTTTACTTTGACTTAACGCTGATGTGTCAAATAATTGTTCACTGTTTAAAGCGACATTCAAATTGGTTACACCCGAACGCTCATCATCCGTAACGCTAAGCTCAGAGGGAACGCAATCTTCCTGAGAAGAGATACTTCCTAACCAAGAGTCATCGCTTGATTTGAAACGTTTAGATGGATGTTGATCTCTTTGCAATAAATGGAGTGCTTTATTGAGTTTATTATTACGTTCCCTAAGTTGTTGCGATTCCGCTGCGCTTTGTTGGAAAGCATTTTTATAATCTAAATATTTACATAAACTTGGTAAACCTCTTTCTTACAAAATATACATAGATATAGACGTACAAGTATAATGATTTTTTAACGCATCCAAGGCTTTTTCAAAGCAGTCTCCGTCTTCCGTAGAATAGGAGGCCTCACCGCACGCTTTACAAACCATATTTCTTATTAATTATACTTGAACTTGTAGTTATTCAGGAAGTAAATATATTTTCATTCTGATTTATTAAATTAGTCAGGAATATTTTATGCTTTTATACTGCTGGATATATGTTGAATATAAGTGTTAAAATGCACAATGCCAATGATAGCACTTGTGGCGGCGATAGTACCAAAAGTTGCGGCCGGTTATACTAGACAAAGATTGTTTTAACGCTTGTTTGAAGCCGTCGAAATGCCTTTACTTTACAACATGAATATATATATATATATATATATATATATATATGTATATGTATATATATATATATATATATATATATATATATATGTATATGTATATATATATATATATATATATATATATATATATATATACATATATATATATATGTATATATATATATATATATATATATATATATATATGTATATATATATATATATATATATATATATATATATATAAATATATACATAAATATATATATGTATATATATATATATATATATATATATATATATATATATGTATATATATGCATATATATATCCTTAAAATTTTTTCGAGAATAGCGTTAACCATGTTGTATTTCAAAGTCAATACATATGAAATTGGCATCACTATTTAAGCAGCTGACACTTTGGAGCAATTCGAAATAAATTCATCCATTTGCTTATTATTATTGAAGTGTGGTTGCTTTCGACGTTAATTAAAAAAATTAAAACAATCACATAAACTTATGATAAGTATTAACTAATCCAATGGCTCATATGAGAGAAACAGCCGACAAGGCTTTAAAAATGTTACGTACGCTTCCTAGAGTACAAATAGGCAATTTGCGGCCAAACCCAAACTCCAAACAAAATGTAAGTCTTAACCTCTGCTTATATGTAAATCAATGTAGAAAACTTTATTTATGGAACCATTAGGATAAAAGAGGCAGAGCCCAGCATGGCGGTGATAAACATGGTGCCGGTAACAAAGGATCGGGACAACGACAAAATTTTATGCGTCTTGGTTATGAAACAGGCAATACCCCGTTCTATATTCGTTTCCCCTATGAACCCTACTACAAGGGCCATCATTTAAGACGCCAATATCCTCCGATTTCTCTTTTGCAATTACAAGTAATGCTAGACACAAATCGGATTGATGCTAAGCAACCAATTGATTTATGTTCTTTATGTAACACGGGTTTAGTTTCCATTAACCCGTCAACTAAGGAATTTGGTTTTCAGCTGACGGATGAGGGGGCCGATAAATTTAAATCTAAAATATGTATTGAAGTACAGCATGCTAAGGAACCTGTTATTGCGGCTATAGAAAGAAACGGTGGTGTTATACGTACAGCTTACTACGATCCTAGAAGTTTGTATGCTTTAAAAAATCCTGAGAAATGGTTCGAAAAAGGTGTACCCATACCCAAAAGACTGTTGCCTCCGCAGGATGCCATAGGATATTATACTTCGGCAGAAAACCGTGGCTACTTAGCTGATCCAGAAGAAATAAGTAAACATCGCTTAGTATTGGCTCAAAAGTATGGTTACGAGTTACCAAAAATTGAAGATGATCCCGATTATGAAATGCTAACTTCGATGAAGGATGCAAGACAATTGTTCTATGGCTTGGAGCCAGGATGGGTGGTAAATCTTAAAGATCAAACTATAATTAAATCAAAAGAGCGTACACAATAGAAATATAGAAAAGTAATTTTTTTTATTATATAATTAATTGATCATAATCCAAAAATAAATGGCGAAAAAATATTAGAAATGTGGAAAATTATGTCTTAAGAATATATTCATAAATTAATCTGCAATTGTTATATTGCAGACTGTTATTTATTTAATACTAAATTTGCGTTACAATCAATGTCTTTTATATAAAAACTTGCTGATCTGAAAGTTCTTCCATGAATGGTTTCACTATAGCACTTGTAGCTAAACAAAAGAATAGGCCGAAAAAGATGGATATTGGCAATGCTGGTAGTGCTTTTCGCCATATAGCTAGTAAAACTAAAGTGAGGCATAAACCTACTAAAATGGCGACAAAACATGCTATAGTTGTTGCCCAATCTCCATAAGATGAAGCTTTTCCTACTAATACAGAGTAGAAAATAAAATCACCAAGCCCTAGTTTAATACCACCTTCAAAAAAAGAGATGTTTTTTTTCAAAGTTGCGAGAGCAATAAGAAATCATTTTGCAAAAGTTTGCAGTATTAAACTAAATACATACGTTCTTCTTGTGCTTCTGTCATATTACTCCCCATTGGACGGGTGCTATTATCATGTGTTGTCACCGTTCGATAATTAGTTGAACGGTTTGCATTATCTGAAGTACTAGCCTGAACTTCAATTTGTCGACGGGCCACACGATCATCTAAATTTGAAGACCACTCTTCCGTAAAACCAGCTGCCTCTAGATAAGTTACGAGATAAGTATTTATAAAATAATAATCACTCTTAAACGAAATTAAGAAATCGCACGCTACATTAAGAAAACGAAATTCGGAAATCAAATAAAAACAATTATCTAAAGTATGTAGAAGAAAAAAAAACTACTCCCTTTCACCAAACAAACCTACTAAAGACGACAAACAACCGAAGCTGCACAACATTTTTACAAAATGAAAGTTTTTGAAAAATATAAAAATAAATACCGTTTTCGCGCATTTTAAATGTCACTAGAGGCATACCTTCAGCACTCGGAGGAGCGCTTGTACCTGTACGGGAAACTGAAGTGGACGAAGTAGAGGTATGCGGAGAATTTGC
This sequence comes from Linnaemya vulpina, assembly GCA_963675445.1. Taxonomy (NCBI): domain Eukaryota; kingdom Metazoa; phylum Arthropoda; class Insecta; order Diptera; family Tachinidae; genus Linnaemya; species Linnaemya vulpina. The sequence goes on along the minus strand of OY776278.1, from coordinate 81,635,319 downwards.
TGAATTTGAGTCGGAGGAGTTGTTTCTTTGGGCTGGCGCATGGGTGCCCAAAAAGGTATATAAGACAGTAGCTAGAAAATTAAAACATTGTTTAATTAACTTAAATCAAAAGTACAGGAAACTTACAAGAGTAAATTAACGCAGGGAATATTTGTTCATTTCTTTCTTGGGCAGTTTCAACTAGAATGCGCAAAGGCCCTTTAGGGGTTAAGACGGCTATTAGATCTGAAAAAAAGTTTCTCGTTGCCTTATATAATGAACGAAATAGTAAAAATAATTTAGGTACCCCATATAGAAATTGCTGCTAAGACTGCCCAGGCAGTCCATTCCGGTAAGTATTTTATGAAAACCAAAGCCATTAAAGCCGATACAAATATAAGATAAGCCTGTTGTAACTTTAAGGGACTTTGCCAATGTATAGCTATCATACCCATGACGCCAAAGTTCCATAAAATCAATAATGTGGTAGGATAATCCATAGCCACATTATAAGCTCTTAAGAGTTCCCTGAAATTACACAAACCGTTTATACTGAACTCGAATAATACAACAATTATTCTACTTACTCCAAATACAAATAACTAAATATAAATAATAACATAAACGATGAAAGAATTAACCAGCCGTGTATAATTTTATAACATCGCTTTTTGTAAAGAACAATCAGAAATATTGTCATTACAACGACTACAGATAGAAGTATCAATGAATTGGCCAAAGCATTCCAAAGTTTAGTACCCTTATCTTCGGACAACTCATGGAATGGTGTATACAATCTACAATTAAAAGTTTTAATTGTAATATAATTGAATTAAATTTTTATAAAAATAAGTGATTTTGCAATCTTTAGCTTCTCTTGATTGTAATATTTACTATTTTCTCAAGGCGTTTTTTAAATTTATCAGTGTTTTGCTTTCGAAAGAAACCTCACTATATTGCATTCTCCTAAATGTGTAGTACTTACAAATACGTATCCGTATAGGTATAAAAGGTAATCGAATTAATGGTAGCCACAACTACCAGCATACACAATGACACTGGAGCAAATATTTTTATAACATGTTGTGCTCCATATTTCAAACCCTGTTCGTCATCCTCTACTTCCCTGCTGGTCGCATGAGAGGTAGACGGTGTATCAGAATCAATTGGGTTGTCAATTTCCGGGTCCCTTAGTCGCCGGCTATGAATTTCAACGTTGGGTACATCCAAAATTGCCTTAAAACGAAAGCTTAAAAATATACACAAATGTTCCCTTAATTGCACAATAAATCCCTTACACTGTCTGTTGTGTCTCTTTGCTCGATACCACCATAACTGTTGAGCTGTTCCACCTTACGTTTTTGCTGGCGTCTGCGTTCAGCTCCACCACTTATCGAGTTATTGCAACTAATTTGAGGTGCACCGACGTGGCCTTCCATCAGAGGGGTATTTTCGTCGGGCTCAACCTCGCTAACAGATGTTCTTTTTTGATCCGTGTTTAAGATTTTATTGTTAAAAAGTAGCAATTAAAATAAATATCAAAGAAAATATGGGGGCGTTGTTATAAAGATTTTCTCTTTAGACAAGTTTGTATTAGTTAGATGAAAAAGTTTAATTACAATTTAATATAAACCTAAAGTTGTTTGAATAATGTTAAATAGATTTATTTTTAATAAAATATCGAAAAATTATTAGGTCTTCAAACTTTTACAAGTGAATCAACTTTTCTTCTTCTTACTAAACCAGCATTCACAGGGTTATTTAAACAATGTACCAAATATTGTGTTATTGCATCACAAAAATACAACAACAATAAGCGCTTGGTGTCAATTTTTCCTAAAAACGTACAACATTGGAAAGTTTCTATATTGCATTAATACAATTTATAATGATGTACGTTTCTATCAGCAGTGATAACCACCTGTTCGGTAATACATAAACATTCCGCAATATATAAATATATTGGCTATATATGTTTCGGCAATTGATTTCTTGTGGAGTTATACACTCAAGGGTAGCGCATAGCTACAAACACGTTTATCTTGGTTATAAACTCAATTGTATTAATGCAATAACCTAGTGGTTGCGCCATGGTATAACTTTGCAAAATTAAAACTATAAACTGGTCACCTTTTCTCAAAACGACAATGATATTGTAAACGAAGAAAATAACAAAACAACAAAGAAAAAAATACTTTATGCCTTTGATTTCATGCAAAAACACTTAAAGAGATATACTTATGAAATTACCAGAGAAAACTAAAAATCAAAATTTTAAAAGGTAGATATTCCAAATTTTAAAAGTGAAGATGACAGCAATTGCTGGTGGTCACGGTGAACCAAATCCAAATAGTAGTTGGCTAGGTGCACGAGGCATGTGGTTGGCATATTTTCTCGGAGTTTTAGGAGCCCACTTGATATTGTTGTCGGTGCCATTTGTAACCATATCTATGGCATGGACTTTGACAAATTTAATGCACAATGCAGTAATTAAAGAATAATACTTTATGTTGACATAATAAATTACAGATTTTCTTTATTCAGGCCCATTTATATTTTCTGCATATAATAAAGGGAGCCCCTTGGTTTTCAATTGAGAACGATACCGGACGCCAGCTAACGCATTGGGAACAAATTGATGATGGGGAACAATTCACTGCAACGCGCAAATTTCTTACCGCTGTACCAATTGTACTGTAAGTTTCGTTTATTATTTAGTGCATATAAATATGTAAATTCCCACATATTTTTTATTTTTCTATAGATTTCTTCTCTGCTGTTTGTATACACGGAATGATACTGACCACTTTATAGCAAATTTTATTTCCTTGGTTATTGTGACACTACCGAAGTTGCCACAATTCCATGGAGTACGTCTGTTTAATATAAACAAATACTAACTGATTGTATAGTTCCGCAACGATTGAGTTTTCGAAATGATGGATCTTAAATAATAATTAAATAAATACAAATATAGCATTTCTTTGTGCACTTAAGTTTTAATAGAGGTTTTATAAGTTGTTACTAATTAAATATTAGCTTTATTTGCTTTAAATTTTGCAGAGAAATGTTGATCATATGAATTGTTATTTTTATTAACCACATAAATTTTTCTTTAGTACTTGTATATTGTATCGAACATTTGTTTTTTTTTTTCTTGTAACGTACATATATGTATTTATGAATATAAAGAATAGAACGTAAATATTTTTACCGTACATTAATGTAATTTATTTGAAATATTCTTTGAGTTCATCTATTCTGTAAACATTTTTCTTCTTGTACAACTTTCAACATTGTCTTTCTATTTAGTAGGCCTTTGGAAATAGAGGCTGTTAATGTAAACAATTGTTACCTACAGCGAATACGTAAATGTCCTATTTTTTGCTATTGTCTTGATGTGTAGTCGACTTATGGTCGCGGAGTAGTGGGGAATATGTTTTTTTTACTTCTCAAATAGTTTTTGATTGATTCTTTGTTCAACTTTAAACATTTTCAGCATTAGTCAATCGTCCTCTAGTTCATACGTGTCTCAATTTTTATTGTTTTATAGTGACTACAACAAATAGTTATGTTGACTATATACATACATAAAAAATATTTAAAATATTTGCCCAAAAAAACTAAGAAAACTTTTTTATGTTATATACATAAGTGGCTATGAAGTAGAAGATTTTCATTCATAACTTATAGTTATACTTATATTATTGTAAACTAGTTAACTCATTAAACACTTGTCTGAATTAATATGTTTTAATAGTATTTAGTGGTTACGCTTTTTAGCGCAAACACTTGTCCAAATGTGACCGCTCATTTAGTTAACTGTTGTCATTTTGCAATAGTTTTCAGTACGTATGTACATAAAATATACATATGTGGCATGTATATACATATATGAATTTCAATGTGATATCCAGTAAGAATACTTTCACCCCCACTGTATATGACATTGGTTGTATCAAGTGTGAAGCATTACCCACTTTATAATATTAAGTTATACAATTTGCTGCTTAAGTTTTATTTGCTTTATATTTGCAATAGTTTTTGTTATTAGAATCTAAATTGCTTCTTACACAGCCTTCTTTTTTCAATTGAATTTGATTTGATTAGTAAGAGAACTGCAAGGCAACCTAAGACAATAAATCGATTTTTGAGAATAAATCATTCGTATTAGCTTCTTAACATTTTCACTCTTCAATAGGTTGTTAAATAAAGAAATACCTATGTATTTAAATTTTGTTTATTCATGACATAAAAGAGGTAATTTATGATCTATTAAAACAAATCAAACAGAGATAACAAATTCTACGTAACTTAAATAAACAGATGTTTATAAGTGTTTTTCTTTTTTAAACGTTATCGTGAAATTTTTTCAATCATTTGCAATTGAGCAGTTGAACGAGCCCGCTGGCAGCAAAAGACTAAAACAAAAATAATCAAAGGTGAGAAGGAAAATTTATGCAATAAAATACTATATACAATTTTTGAAATTTGAAAAAAAGTTAAATGCAAATGTATACAGTACTCTAAAAAGGATTTTTTATTCTTTTTGAATTTATAAAACGGTTATTGAATAAAATTTTGTATTTAACATAATTGAATTTCATTTATCAATCACAGTGGCTTCCAAAACTGTGCATACATATAATATTGCTTACACTGTGGTAATAAATATTAAAAAAGCAAAACCTTCTTTCTTTATGTTTTTAATACTGTTTTGTTTGTTACATGTTAAATATGCCAGATGTTAATTTTTTCATTGAATCTTATGCCAAATAATTAGTAATTTTAAGTTTAATTATTTTTATTTTAAAAATCGTTTAATATCTTAATTTTTAGTCTTTTTAGTGAGTCACCATACTGCCACTTTATTCCCATAATTAGAACACTTACTGGATTATGTGTACGCGAACGCAATTAAGAGAATAATTTAGAGTTCTCGAATTATAAATATACAATATATCAGGCCAGTCACAGAAATTGTTCGAATCGAAATTTGTATTGAAGTTTTGATTGATATTGAATGCTGTAATATATCCTCTGAATACTTAAAAAGTTTAAAAATAGTGATTCATGGTCAAGTCAAAACAAAATATACTTTAAGAGCTTCGAACTTGACTATAACTATGAGTGTGGGTCAATGTTTCCATACAAAATAACGGTTTTAAATTCTTCAAGTTGCATTTAAAGTAAAACTTTATTTTCTATTATATTTTTCAGAACTTAATTTTTTCCCAAACATTTTGTTTTTCAAACTGTAAAAATTAAAGAAATAATTGATCTATCTTTGATTTTACAATCCTTTTTTTTCAAACACAAGCATATAGTATTCACAAATTATACGTATTAAAATTTTAAAACAAAAATGTTTAGTTAAAAAATTTTATTTTTGTAATTTTCAGAAATTGTGAAAATGGTAGTTGTTAAAGAAGAAGATTTCGGCACCATAACCGATCCTATGACTAAACAAAAGGTTAAAGTCCGTCGTTTTACTCTATCTAATAATAACAATATGTCAGTGCAGCTGCTAACTTTGGGTGTAAATATTGCTGGTGTAAGTTTTCCCGACAAAAAGGGACAAGTTGATGAGTTATCATTAAGTTTCGATACTGTCGAAGGTTATATCGCTACACAACCGGCTTACATTGGAGCTACAATGGGACGTGTAGCAAATCGTGTGGCCAATGGTCGTTTTACTTTAAACGGCAAGGTGATAAATGTCACCAAGAATTTCAAAGATAAATATCAATTGCATGGTGGTTTTATCGGTTTCGATAGTATCATATGGGATGTAGAGAAAACTCTACCCGACGGTGTTATATTTAAGCATATTAATCCTGATGGACATGAGGGTTATCCAGGAGAAGTTACATGTACCATAACATGCACTTTAAATGATGCCAATGAATTTCGCATGCAAATTGAAGCAACCACCAATCAAACTACATGTGTCAATGTTACCAACCATGCTTACTTTAATTTGGCTGGGCACAACAGAGGCAAGGAGGGTCTGTTTCAACATACCGTTATGATTAATGCCGATGATATTGTGGACACGGATTTGGAGCAAATACCAACTGGAAAGCTGATATCCGTTGAAAATACTGTTTATGATTTACGAAAGCCAGCTAAAATGGCCGATCGTGTACCCTTATTTAAGGATAAACCCATTAAAGGTTACGACAATTGTTATTGTGTTAAATCAGATGGTAAGACAACACGCATAGCACGTGTGGAGCATCCTGAAAGTGGTCGCTGGTTAGAGATTTTAACCAATCAACCGGGTGTACAATTTTATACATCTAACAATTTACCAGATGCTGAAAATGGTGAAAAACCTTTTGAAGGTAAAGGAGGTGCTCGTTATGTTAAATATGGCGCTTTTTGCTTAGAAACCCAAAAATATCCAGACTCTATGAATCATAGTAACTTTCCAACTATATTTTTAAATCCTGGTGAAAAATATTATCATGATGTGGTATATAAATTTGGTAATTAGATAAAATTTATGTATTTCAATCACTTTAATCCATATGTAACAATTACAATAAATATTCAAACGGTGTAACGATTACAATATATACACAATTTATTTAAAGCTACTAATTATGTGCATTGGTTATTTAAAATCGTTTATTGTGAATTCTAATTTGAGGCTTTGTAAAGAAAAGTCTAAGTAAAAGAGAAAATATTAGCATTTATTCAGTATGTAAAAGATTTACTATGGATTTACCTAAAGTAAATTTTTTAAAATAATTATCAAAGTCTTTTCGGAAATCAGTTTCACTAACAGATTTGAAAAATTGGATACATATGTAAGTGTTCAGTGCACAATTTTGTTTGATTGTGTATTAGAATTATTGCGATTCTGAAAGCTATGAAATACAAACAACTGAAAGAGGGAAAAAGGTAAGAGAAAGTATTCACACAGACTCAAATTGCAGAGTAGCGAAAAATTTAAAGCGTTAAGAGATTTGTTACACACGCCACAGTGTAGTCAGCGTCTAAACAACTCGGTGTTTTAGGATCTCATTTTCGATAACTATGAGACACTGTTGAAAGTGGTAAATGATCAGAAAACTTACTGATCTTCCCTTCGATCTAAACATTTGGAATATGGGTGTATTGGCCGGCCATGGACCCATAGATATAATAAATTACAGTTTAATTACAACATATTGGACTACCGTTTGGGTGGCATGTCAATATATTACATAAACTTGTATATATAATTTTTTTTTGCTTAAATATGCATAACAATTAATTTATGTTTTATAGCTTTAGAGTGATTATATTTTTTTTAGATATATACCTATTTTCACACTAAAATACATTTTAAAATTTTTATTTGTTGTTCAAAAACTTTTAATCACAACAGCCAAATCGATATATTACTTTATAGCAATAACGCTGGTTAGGTTCCAAAAAAACACATGGAAAATTTGTATTATTCATAGCATCAGGGTATTGTTGAGTAGCCAAACAAAATGATCCATATTGGGCATACACAGCTTTCGCTTTCCCAATTATAGGCTCCACACCAGCATTATCAATATTGGGCCAACCGTTACAAGTTACAAAATGTACTGCCGGCTGATTACTTGAAACCTCTAACCACCTGCCAGTGCATGGGTGAACTACTTTGCATATTGCTTTTATATCATCCATAGAATCAACACAGTAATGATGATCAAAACCTTTGATCGAATAATTGAAGAATTTTTTTATACGTTTTCCCAAATTTATATATTTTCTTAAATCGAATGGTGTGAATTTGACAGGCATTAAACATCCATTAGGGACTTGTTCATGGTCGCAGTCAATAATTTTCCTACTTCTTATCATAATGTTATGCATAAAAAGTCCTTCTTTCCGAGCATTGTGTCCCGCCAAATTTAAATATATATAATTCGATATGTTAACAGGAGTTTTTCTATTCGTTTGGGCATCAATATTGATGCTAAATTTATTATTGTCGTCTAATGTAAATGTTATGTGAGTGGTTAATTGCCCTGGATAACCTTCTAAGCCGTGAGGATTCACATGTTCCATAACGATACCATTAGAATTTACTTTAATTACTTCCCATATCATAGAATCAAAGCCAATAAAACCTCCATTTATTTGATGTTGGTCTTTAACATTTTTGTTCACGTTATAGTCCTTGCAATCCATTGAAAATTTGCCTCCTGACACATAATTTGCAACTCTACCCACTGTAGCACCGATATATTTTGTTTTATTATCTATATAACCCTGTACATTATCGAAACCTAAGCAAACGTCTTCTAATTCCATTTCCATGCTTATCTGGATATTTAATGCTTTGTACTGTAGCACCTCGCGTTAAAATGGATATAGACAAATTTTTTTGGTTCGTCATAGTATAACAATATACATCAACTGGCTTATTGATTAGGGGATTTAAGGCTTGACCAAAATTAGATTTTTCTATTTTAAGCATTTTTGAATTTTTAAAAATAATTTTTACAATAATACTTTTTTATAATTTGAAGTTTTAATAATATGTCTACCTAATATAATAAATATTTTTAAATTTTTTAGTGGTTTTTTATGCTCTGACCTTGGGCCTGTTTAACCGTTCCAAAGAAATGTACAGCCATACATACATATGTATGTGTGTTTGAAGTTATGTGAATCGTATAGTATGTTTCAAATGGAATTTTTAATTTATTATCCTTTTGTTTAAACATAATTTAAGTGACTTACCGACAATTTAGTAATTGTTGAACTCAATTTCAAAATAGTTTTTAATGCACTAACTGTAGTAACATAACACAATTATTTAAATATTAAAACACGTCCATATATGCATTTATACTGGCCCTATTTTTGGAGGGAAAACAACAGGTGGCGCCAATAGTTCAGCTGACTGTCATTCGCTACTAACTGATATGTCGAACCAAGCACATTCACCTAGCCAAGGCGAATTCACTAGTTGTAAGTTCGCCTTGCATCTAGCTTTGCCGTGAACGAGCTTAAGTTCAAGACAATATATATATATATATATATATATATATATATATATGTATATATATATATGTATATATACATATATATATATATATATATATATATATATATATATATGTATATATATATATATATATATATATATATATATATATATATAATATATATATATATATATATATATATATATATATGTATATATATATATATATACATATATATATATATATATATATTTATATATTGTTACCGGACTCAGAAGAAATATATATGTAGTGGCTGCCCTGCCACCTGGTTCGTATTGATTTTAGACTGATATGAAATCATTCCGTAAGCTGGTAACATTATGTATATCAACGACAAATTCCACTAAATTAATTAAAACAATAGACAAACTTCAAACGTTCATCCAAGTCACAGAAAACCCGTAATCTAAGTAATACACTCTATAAAAAAGAAATTTTCAAGTGATATTATCTTATTAAAGTGCCAAATTAGACAAAAAATTTGTTTACGAAACGAATCTAATATTTGCTTAATCAATAACGCCAAAGAAAAAAGCTTCAAAGTGTTGAACTTACCGCAATTATATTTACAGGCCAACTCAGGTTCATCAAGAAGTCAAGCGACTAATAAAATGCCCGTAAGTGAATATAAAAATCGTACATTCAAGCACAATTGTAAAGCTCAAGATGTTATAGTCAAAATTTGTTTTGTCATCAAAGGTACACGAATTCAAGGTGGAAATGACTTGTTCTGGTTGTTCAGGAGCAGTGGAGAGAGTACTGGCAAAATTAGGAGGTAAGAACCAATCTTTCATGATGACGTGTAATTGCATGTACACGTCAATGTTAGAATTAACTGAAAAAGTTATTGAACTTTCATGGATTCTCATTCTTTGACTGTGTATTGTAGAAAAGTAATGGATTAAACATATTTTAATCTTAAATTTCCATCTTACATCCGTTTCCTACTGCAGTTATGACAATGTGTTGGATGAGTAGAGGTCATTACATAATTGCGAATCTTAGAAACTCATATGGAAAAAGCTCATTCCTGGAATGTAGATAGTAGGCCAGGTTAAGGAGTAATAGTTATGAAATTGCAATATATGAACCCGAAACACTATATGGCAAATGTCAAATCCGAAAAAATTATATTCTCCACATCTACTCAGGTTATGCTTCTTTCAGGCAAATTAGCCAAGTGTGAACGTACATTACTTTCGTCTGTAGTAGCGACTCGTGAAGATCTACTTTTTACTTGAACCGTAACTCAGAGTCTGGTGGATGATCGGGATAGTTCTGTTAATTGCTTAACTTTTCCTTTTAGAGATTTCATCAGAACAAGAACTTAAAATTATACATAACCTATCCCCTAGATATCTCGCCGTCTTGCTTTATAGTAACTATAACCAGAAAATGATTGACTCGTTTGCTCGGGATCTGACACTGTCATTCAATGATAAATGCAGATTTACTTTGTTTCGATAAGAAATTTACTAAGCAATCTCTAGGTCTCGTTCGTATCGAAAGTGTCACTCTAGCTGTTTCCTTTATTAATTTCATTGTAACCTTTTTACATTTATATTGTTGGTTTTTTTAGAAAAATTTTCCTCTAGACAGTGTTTATAAACTATATATAATCAATTGCAAACAAATACGTTTTCAATGAAACTAATTGTTTATGCGAATAAATGATTTGACTATTGTCTTTTTGGCAGCGGCATAATACCAATAATTATTTATTATTAGTATTAATAATACTCTCTTACATACATATTTAACCTAAGTAGAAAAATCTCGAACAACATTCTCTTTATTTGATAAAGTTTATTGACCTAGTTGTTGTTGTCTGACAGTACTACATCGTACCGCAATTTAATTAACTTTGTAGCTTAAATTTGTTCATTTACTAACGTTCGTTATCTTTAGTTTTTATATCATGAACTGATTATGTTTGTTTATATGCTTATTTTTTCTAGATAAAGTGGAAAAAGTAAGTATTGACTTGGATGAAAAAACTGTACTTGTTACCTCGAACCTATCCGGAGAAGAAATCTTAGAAGCCATTAAAAAAACCGGCAAATCTACTCAATATGTGGGTGTTAAAGAATGAAACGAAATGTTTTGCAAATTTCGCAAAATAGCTAAACTAAAATTAGAAGTTTAAAGAAGCAGTTATTTTTGTTTTACACAATTTTAGTTATACTATTTCTCCATGCAAAGCATACTTTGATTTAAATATTTTATAATTTTTTTTAATATTTTTTGTTATTTAAAATTCAAACAACTGAAAAGGTATTTTTTTAATAATCGAAAACCACAATAAGAAAATGTTTTTAAACTTTGAAGTGCAAACTTAGGAAAAAATTGTCAATACAAACAAATTTTGATGCAACAATCCGCTTGTTTTATTTCGGTCCCTTGCAAACTATATTCTGAAAAAGCTGAAATTCAATAATTATGAAATATGCGACATTATTTAAATGTTATGATATTTCACATGAAAAAAGAGTAAGGCAAATTATTGTATTTGATGTTAATCGGGGAATTTGTATGGAAATTTCGATTAAAGCTGTTCTATTATGGGCATCTATCGAACATAATAATTAATATCTATATATGATCCATATTGATAAAAGCATTCGTCCATATTATGTATTTCTAAATCGCTTTTGTCACTGACAAATTGACATAGAACAAAGAAATTTTTCTTTTAGCTGTGCTAATTTGTCATTGCTAAAAATTCGACTACGGCATACATACATAATACGGGTGAATGATAAGATAATTATATAAATTATAATTTTATATCGTCTTATTACAATACGCACATATGTACGTAATTAAAATTTTTTATGTAAACCTTTAGCGAAAAAGAAATAAAACAATCTTATTATGCCAAATATTATAGAGTGCTACATCCAAGGCTTATTAAACAAAGTTATATTATACAGGCATGTTCTGCAAAAAAACTAATAGTTATTTATATACATATATTAATGAACACTAATTTACATACATACGCAAACAACAATAAATAAAACGAGTTTCAAACAATATTTTAAAATATTTAAAAGTATTACATTTTATCCAATTAAATAGTTTAAAATTTAAATATAAAGATAAATAATTTTAATTTTGAATAAATTAATTAATATTACGATATATATATGTTTCTTTACATGCACGGAACTGACCAAGCAATGCAAAACTTAAAGTCATTTCTACATGACTATAAATTTTGTTTTGAAAAATGCTAAGATTGGATAGCTTTGGCATGTAAAGACTCACATAAAATTACAAAATGTTTCAAATTTTATTAATAATAAAAAATAAATTAATATTTACATATTCCACATATCTTCTATTGTTCTAAAATTTGGGTATGGTTACTTTTGGAAAATTTGTTCCAATTTATTAACACGTTCATCGAGTCTATAAATCATCATTATAATTTCCGCCATATCATTTTTTAATTCTTGTAGTGGTGAGTTAGTTCTAGAGCTAGCATTTGTAATCTTTTAAAGAAAACAATTTTGAAACTTAATAAATGTTTTGCAGTTTGAATGGAAATTGTAACAGACATTTTTGTTCAATATCGTGTATTATATTTCGATCTAAAAAAGAGAAATTATGCAGACATGCACTTTTCATTTTGCTACACAATCAGTAATATAAATCAAGTTATGTTATTCTTCCAAAGGCTCTGAAGTAGCTAAAAAGGGCAAAGTACTAGTATTGTCATGTCCATGTAATGGACGTAAAGCATAACATCGTACGCTCATAGATTTCTGTAAGAAGTTATTGGCCGTACCCAAAGAACAAACGTACTATGAGAAATAAATTATTGAATTTTCATCGCGATGATTTTTGTACGCCTGATATGATAGAACTTAATTAAATTTTTTTAAGGGTTCAAACAACGTAAAAACCGGGAATTTCAATATGTTTTCCAAATCTCTATTTTTTTTAATTAAAATATTGTCATTAATATGATGTGTCCTCTGTATTTCTTTCATGCTGTCAGTGTGCACAAGCCGTCGAAATGTTTTTAATTGATATGATATTAATAAATCCTCTTGTCGTGCACGTACAATAAGAAACGCGATAACTTAAAAAAAAAATGTTTCTATTTTAGACAACTAGAATGAAACTCAAAGATTCAACGGGTGTACTTCAAATTAAAAATATTTCGAATTTTCATAATGCACTTGATGCTTTGTACTTGTTTGTTGGTTTAAATTCAGCAATGAGCTGTTAGTTGAGATGGATTTATGCAAACTGGGTGAATTAGTTGTTAAGGATGATATTGAAGCTGAAGATGGTGTGTGACATGTGTTGTTTATGGTATATTCACTTTCAACCACCTGAATTTTTTCATCCCGATTTTTATAAGCCATAGATTGTCTAGGATCGATAAGAATAGATTTATCACTAGCATTTGTAGTGGTTATGCTATAAGACGATGATTGCTGGTGAGGCAGAATACCACTCTCATTTAGAGCTTCACCGGCTACTTTAGCTTCGTATTGAGACACGTCATATGTATGCAAGTTGGATTTCCAAACTAAAAGCTTTTGGGAATAATATAAGAAATTGATTGAATAAACTATTTTAAATGAAATACCTGTCTATCATCACCAGTCGAGGCAAACTTTGAACCATCAGAATTGAATGATACCGCTGTAACTCTTCCAGTGTGACCCGTTAATGTATAAATAGGTCTGCCCTCAAGTAAATCTAAAACTTTCATTGTCTCATCATCACTTGCTGTTAACAAAAATTTACCATTTGGATGAAAAGCTACATCATTGACAATCCCATTATGTACTTGATATAGCTGAATCAATTCCTGAGCTACTAAATCAAAAATTTTGATACGATGACATGTCATGGCTACAGCAACAGCTGTTCCATCGGGATGCCAAGCAATCTGACGTCCCATTCCCTTTTCCTCTGTGAAGCATCGGATACATTCGCCAGAATTAATATCATAGATACGTAACGATTTATCATCGCCACAGGATGCTATCATTTTACCATTCGGACTGAATTTAGCTGCTCTTACCCAATTAGTATGGCATGCAAAAGATGTGAGAAACTTTTTTTGCGCCACCCGCCAGAGTTTCAATGACTTGTCGTCGGAGGCTGTTACCAGCATTGTGCCAGATGGATCGAAATTAACGGATCTTACTGGCTTACCATGTGCTAAGAATTCTCCGGAAACTCCTTTTAATTTAGGTTCCCATATCTTTACAGTTTTATCCTTCGAACAAGAAGCAACTAATGTTGATTTAGGTGACCAACTGACACCATAGACACTATCATTATGAGCTGAAAATCGTATACACCTAGCTGCTTGCTTCAAATCCCACAGAATCACCGAAGAGTCTAAAAATTAGTTGTTTTACCAGAACATATTTTTGTTCTCCCTTTTAAACTTACCCAAAGAACTTGTAGCCACCTTGGTGCCCTCAGGATTAAAGCATACCTGCGTAATACCTTGACTATGGCCGGTAAAATGTCTTTCTAAACACGGATCAGAAAAAGCTTCGTTATGTGCCATGTTGTACTTTTTAATAATTATCTCCAAAAAATAAGTTTTTCTAAGCCGTTGAAAATTCCAATGTTTGCGCTTTGTTTGATTGACAGTTGTTGACTTAGACAGGGCATTCTGTAGTCGATAATTTATTAGCTATGAAATTACGTAAAGACGGCGCTTTTGAGAACTAAAATGTGCAGATGCATTCAGATATATATTTGTATGATATTCAGCAAGGTTTTTATATTAAAGCATATATTTGAATAATCAAGTCATGTTAAATATTTTAAGGAATTAACGGGACTGTGTATAATATATGTCTGTAACATATATGGCTAGAATTTGCTAGATAATTGACAGTCTGATGGTAACAGCGCAGGAGATATTTGGCTACGTATATTTTACATATGCTAACATATATGCATTGTATGGATTGAAGCCGATCAGTGATGTACGTAACAAAGATGTATCGCGAGTGGGAAGTTTGCTGTTAAGCCGTAAGTAAATTTTTATTATTAATAAGGCTTGAATATATAAATATTTAACATATCACGATGGTTAGGATTAGGATGCAACACCCGTAACATAAGCAGAGCTAGTTGATGTTACTGAAATCGGTGCGATGCATATGTCACGAGATATATATAAGCAATATAGATTTTTGCGTCGCAGTTCTCGTCATAAACTGAACAGCTGATATATTGCAGCTAAAATATAAGAAGTTCTACAGCTGCCTTTGAAAGCTACAATTTGAATTCGCCTTGGTATTGTATATATATTTTTTTCATATATTTTATCGAACAACAATAGCCGTTTGCTGCGAAATTATATTTCATAAGAAGTCCCTGTCAGAGTTAAATTTTTTATGCTGCTGTATTTGGAAAATTAAAAACAGAAAATTTTAATAATAATCTGCTGAAGCTTTATCAGGCAATATGGCTTCGCTTATATTATTGAGAAATGTGCAACTGGCAAGTAAGTAAATGATATGAAATTGAATTAAATACAAATTGGAAACGAGAACTTATGTAACGAGCCTGTGGCTTTAGAGATGTTAATGTGTTGATTATAAATGGTCCTTTTAGAGCAACAAACGGGTGGCGCTTTGGGTGTGTTATGTTTGCGAACGGCAAATTACTCATCGGACAGTCCACGTCCTTTGAAGACCACCAACTTGGGAGCCATGAAGCGAGGTACTGGTGGCCGCAGCAGTTTTAACGGTATTGTTGCTACTGTGTTTGGATGCACTGGCTTTCTAGGCCGTTATGTCTGCAACAAATTAGGTAAATCGGGATCTCAAATGATTTTGCCCTATCGTGGAGAAGACTCCGATGCCACTCGCTTAAAGGTGTGTGGTGATTTGGGTCAAGTTTTATTCCATTTTTATCACTTATGTGATGAGGAATCTATTCGCAAGGCCGTCAAATATTCAAATGTTGTCATAAATCTAGTTGGAAGAGAATTTGAGACTAAGAATTTCTCATTTAATGATGTACACGTTGAAGGTGCTCGCCGTATTGCTCGGTAATTGATTATTTTTATTTCTACTATAATAAAGTAAAAATACAATTTTCTTTTTCAGCATCTGTCGAGAATCAGGTGTTGAACGTTTAATTCATGTTTCAGCTTTAAATGCTGATCCCAATCCCAAGAGCTGTATCATTGATGGTGGCAGCAATTTTCTACGTAGTAAGTACTGGGGGGAACAAGCTGTACGCGAAGAATTTCCAGCTGCTACAATTATACGACCATCTGATATATATGGCTCTGAAGATCGTTTCTTGCGTTATTATGCCCACATATGGCGCCGCCAGTTTCGTTCAATGCCTTTGTGGCATAAAGGTGAACGTACAATTAAGCAGCCTGTATTTGTATCCGATGTAGCACAAGGTATAATTAATTGCGCTAAGGATCCTGAAACTGCCGGCAAGGTGTATCAAGCTGTGGGGTAAGTGCTTACAAAGAAATATAGGTAAAGAACTGATATTAATGTCTTGAACTTCAAGGCCTAAACGTTACCAACTGAGTGAATTGGTTGATTGGTTTCATCGTCTTATGCGTAAAGATGAAAAGTGGTGGGGATATCGACGATACGACTTACGTTTCGACCCCACTTTTGTTTTAAAAACTAAAGTTACAGAAATGATTTCTCCTGGTAATCCTATTGGTGGTTTGCACTTGGAACGCTTAGAATTAGAGTGTGTCACCGATAAAGTGCTACACAATGTCCCCACGTTGGAGGATCTGGGAGTGCAACTGACTCCAATGGAACATCAAGTACCATGGGAATTGCGTCCTTACCGAGCTGCTTTGTACTATGATGCCGATTTAAATGAATTCGAAATACCATCACCACCCAAAACCGTATCACCACGTGAGGAGCTTCGCATGGTCGCATAAGATAATCGACAACACCACCATAACCTAAGATTTACAATTCATCATGCTATAGAAACGGATGAAACCCACTCGCACCATACTGATGAGAGAAAAATGGGACGTTCGGTTCGTTGGTGGTGGCCAGTTCGACGTTTTAAAAACAGGCGTTTACGTTTACGAGAGCTATTATTTGTTATATTGGTGGTGCGTTCTTTATGGTATGGTGTGTTTAGTGAAGAATATATAAATGAAATTGAACATTTGCTAAACAATAGTGATGTCGATCCTGATAAAAACCCTAAAAATTTTCATTAAAATTATAAATCAAGCAATGTGTCCCGTAAATTTAAATAATTATAACAGAATTGAGTGTACCACTCAGTACTCTATTATAACTTCTTCTTAATTTGGAAAATATGATAATATGTAGAGGGTAAGGGCTAATGAAACACATATGATATATGTATTTGTCCTGCGTAATAAATGTTAAAAACATTACGTTTAATTAGGGAAAGCTATGGAGAGAGAGTTTTACATATATAGGGAAGACAAATACATTATGACTGATTCTTCATGCCTTTCTACATACCATATAATAGTTGACATGTAAAGGCCCTTCAGCGAACTGGCTTGTAAGGTAAAAGATTTTGAGCTCTCATAGCTTGTGTCTTCGCTGGGGTGTTTGAAATACCCACGAAACTTCATTTCGGGCCATTTGTTTTAACTCGAATGCTTTTCAGCAGCTCTAGACAACAAATGAGAAGCCTTCCCAAAATGGCATTTTGTCTGTATCCAGCAATAAGAAAAAAACCTAAATATAGGCAAAAAACAGTTGCGAAACGCTGCGGGTATAGCCATTAACGTAGGGAGTGACTGAATAGCATTTTTTTTCAGTTTTTGTGATTTGCTCAAACATAAGAAGCGACGGTTATCTCTATGTACATATGTATCTATAAGTACATATTTCACTATAAATTTATTAACGTATTTTTATAAATAATATATTTATATATTTTAATATATTTCCAAAATACTTTTTATAATTGTTTGGTAATGGTGGTGGTTTTAAAATAATGGATTATTAACAGTCAATTATATAATATATTCATAGCACCCTGTAATGCTGTCAGTTATTAACAACTGTGCATGGTACAAGAATAAGAGGAAGAAGAATTGGCGTCTTTTCAGTTTATTGCCGCCTATTGAATAGTTAAGTTCGTGAAATAATATGTGGGTGCAAAATTAATTGTTTTATCAAGAAATATTGTTTGCATGTTGTTTGTGAAAGATAATAACGTGATGGTGAAATATTTAATTTTATATATAAAGAAATGTTGTGCTTAACATACAGCTAATTTGTTTACCATGAAATATTCCCTAAAAATATTAATTTCATTTGCAAAATTACTTATGTATGTATATATGGAAAGGATACACAATTCAATCTAGAATCATATCAAGGCAGATTGATTATGGAGTTACTTACGGTGAGTGAAACAATGTTTTCCATATCAGAAACTCATTGCAAACCAACGGTGGCAGGATGTGTTTATTTCATATTCTTGGTATACCTTTTTTGCATGTACATACATAAATATCTATACATTAATTGCGTGAGCCAAAGCCGGTAGTGGAATTGTCGATATTTGAAAGGGGCATTAATGTACAATACCAGCACACAGGTACCATGGCAGCAGCCCTGCCGTGCGCTTGCATGCTGCTACCGCACATTGCCCACTTAATGCAAACTAGTCCATTGCAATCAATACCACATTAAAACAAATAACCCGTTAATTAATTACATATATTCAAGCAATTTGATTCAAACATCTTCAATACGTATTCTGAATTTGAGTTTTGACTTTGCACTCGTCAACGAAGCCTGGTTTCTTGTGGTGCTGTTCGTTATTTCTCTGTATTGTTATTTGCCAGGTATTTATTATAGAATACCTGCCTCTACGCCGCAGGTACTGACATTTAAATTTTTTGTTAAACTATAAAAAGAAATTCTTTAGAACTGTACATACACATAAAAG
Organism: Linnaemya vulpina; assembly: GCA_963675445.1. Taxonomy (NCBI): domain Eukaryota; kingdom Metazoa; phylum Arthropoda; class Insecta; order Diptera; family Tachinidae; genus Linnaemya; species Linnaemya vulpina. The sequence continues at coordinate 81,616,384 of OY776278.1, read as the reverse complement.
TCTCTAATTTATTTACAACCTTTTAAAATTATTAAAAACAACAAACAAATGTGCAAGAAATATGCCTCAGTTTCTAAATTACATGAAGAATTTGTCCAAATAAGTGTAACCACTGAACTGTAAAGAAATACATTTTAACTTTCATAAGTGTTTCTTAAGTAAACCTATTTCATATATAATTGATAGTTAGTTGTGTAGAATCCAATTTGAATGAAAACGGTTTAACTCATTAAACAATTTTCTGAATTAAAATGTTTCTCATTAATATTCTGTGGTGACGTTTTCTTGAGCAAATATTTGACCCAATGTGACCGTACCTTCCCACATCATATTTTTATATCTCTGCACGTTCACTAAAAAAAAAAACGAAAGTACGATTATAATTTTTGAAAATTGACGACAACGAACAAATTTTGTTGAATTAAAGAAATGATTCTTTGATTATTGATATCAAATAGGTTTTTTTTTTGTGCTATACATTGAGAATTTAAAGAATTGCTTGCAATTCAAGCCATTCCGATTAATTAATATATGTATGTATATGAGGTTGATGATTCCTTGTAGCGCCGAAGTTGGAGTAATAATATATATTTTAATTGCACTCTGTTTAACCAAATGCAATTCATGTGCCAGACGAAAAAAAGAGAGTCCGAAAGATTGATTTTAATTAAATTGTTGTTTTTTCATAAAAAAAATTATTTCTTTTAAACATAGAACATTTTTTCATTTTTATTTAATTTGAAATTGTGTGTATGATTCATTAAGTGCATAAATATTTCATTATTTTTTATATAAATTTATATTACGAACTGACTATTTCACCACTTAGAAAGAGATCTTTATATCGTATAATTAAATTGATTTTTTTTTCTCAAATGTGTATATTTGTACGAGCAAAAGAATTCTCTCGACATAGTGAAATAGGAAGTAAGTCAATGTACTATATTTAAAAAAAGTAATATTCATAAATAGTTTTTTTTCATAATACTAGTGACTAAAATATATTGATAATATAGTGAATTTAAATTAAGTACAATACCTGAAATAAATTATACGCAAACTATATCATTAAAAATGTTTTAAGCTTAGCTAACATAGAACTTAAAGTCATACATATTAAAAGAAATATTTGTTGTATTAAATTTAGTAAAACTATAACTGAGAAATTTGTAAAACAAAACCTTATACATTTTTTATAACAATTAAATCACTTTTCGAATTAAATTCATTTCATATCAGTTGACTATAAAAATTTGTATTCTTCATATCGTACTTAAGCACTAAAAACGTTTTAAAAGGGAAATTGTAGGGAAGATTTGTTTTCTTTACCTCTATAAATATAAAATTAGACAATAAAAATAATAGTATGAGTCTTTTGTCATAATAGCACTAGTTGGATATATAGAATTTTATAAAGGTGCTATGAATAGGATTTTTTGCTTATAAACTGATCATTTTTGAAGAAGGTATTGATTCTAAAGAGCAAAACAATAATATAAAATGTGCAGAGATGACAAACAACAAAGGCATGTCGTATCCACAAACACTATTCGCTTTTCTCTACATCATCACTTTCAGATTTCCCTTGACATATTTGATTGTCTATTTTCACCTCGAACGTTTCATCATCACTCAGAGGTGGTGTATTGAGATCTTTTTCAAATTCATCAAGTTCATTGTCATCATTGACCTCATTCTCTATTGGTTTCCAGGCATTCAAACTCTGCAAATTGAAATCTTTAGGTAGTTCATTACCGGTTACATCTCCTAGGCGGGCTCTTAAGCGCTGCGATATACCTTCCAGCTCATTAAATTTACGTTTAATTGCTTGTCCTAGATTTAAATGTGTCAAATCTAAGGTTTGTTCAAATTGATCAATTACTGCATCTACTGAAGATCCTGTTGAACATGATGGCAAAGCGGCTGCAACTGCACCTGTGGGTACAGCTGGCACTATTTCATCCAGAGGGTGACATCGCACCACTAACTGGCCATTGATGCGTCCATTAAAATCTACTATATTAAATGAGCCAGCAATATGTAAACCTCTTGCAAATGCACTTAAATCAAGGGCTGTTAATCCAATAATAGCATCTTCCATGGGCGTAGGTATGGCACGTCCTTGAGCAATATCAGCTGATGATTTTTTCAATACTTTTAAAATGAATAGCTTTTGGGGCTATAAAAAGAGTAATTGTAGAAAACAATATATTAAGTGGCTGAAACTTGTTTTGAAAATAATTCAGATAATATAATAAATTACTTTTGTACTAAACTAGGTCACTAATAAGAAAACAACAATTTAATGGTAATAGAAAATTTAATGCAGGTCTCAACAGTTGAGAGTTTAATTCTTTATATGTTTATAAAATAAAGACCTTCAGTTTAACAAGTAGTTTGATTATATATATTAGAAGGGGTCTGGCAAGTAAGAAAAGAAAAAAGTTAACGAGTATAAGATTTTCGATACTTAAAAATTTCGTTTTCGAACACTTGTAGCAATTTTTTATATCGTTACAAAAGTTCCACTGCTATCGTTGTTCAAATATTGGTATTTGTTCTTATTCCCTCCGATTTGTACTATTTACAATTTTTTAAATAATAATTTGCTTACAGTTTTTAAATAATCTGTAGTTGCAGCCAAACGAAAACGTTGCTGCCACTGCGGTTGTGTGGATTTCTCTATTATATTTGTGGCGAATACAATACCCTCATGCGACTTATAAGTAGGATATTGGCCCTCCTCAGCTTGGAATGTAACGTAACAACTGGGCGCTTCATTGGGTGGAAAGCGCTTGGAGACATTGCGTTTAGAATACCCTTTTTTAGTTTTCAAAACTGGATTTAATGGTAGACCAATGGCCTTTTGTATCTCTAGTGAAAATTTGAAAAGTTTAACATTCGAAGGTTTCAAAGGTAGTGAAGCAGTTTCATTGTGGTATTTTGGTGCCGGCGAAGTGGTTAGAGATGGGCTTGCTACCGTGTCTGATTGATAATCGTTTGCTTTAGAAGAATTTAAAAGAGCTTTTTGCAACATGTCCAATAATTCTGATGTTTTCTTAACTTTTGTTGACGATGAGGCTGCATTGACACTTGAAGCCGTATTAGTAGTAGACTGTTTAGCCGATCCATTATCTTTAGATGTGGTTGGTATCTGTAAGGGTTGTAATTTGTTAATAAACTCTATATCGTCTTTCAGATCTGTCACTGTTGCAACTGCAAAGCCTCTTCTTTCTTTAAGATTTCTGATTTGTTCATCACTGCCCATAGCCAATAAGCATTTGATTTCACCCATATTTAAACCAGTTTGGCAATTTATAAAAGGAGCCCAAGCATCTATGGATATAACAGGCAGCTAAACAAACACAATTTCATTATTGTAACCAGTTTTGTAAGTTCTGTTAAAAAGTGTTAAATACCTTTCCCCTGCACAGATGATTTGTAATGGCTGCATCTTTGTAGGCTATAAAGAATTGATGCAAAGGTATGCGTGCTACACCTAAAGGTTGTGCCTTTTCTTTGCCATTGCCATTGCCATCGTCACAACTCATACGCTGCCACAGTTCTAAATGCAAAAACTGTTTGTCTACACGTTGTAAAAACTTTTCATCATTGATAATTGAAAATTGCTAAAAAAAAAATGTGTTCAATTTTATTATATTATAAATTTGCTGATTTTCTTAATTCGTATATTTACAACCTCTTGATAATTAAATTTGCAAGATCCATCGCTTTTAGCACTGGCAGGTTCCTCTAACCAAAAACGTCGACATATTAAAAATGTTTGACTAGGCAAACAAATTTCAATATTCTTGGTCTCATTGGCGCTTATAAAGCCTTTAAGTAAACGTATCTTTGAGGTTTCATCTTCAAAATTTGTAGTTTCAAGTTTAACATTATTATTTTGTGCGGGAGCTGAAAATAGGCGAATATTAAAAGTTAAGCTATTGAATAAGAGAAATAAGAGTGCTATATTTGGCTGTGTCGAATCTTATATAACCTTTAGCAGAATACGGTGGCAGCGGGAGGAAAAAAGTGACCGTTTTAAATTCTAACCGTGGACCATCTTTTAATCTTTCATATTTTTAATAATAATTTTTTTGTTTCTAAAATGTAAAATAAGTTTGATTACCATAGAAAATAAACAAGTTTTATAAAATTACTTTGATGTTAAGTCAAAATTTGAACTGTCTTTTTTGTTTTTCTGATTTCTAATTTGACAATTTCGCTGAATCCGTCCATCGAAAATACCCAATTTAAAATTAATCACACAGTTAAACGGACAGTAAATAAATGGTTCACCATTTTCTATATTTTATAAAATGTTTCACTCTTAATAGAAAAATATTGAAATTGAATAGGGATTTAAAATTATTCACCGATTAAATAATTGCTGTATTGTATATATTTGGGATGAAATAAAAAAACAATTCCTTAAATTTCACTACAATATGAAAATACTTTGCTATACAGTGTTTATGTTTTATGATTTAAGTCGGAAATATTAAGTGAAAGTTACAAAAACAATATTCCATAATTAGAAATCCTTTAGTACAGAAATATTTCCCTAACAATTTCACTAGATATAACCTGAAAATCTGCCTAGTACTGGAATAATGTATATGTGAAACATACAAAGAACATACACGCGTACACATTTATACAAACGTACATACATATATATATATATATATATATATATATATATATATATATACATATATACATATCTCCAAATTTATGTGCATGTTATATCAAAATAATTGAATACACTAAATTTCTTATTGCCAAGCACAAAATAATAAATCAGCATGTTTGTTCACATCTAGAACATAACTCGCAGCATCTTCATTGAATAACAATTAGCAATACGTTAATTTTAAGAAATCAAGACAAGGTTTCCTATTAAGTGTCCATTCGAAACAAGCTTTTTGTCATTTGACATCAAATTATACAGTTTAAATACACCACGATGAAATAACTTTCCCCCTTATTTGTCACAAGGTTTAAATTCTCCTTTGTTTTCCTTCATTTTACATATATAAGGAGACTTTTAGTTTCTCAATTCGGGTAATTTTCTTAAAAACTAAACGACCAATACAAAATGTCTCCAGCCAACATCAAGTCTCGTATGCATATATTTTTTAAGTACAGCCTGACCACTGATCGTTTACTATCCTTCGACAGTTTTCCGCTTCAGGCATTCAATACGAATACTTCAAAAATATGCACAACAGAGTCAAATTCCCTACTTCAGAAGAAATAAAATGCTTTCATTCAGTTTTATTGTGGCTGTCGTGACGAAATCGATAAATGTGGAAAGATTTGTCATATGTTTAGCATATAAATAGTTTTATTTCGACTACGAATGCGATAACCATAATCAGTTCAATTATTTTATCGCGAGAAAAATCAGCTACAAGGAATACAAGAGTCTGAGACAGCAACACAACTGAATCTCAAACTTTGGAGAGTATTAGACTGGGAACTAGTTGTGGAGTTTATGGGTACCGATATATAGGAAGCTCTTTATATAGCAGAGAATATTATGTCTGACACAATTTTAAGACTTGAATATTATCAGCAAAATATAAATTTCCATTATTGTGTTTGCAGAAACACAACATGAAATTTGACAAGAACGTTTTACGCTAATGTTATGGAATAAAAAAATAATGTATCAAAAATAATAATAATAAAATAAATAAGTAAAGCAAATTTTTTCAAACTGATATTATTTTGCAAAATTGTTTCTCGTCGCGAGAAACAAAAATTGTAAAGTACTAATATTATTAAAGTTCAAAAATTATTTAAGGCTTGAGTCTTTCTCTGTTATATAAAGGACTCGCAGGAGCAACTTTAATTTTACCACAATAACCAATAATCTCTCCCGGAAAATAAATGTTTTCAAATGAGTTGTAGTTCAATGTTTTATATTTTCAGTACGTTCCTTAGGTGGATCTTCATTAAGTATCTCTTAGTTAGCAGAGATCTGTTTCGGTTTGCATAAATTCGAATATGTCTTCATACGCACGCTAAATTCAGCATTGCGAAATTAAGTAAAATAAAAATTAGTGAACAGAAAGAAAATTAAGAAAAGAAAACAATTTAATTTGCTTTTGGTCTTTTTCGTTGTTTGAGTCCATTTCAATACAAACAATATTTATTATAATCCATGTTATTAAGAAATTAAGTAAAATAAAATAATAATAAAGCACTTTTAACAACAATATAAAATGCATTTGAAATTTCGTAATTTTTTGTTTGTTTGAAGTTTTAACAAAAGTGATAGTTATTGTACCAGTAGAAGAAAATAATTTTAATCTTAGTCATTGTATTTTGGTATGTTTTAGATACAAGAAATTGTCAGCATATTCACCTTTATCGGTACCGCTGACACTGCTATCTGTAGTAGCATTTGATTTTAAGCCACATTGTGCAGCTGCTGCTGACTGTTGCTGGTCCACAGGGTTGTTTTTATTCTTATCAGTTGTTCCATTTTTCTCACTGTCACTATCTACAGAAATCTGTTTTGGTAAAAACATTTCACGTTTTATTTGTGTGTTTGATTTTTGTACATCACACTGTAGTGTAACTTTAAAATAAAGACATGCTAAATGTTTGCCACGTCTTTGTATTTGAATGCGTTTACACTGTTCCAGCAACGAGGCATTGTAAAGGTCATTCAAATCCAGAACACCCATGCCCAGCATTGCATTGAGGCAAGTTCCTGGCTCACGCCACCATACAGTAAAATGAACGCGCCCAAAATCATGTACTGTTTCATTGGCATTTTCATCACTCCAATTTGGATTGAGATCCAGTTTAACAACACGTTCCGCTTTTTGAGCAAAACGTGTACATTGAGTTAGGCTTTGGAATTTTTCTGATTCAAATTGCATAATATGGTACATGTCATGGCGTGGCACCAGCTTGATCAGCTCATTGGATAATTGACATTCCACGGTGAAAATGGGTTCAATTTCATTTTGCATCAGATTAATGCATTTAGTACCCTCGGGCTGCAAAGTTAAAGCTTCCACTTCCAATTTAATGGCTTTTATCTTTTTAAATATATTGAATTTTGTAGCAGGCAACAAGTCCTCTAAGTTATTGGATATATTATTATTTTCCAAATTCAAATTGACTTCGTTTTCTACCTCACAGTTGGTAAGTTTTGAAGATATATCAGTTTCACCAGCCAAATAGGCCACTAATTTAGCATCTAAGTTCTTCATGGCTTCCACAATCTCTTCAGATTTTATCTGCGAAGTTAAACGTTTAGGGATGTCACCTAAAATTCAAACAAAACACAGAAAAAGTCCATCAATTAAAATATCAAAAGTGTTTAATTAATAAAAATAATAATAATAGCAATAATAATAATTTACAATTTTTTTATTTAACAAAATATTCCAGTCCTTAAACGAATCCAATTCCTCTCCAAATTTATGTATGATCTTACCCGCTACAAATATCTTTTAAATAATACGTCTGCTCTGTGCAAAGTACACGCTAAAACAGTTACGATAAGCTAAACGAAGCTGATACATATAGAAAATAATTTTCCCCGGAATCTACTTCATTCATTCATACCTATACTCGTGTCGTTGATCGCAGTTTTAGAATCTTTAAACCATGTGCGTTCTATGTATGTATAATACATACGAATTTTAGTACATAATACAAATTCTACTACATTATCCATCGTGGATTTCAATAGCAACGAGACGCAATTGATTAGAATTAAGAAGAAAAAATTATTCAATAAGTCATAGTTTATTAATTTCTAACAATTTCAGTACATCTTTGGTGTTTTATAATCAAAATATTTATTTTTACTGATAAGGGTAAAAACGACTCTTACATTGTGTTTAAAAGCTAATACTTATTTACGAATTATTTCTATAATCTACATTGGTAACAAGTCAGCTTAAAATTTTAGAAGTACATCCTATATAAAAAATAATTTAAAGCGCTCTCTGTCTGTCTGGGGTGTGTTAGTTGAACTTTAGATTTATGATAGAAAATTCAAATTGAAATTTTAAGAGTTAAGCGCGTAATACAATATTTATTGCTGAAACATTTGTTCCATAATTTTTTTTTTATTTTTATTAAAGATAATAAAGGCTTTACAATACTTAATTCGCAATTCAACAATAAATTTAATTAGTTAATTCAATATTTTGGATTTTAGGCCATCGGCGTCACGGATCCATATTTTTTTGAAAACGACTTTGGCCAGACCATCACTGTTAGCGATGAGCGCTATAGGACGATGATTCCCAATTTATTTTGGCCTGAATTGAATGCTTTCGGAACTAACGACGTCGATTGCGGATTGAATCTCACACACACTTTGCGTTATTTAAATTTAAGGATAGGAAGCGCTTAACGGAAGATTAATTCCCTATATAGTGGCAATGCTTACTCCAACTTGTTTTTTGACACTTTGGGCGATATCCATCCACATGCTAAAATTTTAATTTTACAATTCCACCTGACTTGCGGAAGTTACTATAGTCACTAAAACTTTGCTGCTTTGACTAAAATCCTTCCAGGTCATATAAACGATTATACAATTTATAAAAGACGCAATTGTAGAGTCAACATATCTAAACTGTTTAGGGATTGAAGTTTATGAATTATTTAGATTTGGGGGTTTCCCTTATAAGTGTCTAGTATACAAATGTAGTTACATATTGTACTTTTCTATTTAGCTGAGTTCTTGTTCTCTTTGGAGTTGTTAGTGTAAAATGAGTTGTGGAAGCCAAAAGTGCTTCATATGCAAGAATTTATTACAAAACCAACGATTATTACGTTTTTGTCATTCTGTCATGTAATATATTTTGGTTGATTAACTTTTATTTCTCTTTGAATTCATAAACAACAAAAACGCTTTGAACAGCAGTATCAATAATATTTTGATATTCAATTTGCCCATTTATACCCATGCGTCAATAATCTGATAAACATCAACACTCATGGTTTTAATTAGTTCACGTAAATGTGTTATTTTAAATAATAAACTTTCACATATCGTTACGTCGTTACAAAAGATTTAAAAAAATCACATTATAATAAGTGTAGTAGGCTATGAAACTTATACTAACCAAAACACAACAAATAACTTTTATTAGATATGACTCTATTATATTTTTCTATACCTTTATACAATTAGAAATCCTACATTTATATAATGTGATTATTTAAAATATTTTGTAAGTTCTAATTTAAATTCTCAAATGGTTTATAAATGTCTTTTGAGAAGATGAGCGGTTTAAAACTTTTCAAAACTGTGCTTGAAGTCTACTGACGATTTGGTGCCAAGGAAATGCATATAGACATTGCTTAACCACCCAACAAATAAATTTCATATTATAATAGTATACTGACAGTATGTCAAATAGATAATTTATGAACAGTTATTTCTTATATTATCGTTGATTTGTTTTTAAGAAGTATTATAATGTGATGGAATCAATTGAAAGTTGAAAACTATTTGTGTACAATTGAAAAGAAAGAAAACAAATCTTTGACGAGTTCTAAAAATAAATTCATAAACTTTTGCACTACAACGCAAATAAAATTTGAATTTAAGAGGAACATATATACATATATGCAAACGTATATATGTACATATCGGCGCCTAAAATGCAAAATAGAATAAAGTAATTGATTTTGTTTATAATATATTTTTTAAATTATCAGGATGGGTGTTTTTTTTTTCATATCATAATCCCGCAAATAGTCTTACGAATTTTTTGTGAGATTCAGTCTTTTAGATTTTAGATGACGATATGTAGATATAAGTATATGTGCATAAAAGTATGTATATGTGATTTGTTTGTGTACATACATATATCTTTTGCCAGTTTGTTTTAGCAAATAGATTCTGAATAGTTCAATAAACTTTGGAACTAAATTTTAAAACTTTTTTATTAAAAAAAAAAATAAATAAAATAAACCTGCATTTTCGACAGATTTAATATTGTCGTTTTAACTGTGAATATTGAATAACATGGTTGTACTCGACAGTCCCTAAATGAAAGACGGTATGACATCCCAAACATTTCATCTACTGTTTTTTTTCTCACACAGTGTAATGTTAGGCGCAATATTAAAATTGTTTCTTCAAACAATAACAAACACAAAGAAAAAAAATAATGGATGGAATCTGTCCAACCATTCATGTGTTGTAATGCGGAAAAGGTGAAGCGAGAACTATTTTTTATATAAATATGTTAGTCCAGGAAGCCCGATGTAGCAGAAAAAAAACATACATTGGAAATAATTTTGGATCTGGAATGATGTGAGTGCTGTCTGGGGCAGCATTTGTATATGATGACATATGTAAACTCATACCCATTTTTTCTCAATGACCATTGATCTCTGAAAGAAACTATTTTCTGCACATTATTTTATCTTTTCAGTGTATTCCCATTGACACATTTTTTAAGTATCTCTTGGATCTTATTTTTAACAGACTGATTTGGTTCCAAATGCTCGAGTTGGTTCCTAAAATGAATTTAATAAAATTTTGTTACAACTGTTAAGTGGTTAACAAAGTTCTGAAAGCATGATATGTTTAGCACCGCTTTCAGTTTGCGGTGGCCCTACTTGAATTTATCTTTTTTATGAACTTTATCAAAAAAATTAGTTAGTTCTCAAAAACATAAATGTGTACATAAATGGTTCACAAACCATTTTGTACTTTATAATGCACAAACACCAAACAATTATAATCGAAATAGGTACTTAGATGTTTAACTAAGTACATTGTTATTTATTATTATTAGTTACTTTTAGTACATAAGTTTGTACTTTCATTTTAAATGAAATTTATTTGTTTTTTGTTAAGAGATGTCTATCTACATTTCATTGGTGTACCTTTCATTTTGAAATCCCTATTTTAATGATTATCCACGGTAACGCTAATGTCGAGCTCACAATAGTATGTGTGTGCTCACTTTTAATTGTATGCAAATTGTAGGCATGTGTTCACGAAGAAGTCTAATAAATTATAATCACAAATAAAAACAGAAAAATAATAAATAGCAATAATGTGCAAATACCTATACATACTTCTACTCTGTTTTTATTGCATAATTTCTATAAAAGCCATAGCCGGCATTTAAAATAAAGAGAAATATATAGAAAGACGGTTATGGTGTATATAAGCCTTGTATATGACATGTACATACATGCATATGTATATCTATATAATTTAGGCAAATTTTCTCTATACTAAGTGTATGTGTGAATACTTATGTATGCACGTGTATAATTCATTATTGAATAAAAAAATCAATGTGAAGGATATATAAATACCTTGAATATCTTCAGCCAATTTACTGGATTTGTTACTCAAACGAAGATGATTATGCCGCTGGTGGTAATGATTGTGGAGATGCTTTTTATCTTGCATTACAACATTTGTATGTTGAGCTGCTGCTACTGCTGAAGCAGATGCTGCTACAGTTGGGGCAAACAACATTTTAAAACGAAGTTGTATTTCACCAGTCTTTACAAGGTCTTTTAGCACCGATTCTTTATTTTGATTATATAGTGTGTACAATTTTGTCTTGTATTTAAAATTATGACCTTTGCCAATGTTGTGCTTAAATTTTTTTAGCAGAGCCAAAGGCAAACTGAATTCCGCCTGTCCCAGGGACTTCGCTGTTGCTAAACAACCGTCACTACCAGCACTCAGAATAATCTTAATGGGTTTACAAGAACTCAAGTATTCTAAGAATAGCGCGCCATTCGTACATATGCGGTACCGTAATTTATTATTGGCAGACAATAGCAAATATTGTCTTTTATCATGCAGTTGTTGATGTTCATGTATTTGGTCGGTCTTTTGATTATGTATTTTTAAACGCTGATTATACTTTCTTTTCGTTTTTAGCTTAAATTGTTCTCTGTATGATTTTGCCTGTTGTACTTTACAGCTGATAGATACATTACCTGCGTCTTCCGCACGTTCCCCAAACCAAACAATTTTCACTTGTATGTTGTCTAATAAATTAATTCGATTGCTGTTTTCTCTTTCGTCTTCCGCTTCTTTACCTTGTTCAACAGAATTAATTTCTTGAAATTTATTAATATTAAATTCATTAAGACTTGCACGATTGTTGTAATTATTATTATTTATAACATTTTGCAAAGGTGTGTCATAAGAAAAACATTCGGTTTCTTTTTCCTTTTTCTTGTTTTCACAAGTTATTAGATTTTTTGGTAATTTTCCGCTGTATAACTTAATGTCAGTGTTTGCAGTTATTACGAAATTGATTACACTCACTTCCAATTCCAAATAGCCTTCCAAATCTATTTTGTAGCACTTAACATCTTGCCGATTTATTGGTGGTAATTTGTATACAAAATCATTCATCATTTATTCACACATTTTCAGTATTTTTATATCTTTTACAAAAATGTAATGGAAATTTTTGCTTTTTATTCTACATGAACACACACATGCACACACAATGTATCCACTAAAAATTCCGCTTTCTATCTTAATAGTTCTTTCCTTTCCAGAACATTGAGTAGGAATACACTGAAATTGTTTTACAGCGCAAGAAATGTAGTAGGCACCGGCGCATAGAATTCACAAGAATGTAAGAAAGAGCTATTCCGGGTTTTTGCTTTTGTTGACATTTAACTTGGATGTAAACAATGTTGCCACTAATTTTTGCGACAACTGGAAGTTCCTGTTATTTCCAAAAACAAATTGGGATTGTATGAAGAATATATCTTTTACAAAAATACAAGTCTGGTTAGTTGATTTTTTTGACAATTCTAATGACACCTTTTCCGACTTGGCATCACTAGAATATTATTGTTATTTTTTGTCACTACCACTATAGGAACACAGGTTACATCTTTGTATAGGAATAACTAAAACAGTTTTGAATCTTTTCAATAACCCAATGAGTTGGTAACTAGTGGAAATGAATGAGTTGATAAATTGCTGCCGCATTTGTTTACAACTTAAAGCAAAGAGTGCCTCATTATATCAGCTTGTCCACCATAAATACTTGCCTAGTGTCATAGAAAATATATGTGGGGTGGTGGTAAGTGGTTTGATTTATAATTAATGAGAAAAATCAATGGTTTATTAGTTCTGAAAATGCAGATATCATCCTTCGATGAACCACAAGCTCTTATATGCAACGAGTGTGCTGAGGCTATAATAAGAGCAGACAGTATCATACAAAAATGTCAGGAATCGCATAAAATACTTTTATACCAAAGAAATCTCGTAATGGACAGTAATGTTAAAATGAAATCCAAAATTAAAGGCCATTGTTTAACTACAACAGAGTTCAAAAAGGAAGTTGAGCTTGCTGTGCAAGAAGAAACGCAACATTTCAATCAAAACTATTTTGTAGAACCGAAAATGTTAGTAGAGTCAATATTAGGAAATTCTCTGCACGAGGAGCCCATAAAAGAACAAAAGCTGAGTAATGGCATTGCTGTTATAAACGAAAGTAAAGAAACAAAGGTACGTAAACAGAGATCACGTATTAAAATAAAAGATCAACCAGAAAATCGAGACCTTTTGCATTGTGAAGATAATTATGCCTCTTTATTGTACCAAAGTCATTTGAAAACGTCAAAACCTAGAAAATCATCATTTGTACGTAGTCGAGAGCAATATTTAAAACGAAAAATTCGCAACTATCCGGTAAAAGAACCGCTGAAACTTATAGGTGAAGCTGGTGTGGTACGAAAACGTAAACCCAAATCATATCACCGAGCAATACCAAATTTCTATTTCCGTTGTGAATTGTGTCATGAGTTCGAGTCCAATGTTGCCTCATATGCTGTTACCCATTTAACAAAAGTCCACGGTATTGAAAGACCAGCAATTTTTCGCTGTTCAATGTGTGATGCAAAGTCATTCATAAAGAATCAATCATTACAGGAGCATATTGCCACTATACACCAGCAACAACCCAAAAAGCGTGATTTTGTTTGTCAAGAATGTAGTAAGACATTCATTAAAAATTGCCATTTACAGAAGCATCTACTATCGGTCCACAAAATAGGCGAAATGCCCTATAAGTGCCAAATATCAATGTGTGGTAAGGGTTATGTGGACGCTTACGCCTTACGAACACATATGAATCAATCACATCATATTGATGACGAAAAGAAAATTGAATCACTAACAGCACTCTATGAATGTGATTTATGTGGAAAATCATTTATGGAGTTGCATACTTTAAATGGCCATATAAAAACAGTGCATACGGTTGATGGTTTTAGGTGTTTACAATGTGGATATAATTTCCGGCAAAAAGCACGCTACGAAGCTCACGTTAGCAGAGCGAAGTGCAAGCCGCCCTCTTTTGTATGTCGGTACTGCGAAAGGGCATTTGTTAAATTAGTACAGTTAGAGGAACATCAAAGGAATATGCATTGAAATAATAGGGACTGCTATAATGTTTTTCATTAGATATTCACAAAAAATATGTTTTAGAACATTATGTTATTCATGCAGCATATACTTAACTACTTACTTTTCGTTGCTATTGGTCTTCTTTTTAATTTGTTATGAACAAAATCCTCACCTACATGTTTCATTTTATTTACTTTTAATATTTCAAGTGCAATATACAGAAAAGTTAAGCTTTCATAAACTAATCTATGTAAATAAAATAATTTTTAAAATAAACGTTTTAGCACAAGTATGAAAAATTGTTTCACATAATAGTTCTTACCAAACATTTAAAAGACACGCTTATCATTTAAACCTTGAAAGCATGGTTCATCTACTTTCCTTTTTACTTCAATAGAGTTGATGCGTACCATCGTATTTGGGGATCTTTGGAAATTGATACGTTGATATTGCTTTCTGCGTTTCTTTTTGAAATGTGTTTTAGTATGCGTTAGCGTTTTTTCGATTATAGTAGCTTTGACATCAACCATGCCAGGCTCTAGTAAAGGAGCTCCAATTAAAGTGAAATCTTTAGCACCAGCTAGTAAAACTTTTTCCAACCGTATTTCATCCCCTACAGTAGGCGGCCAGTAGCCCTCCACCAATATGATATCGCCTGTAGTAATTTTGAATTGCTTACCGCATAAGTGAACGACGGCAAACATGCGGCCTTCCTCGTTTTTGGTCAATTGTTGATTTACTTTATCAAAAATTTGTTTGCATTTGTCTTGTTCATTCTTAGTCACTAATTTGATAGCGGTAAAGTCCTGTGTGGCTAATTTCGTTTGCTGACAGAATTGTGGCGTAACACTCAGTGCTCGCATGGAATCTTCATAGTATAAAAAAAACACATGTTACTAATGTTGTTTTTTAAATGAAATATTATAATTACTTGTTAAACTCCTGAGAAGACATGGATGAGACGTTATTAGGCTTAAACTACGCGACAGAAATGACATTTTTCATCCAATTTTTATAAATATTTTAGGATCGTAAAGTTTTCAATAACAAATGCTAAAGGCAACCGTACAATAAGTATGAATGCACAGCTGATTTTCGTGGTTTTCACAGCATTGGGTGAGGTGAAATTAGTTGAAATTAACGCAGAGTTGTGTGTAAATTAAAGGTGTATGACAGTTACTTTTGAATTATTTATATATATCATTTAATCTGTGGCATTATTATTATATAAAAAAAGTATTGTTGAAAGTAATTTATGGCATTTAGAATTAATTTGCATTTCCAACCTAGAGTTGAAGTAAAAGCCACTGCCAGCGCTTTGCTAATCTCTAACTTATACTCCGCACTAATAAGTATTTTTGTTAAATATTTTGTCGTTTAGTTGATTTTTTAATTGAAATCGAAATTATGTTTAATAGCAAGTTTTCCCAACTCTTTCAAGGGATCGTCCTTGGTAAAAACAGTTTTTTGAAATAGTAATTTAAAGGAAAATAAATGCATTACTTACGAAGTGTCCCCTTCAATCATTCAGAATATCTATTAACTAGTCTGAATTATAATTTTATTAACATCCATTCAAAATTAAAATTTTGTGACTAACATATAATACCTATAACTAATAAATGATTTTAAATCCTTTATATCAAGTTTAGGACTCAACCAAGCAACTTCTTTAAATGTAGCAAAAATATTCAAAATGAACCTCGGTATATAGAATCGGTAGCCCTTTTTATGGATAAAATTTTACGGAATTTTCCTTAACAATGTTTTCGAAAGCTATTTAGTTATTAATTTGAATACATGTGTACATATTAGCTAAATATAGTACATACGTTGCTTAAGAAATATTCACCAAGACAAAGGAGATTTATCTCAAACGTATAATCAGTAACTGATTTTCTTATCTAGATACTATAAAATTGTTTCTTAAAACTGGAATGATATATAAGAAAATAAATTATTTTAATTTCTGTTTACAGTATGATAAAATAATGACAAGGCTGACATGTATGTGCATATGTAGCAATTTTAGTAAGTTAATAGGATTATTTAAAATGAAGAAATAGGTAGAAATGTATATAATTTAAATGTACAAAAGATAAATATAAACAAAGAAAATATTAAACAAACGTTTATCTACAGATGTATTACGTATGAGAGAGTATCATGTATTACAAAGAGTTAAAGTTTGGTAGAATGTGTGGATTTTATTTTAAATAAAATTCAGTTAATGCATTCTTGTGCTTAATGTTCTTTTTGCGATTATTCTGTAAACAATCTATTAGTAGTCATGTAATTGAAAGCAAATAATCCAAATAAGTTTATGTGCTCGAGGGTCTAAAAATGCTGCATAAAAAGTTATGTGTAAAAAAGTCAAACTTCCTATAAAAAAATATGGTATATCGAGATGAAAAGTGGGGCATTTCTCATCAAGCCAATTTTCCAACTTGACAAAATTTTTTCTCAATAGCTTTTGCTAATACTACAAAGATAAATCTATTTAAAATATAGAAGAAGAAAGTATGACCCAAAACACTTTGATTTGTTTTTCATACTTAACTAATAGTCAGTGGCATAGAATCCAATATTATTGGTAATCCAATATTAAAGTGAAATGTTTTTCATTAGTATTTAGTGGTTACGCTTCTTTGGGGAGCTTTTTGCCCAAATGTCAACGTGCCTTTAGAAATGAAATGTAGTTTTAACTATCAAGAGCTTGGTCCCCTTTTTGATCTCAATATATTTAATGACCATAGTTTTTCAATAGGAACTAAGTCTTATTTTTCACATATATTTTGTTGGCCTATAAAAATATTGTCTTCAGATATTTTTCATTAATAGTTCATCAAGTCGTATCGGTATAGTGAATTCCAGCTCTGTAGCTGTAGTGTAAGCGTCCAATGTTTTGAAGGGAATTAAATGCAATCAAGGGAACCTTAAGCCCTTCGATGAAAATTTTTCACTTTTGACCTATTTGTGTAAAAAGTTCAGCTCTATACAAATAGTGTAAATGCCCCATGCTTTGGATGGACTTAAATACAAATAACAGGGAAACCTAGGCTGTCCGGTGTTAATATCCAACTATTAGATTTTACTTATCAGTGAACTAGGACCTATTTGGTTTTTTATATCGAGTTTCAGCTCTCTGGCTGCAGTGCAAGTGGCCCATACTTAAATACAGATAATTGAAGGCATATTTTCAATCTTTTCACTAAACGCCCGTTATATTAATTTTCCGGCATAAAAAGTAACGAAACTGCAGATAAAAGCGCTCAGATGGTATCACCTTTAATGATATAAAATTTAAGAGAAGCAGCAAGTAAAAGTAGAAGTACAAAAGAGCAACAACGACAGTAGCGCCAAAAACAATAAAACAAAATACAAAATTTTAATAAAGTTGAGTTTGATTTGTTTAGTTAGTGTCAATTGTATATTAACGCGCTTTCGAGGCGGTTGTTGACTCCAAATATTCTCAGTCTTCAGAAAAGTGAATTTTTAGAAGTTTGAATTAAACTTTTGTTTATGTTTAAAAAGTCCACATGTTTAGAAAAATAAAAAAATAATTAGTGGCAAAAGTTGTTTGTTGAATTACTGCTGTGTGCACGTTCTTTGTTCACCCACCTACCAAAATAAAATTGTTTATATGTTACTGAATATTGAAAAACGGGGCATTAAACAAAAAGAATAAAAATTGTATGCAAGTTATCTGCGAAAATAACAACTCGTATGTAAGTGCTAAATGGAATTACTTTGTATTGAAATCTGAGTGTTCAAAATTATTTTTATTCAAAAGTCTAGTGGAATTTTATTGAACAAATAAAAGATCTTAAGCAATCGCAATACATAATAAAAAGTTAATGTCTACTTAAATGATACATGAAGGCAGTTCCAAAATTCTGTTTATATGTTAAAGGTAAATAATATTGTACATATTAAACATTAAAGGTTTTACTCTCTAACTTCATTCAAGAGGTTTTTTGAAAGAGTGTCTGAAATTTATTTTGTGATAAGAAGACGAAGATTGTAATATAATGAGCTTTCTTTATTATATAGTATGTACATATATATAAGTATATTGGTACCTGCATATATCTTCTTAATAGTGATTGTAAACGGCGATATAATAATTCAAAATAATAAGTTGTGATCCTTGTAATTTCGGCTTCGGTAGAAGCCATTTTTTAGACATTCGTGGTTCATTATGAAAAATATAGCCGATTCAACAGATATAATAAATCGACTAGTGTGGCAAACTATTTTTTGAATGTATCTAACACCATCATTCACTATCGGATGTGTTGTGACAAATTATAAAAACACAGGGGTTTAACGTGAATATAAAAAAGAAAATGATATACAATTACAACGAAAAAATAAGAAGTATTTTTAACTATTTTTTGTTAGAAGACTAGGAATTTCAATATTTGTAATAGGAATAGTATTGGCATTTTTAAAATTGTGCCAATAGCATTAAAAAATTTTATATTTTTGACATTGATTGTAGGAAAATATAACACACAAAAACTTAAGAAAACAACGCAGGAATTTATATCAACGTCTTAATTTTGTAAATCACTTTGTGTTAGTGAAATTTTCATATACACAAAAACAAAACTTTAAATATAGTGACTATATTTGCTCTCTTTCACTCAATTTAATATTATTTTTCATAAGCATGTGACAATACAGCAACAAAAAGTGTGTATATTCAACTATTTTTGCCTAGAAGATTAGGTAGAAAAAGATAACATTCAAGATGATAAGAAAACGGACTTTTTAGAGTAAAACGCGATAAAAGTTGCTTCTAATGCTGGATGAAGTGGTTAACGCACAGACAAAGAAGACGAGGGTCCCGGTTTCGATGACGCGGTTGGTGGTAATATGTCTGTGATAAAATTTTCCTGATCTGTATGAGTGGATGGCTGTATTAATTGTTTGTCAGCCTATTTCAATGATGATGGCATAGCAAAAATTTGTTGAGAGTTCTGTCGCTTAGCTGGTGTTCAATTCAATTAGCTTTTTTGTGAGATTCAGTACCGAAAAGTAGGGACATAAGAAAAAATTTGTGTCAAAATGAAATAGATTCTATTTAAAAGTATTATGTAGTATATTCAAAATGTATAATTTCCTTCGAATGTTCTGTAAATACGGACCTTGGTGCTAACGTCACGCGCATATCTCTAATCTGGGCCAACAAAGAGTATAAACAGCACATGAAAGCAGAATATCTGGAAAACTACTTTAGCTTTTGAACACTTTGTTCCTTTTTTTAAATTATGTGGGCTTTAATATACACACACACGCTCGCACATATAAATATAAGTTAGTATGTGTATCAAATAAAAAATTTGCCATGTCCAACGTATAACAATAAATACGTTTTCTAATCGTTATAGCAACAATCAAAAAACTTACCAAACAATATCTCGCAAACTGTTGAAAAATAATATTCTGTCATGATAATAGTTTGTTTTGCGTGAATAAAACGTCCACTAAATAAACAGATAACACAATATCTCAAAAGCTATTTAGTAGCAGGTGCTTTTTTTGGCTTCATAAGAACTTAAAATGAAAATACAAAGCACAATTGGTCATTCAGTCCAATATGCCACAATTTTTTCCATCAACTCTCGCCATACGGCAACTAATTATTCAAGAGTTGATGCTTTGTTCTTCTGGGGATGGCAGTATACGCATCCGAAAACAATGTTATTAATTTGGAATGTTATTCGCGAATGAAAAAACAACAGAGAACTCCAAATATTTTTCTTAAAAATGTTTGCCCGTCTAAATGTAAACTTAAGGGACGTTCACACTAGTCAAATATTTGCCTTAAAAAGCGTAACAATTAAATATGTACTTATAAAATACCTTCTAGACAAGTCTTTCCAATTGTATTGGATTGATGATTGTATCATCGAATTAAAAAAATTTATAAAATTATTTTATTGTTGATTATTGCCTGAGTTTGTTATACCTCCAAATTTAAATCTTGGCCAGTTGCCAGCATAAACATACGTGCATACATACATACACTTGTATTAGTGATGTGTAACTATTCGTATTCGATTTGCCGACTATTCAGCTATTTTTAAATACTCGTATCCGTCAATCAGGTGTATATTTCTTGAATATTTTATAAAAATAGTCAAAATAAATGCGTAAAGGCTCAAAGACATTTTTAGTAAAAAGTAACAATTGTTTTTTTTTTTTTGTAAAAACTAAAAAAGTTTCTTTGTATTAATGCAAAGAATAAACGTTATTAATTGATTACAACATTGATTCTTGCTACAAAAGATCAATATCTTGCTTAACTAGACTTGGGTGGAACTCCTTCTGGGACCCTTACTATGCAATGCATTGTACCAGAAGTAGCAAGAAGGGAATAGTGTTAAGAGTGCAGATGAAGACAGATTAGAAGGATTTTTGCAACAGGTTCTAACGAAGAAGGTGCGGTATTCTGATTTTTACTACATGACGGTGTTAATCGCTGTCAGTAATGTTCAGAAATCAATGCTATGCCTTCGTCATTGGGACAATCCGATAACAATTAACACAATCACAAAAATTCGGCACCACAGTCATGACTGAGTGCAGAATCGAACACCGCAGTCTCGTGCTAACTACTTAAGCCAACAGCTCCCCACTACATTTTGTTGCATATAATAACTACTGGGAATATTAGCTGGTAGGGATTGTGCACAGTGGGCCATTTTCCATAATGTTGGTGACTCTCTGCTTAGATGCTGCTTCCATTACGATCGTCTAAGGTGTGAGTTCAAGGAGGAATTCCATACTTGCGGTCCCAATGACCCCTGTTATAAAGAGCCCCTGTACTTTTTCCAATTGGTTTCTTAGGCGTACTTCATTGTATCTGAAATTTAGGTGTGCATTTAATTCGCTTTCATTTACAATATTTTTGTTTGCTGCATCACAAGCTCAAGTTGAATACTCTTTAGAGTACAATAATAAATAATATTTAATGACAACACAGCAAACACCTGAATGATTTGTATCGTTCAAAAAAATGAAACAATTTTTTATTTCAAGTATGACAAAATTTAAAAGCGATTTCGTACCTCTTGATTTTATTTTTGTAAAATTGCATTTGCCCGCTTAAGAATCAATTGTGTGTTTTGCATATCAATTTCATTATTTATAAATTTTCGGTTTGCTTTTTTTATGAAATAAACTAAAATTTTATGCAATTTTTTGATCGATTCGTAAGGTCCCTGGCCTGTATAACATATATTCGTGTATGAATTTTTTTGTTTTGGTTTTTTACAATTTGATGTACATATTTATTAACATCCATTTTGATAACATTAATGGTTATTTGTATTCTGATGAGTATAAATTTTTAACAATATGTACGATTATGTGCAAGGTCATTTGAGGGTCATATAATTGTGGTACGTTTTATAAGCCACCCCTCGATCGATGTTTGAATAGTTAATTAATAGTAACTACTAAACTTAATACTATTTATTATTCATTGAACTATTGTCTGTTAATTTATTGGTGCTACTGTATTAAAACGATTTTTAAATTGGTTTTGTAAATTGAAATTTGTAAAATTGTGTTTTTAAATTAAATTGCGAGTTTATTGAAATGCTTAAATGACAATTAGAATAATTTGATTCTTTAATAGCTAACGAATAATGTTTTACATGATGCTCTAAGTAGAGCTGGGATTGTTAGTAACATTTTAATATCGATTATGCACGCTGGCAGTGCCAATTATGACTTAACCATGTGCATGATTATGCATGCAGATACACGTTATTGATATTTTAGATAAATTAACAAATACAAAATTTTTCCTATTTGAAAAAAAAAAAATAGGGAAGTTATTGGTTTTACCCCGTTTTGGAAAAATTTAGTTTTTATCAGATCTCGACGTCTTGAGGTTCTAGGAAGCTTTCCTGACTAATTCTGAAAACCCGTCACTATGTCTGTGTGTGTGCGTTAGTATGTGACCCGCTTATAATTTTGAAACGGCTTGAACGATTTCAAACAAACTGATGGCGTTCTAAAGGATTCTACTGAACTTAGATTTCCTGTGAATTTGAGCCGGTAGATTTCAAGAAATTTTAAAAAGAATTTAAAAAAACGTTTTTCAAAATGTTTTTTTTAATAGCATATAAACGGCTTTGTCAATGGATTCCATAATCTAATCAGCTCTCAAGCTTACAAAGCCACGTCGGCCACTGCGAATCGGGTTAAAATCGCTTAATCAATTCATGAGATATCATGAACGAAAAAAAAATCGATTTTCTTAAAGACTCCAAAATTATATATCTGATCAGTTAGAGTTCTCCATTCTTTTAGTGTAATCAAAAACTCTTTCATATACCGCTTATCACGGGGGAATCGGTAAATCTGAAAACTAAAATAACAGGGTTTTAGCTCGAAGAGCTTAAAAGAATAGAATATTATAAAACACTAATTTATGATAACTTTGCGATTGAAATTAGCGTGAAGTTACAGGGATGTCCTTTAAGGTCAACCTATTTTGTCTTTATACTCTACACCACCTTCATAAAGCTGTTGCAACTTAAAACTTTTAAATCTTATCTATAGTAGGAAATTAGTTAGTATCAGGTTTTTAATTTAAAGTTGCTTCCAACTTTAGCGTTGGTTTATTATGGTCGGATCACTGTGAGTCCAAATTCAAACAATTTAATTAAATAATTGACAAAAGAAAAATTGTCGAGGGGTGTCACTAGTAGCAATCAAAGTTAATCTAACCATTATGAGAAAATTTCATCAAATATACAATTTCCAAATGCGGCATTTAGCTTAAATACATCCGACTATGGTTCGTTATAATGGGCTGTTTGTGTTCTCATATGTCGACAATTTAATATACAAATTGACATAGTTTCTTTATTAGCAACCACTACTAAAATCATCTGCTCATTTTA
The DNA here is from genome assembly GCA_963675445.1 of Linnaemya vulpina. Classification (NCBI taxonomy): domain Eukaryota; kingdom Metazoa; phylum Arthropoda; class Insecta; order Diptera; family Tachinidae; genus Linnaemya; species Linnaemya vulpina. The sequence continues at coordinate 81,593,047 of OY776278.1, read as the reverse complement.
AGCAAATGAAATTATATTTGCATAAAAGATGCGACCATTAAATAACCACATAGTGTAGACTACTGCAAAAGGTTAACGCCTACCTTGTATTTGGGTGAAATCTTTTTAAACAATTTAGTTTGCTTTTTTGCGAACATTTCTTCAGCAAAAAAAAAAAATAATGTCCATAAATTTCAATGCAAAATTTACATATAAAAGAAAAGAAGAAAACCAAAAAGAAATTTATTATAATCGTGCGTCGTATTGGAGCAACATATCCAATTAAGTCTTTTATTAGCCCACAATATTCTTCCAGATTTTTATTTAATAATTTATTTATGGCAACGATTTTTTAAAACAAAAAGTAATTTTGCTCTAAATAAAGTAAAAATATTGGAAAACGGTTGATCCTAATGCCCATTCCTGTAATTTCTCGCTAATTTTAACCGCAAAGTTATCGTGACCTGGGTTTTGTGGTACTCCCTGAGCTCTTGCGCTAAAACGCCATTATATTCATTTTCAAATCAACCCAATCCCACGTTGTAAGCGGTGATTGATATAGTTATACTATAACAAGAAAAAAAAAATAAAAAATAAATATCAATCTTAGTTGAATATAATATAACAACAAACAGTTGAATACATAATATCATAGACCATAAGGACTCACATATTCAGATCCTCCCTCGTAGCACTTTTCATTAACCTTAAGCGCAAAAGTGTTTTGTTTTTATAATTGTCTTCTATTAGTTTCCAATATTCATCATTATTAAGAAATTATAAAATAATCGTATAATTTTATCATAAAATATTAAATTATAATTATCTTGTAAAGTGTCATTAAATTTTGCTTGACCACACGATATCAATTTTGGCTTTGAAACTGATAAACAAATTAACTTAAAAAAAAAACGACTCAAAATTATTTATAATGCACGTTTTTTAAGCTGTTGAATTATTTTTAATTTTCACAGTGCTTCTTATGTTATATTATTATTATTATTAATTTATTAAAAAAAGTTCTTCAAAACTTTAGTAAATTATTCACGCTAATTTTTTACAGTGAGTTGAAAGAACATCTGCAATAGTTCCGAAGCTGATAACAATGAAATTAATATTGGAAATTATTTTTCATCTGCTTCTAAAATATCCATAAAAGTAACGGGTTCTCAGCATTAGTTAGGGAAGCTTCCTGCGACCTCAAAACGTCGAAATCTGATGAGAACTCGATTTTTTCAAAACGGGATAAAACCAATAACTTCCCGATTTGCATAAATATTTTCAGTGTATGTGCATATATATTTTCAGTGTACGCGAACCATAAAACAATAATAGAAACAAATTTGGAAATTGTAATAAATAGAGTAATAAATTCGGTAGCGTTTATTTATTTAAAAATACGCTGGCTAGACTATAAACTTAATAAATAGAAAAATCAATGAAGCGTTTTTTCCTGCATTAAAAATAAACTTTTTTATTTATACATCTAATTTCATATTTTTTTAAACGCACACCTCAATGAAAAATGTGACGAAGTGTACACTTCATTCAATTCACAAGTTGATTCTAAGTGTTCATTCAAACTGGAGTGCGTTATTCTCGTATGTCCGTTGCTAAATTTCGGTCGCAATTGTTTATATAGGTAATTATCAAAATCGTGTAATGATATATTATTTTTAGCACAGACGGTTTAAAAAATGAAAAAAAATTTATTTTAAGTTCAAGTACAATTACTTGCACTAAAAATAAGCCATTCAGTATTTTACGAAAATATCTGTCGCAATTAGTTTGCTTTCCGCCCATACTCTTATAAACTCAATTTTAAAGTTTGATTGTCGTAAAAGAGATCTATTCTTAACTTTTTTCTTTAATAAATAAGAAATTTTGTATATAAACCTAAATTTAACTGCCTATTTTTATCTTTCGCACAATTTATACAATTTTGTTTACGTTTCAAAGGTAATTGTACGAAGGAAGGATTTCTTTTCGGCATTGTGAAATAAAATGTAAATAAATTTTTATAAAATGATGCATTTTAAGGTGTAAAAACCTCCATATTTACATAAGAATATTGAATGAGTGTTATTTAGCTATTAAAAAATAAGCTGAAGATACTTCAGTAAAATGGCAAATACGCCGAACTTATGAGTTCATAACCCAAATTTTATTCAACAGTATATAATCCGGGTCATATTTATGAAGAAAAACTGCTTTTCAGATGCTTACTTTCATGTACGAATAAAGTTTCAATTGTGCAACTCTGAAACCGAATTTTTATTTTTGTTTAATTTCTAATACCAATTCAAATAAAAAATTAAAAAATATGCTTTTTAACTGGTTACCTTTATATACCAGCAATCAGTTTTCCAGCTCTGAAACCCCACTTGGAATTTTTCAGATTTCTAATATCAATATATTTAGCACAATTTCTGCGGCTTTTAACACAAGTACTTGACTTGACTTCTTGACACCGATTGAAGGCTGGCTGAGTGCTTCCATACTAAAATGTCATAGAATAAAATTATTTGAGATTGTCAAATTATATAGTTGACAATCGCCATTGAAAGAACAACCAACCAACCACACGAAATGTATTACTCTTTATTAAGTGCAATTTAATTATTACAATACGCTTAACAACATAATAAAAGCGTTGTTATCTATAAATTCTATTCATGTTCTTCTGTCTGCTATTTATTTTTTCATATACACATTTCTTTCGTTAATTAAAGTCAGTTAGACAACGCTTATCTGCAATTTGAAATAAAGTTATTTGTAAAACTAAATAGGCAAATTTGAATGTACTATTCGTACATAAACAATTCTAGTTGATTAGAATTTTCTTATCGTTTATTTGCTTAAAAGATACGCTTAAAAATAAGCGACAGCACTGAAGTACCATAATTTAGTTGCTTTTTTTTTTTTATTAATATCTCATGTCAAGCATGTTAGAGAAACTATTTTGGACAGATTCTTATAATTTGTATTCGTGTTAATATTTGAACTTATGATGCTTATTTTCCAATCATTTAATTAATATATATCTTAATATTGTTGTTGTTGTGATTTTTATAAAAAGGCAAACGAACTTAAATAATACAAAACCTATTTTATAATATATATATTTTTAATCACTGCAATAGTGTTTGAAAAGTTGAAGGTTTGTATGGAATTCTTTTGTATTCAATTGAATTTTCATAGCAAAAAAGATAAGAAAATTTCACTTCAAGTTTCAGAAGTGTCTGCTCATAAATTAATAACATACACGAGGGCCATTCAAGCAGCCAGACTTAGTCTTGTCTGCGAGAAAATCCATGTATTTAAATGGAGATATCAATTTAAAAAAAAATCTATAAATGTGTATGTATGGGATGTATGGATGTACGAGTATCTTCAAGCTAAAAATAAAAGAAACCTTCAAATCTGTAAATAAATAAATAACTGTGACTGCAGGGAACATGATAAAAACATCTAGTTAAAAATTTAAAAATGGGTGGCGGTAAAATGAATATGAAAGATTATAATTAATAAAAATATCCAGTAGATTTTATGAAATTGTTTCTAAAACGAGTGTGTTTCATAAATAGTTATATATGTTGTATGGAAAACGATTAACCCTAAAGACCATCCTTGCAACTTCCCTCTAATATTAGCCGCTAAGCTATCAAAACGTGATTTGTTTTGCTGATCTATTATTTTGAGTTTTTTGAGCTCAAAAGTCTAATGAGAGTTCAATAAATTAATTTTCCGAAAACATACGTTTTCCAGCTCTGTAGCCCCTCTTGGCTTTTCTATTTTTTAGTACGAACTAATTTCATTAAAATATATTAAATATATATAATTTATAAAGAAAAGAAAACAAAATTTTAGTTGCTTACCCTTTTGGAACAAAAAATTTCAATTGTCCGGTATTTAATTTTCGATTTTGTCTAACTTTTAATACTAATTTAATTTTCAAAATGTTATAAACCGATTTTCATGTGAGTAGTATGGATTGATGTAGTTTTTCGAGTCTTACGAAAGGATCGAGAACACTAACTGATTGGATACATGACTTCGGAGTTAAAAAAATCACGTTTATCGATTTTTTTTTCGTTCACGATATCTCACGAACGGATGAACCAATTTTTAGCCAATTTGTGGATTTCCACGACAAAATGGACCCCTTACAGTTGTGGCCTGCTCCATATAGGCGACAAGTGCTACCGAATTCGACACCGCACTCACCCATGAATATGATTTGCATTAGTGCAGGATCGTGTTAATTGTTATCGGATTGTCTCAATGACGAAGGTATAGCAGTGGTCGCTGAACATTACCGACAGCAATTAACATCCTCATGTACTAAGGAGCAGAATACAGCACCCTCCTTCGCCGGTAGCTGTAGCAAAAATTTTCACTGGCGAAGTAAGAAATAAACTCTATCTTCTAATCGGTGCCCTTCCCACTTCCAGCGCAATGGACTGCATATGTAGGAGTCTTCTCCTGATTGCTGGTCCTACTCATAAAAAAAAAAATAAAATTTGAAATAGCAACATTCACTATTTATGGGTTAATAAAAGAACGTATGCATTCAGCACACAAAATCCATTTACATTCCGCTTATGCCTTCAAACACATACACACAAACGTAATTAAATGTCTACGCTTCTCTTGTTTGGAAGTAATTCTTCTGTAATGTTATCATATTATTTAATTAGAATTGTCATAGGAAATTATTCAAATGTCTTACAATAAAATACAATCTTTATATAGTTTTCTTTTTACAATGTTGCATCATACATACATGCATACATGCACACATACAAGCATAGTTAAAGCGCGCCATACTGGGACACCGAAACCTAAAGTAACAAATTCCATAGCAAATAAATTTTCATATAAAAAAAAAATATCTTTTCTTCTTATCACAGCTTCTTCAAAACTTACAATTGTTATTACATTCGCAGTTGGCAGAGTATCGCACCATCAACTCTTAACTTACCAGATATCAGCTTTACAATAATTTTTGGTTCCTGTGTTTGTCTCAGAGTATCTAGAACGGATAGCTCTAATTAATGTTGATGCAAATATATTTTATTTCCTCTTTCCTTGATATAAACTTGTGTTTTTTTTTTACATTTACAAATATATTCAATTCATTTCAACTTAAATTTCTATTTCGATCAAAAGTCTGATCGTGAAGATCATATTGTAAAATTTTTCTTTCGCAAACTCTTGTTCGTTCGTTCTCAACAGAAAATCAAAATTTCTGAAAGAGAATTTTCTTACTGTGCCCTCAAGAGTTATTAGGTCTGTTCCTGGTGCATAACAATACAAATTACTCTAAAAGCGTTTTATATCCACTTGGAACAGACCTATTATTATTAATGAGATATGAAGATACAATAAAATAACGATATAACAAATTTGTCTGTTCACAAACGCCTAATTTGTTTTTACCAATAAATAAATGAATGTTCCGCAGTAATAAAATGATCTTAAAAAGATGACAAATTGATAAGGAAAAAATAAGCAAAAGTTTTATAAAAGTTGATTTTAAGGCGGCGTGATATTTTTGCATATAGAAAATTCCAAAATTTAAAACGATGGTATAAAGTTGATGATTTACGTTTAATTTAGTGATTTACAAAATTTGAATGCTTTTTAAATTTTATACGTTTCCATGACTTTATCGATAATTTTCCAATCGAAAGAACTTGCAAATATTTTTATAACAAAATGATTTCATACATTTAATTTTAATTTCACTCGGAGGTGTGTGACTTTTAACATCTCAATTAATTTTCAATTATCTTTCTAATGGTGTTCATGAAATATAAAATTGCATATTAAATAAATATATAAAAATAAATCTTTCAACACGGTGAGCGACTGAGCGATTTAAATTCACAGTTCATCGCATCTAATGATATCACATGTGCCCATCATATAAAATACTCGTACAATTTTGCGTTTAACGACAATAATTCTATTTAATTATAATCGTTTATTTTAGTCTATTACGTTTGATTTAATCGCTGTAGTGTTTCGAAAGATTCACTTTATCCTAGAGAGCGTACCTAAATGCGATCATGCATCCCATCGCAAACTAAAAATATCATAAAAAGTTCAAAACTCTGTAGCTCCTGTTTGGCTTTTCTTGTTTTTAGTACTAGTTAATTTCATTCAAATATATCAAAATTGTTTAATTTATAAAAAAAATTAGTTGTTTATATTTTTGGACAAAACAATTTTAATTGTCCGTTATCGAATTTTCAGTTGTGTTTAATTTTTAATACTAATTTAATTTTCAAAATGTTATAACTTTTGAATTAATAAACCGATTTTCACTTGATTAGTTTAGATTGATGTAGTTTTTCGAGTTGTATAAGAGGAAAACTGATTGATTGGATATACAACTTCGGAGTTCAAAAAACAATCGTGATTTTTTAATCTTTAGAGCTGATTAGTTTCTGCAATCGATTGGTAAAGGCATATAAAAGTTATTTAAAAAAAATCATTTTGAAAAATTTTTATTTTTTAAAGTTTTTTTTCAATCGGTTCAAATTCAAAGGATTTCTGAATTCAGTAAAACTCTTTAGAACGCCATCAGTTTGGTGGAAATCGGTCAAGCCGTTCCAAAGTTATAATTGGCGCACGCATTTGCACAAACACACACACACAGATAGAGAAGCTTCCAAGAACCTCAAAACGTCGAGATCTGACGATAACTCGATATTTTTAAAACGGGATAAAACCAATTACCAAGTTCTTGATTTTTGAAAATTTTCAACATTCCTAGTGGGAAACTAAAAATCCCAGTGGGTGTTTTTAGTGTTTTGTTTATATATCCAGCTGTTTTGCATTTATTTTTTGAATGTATTATGTTTTTTTTGGGATAGTAGATCCCATTGGTTTAGCTTGAGCCTTGTTAATTGCAGAATAAATGGGTACAAGTCTGGACGTAGACTGACAGAAGCAATGCTAACGGAATATTTAGTCCTAATTAATGAGGTCTTAAAAATCCAGTGGAATATAAAAACCCAGGACATACCTCATAACTGAAGGATACAAGAAAACTGTTTTTATTTGTGCTTGTGAACAATTTATTTTGATTTTTTTTTAAACCACATCTTTTAGTACGGTTGTGAAAGGGTTAAGTTGAAATGAAAACGTCATGGTATAAAATTAATTTACAGCTTATAAAGCAATAAATTATTTATTGGTTTACTTAGATTTAAATAAAAATATTTTTATCACGTCCATACGCGTTTATTTACAATCTCAGATCGTAGTCGTTAGAGAGGGGATTTGTTTTAAAAAGTACTCCGGAAGAGATTAGTTTTTCTTAACTTTTTTTTTTTTTGTTGAATAAAAATGTAATCGTAAGAGCTGTGCAAGTATATTAGCGAGGCCTATGGCGTCCTGTTGTCGTCGTCAAAGGTTATATTAACAGGTACTTTTTATATTTATAAAAATATTATTTATGTATAGAAGAGTATATATATATATGTATATATATATATATATATATATATATATATATATATGTGTATATATATATATATATATATATATATATATATATATATATATATATGTGTATATATATATATACATATATATATATATATATATATATATATATGTATATATATATATGTGTATATATATATATATATATATATATATATATATAAAGTTCTCATTAGATATCGAGGTCTGTATGCGTGTGTGTATGTGTGTAAGTATGTGACCCGTTTATAATCTTGGAACGGCTTGGCCTATTTCAACTAAAGGATTCTACTAAATTTAAATTCCCTGTGAATTTGAGCTGGTTCGAACCGGTAGGTTTCAAGAAATTTAAAAAACGCTTAGAAAGACTCAGAGTGAGTTCCTGAACTTCAAATTTTTTTGCAGTGATGCCATCTTAAAATATTTACAAAAACATATATATAATAAACAAAAACATATATATAAAAAAAATTTTATATATATCATTGAAAAGAAAATTTTTGACAATATAAAATAATTTTCTGAAGAAGCTAACCGAAGGCTAGCGAAATGAAATATCGAAATATATAATAATATAAAATAACCTCAAAACTTAAACAAATCTATTGATTACTAAAAGAAAAAAAGGTTAAAAAATTAGATACAACAATTTACAAAAACAAATAACGTACGATTTTCCATCACTGCAATGCATTTTCATGTTTAGGAAAAAAATTTATAAAAATGAAAAGGTTTAGATCAGTTTACAAACCACAAAAATAAACATATTTGAAGCCCATATTTATTTTTATTGAAAATCAGATAAAATTACATTGTAATACTACTCACTTCCCTACCGAAACAGGCACTCGATAAAAGTAACAAAGAAAAATATAAAAAAGATTTTGTTATTGTTTCACATGTGACCTGGCCCAGAGCGCACTTAGTCATTTGTGAGCCTCATTGTTACAAATTCAAGCTTTGATTTTTAATTGTTACTAACTATTAACCATTAATATCATTATTTTCTTTTTCTTTTATTTTAATCAAACTTATTTTGTTTTCGTTGTTATTTTCAGTTACTTTTAATGCTATTTAGTTGAAACACGCCTTGTTTTCAAAACCAACTAACTACCTCAACGTCCCGCCTCCTCTTCCGTTAAAGTTTTCATCGTTTCAATAGCAAAATGCCTATGAAAACTTTGTTTTATCGCTTTCAACCGGCTCCCTTGTACATTGTCTTGGTTTTGTCGATCTGTTACTTTAGCGTCCAATTGATTTTGAGTCATTTAACACACGCACTTACCTTGTTAATGGCTTCCTATCACATGTTGTGCAATATCTTTGCATTGGCCGGCAGTATTGTTACCATTAAGGTAAGTAAAAAAAAAAATATAAACTTTAATTAAGTATAAGAAATAAAGAACAAAAAATAAAACAAACTGGTACACACAAACAAAAGTATGCCATTTTTGTGGCAATTTAAGCATTAAATTAGAAATAAGTTAGAATGTTGTTGGCTGATATACTTGAAAGGAAGAGGAACAAAAACGAGATCAAAAATGGCATGAAAAATCGCATAAACAAGTATTTTAGTTTGAAAAAATTAACTCAAAATTGGAGTACAGTGGGAGTAGACATTAAACAGTAAAACTGAAATCAATTCTGCAACAAAATATTTTGTTCTAAAGTTCGCCTTTGTTGGGCAAATCAGACTAAATCATAAAAATTGGAAATATGTTTACATATAATATGAAGAATTATTATAAGAACTTTATTAAAAAAATCAACTTAAATTTAAAACGTAAATAAAGCCACTACCGTTTTCAACAGCTCTTTTGCGAGGTACGTTCAAAGAAATTAGGTGAATGTGAATTTTAATTTAAAAATATATGTTTTATTTGTCAAATTTCTATTTTTTGGCCTTCAAAATACTCAACCTCGGATTAGGATTGCAAGAGTTGGTACCTTCTTTTTGGTACAATTCCGGCCTCAAAGTACTACTTGCTAATTTGGTACATTATAATCACTTAGTCAGTTGATTTTTTTTTCAAAGAAATTCTCTTATTCCATCACTTGAATCCATTTATGTTGACAACTCATTTTTGGTATCGTATCTTTGTGATTTGGAGTATTCAAACAACTGCAATTGATTTTTGTACTTTTCCTTTATTACAACAATCCCAACAAATTTTTCATAATTTGATCGTTACCTAAATGCAAAAGCACGTATCATCATTTTTAAAACTTTTGCAAAAGAAAAAAGTTTGTAAAATGGGAACTACTTGGAATATTGAAGTAAAACTTTTTTAAATGAAACCGTTTTATTTTAATGTAGACTTGAAAATTTTATTTTAATATTCCAGTTAATTGCAGTTTCATCAAGTTTCTTGCTTCCAATCTAAAATTGGGAAAAATTATGATACGTCATTTTTCAGTTTGCTGTAATTTTAATAAAAATTACAGCTTTTGAATTTGTATTGAAAAAGAAAAGCGTTTTAAAATCAAAAACTGAATACATCAAAACTAAAACGTGAGTTTTAGTTTTAAAAAGAAAAGTTTTTCATCATTTAAAAAAGAAAAAATATGGAGTTTTTACTGTCGCTGAAGAATTGTTTGCAAGACTCAGCAGAGCGATCTTTATATTTTAATTCCAGCTTTGCCTTCGAAAGGGTAACTGCTTTTTAGGCAGGCCACTAAATTTGAGTTTTTAAGATCTCCTGAAAAGTATCAATTTAGTTCTAAGTGATCGCGACGAAGAACTAACATATTAAAAAAGAAAATCAAATGTAATGGAGAAACTATATTTCTAAATTCACTTTATTTTTGAACAGACCTCCTATGTATGCTTTCCCATATGCAATTAACAATAAAGTTACCCACACCCATGGAAAGCGAAAATCTTTTCAATTAAAATAATTTTAGTTATTGTTTTTTAAAGCTGCTTAGCGAGAATTATATTTAAATTTGAATGTTGTAAATTTAATGAAACTGCTCCGAAATCGCAGCTTTTTATGGAAATATCTTTTTTTATCATAAAGAGTTTTATACTCTTAATAAATTTTATACCCTCAACAATATCTTCAATATAAAATCAATAAAAAATATTTAACTGCCAGTCAGTCAGTCACGTTTTGAATATATATTATTTAAATTTAAAACAAATCCATTAAAAAATCAAAATACTTAAGGTCATTTACACTGGACATTGGCCCATTTTTCATTTCGTTTCAAACAAGTTGACAATTTTTAAACAAACCATAAAAAACTTTTTTTTTCAAGGTTGACAAGAAAATTTAAAATGGATTCAAACAAAATTAATACAAAGTTTGATGGCAACAAATTGCATTTCTTTTTTATGCAAAATTTTATTGAAGTTATGAAGAGAAAGAGTTGGAAATATAATTTACGAACATAAATATGCATTTACAGCACAACAAACACTTGTTTTATAACAATTAAAAAAAAGTGACACAAATAGGAATTTTAATTTATTTTAAGCGTCACGTTTTCAGTTTTTTTTTCGTCTACTCTCAAGCCAGAAATCGACACCCAATCCAAGCGGTAGTTAAAGTTTTATAGTACGCATTTCTATACACATGCTTTTTATAATTTAAACGAATGACTGAACACGTTCATTGGATATAATTTATGCCTACATAATTTTTTTTTCTTTTTTTTAATTTAAATTCAATATTATATAAATAAGTTTAATATGTATACAAACGCTTGTGCCAAAGAAGAACAAGTGATTAAGTCGACTTACACAAAATATCAGTTTTTCTAAAGTTATTTACGCTACTGCTAAGAAGTTTATAGGGTCATATGATTTTTGTAATTCTTAAATGACCCTACCTGGATCTGCAATGATTATTTAAGGAATAAAACAGTGTGCAAGCAAAATTAGCGCAAGTCGAGTTAACCACTCTTAACCCTCAGACAGATGTCTGACAGTGTGTCTGTCTGTATAAATTTTGTATAGATATATAAATTTTTAATTTTGAATAGTTCATATTGTTTTAATAAACACAATAGAGAAAAATGTTGATATTACTAACAACTGCTTGGAGGGATTAACTGAAGCGTTAAAACTGTTATGTTTGTGCTGTTTATTTCATTTATCATGGCTACAGATTTAAAGTGGAACCTGTATAGAAGATAATTGAAGATGTCTGTTAAAAACACTTTTCGAACAACTAGACTTTCAAAATTTAATGAAATTGAAATGATTTTATTTCGAAAAGTAATTTATTTATTAAAACAAGATCGGTTACGAATCTTTGGTTCGTCTGTGTATAGAATAAGTTATAGTGATGACAAGTTTTCGAGATTTAATTGCACTCAAATTATTCGTCAACTAGAGAATCACTCTTATCACGAATAATTTTAACCTCATTTTAACTTTTTACCTTTTTATTATTTGCAATCGTGAAAAAAACTCAACGTAAACAATTTCATGCTAAAATAAAATTATACTGATCGTGTATGATTCTTTTCGTGAGTTCTTAACTCTTCCTCTTATTTATTTACTTTAGAACAGAACATGTAAATAGTTCTTCTGATAATTCGTATATTTAATTTAAGGTTACGGTCTGTTATTGAGGTAGAAACTCTTGAAATTATTTTATTTAGTTGTGTTTCCAAAAAACTACATAAAGAGTGAATAGTGCAATAAACAGAGTTGCAATCAAAGTATTACTCCAATACAAAATATTTATAGACTTGCTTTTATGAAATTTTCTTTAAAATATTTTATATTCGTATATTCTAACACAAAAATGTCTTTGATTTTTAAATTATTTTTAAGCTCTATTCTGTTTTTATACATATACTCACTCGTATACTGAGATCTGGTATAGAAAAATATTGTTCAAAGGAGATTCAGATAGAATTTTTCTTTTTAAGCTCCTACGGATTTTATGGGAACGAAAATTCCACTTTTTACTAACGATATTTTTGGCTTTATTGCAACTTGCATATAGTAACCAATTGCCAGTTATGTTGTTAGCTGACAAAAACAATATACAGTCGCCAGCAAATACTAAAGGCGATCTGCCAAATATGACATGTCTGTTCAAAAAGTATGTTAGTGTGGTAACTGGGAGAAATATTTTTTTTGAAAATTTTTGTAATATGATCAGACTATGATCAGATGTATTGTTGCATAATATTGTGTCATCTGAATAAATTTTTAAAATCGATCAGATTTCTGCAAGATTTTCCTATGAACGAATCATGCGGATTTTGTTAAATCAAATGACGTTTTCCTGTTAGTGTAAATAACATGTTTCAAGTTGCATTTCTTAATAAAAATAATAATTGGAATCTATAAAAAATCAATTACTTATGCAAACCTGCATAACAAATAATACTCGATAATATATTTCAATATATTTTAACTAGAGTGGCCTGTTAAATGCAATTTTCATGTCTGGTAATTAATACTTAACGTTATTATTATTATTATTTTTTCCATTAATTGGAAAATCTATACAACTTTATTTTTACGCAAAACGAGAAATTATACCTGCATAGATATTGATGAATACAAGTTTGAATGTATGAATAAATACTCGAAATGCAATTTTGACTTTACCTACTTTTCAAAGTGGATAATTGCCAAGATTGTAAGAAACAAGTGGAACAATAACAGAAATTATGTGAATATTATATGCACATACATACGCATGCGCATATACTCGTATCATGTGTATGCATGTATGGAGACAGTAACATATTATATTAAAAAAAAACTTTTTTCCTTCTATTTTCTAGCACAATGAATTGCGCAATAAGCACGAGGATACCAGTTTGCTGTCAGATGAAGATAAACAGAAAAATGTTCTCAGCAGTACATATCCCGATGATCCCGATATGCCAAAATATCCAGCTATAAACAGCCCGGAATTCAAAACCCGAAATACTTTTGGCTGGGCTCGAATAGAGATTCTAACCATGCTTATCGTCTGCATTACATTGGCCTCTCTATCCTTTTCATTGTTAGTGGAGGCATTACAGACGTTGATACATATCGATCATCAGGATTCTATGCATTTACCGTTCCATGTGATGATTTTAGGTTTTGTGGGTTTATTATTGAATGGCTTCACCTATTTCGTTATTGGCGGATATACCTTGCATCAAGGACATTTTTTGCATATTAATCCCGCCGACGGCAAGGTCATTGTTGAGCCCAGCAACATAACCATTGACAGTGATTCAAGGATTTTAGCTGTACAGGATAACGTTAAGAACGATCAGCAGCTAAAGGAGGCCATAACATCCGATATGTGCAAAGTTCACTACCATACAAGAAGAGAGGGTCCATCTGAGTTCTTGCGCGACATTAGCAGTACCATATTTGTTATCGTATGTGCTGTTATAGTGTTTTTTGCCAAGGATAAAGAACATACAGCGAAATTTATTGATCCGGTTTTATCAATATTTTCATGCGTTTTAGTGGTGGCTCTCAGTTATCCGTACAGTGAGTATTTAACTACAACATAAACATTATTTTTAAAAAACTTATATTATGTGCGAATAGTCGTATTCGAATTTCTGAATTCATGATGCACATGATGTTTTCCTATTTTATACTGATCGGGTTTGCTGAAATTTGGGCACAATTCTTCGGATTATGGACACGTTTAGTCGACGTTTAAAGACTTCAAAGCTCTGCTCGATTGTGTGATATACAATTTTTACCGTGCATTATGGTCGTAAAGAAAATAGCTTTACTTACATGTTTAAACTAAAAACTACCTTTTTTACTTTTTTTCAGTGAAAGACGCCTGCCTTATACTTTTGCAAACTATACCGGGCAACATTGACATGGACCATTTCGAAAGTACACTGATTAAGAAATTTCCCCAAATTGTCAGTTATCATGATTTACACATATGGCAGTTATCAGCACACAAATACATTGCAACTGTTCACATAATTTTTCAGAATCCCAAAATCTATGCAAAAACTATTGACGAAGTGCGCCAACATTTCCATGATCACAGCATTGCCAATGTAACAATACAACCCGAATTTTATGATGAAAATACAGAGAATTCTTCATCGGTAGAATGTTTGGTCCAATGTACGAAACCCGAATGTTTGGATAAGGTTTGCTGCAAGGATTCCATGACCGATTTGAGGGAAGTAAGTGTTTGCCCGAATTCTAATATTGACGAGCATGAGCATGCTCATGAGCATACCAAAAAGTCCTGTAGTAAGAATAAAAAGCATAGTGAACATCATGCCCATGGCCATTCACACGAACATGGTGATAGTGAAGGAAGTAATTTTAAAAGTGATGAACAGAGTAACAGAAATTATAACCAACAAGTTCCTAATGAAAAAACGGCAACAGAAATGCTGCAGACAAACGACATACAAGGCGAAGCAAAAGAGGTACCAGCAAACATTCCAAGTTACAGGGAGATTGACAGCAGCCATATGGCCGAAACTTTAGTAGAATGTAAAACGTCTGAAATTGAAAAAAATTTAGAAAAGACTGAAATATCAAATGCAAGTCAAACTAAGGACAGTCAATTGCAACAAGTTTCAAAATCAAATATGACTGATAAGGAATCCACTTTAGGTAATAATATATGCTAAGCAGTTTTAAAAACCATTTAAGCGCGATTTCTTTATTTTATATACCACTTCATTACATTAATTTCTAAGCCCAACAAAATATGTTTACGAGCTTAATTCACAACTTGCACCACAACCACCATCGATAGTGATTTTACATATCCTATTATCGCAATAACTATTGGCAATAACTAAACATAAATCCAAATCGATTTCAATAAGGGGCTCCACTAGCACTCGACCAAATGTCAAATCACCACTTTCTTCCTATTATTCCGTACCATGTACGTGTTTAATATTTTCATCAACAGGCCCAAATAAAATACACAAGCTGAGGGCGAATTACGGCATTCGATATCTACTGAAATTCCTTTCCGTTTCGACATAAACGATATAAACATAACGTTTTTATTTTGTGTTCAAGTAAAGAAATACCGTTTGTGCTGTTTTTAATTTTTCCACCAGTACAAACAGTTTGATAAACGTTCAACATGTCTGCCAAATGTGTAATTTTTTTTTTACAAAATACAGCGGCTTTTGGATCTCTATCTTCAATTCTGCTTTGTATCTTGGATAATTTTTCTTGTTTCTTGATATATTCATCCTTTTCAATACTTTACTGACTATAACGTTACGTACCTAATAACATTATAATTCTATTTTAACTGTTTCTTTCAATATAGTTTTGCTTAATAAAAGATTTAAATCTAAATACTCATTCATGTATATATTTATATATTGTATTGAGTATATTGTTTTTAGTAGTTTTTGAATCTTAAAAGATGGTAGCGTTGACATGGATACTTATTTATTTTTTATTAAGTAAAACACAAAAAAGTGGTCAGTGTACAGTTTTAAGGCCTTATTCATAAAAAATATTTTTTGCTAATGAGACAAATTTTATACACGAAATTTATCTTATAAGCAGCTTATATATATATATATATATATATATATATATATATATAGTATATTATATGAAAAAAAAACTTATATAGTACATACTCCCATATGATCTACTTTGTAGCCAGCAGTTTCAGTTTAAATTAAGCATCAAGGCCTTAATAATTATATATGTTTGTACGTGTTTACATGGTGGTTATGTTGCCAGTTGTAATTAGGCACTCAACAAGTGCTGTAAAATTAATAAACTTTTATAACTTAGTCACTATTAAAATAAGGTTCATGCTAAGATATGTTATTCTTTAGCCAGTATATTTAAGCTAACAAACGATTTTATTTGTATTTTAATTTTTATTTATAAAAGGCCAAAGATTTTCTTTGTTTTGAAAGTATCTGTACATAAAGTTATGTTAAGTGTTCGATTCTAGTTAGCATTTAAATACATACACACATATGCATACATATGCATATGTGTGTGTATGTACATATATATGCATTATTTAGACATATTCAAACATAGATATGGTTAATTATAACCTAAAATATTTAATTTTTTAATATATACCTTACATGTCGCTAATTTATTTTAAAAGTGTTGAAAATCTACAAATCCAGCCAGTATAATGTGTGCTCATCAAGGTTGCAAAAGTACCTTCTTTTGGTACAATTCCAGACTCAAAAGTATAATGGTAAACTAATTGCTATTTTGGTACTATTCACAAAATTTCTCAGGTGATGTTTTTTTAAGGCATCCCCTAGTATTTCGTTCTAATTCATTTCCTTGTGCTTTATTTTTTCCTTTTTTTGTACTCACCTGTTTATATTCCAACAATTACAAATAACTTACTTTACCTTTTGTAATTTTGTTTTATTACAATTCCAAAAATGTTCATAGTTCGATTAAAAACATAAAAAAATTATTATTACATAATAAATTAAACAATCTGTATTTAAATCTTAATGCCAAAAAAAAGTTATTTTAATAAAAATTTGTTTTGTTAAATATTGTAAATACAAAAAAAAAATATTAAAATATGGAATCTGACGAATTAGCAAAATTTTATACGAACATATTTTAACTCAAGTAATCAGAGAAAAAAATGTGTACCCAAAAAATTATTTTTGATTTCAAAAATGTACAATTGTATGAGCTTCTTTTGTAATTTTGATGGGTTTCAATCCAGCTACTAATTATTATAATTTTATATCTCTCCTTGTGATATAGGATAGTAATAAAAATAGTTATTTGTTTTTTTCTGAAATCCTTTAAATTTTGAGTTGGCTTTCTTTAGAAATTTGTATGGAGATTAATTCTACATAATTCAAATGTTCGCAAATGTCATAAGCATTAGTTGTCACAAATAAATACAAGAACTGTATAATAATGCCCTATATTTTGATTGCACTCGGAATACCGAAGAGTGTAGTAACTATTTTTTTTTGTTTTGTGAAAATATTGAATTTATTGTAATTAAATATATTTAGCTCTTAAGTAAAATCTTTGACATTTCATTTGCCATATGCAGTGCTGTACATACATGTTACGTTAACCTAAAATATTAGTAAATGTTATAATGCTAGTGAAACAAATACATTTTGAGTTTTCTTAAAATTAGTTTTTGTTTATGTATTTACATACATACATATATTAATAATTGTTTGATACAAAATATCTAATTAGGTTAAATTAATCTAGACGTTATTTTTATGATAAAAATGTTATAAATTTTTATAAATAACCAACATAAAAAAATTAGAATAATTAACTCGATAACAAGAATATATCAAACTATTTTGTGTGGAAAAAAATTAACTCTCCATCTCTGCCTTGGATAATAGTTCATGTTGATTATCATTGTTAAAAAGACTAAGAGTTGATAATTAGTGATATAAATGTCTATTAATAGTGTGATAAATTAATAATAAAATTTTTGTGAACTAAAAATACTGATGGATTTCTAGTAAGTCCGATTATCCTGTTTAAAAATTTCTTTCTTAATATTTCATTCAATATTTTGGTGTCTTTGTTCGTAGTTTGTCCGGAAAAGCGTAGCCACTAATGAATAACCTTTTAATTCAGACAAGTGATTATTCAGAAAAACAATTTACAATAATATTTTATTTTACACAGATATGAAATCAGTTGATAATTACAATTTAAAGCATAGTCAAATTATGTAGTGTTCGAAGTAAATTTTAAATGTAAAGTTTCTGCTGTGTAAATAAATTAATTTTGATTTAGCAACAAATAAAGAACACTTTTGATTAAGAGTATTTAATCGTTTTGTTAGAAAATGCAAAGCAAATTTATTACTAACTTGCAACCGATCATTTTATAAAATCAGTTAATTATGGTTAGATACCAATCTTAATTACAATCCAAAAAATTTGGTTCTTAAAGGTTATAAAGAAAAAACACATTTTAAACGGCTTCCTTTTGTGATGTATTTAATATAAATAAGTACTTTTACGAATACATTTGAGTGTTTTATAACTGAATAAATATGTATGTAAATACGTCACCAGCTCCCATTACACGACCTTCTATATTAAGTAAACGTTTGTACGAAGATTTTGTACTCAACATTGAATCTCTCAAAAATTGCAAATGAGAATTTAAAACTTCTGCTAAGCTCCGGAGCATCGTACAAGGTACAGCTGAATCTATAGCGCACAAAAATTTAGCATTTTACATGTATTTGATTTGATAACAGGCCAAAACTAAAATTCAGTAACTCAGAAAAAAAAAATATTACATTATAAAGCTGATTTCGTATGATGATACATATCCCATATCAAAAAAATTTTGTACTGTAATTAAGAAAACTTCAGAGGAAGTTATCAAGTATTTTTTTTTGCCATTTTGGTAATAAGAAATATGACAACTGAGAAACCATTAAATGAAACAGGAACCATTAACAATTTCCAAAGTGTTAAAAAATTATTTTAGATAAAAAATTTTATTGGCAAGGAGTCTTCACATTAATTGCAATAACCGTCAAGTTTTTAATAAATTACTTATTCAAAATACCAACTAAATACTCCATGACAAATACTCTAATAATACGAGATAAATTTTCCGTGATATTGTAGTCTATGATCGACTCATTATCATCTACTGTATGCCATATTGTAGGAAATGGTAAAGGTATAATATGGAGTACAGGAACATTTCGTTTTAAAAATGGTATATGATCATCTTCTATAATAGACGAAGTTATCGTACTTGCTTGAAAGTATCTTTCACGATTGTGGACCCTCATACCGCTGCTTACATAGTGTTCCATAAGGCCATCTTGATATAAACGATCTTCTACATTGATTAAACGCATATACCATGGTTCCGTGTTTTCAAAAAAATTATAAAATTTAGGATCTGGTGCACCAAGTAGATCCAACAACATTAATATGTCAATTTTGGGTAAAAATCCTTGCGATTCCCATCTTTTAGCTAAATGTCGAGCGCCGTATATAGAGTCTTTGGGGCCCCAATTTTCAAATGCTTCTTCCCCATCAAAGAACAACAACATTAAACTTAGCTTTGAGTCTCTAAAAGGTTCCAGATGAGAATTTAAAACTTCCGCTATGTTTAAGAGCATTGCACAAGGTACAGCCGAATCTGTAGCACCCAAAAATTTTACATTCTCCATGTATTTACTGTCATAATGACATGCCAAAACCAAATAACGCTCCGCATCAGGATTGAGTGTTGCAATTATATTATGAAATTCCAAATTACCCATTATAGGAGCGGTATCATTAAAACTGTCCACTTCAATTGACCATTGTAGATCCTTTAAACTTTTAATTATATAGTCACGTACTCTTTTATGTCCTGGTGTACCGACTATTCGGGGTATTAAAATTTGTTTGGTGGCTTGCTTTAAATGTTCAACATTAGATAGCCGGCTTAAGTGGGAAAATTCGGTGTCACTTAATTCCTCTGTGGCATAAGGTATCTGAAAGAAATAAAAACAACTTTAAGTTTTCAATTACAAAAGCATTTATTTTTCACTTTAAAGCCAGTAATTAAACCCACCTGTCCTTGTCCCACTAAGAAATGGTCATTACTGTTATTGGCAGTCACTGACAGCAAATAGAATATGAACAAATGCAAACCTTTTAAATTCATTATAAGCCAACTAAGCTAATGCACGTTTAATAATTGTTTAAAAAATCAACAAGTGTTGCGCTTTATGTTTTCGTCTTAAGGCAAACTTTCGACCACGTAGTCAGTAGCACTATTTACAATCAGAATTTTGTTATTTATTCAACGTTGGTTTTAGCAGTTGTGTTTTTCTGCTTATTTTATACGCATTTATGGAGGATATATCTAAATATAATTTTTACTAATATAAAACAAATCTATTCTAAAAAACAAGAGATAAAAACAATTTCCTTTTATTGTTTGTTAATGACTGAATCTCTTCGTAACGTTATGTTAATTTAACACCGCTGTTAAATAAAAAAAAAAAACAATTTTATGGTAAGAAAGTGCGGTAGAACATTAACATTATATCAAAATTCAGTACAGAATTTGGTGTTCGTCAGAAAAGTTCAATTTATATAAAAAGTGCTAAATATAATAATAAATAGTGAATATTCCACCAGATAATTTAAAAAATGTTTTTATTATAAACAATGCACAGATCGGTGACTATAAGCAAAGGAAAATTGTCGTTTGTTTCCAAATATAATACAGCCGGCTAATTAGCTAAGCTGGTTCACCCACAACACCTAAAGAGCTATGCAGGTAAGTAATACACCAATTTCTCTTCATATATATGAAAAGTATGTCGGCATGTGTGAACAAATTGCATACAATGTCGCAGTTGGAAAACCCAAACGCATATTAGATGAAAATACCTGGAACAGAACCAATGGGCGCATTTATAACACGAAGTTATTGAGTTCATCTGTTGCCAACATGTCAACCATATTAATGGCGAAATGGCGGGAAATACTCAACTGTTAAGCTAAATGAAATTGCTCCATTCTACGGTTTGGATATAAACACTAAACTATTACATCCTTCCTCATTTGCAAATATGCACATATTCATGCATAAGTACTTGCAACTACTAACATTATTCTTACAAACATAATGAAGTCATATATCATTCTCTGATATAACCGCAAGTATTCCCATCGGTCTGTTTTTAAATAGTTAACATAGTCTGTGAAAAACTTAACAGGTCCAAAGTATCCGTCAACGAAAACAGGGTCGTTTTAAAACACATGTTTAATGAATTTACTTGAAATAACATCCAAATTAAGAAGAAAATGAAGAAAGGAAAGAATTGCAATAATAAAACTTACCAAATCGACCACTTCAAAACAGGCACCCAAATTGTAAATCTTCTTTGTTGGCAATATATTTTGTATGAAAGAAGGACTGCTTTCGCGCAGTTGATCTATTAGCGAACTATAAAATTTGGTGTTTTGTTTTAAATTATTTAACAAACGCATTTCTTATATATTGTGATTTGCTGTTTTCCTTACAAATTTAATTCAATGTTTGTTTTTGTATAAAATTACGCAAGTACATATGTATGTAAAATGTAAACATGTGTTGAGAGCGAAACTGTTATCTTTCAATTTACTTATAAAAACAAAAACTGTTTATTTACATTCATTCTTCTTTGGGGAACATGAAATTTGTATTACTACAAAAGGGAAATGGAATTGATCGATATTAATCTTACTTTAATAGTAAAAAATTACTTATCCAATAAAATAAAACTTTAATCAGCCTTCCTTCTGTTATCTGTGGAACTACCGAAGTAGGCTCTGTATATGTATAAAGCTAAGGCTAAATGAAGTGCCAAAACTGCGCCTACGGCTGAATAAATGTTGCTTTTGGTATCAGTTAGCATAAAGAATCTATCCAAGACGACTGCTTTTAAGCAAAAGAAGGTAACTACAGGCAGAAACACAATCAGTGAACAATAAAACAGCACGACTTTGAATGAACTATAATCTTTGATATCCTAAAAAGAAAAATTGTTAATTCACAATTCCTTGCTTTATTAAAAACTTACATCTGACATTTGTTTATTGAATTTAGCTTGCTTTGCTGCTTCGGAGTTATTGCTCTTATTCTTGTTTGCCATTTTTTAATCCAAAAAATTAATTTACTATAAATAAATATATTGTTTTCTCTTTTTGCTGATATTTGTTGTTATAAATAATGACAATCCGGTAAAATTGTCACATGACAAGCGAGCATGCATGGGGAAACGTCAAGTTAACAGAACCCAGAGTTGTACTGCCAGTAAAAGCAGTGCTCGGGGATTTGAAAACTTTTTAATATTCATACGTGGCTATATTAAATATATATATGCTAGGGTGTCACAAAAAGTTATAGATATCAAACTGAACTCATCAAGATCAGAAAAAATTATTAATTAATATCATACATTCATAAAATACATGCGAAAAACAACACGACACACTTCTAATTTCAAAATCGCCAATATCGGCTTTAATAATAAAGTGTGGCAATATTGTGTGTACGTAAGAAATTGTTTTTCCGTTTTCTCATCATCATTCATGTTTAGTTTACTTTAGTGACTCGATTTGTTTGGAACGACATAAACGGAGAACTAGCTGTTGAGTTTGAATATTGAGTGAAATCAAGTTATAAAAGAAGAAAATAATACCTAAATTGTTTTTCCAGTAAAATTAACAATCAACTTAAAGAACAAAAGTGAGTGTGTGCATTGAAAAAGCAACTTTTTTGATTAAAAATTCACAAAAATTGCATTTTAAGCAGAAAAAAGAAGTTGTAAAAAGGTAAAAAACAAATGTGCTTTTATATAATTTACAAATGTATATATATATATATATATATATATATATATATATACGCAATTAATTACAAAATATTATGTACGCCATACCATGTAATTTTTCTTTGTTTGATACATATGTACGTATGTAAATATGTACTAAGTATAAACATGTATTTTTCGTTGGTTCCATAATGGAAAAGAGTACTTTTGTATACATGTACTTACATATATTATTTAAAACGAAATATCAATAGGTTGCTGGTAAAAAAATAAGCTCTAAACTTTGTTGCATGCAATTGTTTTGTTATTGTTGTGTTTGTATGCAGTTATGTAGGTATCTGTTTTCCCTTCTCTATTATTTTCTGTTTAGTCTAATTGGGAAAACGCACATACTTATCTACACATACATGTGTATGTATGTGTATGCATGCATATAAAGTATATAAACATAATTGATTAACGAGATACTAATATTTGGTGGTATAAACAAAAAAAAAAATGTAAGCAAATGGGTGCATATATGTGTATCTGTAAAAATAATAACAAAGCGTGGAATGGAAAATACATAATATAAAAGTCGTAGTTTGCAGAAATCAGCTGTCTATACACAAGAGCAAAACTAAAATAAAAAAAATAGAATATAAACAAACACTTAAAAACAAAAATATAGGGTTACCAGTTAACGGGGAATAGTTAGAGACATACAAACATGTTATTTACTAGTGATGTGTGAATACATATGTTTTTATTCGTTTAAGTACATATATACTGGAATATATATATATATATATATATATATATATATATATATATATATAAAAGCGTATACAAATTATTTTTTTTTAAATAAATGACAAATAACAGATATAAATGTAAAAAAATAAAAATTTAATGTAACGGAAGCATTAATGTCATAAATATGAATATATATGTATATATATATATATATATATATATATATGTATATATATATAAATATACATATATATATATATATATATATATATATATATTTATATATATATATATATATATATATATATCTATATATATATATATATATATATATATATATATAGATATATATTTATATATATATATATATATATATATATATATATATCTATATATATATATATATATATATATATATATCTATATATATATATATATATATATATATATATATATATATATCTATATATATATATATATATATATATATATATATATATTTATATATATATATATATATATATATATATATAAATATATATATATATATATATATATATATATATATTTATATATATATATATATATATATATATATAAATATATATATATATATATATATATATATATATTTGTGTCAAAAATTGATATTCGCCATTATGTACATACATGTACATTAATTATTCGATGTAAAAATGTGTGATTGTGACAAAACATCACAGGAAAACGGATTCCTCCCGGTTTGTAATAAAGACAAATTTGTTATATAAAATCCTACTTCTAACCAACAAGAAGTTGTAATAGTGACTGTAATTGTTAGTCTAATATATTGAAATTTCTTTCTGATTTTAATGTAATAACTATATAATTTAAAATAGATTATTTTCCAATTGTGAAACTAAATGTAAAAACCGTAAAATTTGCATTTTACCTGCAAAATTCTATATAAAAAGAATCTTACAACAATTTTATAATATTTATATGTATGTATGTACTCTTTTGACACTATATTTTGCTTTATCTTTCCAGCAACCAAAAATATAAATTATTCATAAAACTTAAGTGAGTGCTGAACCGTCCTATAATTTAAAATAATAATAAAAACGTTGCCATCATATCAAAAAACACTGCTGCATTAGTTATACAAGTGATAATAAATTAATAAAATTTTTCATCAAAACAAAAGAAATAAAAATAGTTAAATAACTTTTCAATTTAAAAAAACCCACATCATGCCGTTTATTTCAAAAGATTGGCGCTCACCAGGAGAAGCTTGGGTTAAAACCGAAGAAGGTTGGGAAAGATTGAAAGTTCTTGAATGTGGTAAACGTAAACGGTGAGTAGAAGGATAATATAGAAATGCCATAATATTAATTTCACTAATATAAGAAAATCACTTGTCTAGCTGAAATATATTCCGAAATTCTTATAAAAAATGTATAGTTTAGGAAAAGGACAGATTTGTTTGTTTGTTTCAATGTTATTTGTGTTTTAAATGAATTTAAAAGTCATTGAAAAAAAGGCATGCACATATATTTTGCTTCCTCAAAGTCATTTGAAATGCAGCTGCCCAGGAACAATTTATTGAACTTTTCTTACTAACAGTGTTCCAAACGAAAAATCGTACACCAAAGTGCTGTAAACTCAGCATACGTATGTCATTTTTATTTGCATTTGCTTATGCGAAATATTTTATTTGAAATTTGAATAAAATAGAGCAAAAAAAAGTACTACAAGTGTAGTTTTATTTGCTAAAACGAATATTCGATAATATCGTTCGTCCTAGTTTTGTTTTATCATTAAAGACCTTAAATTGAAAAGTACATAGTAGTTACTTATGTATGTAATTGAAATGTTTCTAAAACAGGTTTATTAACGTTTTAAACTACTCTATGGTAAACATCATGCATATTTAAGGAGTTTTTCTTTCCGCCGCTATTTATAAGAATTCATGCATGTGCTTCCCCCTTTATGCCATAGTTGTGTATTTGTTTTTTCCGTAACCTTTAAACTAACCATCATTTAATAGAAAGTGAATTTTTAAATAGGATTATTCAATATACAATTATTTGATCTTCCTCTTGTGTTATATACGAAATGGAATTTTATATTTCTATTTCCTTGATTTTCATTCGCTTTATGGTGCAGTTTGATTTACATTTGGTAGTTTCCATGACATTTTTTTTTTCTGTGGGTGCAGCGAAATAATTGTCTCGTTCAAAAAGTTGCAAAGCCGAATAAAATTAGTTGTTGTTATTATATTTGCTTTTTTATGAAGGCTTTTTTGTATTTTGATGTATTTTTATTTGTTTTAAATGCCACTGTTTTCCGTTACATATTTACTTTCATAAAAAATTTTATTATGAAAATTTTACGTGTCTCAAAGAAGAGACATGTACATGAATTTAATAATTTTTAATATATAATTTAATATATAAGATGATTTCAATATGATAAATAAATGCGGGAAACACGCTATTCATATAGTTGGCTTACGGTGTAAAATATGATATTTTATGCCGCCCGAAAGAGTAGGAGGCGTCTAAAATTTATAATGACTGGCTGTTATTTTAGTTTGATATTTCATAGCTCATATCTGTCTTCACAGCGAGCGCGCCATGCTCACTCGACGACTGCGACATCGTGACTGACAAATCCGCATAATCGATAATTCCAACGGGGAACTTTTTATTACTTTTTGAAATATCGTATTTAAAAATATAAATTTGCCACCAGAAACCTGTATAAACTTAATCAATAATGTCATATTTGTTTCCTACAACGTTTTATAACTGATGAAAGCTTCAATAAAGAAAACGTTCCAAATATGCAAAGCATATTTAAAGATGTTTTATTTTGCGGTAAAATATTTGGTTTTTAGCGTACCCGTACTTTTGTACTTTCGTACTGTACTCTCACTTTACCGGACTTTGGTCAAAAAAAGTAAGGAAACATACCTATTGTTAGAATCTTCTGTACATGTCCTAAAATTCCAATTGCATTTAACATTTAATATGAAACCAAAATTAATTGAACGCCAATTTATATACGAAGTCAAAAACTAATAATTACTTGATTGCAAAACAACGTATCCATTATAGAATCAAATTCCAATTAAACAAATACACAACAAAACCCTTTTGTAAAACCAACAGCAGTTAAACTTTACGCTCTGTTGGATGTTAACACATTTTAATACACTGAAATTTAAATAAAAATATGTACAATTTTTAAGACTGCAAATAAAAAAAGTGATTCAAAATCATTCATATATTTTTTCGTATGAGTCCAATCTACGCTAGGATTGATTGGTCTATAGTTCTGCAGGCTCTTGTTAGTGGGTACTATATTTGTATGTTAGTGTGGGGGTCGGCGATTTGATTTCTGGAATAATTTTTGATATTTCTGTAGACAAGGCAAAATTTACTTTGTATTTTGCGTTTGTTTAAAATGGTCATGATGAAATAATGAGGGATGAAATAATGTGGGGGAGTCGCAATCTTGAAATTTACTGAATTTCTTTTGTTAAAAAAATACCACTTATCACTTGGCAATCGATTGATTTGAAAATTAAAATAGTAGTCTTAGAGCTCTAGGAGCAAACAAGCATAGCATAACACAAAAACCAGGTTACGATAGTTTTGAGGTAGCGGAAAGTTACAGATGGCCTTTAGGGTCCACCGTTCGTCATTTTCGTTGAATGTATCGTTCAGTTGATTGTTAATCATTTGCTGTCATGAATATTATCAGGACTTACATTATTTCTTATCAGATGTTTGCTCAGTGACTATTATTTGGATATTAAAAAAAAAAAAGATCTACACGAACAACCGTGCAAAAATAAATTTAAAAGTACTAATATCACAATAAATGTTTATCATCTTGAGAAATAATTACAAAACAAAGAAATAAAACAATTTTACTAAAAATATACAATTAACTTCAAGAACAGTTATTTTAATTTGTTAATTTTTGTTAACATGAAACTAAACTACCAACTAGATCTTATTAATACAGTGCAGTTTAAAACTGTAAGCATTATTAGTAAAACAAAGTGTAGCTTAAGGCTGTGTTTTGGAGATATAGATTAAGTTTAAACTTAGTTTAATGTAGTCTGATCTCTTGCTGTAGATTTATTTTTAAGAAAAACATTTCTAGCAAAACTTAGCTGTTCCGCCGAAACTGTATATGCAAACTTAGTCACAAGTTTGTTTTTAGATTAACTAAACCGAGTTTCACTAAGATCTCAAAAACACATTTATTTTGATTTTTCAGTAACTACCAAATGATCAGGAAGCAATTTCAAGCGCATGAAATGGCGTTTCGTAATATCCTAACGTTCCCTTAAAATTTGTTTTGTAAAAAGCCAGCAGTTGTATGTACGAATACATACAAATATCAGTTCTAAATATCTATTTTTATTTTGTAACCTACTTACACACACACACACATTTACATGCATAACTCTATAAATTTTTATATATAATAAAATCACTCTGAATATTTCCTGCATTTTCGTCTTCCATTGCACCATGGCCATTGAGAAATAAATGTGTGATGTAAATAAAGCCGAAATTTCGTAAAGTAAATAAATAATATCCTAATAAATTTATATAGTCTTAAAAATATCTTGTAAAATTTACTATGATTTTCTGAGGTGTTATTGGTTAATGCTCTTCGAAAGTATAAAAAAATTAAATATAATGAAAATAAATGTGACAAAAAAAGTATAGGGGACCAAAATCGTGATGTTTCAGCTATACAATCATAATATATGCTGAAGGCTCTTCTCTCATGGGAGTTTCATTCTAAACTTATTTTATGGCCAAATAGCGAAAGCAGATCAGAAAGTCTTATTACTTTATTCTCTCTTTTTATACCACACAACACCATATGTATATTTAAACATTTTTAAAATATTAAGACATTATGATATCTAAAACAAATTACATTAAATGCAAAAACGTATAAGGATAACATGCAAATATAAGATTTTATTTTAAAAGTTATGATCCAACCCCATTGTGCAGTGCAAGCTAATATAACGTATACACATTTACGTTAAAATTAAATAGACTACAACCATGAAACAGCACCAGGCAGCTTGAGGAAAAGATAGTATTTTCAGAAATTAAAAAAAAGTTTTAACGACGCATTTTTTCTATTTTTATTACAAAATTTCTTTACATACTTAAGATTTATTTAAATGACACACACTATCGTTCATGGTTTCGAAACCGAAACGAACACATGTGCTTCTTATCAATTACAAAACGTTGCAATATTAAAGAAATATAAATAAAATAACAATGCACTTGAATTTCATAATAGTAAATGTTTATATTAAAGGTCAGTTAATACAAACTTTATATATTTAAAACTTATTAATACGAGTTGGAAGAAATAAAAGGAAAATAATTGTCTTTCAATATTTTAAAATATCTGGTGTCAATTTACAATTACTGTCTAGTAATTTTTAATTAAAAATAAAGGCTCATAATAATAGCAGCGCATTGGTTTAGCAACAATGTTGTCTGTGTCTTGCAATCATGGCCCAAAATAAACTGGGCGGTAGCTATAGTTGCGTATGTATATGTGAACGTTGTTAGTAGTTGTGCCAGTAAAAAGTTCTATAATTACTTGAAATATATGACAGTACCTTTCAATAAAAGAAGTACTTGATATTGCTTTTATTTACCTTAACATGAATTTTGATTAATTGGCTTTTTTTTAAATTTAATAAACAACAACTAATAAAATTATTTAAAATTTGATCTAAGCCCTTTAGGACTATTTCCCTAGCACATAAAATTTACGTGGTGTTAGTATTATCGTTGAATTAAATTCCGCTAGCATTCTAGGGTTAAAAATACAAACTTTCAAGCACAAAGTATGTTTATAATTATTTATAATACATGAGAAGCAAAGTGTTCGTTTACTTAACCAATTAATTTGGATTGTGAATGCACTTTAAGAAATATTTTTATGCAAAATTTAGTCTTAAAACATATTTCAAAACTAAATATGTAATTTGTTATGAATAGGAACTCAAAGTCTACCCTGTTGATGACTATGGCATACAACGTTTTCTAGTTTTAGATGTTATGATTTGAAGATCGATTTATTTTTAAATTTTTATATACACAAATATTATTTTTGACCATAAATTGAGCATGACCTAGTTTTCACAATTTCTTGCTACGTATTCATACCTAAATGTATATATGTAGGTATATGTAAATACACATGTACATATGTATATATGTACATGCGTGTGTATGTGTATATATTAAGTTCTATGGTGGTTTATATTTATATATACCTGCACTTGCGAATGCATTTGTATGTATGTGCGTACATAAATGCATTATGCGTACTAATTAGTGTTGACAGGACAAAATATAATAACGTGCTCTTCTTTTCTAAAAAAGTTATTAACTTAAAGCTACACATTGAAATGTAATTTAAATAAGTTGTAATTTTTTGTGATACATGCGTATAAAACAATACCTTTTTAGCGCCATTATAAACTTTGCCTTTTTAATTGTATTCTATAGAAAGAAAAATCATATATGTAAACGTACATGACTTTTTGTAAGGGGATTCAAAGAAAATCGTTGAAATATTCATTCTACTCATTGAACTATTTATTAATGTTACGTCAGGTTAAATAGCACACTTTTGCACTCCTTTTTTCAGCAATTGACGAACAGCCTCATGCTAGTTTTAAGGCCATAGAGAGTAGTCATAGGCTTTCGTCCAATTTAGATGTTATTTTGATGTTGACGTCGAGAAGTATTTCCAGAATAAAAGAGAATATATGTATGTTTCATTGAGGTATTCAAGTGTTTGATCAAAATGTGTATACCCATGATGTAATAGAAAAATCAAATTTAGAAAACGAAATTTGGAGAAACAGGTCTATTGAGCAATAAATTTGTTCGCACCGTGTTGAGAGTCTATTTATGAGTTCACTGCTGATAATATTAGACTTCGTAGTCCATTGTAGTTTGAAATTTGTTTTAAATGGACTAGTTACGCTATGATCCAATTTAGTATAATCATAGCCCATAATTACAAAAATAGGTAAATTTTAAAATACGCTGTGGCCAGGGACTGTGTGTATTATACATATTTATAAGGCTGTACATCATCTATTAGTAGCCTTGATGGCTTAAGTTTTAAAAGTGAATCCTGCAGTTTTATCTCTATTTTTCATACAAATACTATTGAATTAATAACACTATTATCGGTTTCTTCCTTTTTTTGTTCTTTTTACATTCCAGAAACTATTTTATAAATATAAAATGTGGCATGTATTTTTTCAAAATTTTAATGTGTCTTGGCCCTTTTTATTTTATTTCATAGATCAGAGCTTTAGTAAATATAATTGAATTGTTTTTAAATAATTATTTTTTCAGAATTTGCAATTTTATTTTCAAAGTTCTTGGAAATTCTATCTTAAATAACTATATTTATTCAATGCTGGATCATGATCTTTATTCTAAATAATTAAAATATCCAATTGGTAATACAAATGGTGCGTATCTACAATAATATCCCCCACACATTTCATAAATCCGGCACAATGCACTGCATGAGTAGAGTTCATTCCCTAAGTACCAGTCCAAATATATAAAAATTATATTTTAACAGGACTTAAAAAACTTGTACAACCGCCTAAAAGGGGGAAAAACGCATTTTCATGCTCTTGCAAGTAGCTCCCTAATATCCTCGAATTCCTGCTGAAGTATAAAAATGATCACTGAAAATTGCGATTTACTTGCACTTTCTATAGTCAGGTCGTTACCGTGTTAATTAATATTCACTACATACATATTATGTATTTATGTATGTACATATATCAATAAATAGTCCAATGAAATAGTTGCCACTATTGTAGTAACGTACACTACTCACATACATGTATGTATTTAAATATATATATATTTTTTGTATTGTATATAAAGAATATCTAGTGGAAACCTTCACCTCATTTCTTCAATGATGTAGTTTTCAACTCTCTTTTATTATACTGTTGTTGCTTTCCTATATACTAAATATTAATGTATATACATAAATACGTATGCGCCAATAACCCTCGTTTCACGCCGTAAATGAAAGACAACACAAAATAAATATGTACTGGTACATATGCCATTTCAATATCAACTTGAAATATTCATAAAAATTCACAGAATTCCAGTTAATTACTATTCAGATAATTATATTTCTATTTGTCATATTAGTTATATTGTTCTGAAAAACAAAATGGTTATTGTATAAGTATGTTCTTCTATATTCAGGATTTTGTTCTATTAAATTTTATGTCACATTCTATAGGAGCACAAAAACATTTAATTTGGTGTTGTTGATTGAAATTTTTAACGCTTATCCAATGATACCGGGATCCAATGATACCGGCATGGATGTGTTAGTTGTGCACCCACTGACAATATCAAAATTTGATGGACGAAGTAGTGCGAGGAGCACAATTGGGACATACAAGGAATTTCACTTAAAGCGGAGATTTTTTATTTTTGGTAAAAACTCATTTTGTAAACGTCGTCATATGAAACACAATAACGACGAAAATAATAACAGATTTTATAAATTTACAGTTTGTGTGACAGTGTAGCCATTAGAAGAAAAAAAATTCACAAACATACCACTACAAAAGTATTTGAAAATTTATAAAATATAAATGAAACTAAAATGAGACATGGTCACACGGCAACGATTTATTTGGTTGTTCATGGTGGCGCATGATGAACAATATTCGTCGTTCATCTCAGTTGTGTTTCCAGCAAAAAGAACAAATTCTCGATCTTCTTTCCCATCACTTCCTTTCACAGTTCCGACGCAATATATTGCATTAGTAGGATCTATAGCCTGACATGTGGTTAAAGAAAAAAATCGGTAATTTTTATATAAATATAATATTTTTCTTCTTGAATATTTAATACCAGGCTTCCATCTGTCATGTACGCTTCCAAACAATTATCGCTACTTATACAAAGAAATGTCAAATTAATTGGACAAAAAAATTTGACGTTAAGGGGTGTCACACAATTAGCATTGTGCATGACGCCTGGACCACCCTTTATTACAGCAGAATCCTTAATAATTATTTATAGCAAATTGTTGCATAAAAAGTATTTATAAAAAATTAAAAAT
This sequence comes from Linnaemya vulpina, assembly GCA_963675445.1. Lineage (NCBI taxonomy): Eukaryota > Metazoa > Arthropoda > Insecta > Diptera > Tachinidae > Linnaemya > Linnaemya vulpina. Next base: position 81,560,393 of record OY776278.1, on the reverse strand, counting down.
AGACAGCTGATTACACAAAATGATTTTTTTATGACTGCCAATCATGACACATAAAAAGAAATAAATTTTTTGCACTTCAGATTTGTTTATTGATTTTGTGTAAACGGTGTGGAAAGTTATTTGCCACACAAATAACGGTAACGGCATATTTTCGAGCCATCCATTATTTGTTGGCATGTAAACCAAACATCGTTAGTAAATATAAAGTGGAAAGATGTTATACGTTTCCTTTTGCGCAAAGCAAATTCCATTTTCATCCTCTTGCTATTCCTGATATTTTGAGATTATGCAACGCCCACACAGACATACATGCATAGCATGTGCATATCCTTTTTACCACTTGAAAACGATGTTTCACGGTAGGAGACCGTTGTTCGGACTACAGAACGTGGCAGTGATAGAAACAGTCTGGGCGAGGCATAATAATTTGAAGAAACTTATGGCTTGTTAACACGCTATTTTAGTTATTATCCTGTTTCGAATGTAGTCAGTTAATATTGAACCGTTTGAATAAATGCTCGCAATTTGAAATCTGTATTCGAACAGCACATTTATTGGTTCGAAATTAAGTTCAGATTTTCTATCCGCTAGCTCAAGGGAAGCAAAACCAATGCAACAACAAAAAATTTAGAAATATATATTATGGTGAAGTTCTTAGAACGCATTTAAATTATAGAACAAAGTTTAAACACTAACAGCCGTCTTCATAAAATGTAATAAGTGTATTTTAGAAAATTTTGTTTCAAGTGCTTTTTATTAATATCTCGCATATATTTGACCATTATTAATGTCTTCCCATCCTTTGAGAATACAATCGGACCATACCAAGTTGCATGCTAAGAAACGATCAAATTGTTTCTATTAGAATACTTTTCATTTTTATAACCGGAATATATGCAACGATGCTGCAGACTTTTAGTTCGATTTTCGTGTTGTAAATTAATTTTTAATATTCAATCGTGAATTAACTGGTCGCAATGGTCAGAAGGTTAAAATGATGTCGAAAAGATTGAGTACTTCTTCTATCTGCTTACCTTTATCATGCCGTAATCGTTAAATATGTACCTGTACCATATTTAATATTTGCTTTTACTATAAGTATATCGTCAGCTTAAATGCAAAATACGTATCACCACTTTTTGTTCAATATTCCAAGTTCTTTCCATTTTATAATGTTGTTAAGTTCTTCTGTAAACTTTTGAAACATGATGATACGTTATTTTGCATTTGAGATGGCGATATACTTATTGTAAATTGTAGTTTATTTTAAGGATAAATAGCATAAAAGACTATAGAGCAAAGATACGAGTTTAAGTTTTGCATTTAACTATATTATAGCTTGTGTGTGCGTGTGTGTGTGTGCGTGATTGTGTTTGTGTGCTGAACAAAGGTGTAATTAATTGTAAATTGTTAAGTTATCTAGAGTAACCTTGTGTAATTAATTACTAAAAGTTCTGAGAACTTTGTTTGCTTTGAAACGTTGCTCTTTTAGGTTTTAAATGAATCATGGAGAAAATATGTAACATGAATGTATCTAAAAGGTTATTCCTATTTTTTAGTTTCAAAGTTAAATAAAACATGACTTTAATTCATTATAATACTACTTGGACTTTACCACTTCCATTATATAGTAAATATTCTCCAACTCCACGTCCAGACAATATAAAATATAGGGCACTTTAACTACTACTTATGAACAACAATCAACTACTTCTGGCAGCCTGAGCATACTCTAAGGACTCGAATGAAACCAAAATCTGTTAGAAATGTAATTTGCTAAAGAAAAAGACAGCAGAAGTGTTTCGTTTCTAATATTGTCTTGAAGTGACATTGACAGATAGTTACAGAATGAATTTACATAAACACTCTTTGGGTGTCACACAAAAAGGTGTAACTTCCAAAGTCGCAAGTTCTTGACCAATTGACGTTACAAATCCTAAAATTATACGTTCTTAAACGTCCCGTGCAATAGATCTAAAATCGGTCATATTGTGTAACTCGTGACACAGTGTTGTTGATACCATATATCGTCCATAAGGATTGAGAAATAGGATATTTTCTACTATAGACAGATTTCAACATCTTTAAGAAGGAAGGATTTGTTTATTAAAGTTGTTTATTCAAATAATCGCTGAAATCCTATTTGCAAAAGAATAATTTTAGATTTGTTAACTCTTAAATTATACAATAAAAAGAAATTTTTGTTGATAGATTTACATTGAGGTAAAAAGGACCTGTCACAGAGCACGTCACGTCACAGGCTCCCAGGGACCAGCAACCGGTTCCAGTTCTAGAACTTTATATGAGAGTCAATATAGTTAATTAAGATGTAAATTGTCCTACTGTAGCGGTCTTAATACCACTGAGTGAGGATGTTAAGTAAGCACTTGTGCTCTAATTTTGTAATGTCACGAGTTAGGATTTTTTGTACCATTCCAATTTTCACCAATCGTTATAAAATGATTTTCTGTTGATTTGTCCTACGCATTCGATTTCCAGGACATACTTGATAAAATAAGGAAATATTGCACATGGAATTTTTTAAATAAATCAAACTTTTTAATACTCGATTTAATATTACTTTTGAAAAATCCTCTCAATATGTATTTGAAGCTCATCATGTTGCAAGATGTAGCGCAGTTATTTGAAATACAGATTAAATTACAAATTATATGCAACACACATGCATGACTATATGTAAATGATTTTCTGAAATAAAAAATAATCCTAAAAGCCGCCACATGATGCAGATAAAGCATTCGACGACTTATGTCAAAGCTTTCAAACGTTCATTTACCTTTTGGTTTATATCTCTTAACAAAGAAATATTGTATCTTTTTCTCTTCGTATTTTGTAAAACAATTAAGCTAAAAAAATATCTATAAGTATGTGTGGATATGTACATCATATACGAATATGGTAGATATATTTGGAGTATTCATTCCTATATGCTGACTGACTGGCGGTTGGCTGGCAAACTACAATAATGTGCATTCATTTAGCCAAGTACGAATATATAAGAAGTTGTTTGTGTGGAAATGTATAAAATAAATAAAAATTTTATTCTAAAAAAGATGAAACTTCAAGCAGAATATAGACATTTTGCTATTTTTAAATAATCTTTCACTCTGTTTTTAGTTTTCTTTGTGATTTTTGTTTTTTTTTCTAGACGTTTGCAAATGAAAAAGAAAACTAAATATTTATGTATCCAATTACTTTTCACAAGATAGAGGAAGTATAATTAATTAAATTTAACGCTTTGACAGAAATAATGAGTTTTGTTTTAGGAAAATTATGAACAATAAAATGACTGACATAATTTTGTTTAAAATTCTTAATTACGTTGCAAAGTTGAGATTGAAAGATTGAAAAATAAAATTACAACTTTTGATGTAATTTTTAGAATTGTATTGTTTTAATTGAAAGTTATTATATATAAATTATTCTTACAGCAAAAAAACTAAAGAAAAATAGACTAGCAAAACCTAAACTATAAAGTTTTCGTTAGTCACTACACAAGCCTATCAATCTTCTTGCAGTTATTTGTGTAAAACTTTATTTTTGAGTTGCTGGAAGTATTGAAAGGTTTCATGTGATAGTATTTTCACACTGAAAGATTACAAGGTTTAATCTAGTATTAAAATCATAACCATGTGATTTTGCGTTCGCACTGCAGATATAATAAATTCACAGTCTGTCCAATAAATTTAATCACAATAAATTGAATCTCTCATTGAAATCGGTGTATTTGTTGTTGTATTTTCCTCCACATTTTATAATACATTTTAGTCTAAAATAGAAATTGTTTTATATTTTACAAATTAATATTTTAAAAGTATGGAAATACTTCTACAGATCGAATAAATCGCACATTGTTTCACATAAAATCATGCACACTCTGAAATAATATATGCAGAAGTCGTGGATTTTTCTGTGCTTATTTAACACATTTGGGACGATACAAATTCACAAGAGTTTCAAGAGCGTCCAACGCATCCTGGAAATTTCACAGTTTACTGTGGATTTTTGCTGGATGCGCCATCGGTTTATATATCTTTGCCAACTACGTTGGCCAGACCCATCACTGTCAATGGCGTGCGCAATAGGCCGAAGATTATCATTTCTTTTTGCCTGAATCCGACGATCTGGACAGCAACGACAGAACGGCGATACGTACCACGCAACTCATGTCACATTGGATATTCTGTGCCAGAGTCGTAGAAAATTTAGAAGCCGTGAAGGATATTTGAACGATATTATATTCCACATATAATGGCATCAATAAGCCTCTCATACGAATCAAAAGATGATGTCTCAAATACACTATATTTTATTTATGTAGGCCCTGTACAAAACTTTGAAATTCGACTACTATTTTAAGCCGAATGTGTCTACTTATCGAATATAATTGAAAAAAAAAAAATCAGCCTCGTTAACCTGATTGCAGAGAATAAAGTCAAGTGCTTGGCCGTGCATCTGCCATTTATTATAGATCTTCAAAAAAAAACTCATACATTGTTTAGATTGAAAACTTTAAAAAGAAATACTCTATTAAAATGTGATGCTCAGAACGTTCAACATTTTAATTAAATAATACTAAATTATAAACTTATATATGTCCACACATACACATTATATCGGATCTAAGAAAACAGTTTAAAACAATTGCCTCTTTGAAAGCCATACTGACTGACATGCAGTTAATGAATTATTTCCAATATAAACTCAAATTGATTATTGTTTCTACCACCATCATGTCCACCACATTTTCTCAGCCTTCTTCTTTTGTTGCAACAAATCAAACCATAATAATAATATTCCTAATTACATGTTAAATGCATGAGTTTTATGTGCCACATTTCTAAGGTCATGGGTTGGTTATTTGGTTTTGTGTTTAATTTTGATATTTCTCTTTTATATGCCTGTTCAAGTATTCTATCCTTATTGCTGTCAAAAACACCAACACATCAGCTTGTCCAGTGTCCTTGTAAATGTTTTTCTTTCTGTTTTTTTCTTTTGCTCCTTTTCAAATACCCTTGATGGCTTGATATTTGCAGCTGAATGTGTTTGTAATTTGTGTTTGCCGTAATGATGCAATTTTGTTTTTTTTCCTTTCTTTTAATTGAGGTTTTTAAGTTTCAAGCTTAAATTACAATTTGATATCAGTTTAAATTACAAATTGGCATTCATTTTATAGTTTATATTGGGAACTTTTTACTACCACGTCGAAAAAAGACAAGAAAATACAGGACCTGTGCTTGTGTTTCTTGAAAAGTTTTGAAAATGATAATTTTGTATATAAACGAACTAAAAAATTATACTTTGATTTAGCGGCATTAAAATTCTTATACTAGAATATGACTAGACCGAAGCCAGGCTGTTAGCTGTTAAGTATCTGTCGTCTGTAGTGAAATTTATTTAGTAAAAAGTTTGGGATTTCCAGCAAACAGTCTGTTTTTCGGAATTCAATTTTCACAATCACTTCTGGCTTCTGCAACAATTTAGCTTGTTGGCGTAGTTACCGAATTAGAAATGATCCCCCTTGATCATTGATCTTAAAGAAGAATCAAATCGTGAATAGTCCTCTCCGTAGGAGGATGATAGAAATGTTTTGTATATTTTCGCATGAAAACATTTCAGCTCCTGCGCTCACTATAACTCTTATACAGATAAAATTAATTGATTTCCACAAATAATTTTATTATCCATTTTTTACCTCTTCTATAACAGATTTTATGAAAGTTACCCTTATTTATTATTACTATCGTTCTAGCTTAATGCAATACAAATGTTGTTTAATAAATTATTTAACTTTCTAAAACTTTAACGTTCCAATAATTATTTTCTCTTTCCACTCTGTGGCTGGTTGTTTGTCAACTTTCTTGAATTTAATGATTCGAATAAAAAGATAATGTAAATGGCTGCAACATTTTATAATTGCAAATTCATTAAAAATTTATTTAACAATCGATTACATATTGTTCAGCTTAATTCAATTTTTCTGTTTTCTATCCTTTTCTCCTCTCAATTTATAGACTTCCATCCACTAGCGAAGACAATTATGAAAGTGATGATAACAACGAGGAAACAATACCACCGCACTGCCACATAACCATTCGATGTACAAAAGAAATAGCCGGTTTTAATGGACTGGGTGAAGCTGTAAGGCGTTTAGACTTCCGCAGCTCTGTACGAGATCGCCGGCGTTTTCACTACATATGTGCTTTGCTACGGCTGCTGGTGGCCCATAAAGGAATAGCTAATTTGTCTGGCAGTGCACAAAAGCAATTGCTTCAAATGGTCGAAGAGGTGGCTTCACATGGTAAGTGCATAAGTATGTGTGTGTTTGCTTGATTGCCAGCTTGTTTATTTCCTTTAATTTAAAACATGTACAGGCCAGTTGTGTATTTAAGTTTCAATTTCCGGCTTTATTTATTGCAGTTAGCGATAGTCAACAACATTTAAATGTGTTACGTGGCCTGTCTTTGCAATTGCAACACATTGTATATCAGGAAAATCAAAAATGTTGGGGCAAACCGTTGGGTAGTTCAAATTTATGGCAGGAGCATGTTGAAACGATTAAACGTATACAACAAGTGGCCAATCAAATTGAAATAAGAGAGGTAAAACGTAAATAATATTTCTTCAATTTCATTTATGGTTAGAAATTAATAATATATACTTTTATTTATATATTCAACAAGCCTGGTCCTGAAATACGTCCAAAACTACACGATTTACCCGAGGAATGTATAAGAGAAATTATTTTGCGTATAGGTGATCATAGAGACTTGGAGGTGAGTGAAATTTAATACATTTTGTTCAAAAGTACGAGAAACATAAATTATTATTTAACTTTGTTTTATAAACTTATTCGACCTTATTTTTTGTTAATTTATTAGGTTTATTTGAGCAAAAGGTCCATTATTTTTTATTTTTTGTATAAAAATTAAGTCTTTATTGTAATATTTCGCTACTTCTTTGTGTACCTTCCTCAGGGATATGTAGTTTAATATTAAATGTTTTTCTTTTTTCAATTTAACATACACAAACAAAAATTATTTGAAACAAAATTTTTTTAATTCACAAATACAAACAAAATATTTTTGGTCAAAACGAACAAATATTTGTAATATTGTTCATAAAATAAAATAAAATACTCGGATATATAACATTACGAAACCGTTCACAAATTTGGCTTCAAAATTTTTGCTGTAAATTTGATTTTTTAATTAATTAAATCAAGCGATTCAAAATGAAATTTAAGTATTCAAAAGAATTGCTTCATAAGCATGCACACATACATACATATATATATTTTTCCAAAAGGTAGTTTATAAAAGGTGATGGGTTTGAATTTTTCAAATTTCAACAAGATTCAAATTGAAAATTGTGGTGTTAAACAGCGGTTCCCAAACAAAGTTTAACTAGTAATTATATATGTTGGTTTTAATTTTAGGCCTCAGCTGATGCCTGGAAAATCATGTCCAAACTTGTTAGTGAACAACGCATTTGGCGTGAATTGATACGTTTTCATTTTAATCCAAATCAAATTGAATCGATTTTGGAATTAAACAAAATGAAACATTTAAACGAAGTCAAAGATGGTAAGAAATTTTATCATCAATTGAGACGCACCTACGGTCTTAATGATGATTATCAATTTGCTGAGATATTGTCATTGTGCCGGTATTGTTGCTGTTTATTTTGGCCCTCGGATGGTCATCCTTGCATAGTAGATCAAAGTCCTGACTATAGGCAAAGATTAGAAGAAGCTGGTGGTCAGTTGGCTTTAACCCAACCAGTTCCACCAGCACAATTTTTGAAATTTTTTTCATTGTAATTTGTATTTTAAGTTGTAATAAGTTACGGAAAAACTGCATAAATGCATAAAAATTTTAAAAATGTAATGATTTTGTATTTAAAAGCTAATGGTGATAAAAACGAAAAAAAAAAAATTGTGAAATAAAAATTTTAAATTAACAATAATATGAAAGAACAAAGAAAAGTTTGTAATATGTGAACAATCAAGAGATCAAACAGTTTTGTTAAAAATTTATTAAAACGAGTTTCAACTGAAAAGTTGTGATTGTTAAAGTATAAGGAAAGTTTCTTAAAAGTTTAATTAATTAAATTTATTTACTACTGTCTTTTATGTAAAAACAACCCGATTATTTTAATAACTTTTAAGTCATCAAGTGTTCATATATACATAATTTTTCATTGGGTACTATACCTCTGAAAATAAAATGCATTCACTGAAATTGAATTTATATATAATCGCAACAACGGTGGCTTTTTTTTTCAATAAAAACCAATTTTCAACAATTTGATTTGTTTGTCATGCGAATTTCTTAATTTGAACGCATTATTTACGATATCAAGTGTGACTGCAATATCCTGATTATCGGAGATGATCAATAGATAAGAAATTTATTGCACTACAGAATATCCATTCTCTAACACATCTAATGTTTTGGGAGCTCAAAATTAATACGGCTGCTTCTAAGTTGTACTGCCATGTTATCAAGACTTATAGGACCATCCAACAAAAACCGTTTACGGCCCAAGCAAGAATTGTTTATAATTCCATTAACTTGTATGTGAATCGAAAAGCTTAAACTCGCTTTCTTGTAGTTTCTATTTATTTATTAATTTAATTTTTTTATATACTCTTTAAGTAAATGAGCAATGTGATCATTATCAATATGAATCCAAAAATATTTAAAATTGATTTTCATTAGGCTGTATTGTTTAGGTGTATATTTACAATTTTAAGTTTAAATACGATATTATTATATATATAAAAAATTTATCATTTTGAAAAGTAGTTAGGTACGAAAATCAGTAAATAATTTCTTAATTAATGTGATTAGTATTTTTTATTCAAATCAATTCGACTCGGAAAATTAATCATCCGTGTTTTATCCTACTTTGAGATTCGAAATTTTTGTCATTAAACTAAAATTTAAAATTTTTACCAAGTTTTGTTAACAAAGTCTTGATTTTGAAGGAGAGAAGTGAAAAAGGAATGGATGTGAGTACGCACTTTGATGTTCTCAGAAATCTGCTTTCATTCGTCATATATAAAATATTTTGTTGTTGATATAAATAAAAGTACATTTATTTGAAGTTTCTATTATCAAAAAACTTAAAAAACCATGATCAATTTGGCTTTTAGAACATTTGCAAATTGTTATATAAACATAAATAAGCCACCCATTTTTGTGGTACGCTTTTATTTATCGCATCATTTTCTAGTATGTATAGAACATAAATGATTTAAAAGGTATTTTATAAAGATATTCAAAGTATGTATATTTTTTCAGAATTAATAGAGAATTAAAAGTGATTAAGAAGCGTTTTAAATCAGCTCAAAAAAACATTATTTTTAATTGCCTGGTGAAAACAGAACAAGTGCTTTTTGTTCTTGCCTAGAAATGTGTTGTGTACCGAATGAAAGAAAACGTGATAAACAAATAAATATTTGAAGAAGGATTCGCATATAGTAGTGATACATACCACTTGACATTCTAATTGTAAATATGAAGTGATCAAATTTGGACTACCGTGGCGATCCTAGTGATAGTTATTTTTTCAGCCAATATACAATTAAAAAATTATAATAATTCAATTTCATTGCATTAAAAAAATAAAAATTTATTGCGCAAATAAGATTTTAGAGTATTTTGGAACTGAAGCTGTGCAGAAAATAATTTTAGTTTTATCATCGCATTTAAAGAGCGACAGTAGTTGTGCAAGCTTCCACTTCTACTTACTGTTCTTGCAAAGTTTTAGTATTAAAATAAGTTTCGCTTACAAAATCACTTTATGTGTCAGTAACTTGGGAGCTATTAACAACTTCTCATGCAAGAACTATGATTCTTGTAAATATGGTAAGCGAAAGTCTTGCTTAGCTTCTCTTACAAACTTTAAACTAGTAGGATTATTCCTAGAAGATAATGAGAGTAGTTTTGAAAGTTTTCTTTATATAAAATAATTTTTTCAAGTTATTTCCAATTAAAACCTCTCAATATTTTTGGAAGAAAATAAATATAATATTAAAAAAATTGTATATGTATGCTTAGAAATAAGTATTGATTGTATAAGAAATTAAAACTAAAAACCCCCGACCAGTTTGAAACTTAAAGAAATTACTAAAAGCTTAAAATGATGATAATGATGTTACCACAAGAGCTCGTTAACTGTTAAGCCTCTTTTAAAGTTAAACTAATACTAATAATAATGGAAAAAAACACAACAAAGAAAATATTTAAACAAGAATATCTTTTGTGCTGAATTTTTTTGAGCATAAAATGAGGAATAAAAACTAAAACTAACTATTTTTTAAGTAAATTAAATTCACTAACTAGTAGTTGCCTCTTAAGATACATACTAAAACTTGAAACTAAAACTAAATTGAATTAAAAACTTATATAAAATATGACGCATAACTTGTTTGAAATCTTAAAAGCAAGACTATTTACTAGGTTCTACAACCTAAACTCAATATTGTATTAACTGTGCTAACTTCTTTGAAGAAGAACTGGCTTTCAATTTAAAAGAAAATCTCAACTAAAATAGTAATAATAAATGTTTAAACTAAATCAGAGAATTACCAACACATAAATATATATACACATACATAGATATTAATTATATATACATGCATATAGTATTTATGGATCTATTGTATTAGTTTTACGAAATAAAAACAAAAGATATATTGATAATAAAATGATCTATTATGAGAATAATTGGAAAATAATATTATTTAAACAATTTTACTTAATGATAATTGTTTTTATTATTGTTATTATTATTCTTTTTATTATTGTTATTATCAGCATTATTACTATTGTTATTAATATTATTATTATTATATGTGAGGAGGGCTTAAAAAGCTTTCGCACTTACAGTGGCCGTCGCCAGCCAATACCCCTTCCTTTTCTGGCATTTGCCTTTACGGAACCGCTTTCAGCACTACTTCGTGAAGGCTCAGAATTATTATCATTATTATTATATTTTATTATTATTATTATTAACATTATTATTATTCTTGGAATAGGAGGGAGGACTTAACCCATAACTATCTTACACCAAGACCGGCCAATGGATTTACTATATGAGTCGAAACTTTCGCAAACGAAATTAATATGGGACAATCAATCCGTTGTCAGTAAGAAAAATAATGAAACCCTAAGATATCACATAGTTCAATCTAGGATAGATTTACAATATATGTATGAGATAAACTTATATAGGCATTGTAAAAGTGTCGCTATAATATGGATTCCAGGAAATCAAGGTTTACCTGGAAATTAAGAGGCATATAAGCTCTTAGCTTATACCCTTTTCTTTGTATTAGAAGCTCCCCAAGAGCGCACAATATGCCACAAAGGCATAATGAGAATAAAAAGAAAATTACTCTCTGAATATGACAAACTTGTTCAAAAAAACATAATTGCACATTTTGAATATTAATTCTAGTTACTCTTTTTTACTAAATATTTTAGTGATTTTAAAAGTTTAAAACGCACGAAATCATAAAAAACTACATCATTTATAACAACTATGAAAGTGTGTGTTATTTTTAATATTCGGGTTTCCACAAAACTCTATTAGTAAGATTTTTAATTTTTGTTATGTAAGGCTTTTGGCTTAAATGACATCTTAAGGAAAATCTTGGAGTTGTGGGAGCGTTGAGAAGTGTACTCCTCATACGATGTAGTGTCTATGGATTTGTAAATTTTTATATAATTGTTATAGTGCTACTCTGTGAAGTACAGCGTGCCTGGTTAGTAGCAATAAATGAAACAAGAAACAAAACAATAATTTAATAACTAAAATAAAACAAAATAATAAATAAAACAATTGAGAATATTTTATTGAAAACTCCAAATAAATCAGTCTTTGGGTTTCTGAAGATTTGTTAATATCCAATTTCATAATGTTTACATCGAATCAGTATATATACTCCCGGGAACGGCGAAATTTCGGAAGACAATGTCGTTTCACTGATCGCACGCAACCGTTGTTCAACATTTTTCCCAGCTCAAGCCAACGTCTTAATTACATACTTCGTAGTCCTGTAAATACCAGCACGCAGTTAAGTGACCAGAAAGCTTTTAGCATAGTGGAGACAGAAGATGTGACATACGCCGAGCGTGGCATGGATCATTATGAGGGTGGGTGGCCCAAAGAGGTTAACATAAATGACGAGGAATCAACTTTGAGATATAGAAAAAAGATTGAGCGAGAAGATAACTGGGGTATTCAAGTGACTCATTTGGCACTGCAAACTAACAATGTGGCCGAAATCAATAACACCGTAAATATTTATCAAGAGTTTTTCACCGACTTACCTCCCGAAAATTTATGTGAGGTCTTTAAGGAACAGTTCGAGGCTAGACAAAAAAATATATTTCATGATCCCATAGTGGTTTCACCACGGCCAATAACGGTTGTGGATTGGGCTCCCAATGATGTGCAGAAGTTCTTGGTCTTGTACACCAACATACCTTTGAAACGGCTTGATGAAGTAAAGCCTATCAAAGGTCATACTCGTAATAATTTTTACGTATGGGACTTGGATAATCCTCTACAGCCCAGAATAGTTTTTGAATGTGACGAGCCGGTATTGAAATCATTTTTCTGTCCAAAAGATGAAAACTGGCTGGCTGGTGGACTGCGCTCTGGGAAAGTATGTGTGTGGGATGCTTTTGCGGGCAATATGCCAAAAAGCGTTTGCCCTCTAGAATTTGCTCATAGAGAAGCCGTACCGGCAGTGTGTTGGGTCCATTCAAGAAGTAATACAGAATTTTACACCGGCTCGTACGATGGTTCGGTTAAGTATTGGGATGGACGTGATTTAAATACTCCTCTACAAGAGATTTTGTTGGATCCTAATATGACTGATGAGCAATCAAGAGATCGTGCCCATGGCGTTACCGTTTTAGACTTTGAGTACACCATACCGGTGCGTTTCATAGTCGGCAGTGATATGGGCAGTGTTTTTGTGGGTAATCGGAAAGGTATGACACCAATGGATACTTTCGCTGCCGGTAACTATCGCCTATTTAACGGCCCCATAAGAACCATTGAGAGAAACCCCTTCTTTGTCAAAAACTTTTTGATAACTGGAGATTGGTGTGCTAAAATATGGACTGAGGAGTGCAAAGGCTCGCCCACTACTCTACTGATAAAAAAGAAAACTGAAATTATGTGTGGTACTTGGAGTACTATGCGATGTTCTCTATTTGTCACGGGCGATATGGCAGGCGAATTAGATTTTTGGGATCTATTATTGCATCAACGTCGTCCTATATTCTCATTGAAGTTCTCCAAACCAATCATGCATGCAAAGTTTCGAACTGATGGTCAATATTTGTCGGTCTCTTTAGCCAATGGTGATATACACCTTCTGGAATTGGACGAGGCTTTGAAACATAGCACAAGCAAAGATAAGGCTTTGATAGCTGCGGTAAGGCATAAAAATGTGTATTTTGCGATTTTGGTATAATGATTTTTCGTCTACATTCGCAGTTGTTTGAGCGTGAACAATTGCGTTGTAAACTTTTAGAGGCTCGTGTAGAAGAAATGAAACTGAAAAAGAAAACTGCAACGGAGCTGCAAGAAAACCAAAAACTTCTGGAAACAGAACCGGACCCCGTATTAGAGACATTAGACCCTGACAATCCCGATGAGTTCTTACGTATTATTTCATCCGACCTAGAGTTTCAGGAAGTTCATAACAATTTCCAAGATCTCATTGCAAATATTGAAAAGAAACGTCAAGAACGTAAATATGTAATGGAAACTACCGATTTCGAAATAGAAGTTCAATAAACATACATTTTATTTTTATTAAATGTTTCTTAAAATGCTGAAATATGTTTGGACAACTCTTCTATATCAATAGCTTTGAGGTCAACTATTGTAATTGTCAGTTTACGTCTCAACATATTCGGTTTTTTGATCAAAAGCTTTGCTTCATAGTGATTCATTAAAAATTTCCACTTCAGATTTTCCAAATCATTTTCCCCCAACAGATGATATTGTTGTGTACTCAAATCCAAAATGCGTTCCGCTGTTTTATCTGTTAATCTGGCTTCTCTTAACGTACCCGTTTGGTCACTCAGTTGTATGTTTAAATTAAAGAAATATTCAAAACTTTCCGCCGAACAATTAAATGAAAAGGCCATGTGACATTGTTCCATTTCGCAGAGGGTGTTATTCCAGGGGATGAAACGGCTGCAGGTTTTGCTGGAGTTGGAAAGGTGATCATGGTTTTTTATTCTTTTTAAATCTATCACTCAAGCGAGCTACTCACCACTTTTTACTCAACGTAAAACGGTGTGTATCCAAATTAATATGGGTGATCATGGCATATAGCACAGCTGTGAATTGGTCGTGTGAATCATTTAAAGACCCTTCCAGTCTGGTGTATATTTGCCGAACAGTCATTATCGTTTGTATTTGATCGGCTAATTAAAGTCAAAGTTAAAGTTTAATTTATAAATATGATTTCAAATAGTTCTTGTAAAATAAAAGCGCTCTGATATACGAACAAAAATATCATTGAAAATCGGCTCAATTTATTTTATTGTATGGTTATTACTTTTAGAACTTAGATTTCCTGTAATTTGAACCGATTCGATCCCGTAGATTTCAAGATATAAAAAAATTTGAAAAAAGCTCTTTTTAATAACCTTTAATTACCTTTAGGTAAAGAGTCCGCTCCATTTAGTGGCAACATATCAAATTTAGTCATTTGCATTGATTCAGCATATTCCATCAAAGTATGTGTCTCTGGGCCCATAGGATTTTCATAAATTAAACTACGCGAAGAGAAGCTGAGTGTACAACCTCTATGAAATTCTGAATAGCTGGCCTTAATGTCTATCAAATGCAGAACTGATTTTGTAGGTTGCCAAAACTTTTGAGCTCTGCTTATCCAATCCCGATGCCATATAGTCAAAATCATTCCCGTGGGTAAACTTTGATCAAATACCACCAATTCTAAGCATTTCATCAATTTACCATCTTTCACTGCTTTAATCTCCCGCAGAGGACGCAACAAACCCACTACTACTAGAAAATCTGTATGTATGGCAGCAGCTTTAGCATCTCGCAAAGAACTTTTAACATCATCTAGATGTAGTACCGTATATAGAGGTTTATGTGATACACGCCATAGTTGTTTAATATGTTTAAAGCTTTCCAAATCATGATAATTATGTTTTTCCATAAAACCGTGACCCTCATTTAATACCAAAGTAATAGGCAGAGTAGACAAAGGCTGGAACCTTGCCGGCTGATAGTCATGGCTTTCAATTTTAATGTTATTAATCTTGGGACATATAATATCCACAATATCACTAATTTGTATGTTTTCGTTATATTTATCAATTGTCTCCCGGCTACCCCAGCATTTGCAATTAACTACGGTTTCTTTGGAGTCTCTCAATGTGAAATTCATAACGCCTTTATATTGAGTATCATTTTTCGCTAGGAAGATGTTGGGTTCTGTTTTGCTCAAAACCAAGGCCACTGTTAAAGTATTTGCATCTTCGGCATGTAAATCGCAAAGTTTTTTAGCCCGTAATTCGGAAAAATTTTCTTTTTGCTCTTTAAACATTATAATTATCAATTTTATATTTTGATAAAATATAACAAACACTTTGTACCAAGAAAGAATATAATAAACCACCGTTACATTTTCAAAGATAGTGGTGTAGCACTAGCGTTGCCATACTTGTGAATGGTGTTAATTTAACGGTTGTTATTGACTACACTAAGCAAAATTGTTATAAATATTTATTGATTAAATAAATTTCTATAAGGAGGCAAAATATTTCTGCTTTTGAACTTTGTACACATGGAATACACATATAAAAAAGAAAGACGCAATTTTGGCTGTGCCACTTCCTTCAGTAACAAGGATGAGGTTATATTTACCGAAAATTCCAATCGTGAACTGGTTAAAAATTATATACTTAAAAACCCTGTAGAACGGGTGACACAATATGCTAGTCAAATGTCATTGAGTGTGGCCAATACAGAAAGAGCTACTTATAAACATGTTGGTGTAACGCATAATGAAGGTGGCTGGCCAAAGGATATCAATATGGATGATCCCGAACAAACTGTTAGATATAAAAGAAAGATCGAAAAAGATGAAAACTATATAACCCAGGTTATGAATCTATGTAAGCCAATGGAACAGTATATATATCAAAATAACGCTGTGAATATATACGAAAATTATTTTGATGAACTGGAGCCGGCCCCTTTGCCAGAACCTTGTCGATCTAGAACGGTTAATGTTTACAGAGATCCAAATACCATAAAAGTGCCAGTTACTCATTTGTCCTGGTCACCGGATGGCGGCATAAAAATGGCTGTTAGCCATTGTGATATGAAATTTCAGGGTGATAAAACAGGGCAAAAATGTAATTCTTATATATGGGAAGTGGAAAATCCCAATGAACCGTATTTGACTTTGGAGCCAAAGGTACCCTGCGTTTGTTTAGAATACAATCAGAAAGATCCTACTAGTTTGGTAAGTGGCATGTATAACGGCCAAGTGGCTGCCTGGGATACAAGACATGGAAAATATCCTGTGATGATAAGTGAACGAGAAGTGTGTCATCGTGAACCAGTTAATTCGGTATTATGGAATAATTCTAAGAGTGGCACGGAGTTCTTTTCGGGCGGTTCAGATGGACAAGTTTTGTGGTGGGACACTCGTAAATTAAATGATCCCTTAGATCGTTTATTAATGGATCCAGTAAAGAGCGATGAACAAGATTTATCGCGATCTTATGGTATATCGGTATTAGAATATGAAACTACTATACCAACAAGATTTATGGCAGGCACTGAAATGGGTATGCTATTTGGTTGTAACCGTAAGGGCAAAACACCTTTAGAGAAAATACAAATAAGAGTAAGTAAAATTGAAAAACCCCAATTCTGAATTGAGAAATTTCATAATAATTTTTAATCTTAATTTTTTACTTTTTGTAATATAAAAATGTAGTTGGTTTTTATATTATTAATATTTCGCCACAGCCTCTGCAACAAAAATGTAAATAGATCTCTTCGTCTTTTGAAGAGAACTAAAAAAAAATTAATCAAATATTTTATATATGTATGTATGTACATACATATTTATGTATGCATGTACAATACAATGGCGTATAAAAACATAAAGTTTAAAAATTATTAACTTAATAGAAAAATTTAAATTAACTCCAAACTTTTCTAGATGATGTGCCACTTGGGACCAGTTTATGCTATTATGCGCAATCCAGCCTTTGTAAAAAATTTTCTTACAGTGGGTGACTGGTGTGCTCGCATTTGGTCTGAAGATTGTAGGGAAAGTTCTATAATATGGACCAAGAGTAGTATGGCCATGTTGACAGATGGAGCTTGGAGTTACACCAAGTATGTATATAAAAAGGTAAATAAGATTTTTTACTCACTAATTTTGAAATAAACATTTTAGAGCTTCTCAGTTTTTTATAACACGTATGGACGGCGTTTTGGACGCATGGGATCTTTTGCAGCAACAAAACGAACCCGTATTAACGGTCAAAGTATGCGATGAGCCTTTGTATTGCGTACGTACTAATGAAAATGGAAAATTTCTTAGCTGTGGCAGTAAATTAGGAGCAACATTTTTAATAGAGGTCTCGGAAAATATGGTGACTTCTAATAAGAATGACAAGCCTTTGCTAACAGCCGTAAGTTTCATTTTACTATTATTTTAAGAAAATTGATTTGAAAAATGGTTATATACTTACTTATTTGCTGTACACAAGATGTTTGAGCGTGAAAATCGTCGAGAGAAGATTCTAGAGGCCAAATCTCGAGAGATAAAGTTGAAGGTTAAAACAAATCCGGGACAGGATCAAAGTGATCTGACTATGTTAGATGGAAAAGTTAATATAGCTCCATTTAAAAGTGCATGCGAACAGGCTGAAGCAGAATACTTTGCTGCTGTTGAGCAAGAACGCTTGAGGAGAATCCCCGGCAACAAGCGTAGGTACATAATAAGTTATTTTTTTCCAAATTTGATATAAAACTATTTTTTAATTATAGAGGACTTGGATGAAGCTGAAGTCTCTGAAGCTGACAACAGTGTCAAAGTTTAGATTAATATGTATAAAAAAAGTTCGCTGTTTCATAAATTCAAACGGTAGTACAGGTTTCATGGTAATAGCACTGCCTTACCGTAAAATAGCAAATTCACTGTATATTAAAAGCGTTTTCCAACACTATCCTTAAACGGCTTCATTTTGATATCATACATATTTTCTTTTAGCAGTCATTCGTTTAATTTTTCCTCCAAACCTGGCAAAGATCTTACAGTGCTAGTTGTTTTTTAATAATTTTTATTATTTAGATTAGCTTGATTTCAACAAAAGTATTAAAAAATTTAAATATAATATGTGTTTATTATAAATAATATAAAGAAAAATAAATTCGACCGCAATTAAAGCTTAAAAATGTAAACGAAATTGTGTCTTCAACAAATGTACGCCTCAATTTTATTTTATTGAACAACAGCTGCCCTTTGTGATATGTAAGCGAGAATAGTGTAATAAATGGGAAAGAGAAATAGATTTCTAAAAATCAACACCCCTTACAATTAAAAGTAATAAATAAATTATTTGTTATGTTAATAAAATAATGTAAAATAAAAGCTGTTAAATTGATAAAATTATAAATTCCTTAATAATTCTGTTAATGATATAAAAATTCTGTTTATGTGTAATTAATATACAAATATTTAGTATTCCAACTCAGGACGTTCTGATATCAAACCGATTCATTGCTCTGTGTAATTAACTCATCTCGATATAAAAGGTAAGCTAAACTTTATATTATTACATACATATTTTATAATGTAATGTATTTCAAAGAAGTGCATTTTGTAAAGGTATTTTTTTCTTTGGTTACCTGCTATCTTCGTCGCATAAAAACCATAGCTGCCAGACTTGAAAAAAAGGCTTTAGCGATATATTGGTCGTAATAAAACTGGCGACTTTTTCCCAGCTTTTGCAGCCCATAGAAAAATTGTTTTTATACAAAAATCAATTTTGATAGAATCATTGTCGGAAAATTGTGAACCGACGCTCTCTATTTCTATTTTGAGATGGTTTTCAGAATGTACGGCCATCAGAAAAAGTATTATAGTATTAAATTCTTTTGGTTCCGGCTCTAGGCTTGGAGACATATATATGTATGTATATATATATATATATATATATATATATATATATATATATATATAAATTGTTGCGTTTTATCACCATTAAATAATTTTATATATTTCAATATCTGGAACTCCTTCGGTGCTTATTTTGAGGAAAAATTTTGAGTAAAGCCGTCCACTTTAAGTAGGGGTGAGCGATTAAAGAATCTTTTGAAATAAAATTATTTAATGATAATAGAACATAATAGGAGTTGTATTACTAAAACGAATGTAATACCATAATAAAGTCGAATAATATATAAAAATTAATTAGTTGTAACAAATCAAACATTCATAAACACATCGTCTGGCAACCTTGCTCATGAACAATGAAACATACGGAACAGTGCTTTAAAAATTTGGACAGATTCTTTTGATAGCCTTTGATTAGAATTAAATAGACAAAGTCCATTCCTATGCATGTCGCAAACAGGGTATGTGTCTTCCTTCTTTAAATTATTGATTGACTCATCATGATTTATATGCAAGATTGGTCTTATCAAAAGTTATTTGTAAAAATTTATTATATTGGTGACGAATTTACAAAAATGTAGTGAGATTAAAAAATATGATTAAATGAATTGAGTGAACAAAAAAAAGTGTAATCTAACAAAGTAGACGCTCCTACGACTGCTGCAAGCTGCTGTGTATAATGTGTTTGCGCAATACTTAAAGGTTATGGGTAAAATAGTTATTATTAATTTAATGGTTAAGGGGCTTTAAATTTCAAATACTATATCCTAAAAAAATTGCATGAAAATATCAAACTAACAAACACATTTTAAAATATCAGCATATATGTCCATGAAATATAATTTTTCACAAAAGCCTTCCATGCTTTTCATTACTTTATTTCTAGGGAAACACTGATCATTATTAAAAGTTGGACTCGACAATGGGGGACTACAACTTCAGTAAGGGTACAATAAAAAAAGTAGTTGAAATTCGAGAATTCATAACTCAAAGGTTTTCTTTTTCAATTAAAAAGTATAGGACTTTTAAATTTTGAACAAATCCAATTCTTTTAAATCCGAATAAATTAAATAAGGATTTTTAAGAAAAAGACATAGTAAGTCCAATACAAATATGGCCAGTAGTTTGTTAAGTGATGATGAGGATAATGCAACACGTAATACACAGCAGCAGCAATTACAAAAACAAAGCAATAACAATCATAACGACAACAATTGTTTGAGCTCTCAAAATAACAAGAATTTAAACGAAACGTTACCGAATTCTACAATCAGCAAAATGCAAGATAATGAAGCCAAATTGAAGAAGCAAAATTTGGAACAACGCAAACAAGAATTAGAAAAGTTGCTAAATGAGAAAAGCTGGCTGTTACAACAGTTGCAAAAGCAAGAAAGCCATATATTAAATGGAAACTTTGAGTGTGTGAATTTTAACGACTTCATTTCAAATCTAGCCATACAATATAAACAAGAACAAACAGGGACTAACTCAAATGCAGAAAATGCTGCTGGAGACAATGTATCCACTAGTGGAGTTTCCCACCATATGACAAGTGGAGAAGAAGCTATTTTAAGACGTAAGCCGTTAACGGCCAAAGAAAATTATCAAAATTTAAATAATAACAATGTCTTACATAGAAGACAGTCTGAGATTTCCAATCGATCTTCTGAGTACGATAATTATCCACAAAATGATAATATTTCGACTCATTCAGAAGGAGGTAGAGGTACTGTAATGCATGGAGCTGCTCAAGCCACTCAGCAATATGCCGCCAAAGCAGCATTAAAGAAAAGATCCGCCACAGTTGCTGGCACAACTGCTCAATCATCATCTAATCTTCAAATGATAAGGCAGCAGCATTTAGAGCATCAACAGCAACAATTACTATATAAGCATCATCAACAACAACAACAACAACAGCAGCTGCAGCAGCAACAGCAATATCTTCATCCCCAACAGCACTTATTTAAGCCCCATTTCGAACATCATCAAGTTTTGATGCCTCACTTGCAATATGCCACACAAAAGTTTTATTACACCACGTTGCAGCCACAGCCAAGTAATACCACACAGCAACAGCTTCAGCAAGAACAAAACCAACAGCAGGCACAATATGGACGCTATATACAAAGTAAACAAATTGCTCAACAGCAAACACAATATCATAATCAAAATATGAACAATCACCAACAACATCAAATACTACTTGCACCCCCATCCAGCTCTGGATTAACCGTCGATAATATATCCTTGTATTCGCTAAACTCCAATAATGTTGCAACGTTACACCGTCCAGCTCAACAGCAGCAACCAATTATTGTACAATGTGACAAATACTATTTATCGCCCACATCTCATCACAGCTCGCACAGTGATGGTTGTGGTTTTATAAAATCATCACAAAATATAAAGGAATACATTTCGCCACACAGTTCGCCACAAAGCTTCGGTATACGTGACAAAAGTCGTATACAAGCGTCACAAGGCAATTTATCACAAAGGGGGGCTACGCCGGCCTTAGATATCATATCTTTGGCGCCCTCTTATGTTTCCATGGAAACTATAGACTATTCAACATCACCAGTGGGCTCTAACATGAGATGGAGATCACAATCAAATCTGCCGCCCATTCAACTTGCAGGTGTAGTTGGTGAAATAAAATCCCAGTCAAATGATATGTTAAATAATAATCAATATTACAATACCGCTATAAATCCACCACCTCCCACCATTCTAGTGACCCAAAACCAGAATATAGTCCCACCACCAAATGTAACGCAAGTTAAACCTTTTAAGCCTTTAGACGATACCTCAATCAATTTCTATTCCACTGAAACACAGAAGAAACTAAAACCCAAACAATGGCTTGAATCATCGTTAGATGGCCCAGTTATAAGGCAAACGCCTGTACACGATGAACCTAGCCCATCAACTTCATTTTCGCCCAATAACAACAACCAAACTAGAACTAAACTTTCTTCTCAATCCTTAAACACCACACGCCATTATTCTATGTCTGCAGCTCAATCTAAAAGTAATAATAATCCAAATCCTTCCAATAATCCTAATAACAATAAACTAAGTCAATCGACTTCCTACCTAAATCAAATAGATTTTATTAATTCAAATCCTTTGTCGACACCCACACCTTCCATATCCCAAGCATATAATTTAGAATTATCACCTCAAAACTCGGCAGCCTATAAATATATGACAACTCAACAAAAGGTCTCAACTAGGCCTGCGCCTGGTGGCCTCTATGTTAATACATCAAATAGTAATCTGACCCACTCAACCATAACTCCCCCGTTGGCGGCAGCTCTTTCACCTGACATACGCATAGAGTCCCCGGTCAATATGACCATAGTACAACCGGCAACATTTCAACCTTACAAGGAGGTTACGAAGCCTTTTGAAATGTCTGATTTTTATAAATATTCTACGAAATTTCGTCAAAAAGAAAATAACAATAATAATAATAGTGCAGAGAATTGATAGTATTTATTCTATAAGATACTTAAACAAATAATTGCTAAAAGTACACAACTGATAAAATACTTGAAAAAAAATTATAAAAATGTGTGTTTTAAAAAATAGGCACCTTTTGTTTGAATGGCTTACAACATCTGTTTTTCATAAAAAATTCAATATTTTATAAAGTATTTTTTCTAAAAGCACTGCGCAACAAGATCTTTTAAATGTCTCTCCAGGTAAAATATTTGATATCATTTTAGAAAAATTTACTGGTTTAGGGTGTATTGATTTTTTTGAACTTTAGAATAATATAAATTATTTTGACCGAAAATACTTAGCATTCAAATAATTTTACACAATATTTTCATAAAATCATATACCTTTGAAATTTTTATTTGTTTGCAGCAATAATTCGTTTTTAAAGATTATACCTATAAAATTTTTATGAATATAACTGTTATCATTCAATTTTTATATATTATTCGAGAATATTCAATAAACTGCCATGCTGTTATATGATTTGTATATATTTTGTCAGAAAAATTTATCATAAAAAAATCAAATATCAATAAAAAAAAAAAAAAATCAAAAATAACCATAAATAAATTTAAAAAAATCTGAATGTGGCAAATATATCTGAAGAAAAAAATCTTGGGGCAAAATACGGCACTCGATATCGATCGAAATTTGTATATGAAATGTATTGAAATTTCCATCGATATCGAATTCGGTAATTTGGCCCTTGATATGAATTATTTCTGAAAAAATAAATATTAGAATATTACAAATCATATAACAATTATCAGATAACCCCTCTAGTTCAGCTGCTTAAAGTTTATCCCACATTTTGT
This sequence comes from Linnaemya vulpina, assembly GCA_963675445.1. NCBI lineage: Eukaryota > Metazoa > Arthropoda > Insecta > Diptera > Tachinidae > Linnaemya > Linnaemya vulpina. The sequence continues at coordinate 81,536,831 of OY776278.1, read as the reverse complement.
TTTGAAAGTATTCTTTTGAAAACGAAAAGAAAATTATTTTGAAAACCATTTCAGTTTTTCTACCAACAAAAAAGCCCTTGCTACCTGATAATTGTACCATGGGATAATAAATATTATTGCTGACAGAAATAAAAATTATAAAATAAAAAAATTATGTTTTTAGTTCGTCTATAAATATAATTAAATTAATTATATTACAAGAACTTTGTTGTGTTCTGCCTTGAAGCTAGAAATAAATAAACTTTTCATTATTTCTGGTAAAACGGACGTTATTTCGTGTACAATACTTGGGAAAAAAACCATACGAACTTTATGCTAATAAAATTACTTTTTCAATTAAATTGGAAAGCTATTCAATATTAATCAATAATGTTGGGTATGCTCTGCCAAATCGCATGAAATCGCTACAGTTGTTTTTCTTAATGAATTTACTTATGCGAAAGAAAACAGTTCACAAGCAAAGAATATTTTTTATATATCATATTTTAATTAAGTATTTCAAAAATATGCAACTACTATTGATGCAAATTAAAAGCAAAAATAAAACAAATATTTTCTAATCGATTTTAAGCAATTATTTTAATAAAAATAGCAAATATGTAATAATATTAATTTAAACTGCCTTGTGGTGTGTTTGAATATTATAATTTAATATATTATAATTTTTTTTACATTTAACTATTTGTATTTTTTATATAAAATAAGTATTTGTTCTATAAGAAAGTTTTAGAGCAATGAAGATCAGCATTACTGAGTAGTAAATATAATGAAAATTCTGCCTGCCTGCATAATTACATTTTAAACGAAAACAAATTATAAAATTTTGTATTTGTTTCCTACTTATATAACTATTCGATATTGATTATCCTTATAATATATCGGCTTAAGAGCATCCTCGTAGCTGCTAGAATATGAAGAACTTAGCACTCATCTAATAACTATTAAATAACTCAAAGATTTATGCTAAGAAATTCATTAAGAAACATAATTCGAGCTGCTCTGGAACATAATGTAGAACAAACTTTTTCCGCCTAAGTTGTTTACTATTTTATTATTCAATTCATTTGTTTGTCGGATAAGTTAATTATAACTTTTAATTTAACTTTTAATATTTGAATAAACTTTAATATAAAGTTGAAATTTAAATTGCATTACATAAGTACATATATGTATGTCAAAGCAATGATAATTTCATGGGCATCAAATCCTAAACATTTAGGAAAATTTTGTCTTTGATGTCCACATAGACTAATAACCTTTTATAAGTAAATGGTGTAAAATAAAACACAAATCAAGAGCCAATTACTGGATTTGGTATATGTAGTGGTTACCTGTGCAACTTTAGCTTACGTAAAGTAATTGCACTCGTATTAGCACGTTTATAAATCATACATATTAATGGAATCAACAATGTGTAGTAGCTGTTGTATGAGTAGAATTTGTTTAACAGTTTTTGAAATTTTTAAAATTGTTATAAGATCCATGGCAAAAATTACAACAGCTCGCACTCATTTGTGATGTTCTTATATCATTATTTTAGCAATTATTACGAAATATTATGATATACAATAAATAAATTTTGACAATCAGTGTCTTACTAACAATCAATAAGAATCCCACGGAATTTATTTACAAAATTCTTTGTAAATAAATTCCAAAAAACATTGCCTTAAAGTGTAGTTATATTGCCTTAAATATAATAATATGAAATTGTATTGCTCAAATCTATTGCCAAAACATATAACTTTTTCTATTGCACATTTGTTTAAACATATTAATTAGACAATAAATTTTATATGAAATATATGAGAGTATTTATAAAATTAGTTTTAGTGCTTTTATATGCGTATATACATATAATGATTTTTAAAATAGCAAATTTTTTTTATAAATCCATCTTCAATACATAATTAAGGTTTCAATGCCAACATTTTATATTAAATAAAAATATATTTGAAAAGGAAGCAAACTGTCATATTTATTTATTCTGAACGAAAAAAATTCGAGAAAAGTGATTTTTATTTTTAAATGCGAAGCTTTCTTGATTATTTTATAGGACACATTTGAATCGGTCGATTTATTCAAAAGTTATAGCAGTTTGTGCTCAAAAAAAAACGTCGCGGCAACTTTGCTGTTAAAATTAGGGATATCAAGTTGGACATGAAAAAGGCTAATGTGGACTATAAATGTCCATTCCTCATCCATGTCCCGACATCTATGACCGGACATACATATGGACCAAGTCGGACATGGTGCGTTGTCGCCTCATACAAGAACATGGACATAATACCGTAGCTTTGCCGATATCATGTCCATGTCATATATGATACTTTATAACATACATACACAATATTAAAAAAATATATTTTCTACCCAGAAAAAGTTTTATATATGTATTCTAATATTTTCAACTTTTTGTTCAAGTACTTGCTAACAGTGCACTATGTCCCATGGCTTCATGGAAATGTACTTTTAGTCATTTGCATACACATAGCGTGTATGCGTTCCATTTTTTAAACTTTGTGAATGTATTTCATGCGCATCCGTTGTCTGAGATAATAGCGACACAACGCATGCGAAAAACTTAATTAATTTCTTGGATTATATGCAAATTACACAATATTATTTTCTTGAAATCCTTAAGTAATTTGTCATAAATGTGTATTAATATTATTGGAAATTTACAGATTTAAAATTTAAAAGTTTAAATTCTCTTTGTAAAAAACAAGGTCGAATAAAATACAAAAAAAAAATTGAAATTTAAATATTTTTATTTAGGTTCAAGCTCAAATCTGCGAATTAACAAATTTAATTTTGTTTTAAAAATTGGTTCTTATATATTTTTTATTGTAATAATTTTTTATTAAAATTATAAGATAATAAATTAATGAGCTTTAGCAACATTTGTATTTAGCCCAACAAATTGAAAATTTAATATTTTTTACGTAAAATTATAAATCAAATCATAATTACATACCTTTACAAAAAGAATAAATTTTAAACTAAAAGTATAGTGATTCATACTAAACTAAGAAAGTAATTCATACTAACAAAAATCAAACATAAAATTTAAATTAACTTAATATTGGTAGCTTTAAGAAACTGCATTTTAAATTCTTATAAAGCTAATAAACACCGCGTTCTGCCGCTGTCATTTCACAAGCCTTTTTCAGAAAGACATCAAGCGTGTTTGATAACCAAGAAATTTTAAAAGTTGTACGAAGTCAGTATTACTAAAATCTTTATCGTTCTGTCGCTCTATCGTCAAATTCCGATTGTCAGTTCCCCTCAAAATGCATTACATGTTTTTTCCATAAAGTTTAAAAACAAATTTATTATACACAAACACACATTCATATGTACCACATACGCGTATGTTTATTATATTTTTATAAATAAGTCTGTTTGTGTTACTTTTAAGATTTTCGAGAATAAATAAATCTGAGAGTTGAAAGATCTGCTGGTTTAATGAATTGATATGGTTGAGAAAATAAAAAAGGAGGAGGAACATTCTGTTTTAATGCCGCATCTAATGAATTTTCTTTTTATATATTTTCTGTATATTCAATAATGCTGCACTTTAGTTGTAATTGGCGCGTTATTTAGATTAAACGTTGTTTTTTCCATTAGAGAATATTTTAATTTCCTTAAAACAATTTGACCTACCGAATCTCTAGCAATGATGGCATAATTTTATTAACATTTAAATTAAAAAAAAACAAAAAATTAGTTTGTAGTCTCATATAAAAATTAATTGGAACTTTGTTAAAATTGAACCAAAAATAATTCTAAAAAAAAAAATTACGTGAAAATTTTTTAATCATAACCTTAAAAATATTGAATTCAGTAAAAATTTATAAAAATTTTATTGTGGAAATTAAAAATGTAATTTGTGGATCTGTTTAAAAATGTTATTCGAACTGTTTTCTGACAATTAAAAATTTTGTTCCCCTTTTTTGCCCTTTTTACAAAGTCAACGTCACGTTGTTTGAGAAACATTAAATTCAATTCCATTTTGTTTTATTACAATCGTTCTACGCGGCCTCAAAATTTGTATTTTTTTTTTATTATGTATTGCACGTTTGTTAACATAAAAAAAATAAGAACAAAATTTTCTCTCTGCATTTATTGCAATCCACTTTGAGTCCACTTAAGAATCATGCAAGCTTTTGTATGTGTGTCACTTCATGAACTTATGCCGAATATCTCATAATGGACCTATTTACTCTGTATGATTGGGTATGTAAAATGTAATTATTAAATATGTATTTATTTGTTTAAATGTTTGCACAAATTCGTTATATTGAATACATGAAATTTTCATTTCATTTTCATATATGTATATATACATATATATATGTATATATATATATATATATATATATATATATATATATATACATATATTGCCCCACACGCGTGGATGAAATTTACACTTAAAATATTCATTTGAATGTGTGAGTGGGTATGTGTGCCACGGTTCTTGTAATGTTCTTTTATGTAAATTATTAGCGCTCAAATTTGTTTCAATGTACTCCACTCAAATGTTGTTTGAGTTGTTTTCGTACCCGGAACCGCTTGGAACCGCATGTTGGCTGGCTGTTGGTTTTCTCTCTTTTTATGATACCTATTTTCGATGTAAAATGTTTTCAACTTAAAGTTGTTGCCTTTATTTTCTATTTATTCAAATAAAAAAAATTAAATAAAAAGAAAATATTACAAATATACATATAGCTTTTTCTCTGCGTAGGGTTTCCAGTTTTTTCCCCCAGTTTGTGATGTTTATAGTTAGGAATAAATGGATTTCTTGAACACAAGGACTAGTGACATCGTGGGACAGATAAAAATATATTATTATAAAATAAAAAGTAATTCCTGATGTCACTTGAAATATTAAAAAAATATATCACTTGCAAAATTTTTATCTTAATAGCTAATCCTATAAGTTCGAATAATAATATACGCATTCATGTTTAGAAAATATTGCTTTCTTCAATTCTAGTGTTAAAATTCTTTAATTAGTTTTACAGGTGCGGTCTTCAATACAATCCAAAGTGCTTTACGTACACAATATAATGAAACAATAGATTCATTATATATACATAAATGATACAATAATGAAATTTTTTCCAAAAAAGTGCGAAAAATGTAGGCAGAAATGGTCATAAATTTCCTAAACTGATAACACTGTGTTTAGCTTTTCATTTGCAAAATTTGTTTAGCTTTTATTTTCTTTTCCTTACATTTATTTTACTTTCTTTCTTCTTTGCTGAGTTGAGATGTTGTTGTGTGTTCGTTTGTTCGCTTGTTTTGCGGTTTATTTTCAAAATTGAAACAATTTTTACTCTTGTGGGGTTTTTGTGATTTTTTATCTGTCATGTAATAAAAAGTGAATCGGTTAGTTAGTTTTCTTTACAACGCCAAACACTTGAGAACAATTGGATTAAATATAAAAAAATTTAAGCGTGTGTTGTTATTAACAAAATTAAAATCAAGTTGTAAAAATAGTATATAATAGTAAAACAAGACGAAATAATTTAATTAAAAATATATAATATGAAAAATAAATTAAATTATTACAAGAATCACATCAATATTAAAGCGATTATATTGAAATATAATTCAGAAGCTGAATTATTTTGCATTGGAAAAGGCGTCAAGTATCTAGTATTTAGTTTTTCCCATATACATATACACTCACATATAATTAGAATTATGGAACCTGAGTGGATAGTCCCAAATTAATTAGTTTTGAAGGATACTATTGATGCCACTCGCGGAAAATAAAAAAAAATTCTATGCGCTCACGTTAAATTTAAAAAAATTCCTGAAATAAATAATTCTAAATCTGTTAAAAAGCTGAAAATCGGTTTAATACCGATTAATACTCAAGATTTTGGATGGTCTTTGAAAATTTCAAATTGTTGTACTTGACAATATTACAAGAAAAATAGTATGATTTTCCAGGTATTCTCTTTTTGGCGCAGGGTTTTACTACCATATCCTGAAAGGTTTCCACGTTGCTAAAGTATTTCATAAAAAATCTAATCCAATGCGGAAAGTTGTACCCAAAACTTGTAACATTCAATATAGCATTTCCCTCGTGTAGCATAATTTCTATTACTAACTATTTGAAAAGAATCTTCAATTATTAATTTCCATTAAAAAGTGCAACAATTTGTTTTCAGAACAGAAAAAGCTTTGTAATTCAATGCACTAATAGCTACATTGGTTTCTAGTATGATGCGTTATCAGCCAGATTTAATTAAGCATTCGATTAGTTATAAAACCGTGATTACGCTTCCAATATTAAAAACACAACGGTTTGCGTTAAAAACTAAAGATATAAACTTAAAAATTTTATATATTTATTATTCCTATATAGAAGGAAGAATTGCGAAAGTATGTAAATATTTAAATAAATATTGAAAACAAAATTATATATAAAATTGAAAAATGTTGACCAATTTAAGAAAACAAATAAATATTGAAAATCAAATTATATATAAAACTCCCATAACACACTGACCAATTTATGAAAATAAAAATTTTAACGAAACAACTTAAAACAAAATAACGAAAATGATTTAAACGAATAAAAATAATTGAAATAAAAATGTCGAAGATACATGTAAGTTATATTTTATTCATAAGTCAACTCTCGGAAAGTTTGTCGGGAACCTGCATGCACATTTTAATTCTCTCATTATACAAACTATAATTTCCTCAAAAAAGGGGAAGTAGTTGCCCTTAAACAGCGATATAACTTCCCAAGATATTCACTTTTATGCGTGTTTACTTTTTCTCTATCTATCTAATTGTAAAAAAAGTTCTAGTCCTTTTTCTCTATCTATTTCTTTGCGGTGACTCAATTTGCTTTTATATATTTCTAAAGATATTTTTAATTTTACTTGCCAAGATATGAAATAAACCATTTGTTTTATACAATTTCAATGGATTCGATTTTTTTGTTGCTTTAAAAACTACAAATTATTTAAGTCTGCATTCTCTCATACACTTTTCAATTAAATAGTGCGAAATGATGGCGATTGTATATAAATTGTAAGATACGCACGTGTCTTGTTTTCTGTGCTTTCAAAATGTTTATTGTTTTTTAGTTCATGTATTAATTTCTAAAGTAAGAATTATAAATGTTTTAATGTTATAATTTACACAGCAGAAAGGAATATCTGCTTTCGAAAGTCCGTACACTCCCGTCATCAGTTGAATTTGGTAATTGTGAAATATTTAAAACTATTTTTGTTGATCAGTTCTAGCAAGTAAACGGTCCCATAATAATTAAGGAAAAGGGTGGATATTTGTCGGCCACTAACGACGAGCAAAAGTTTAAAATCGTCGAAAACCTCATTTTATCTATATTTAATATAACCCATTTAAAAAACTAACCTAGTAACATTCTCACATGACCTAAAAAGCATAAGAATCTTTATGTAAAAATTATAACACACACGCACAATTTTTGTTGTTTTATTTTTCTTAAACTTGCACTTTTTAAACACAAATTCAAATTTATTATTTTAGACAATTTAGATTAGTGTAACACAGACCCCAGATTATTTTGCTAAATTACCAAAATTTGAAAGCAAAATATTTTTTTACAATCTAAAAAAAGTTTGTAAAAAATTATTTAAAACTAGAACAGACACAGAATCACTCATGTCTTTGAAAAATTGCATAAATTTTTTTTAATGAGTTCATGTTTTGAAAATTTTATGTCAATTAGTACAAACGATTTTACTAAATGCATATCGCTAAAATAATAACTGAATTGATGATAGAACATATTGAGTGAATTCTTAAATATCAAAATACTACTTTCCAGTGGAGCTACTTTACATTGTTTACAAAAACAAAAACACACTAGACTTTGCATCAGGGCATTGCATTTTTATATTTTAGATCTAAGTCATTATGAGATCCTTAATTCATTTAATATAATTGATAAAAAAGTATAAATTATTTGGAATCTAACATACAAACAGAAACACATTTGATTCCTGATGGATGTCATTAAACATGTCAGTTATATTTTTATACCATTTCGGTTGATCTTTTAATACAACTATCGTAACCAAACTTCTTCCACTGGGCTCATTAAATTTAAAAAATGGAATGGAGGTAACGAACTGTACTTATAGTAGCGATGTAACCATATGCCTCTTTGACGGCGATTCTGAAATCGATATCAATATGGATATTGAATATGAATTCATATTAAAATTAATAAAACCCACATCGTTATTTAAAATTTATTGCAATCAATTATTGTGCTACTCTGCGACAGTCAAACTTTATTAAAAACAAAAACAAAAACAAAAAAAAAAACACTTATTACATTCTTTTAAAAAAAGTTGAAATATGCTTTACTTTTCTTCTAGAAAAGAACACGGCATTAAACAAATAACATCACAATTTTAAAAAAGTTTATTTTATTTACCGTTTAAATTTTTTTTTGCAAAATATTTTAAATACGTAAATTCCAAACTTCTTTAGTTTAATGTCCTTGACATTGTCACCCACTTTCATATTTATAACTTGAAATAATTTTGTTGCCATGGAAATCTGGATAACATAAAGTAAGAACATAAATCTAATCTATTCGAAGGAACTCCTTATTTTTATTCTCTCTTTCTATTCACTTCCTAATAGTTTTGTATTTGGCTGCGGTGATATTCCTCATAAATGCTATAAATGTCTTCTAGTGGCACTCCTGTTTTTGTACACTATATTTCTGTATCGAATATAGAAAAAAAAAACACAAGCGCTAATTTATTTTCTCCTTTACAGGATTATCTTTGAACAAGAATTATCATGAAATTCTTTCAATACTAGTTTGAGTATCCCTGATAAAAAATATTAAGATATTTAAAAAACACTATGATTGAAGTTAATTAAATTCCAAAATGATTTTATTAACGTATACGAAAAGTTATATACATTATCCATATTCCAAGGAACAAAGGAAATATTAAAATCAATTAATATTTTAACTCGTGGATGTTTTCGGATGTTTCTATACTCCCATCATTAGCATGAGTATTTAATAAATCGCATATACGCTCAATTCGATACTGGATGTTCTTCCAAAAAGTGCACACTAAAAAAAATCACTTGTTTCAAAAAGAATCTTTTCCAGTAAATATATAATTTATGTACTCTTTTACCTTTTCCAAAAGTTTTTATGGGCCAAAAGTACATTTAAAAAAATTATATATTAAAATATCAGATTTCGCCAATATGCACCCACTGGCTCTAGAATAAAAACAACTTTTTTCATTAAATCTTCACTAATTGGTGTGGCATGTTGCTTATATTTTTAATCACAAAACCGTTTCTAAACGAATCCATTTTTGTTTAATTTTCCTCTTACATCTTCACTAATAATACAATAATTTCCAATTGATTTGACCTGCATTTCATCATTGAGTCAAATGTACAATTCATAAAATACTTATAAACCATACAAGCACATGCACACAGCGAAAACCTAAAACAAATTCAAATTTATATTTTGTAATTATACTCAAGATTTGAAAATTCAATGAAGACAACAGAATTGTGAATACCGCCGACTGCTATCTACTGCTGCCTGCATGAAAACCATGATAATTTTTTTCGTGATGGATTTCATATGGCAACGATTTTGTAATAAAGTGCCATATCTGAGCACACATGGAATGCTTGACACGCAGCAGTTCATATAAATTGAGGTGTCTCTAATGGGAATTTAACTTTGTAATTATTATTGGAAAATATTTATTTTTTATATGCTCAGAATATTTTTAGCCTTCCAGCATTCAAAACATTCCGAATGTTGAGTGATTTACAATCACATCTTGAAAGGGATACTAAACATTGAGTTACGATGTCAACAAGTTTTATTTATTTTTCACGTTATAAATTTAAGTATTTCCACTGAAAATTTGCTATAAAAATTGTAGAGTACAATTTATGATTTTTATTGAAAACAGTACACACAAATATTAAGTGTACTAAAGGAAGTGCTGATTTTTTGTAAAATAATTAAACATTTTGCTGAAAGATTGAAGACAGGCTATATTTTTACAGAAATAACGAAGTCATAATAAAGAATATTTCTAACGGAAATATCGGAATATAAGGCATCGTAGCATAAAATTTCGTCCATATTGCGATTGAGCAACGCCAAATATTTCTGAGAAATTGTAACAGGCAAATTTGGTATACAAATTTGTATGTTTATATGTTTTTTGTGAATAAGACCTTGTATAATTTTGCATTAATTCTCAATATATTTTTAATTTAAATAAGCTTTATGCTTCACGTCTTAAAACTAAAATGTTATATAAGATTCTTTGCATTTTCTGTGACTTGAATGAGTCATCTGAAATTTCTTGTGCTAAATGCTTAAATCAGATATGCGCTTCACTTCTGTACCATTAAATTTTTTGTTTTAGATTATAAATATCAAACCATTCGTATTTATTATTTTATCACAAAATCATCTAATATCTGTTTAGTTTTTCAGTCGGTCTATTACAAAATCATCCAAATATTTATTTAATATCATGTTTTTATAATTTTCAGATCACATCGTTTTTGCGCCCACGTGCGACATACAAAACAACACAACAACAGCAACCATTATCAGCAACAACAACAGCGGGCGCCAACCAACAAGCCCCCAACTCAGATACAAATGAAGCGCAACATCTGTTGAATGGTGAAATATCTATAAATACAATTGAACTGATACCAACTCTAGAGTTCGTTAACGCTACATCACCTGCAACATACAACTACTCACAACAATGTATAGATACATGTTGTTTACTAATCGATAAAACAGTTGAACAGCAGCAGTATGTGTCAACAACAGATTCTGCCTTAACATATACAATTGAAAGAAGTTGTAGCGGACGGCAGCAAGAACAACAAGACACTTCACCATCATCGTCAATAGATACCAGTGAATTGCTACAGCAGGAGGTCCAATCATTTAATCTTGCAGACACTGTTTCATTTACAACATACTTTGATGAACCAACATCCTCAATATCAATTGGCATAATGGAGAATGCACAAACCAGTAAGTCATTGAGCGACAAAAGATCAACAACAGATCATATGCCGGCCTCCACAACGCCAACTACAAGTCAAAATGCCACAGCAACAACAACTAAAACGAGCAGTCAAAGTAATGCGCCACAAAGTTTAGCAAATCCTAGTTTAAGTGAAACGACCAATGACGAAGAAGAGGAGATAGAAGAAGAAATCGAAGAGGCTTTCGAAATAAGTGAGGAACAAGATTTTAGTGTCTCCTTGCCGGGTCCAAGTAAAAAACCACAATCGGATCAGTTATTTGGCATTGAACTCTCGGAAAGTACAAGTGATGAATTAAAACTAGAAGAACAAAAAAGCAGGACCTTGAAAACTACCAGCGATGATGATAAATTTAAAATTGATGATGATCAACTGTCAGGTGGCAAATTAGCCCAACATTTCATTATAGATGATGAAGATACTGAAGATTCAAACGACGTAAATTTGCATTTGGCGAAAGTTCACTCTAAACATGAATCTACTGATTTTGAGGACGAGTTAAATATTGGCACTAGTGCGGTAGAGGAGCTGGAGGAGGAAAGTTTAGCCAACCAATCCACAACAGACGATGTTTCAGAGTTACAGGAGGAAGATAAACTTGAAACAGAATTTGTAAGTCAAGCCACCGACAATAAAACTTTAGAACACTCAGAACCATTGAGTGGTCATGGAGAGAGTGCCACGTCAAAAGATATAAAAAAGTCTTCCTTCTTTGGGAATCAATTACAACCAGAAGACTCAAAAATCCTTAAACCTTCCCGCCCCGAGTTATTTGAAAATCCTGATATTAAACCTTTGTCGGGAGCCTCTTCTTTACATAGTGAAAAGGATCATTCCATTGAAGAAATAATGGCCTCAAATCAATCTATAGAAATGACTTTTGATGAAAAAGACTTAAGCTCTTTGAATCACAGCTATCTTGTGCACAATGAAACATTGGTTAATGAGTTACTGGCCGAAACGCCTAAAAATTCTCAAAATGTAAGGAAAACGGAAGTTTCTTTGGAATTAAATGAAGCAGCGGGAGGTTCCAAAGCCAGTGAACCACTTACAAGTCCCACAATAGCGAAAGAAAATATTAAAATTGCAACACAAGACAACATATCGAAGCAGAATTTAAACGAACTAGTTTTGAAAACTGAAAATGAAAGATATTTGCAGGCACATCCCAAACTGAAAGAGAGTATTGTAGTCTCTATTGTCCCAAATGAACTGGTGGAAGAGGAAATTTTTGAAAAGACCTTAAACACTGAAATAATAACTGATTTAGATGACAGTCTGAAAGAACTACAGGAAAAGCCGATGACTTCGAAACAATCTGAAACGGAAATGCAAAATAATTTATCGAAAAACTTTAGTTTTAAAGAGCACCAAGCCAAAATCGAACAATTGGAGCCTTGGACAACGTTACAAATAAACACAGCCGAAGAAGATGATGAAGAGAATTCTTTACAGTTAATGAAGTTAAGAATAATGGCCATGAAAGTACAACCCAAAGATAACACTATTCAATTGTCGCCTAATGGCGAAATTCCAGTTACTGTGGAAAACAGCCAAGCAAAAGCTATGGAAAGAGTTTCTTTAGTTGATTTTGCTAAAGATGTCTTAGAGGATATAACAGAGGAAAGTGAACGTAATTCTTTATCTGCACAAGATGAACAAAACTCTTTGGTCCATGACAAATCCGCCACATTGACCTCGCGCACTGAAAGTAAGACCTTGCAGCACAATAATAGCAATAGTACAAATTCCGCTGTAAACTTAAATACCATACAAATACTGGAGCAAAAAGTGGAAGAATTGCAACAAATGTTAGCCACTAAAGATGCTTGCTTGGCTTCTTTAAATTTACAATTAGAGAATGGCAACAGAAGAGAATCACAAAACAATCACAACTCTTCGGAATTATTGGGCTCAGGTAGAGATTCCAGTTCATTAGTAACTAATTCTACTGAGTACAGAACATTTCAGGAGGATTTTGGCCAGCCGGTATGTTTTCAAAAGAGTTTTTAGATAATATTGTTTTAATTATATATTTTTATGAAATAAGTGTATTTCTATGTTGTAAATGCTGAGATTTTTAATGTCATATTGAAATATTTTTTGTGAGAACCTGGAAAGTTTGTAAACAAATTTTGTTAGATTAGAATCTGAAATATTTTTTAGTAGATTTCTGTAAATGATTTTATAAAAGCTTTAAATAATGTATAAATTTGTATCATTATTATAAAAAAAATTGTAATTTTGTAAAATTTTAAATTTCAAAATGTAAACTCGTTGACAAATTATCAATGCTAAATTATAGTAACAAATTGATTTAATTTCTTTATTAGACTTTGGACATATATATGGAACTTTCAAAACGCGATGAGCTAATAGCAAAGCTGAATGATTCCCTTCAACAATCTCTTACCGTTAGAGAAAACTTGCAAATAGAAACAGAGAAATTGACTCATGAAATAGTTCTATTGCGTAAACAACTTACAGAAGCTATGGAAACTTGCAAGAAGCCTTTTTGGCCACGCGATCAAGAAAGTAATTACGGCCAAAGAATATCGGAAATTTCTATGGACTTAATAAGTGAATCAGATGATGACCTAGATCATCTTTACCTCACCGATAATGAGGAAAAACTATCACGAAAATCACGCGAACGTCAATTATCCATGCCCCGCCAATATGATTATCCCACTAGTGATGTTGAAGTGCTTTGTGATTCCACTGCGTTTAGCAAACAAATTGAACAGTTTCAAAAATATTTAACGCCAAGTGAAGTGCGTCTATTTTTTATGGTCCAAAAGAAATTCGACGACTATTTGTGTCAAGAATTGGAAAAATGTAAAATGAAATATGAACAAGAGCTAAAAATAGTCATGGATCAATGGGACAATGAAAAGCAGGAGAAAAATATTGAAATTCAACAACTTATGCAGCAAAGACAAGAACGGGATGTTAAACACAATCAGGAAATGGAAGATTTAAGGAAATATTTTGAGACAAAATGTGCCGATTTGGAAAAACAGTAAGAAATTTAATATTATGAAAGTTAACAATCTAGAAAAAGTTATAAAAATAATTATTAATTTTACAGATTTTCCGATGATGTGTTTTCACAAAAATCTCAACGTTTTGGCTCGTCTTCAGGTTCAGAATGTTCCGATCAAGAACAATTACCAGATGATTTCAATGTTGCTATGCCTTGTAAATCCAAAGAGTCTTCGCCACGTAAACGTTCTAAAGCCGAATTATTATTAAGCCCCTCTCACCGTCAAATGACTCCTGGCAACGATACATTTAATGAAGATTCTGCTACAAATCAGGGAGCACAAGTAAGTTCACTTTTATTCCTTCCATTTGGTGCTGAGTACCGATTTTATTTCAGTTGGCTTTCGAAATCACCGAACTGAAGACATTTTATCAAAATAAAATTCATGAGATCCAACGTTCCCAAGATGATAATATTAAAAAGTTATCTGATCGTATTAAATATTATGAATCTCGTTATCCCGAAGATGATTTTATGGTAAGTTTTGCTAATAGAATTTGTGGAAGTATATACTTATCATAAGATTGAATAGCATGGTTTTTAAGGCGGCCGCTTTGTCTTAAAAGTATTTAAACTAATTTCATAGTTTACATGTATCAAAAACAACCAAACAAATCACGCTTTTTCGCGAATGGTGGAGAAGTTTGTCATTTTCATTTACATGTGTGTGTACGCAAGTCATTCAACTATAAATTATTTAAATTATAAAATGCATATTTAATTTTTTAATGGCCTTATTAAATAACATAAATCTCATTCATCTTACATATAAAGGTCTTGCAATACACATACTCTTAAACCATTTTCCTTGAAATTTGGTTAATGCGCGTTCTTCGTTTTAGTATTTGTAAAGCGATCTTATGTTTTTCCAAAAAATATCTTAGAAAATGTTTGTTAAAGAAAAATATTCACAGTGTTCCGAAAACAGAGTCGATTTATTCAAACAGATAATTGTTACTAATTTACTATTTTAGAAGTTAAATTGAACGTCAAAAATTAAAAACGAATAGGTTCCTAATGCATACACCAGACATCTAATGTATTTGATCTTTCAAAGAGATTTTTCAAATAATTAATGAAATACTAAAGAAAAAAGTTAATAAATTCCGTTATTTCTGAGGCAGTTAATTAATAATTATTAACTCTTAGACCTAGAGCCTGAAAAATAATTAAAATAAGAATTTAAAATATTTAAATATATTAAATTCATGACTAAAGTGGAAGTTCGTGATACAGAATAATTTTTTTTCTAAAATTTTATAGTATTTGTTTAATCAAAATAATGCGGCAACCGATATATACTTTTTATAAACTTATTTCAGGTACATTTTCAATCACTAACTTAGTTTTTAATTTATATTTATTTTTATTTGTATTGATAAAATATTGACGGCAAAATAACTTTTCACTTTCAGTCATTGAAATACTCAAAACAGAAATGCAATGCATATACATGTATACACTTAAAAAAGGTATTAGTTGTTTTGCTTGTTGTGTCGAAAAGCGTCCGAAAAACGGCATTATTAATAATAGTTGTTGCAATAGTTGCAACTATTTGAAAGAAAAACAATGTAAATGTATTTTCAAATAGAATTTTCTAACTATGATGTATACGGATTTTCAAATTCTTTTAAAATATAGCTACAAAAAGTTTTTGACCTGCATTGAAAATGTTAACATATTGAGTTAATACCCACATGTTGATCAAGTGCTATTTGTCTCCTTTTTCGTTCTTAACACGTTATTCAACAAAAGTTTTTGCACAACAAAGTAAAACTTTCCCATATAAAGAGTTAAAAATAATAATTAAAAGCTACAGTTATTATATTCAATTCGAAAATAAATTCGGTCTGCAATTAGTTTAAAAAAAGTGCGTGGAATTATTTATTAATATAGCATACTTGTTTCAAATATAATACTATATAGGGCATATAACAAAAATAAACTTTTTCATAATTTTTGTTATTGTAATTCTTAGAGAACTTCAAAATATAAATTAAAGCTCAAAACGTAAGATTTAAACCCAAAATATAGATAATCAAAAGGTTTTTTTTTAGATTTAAGACGGCTACCCGTTTAGAACCACTTGAACTATTTTCATTATTTTAAAGTACTTTCTCGCGAATCGAATTACGCAGTAAATGAACTGATTAAATGGACAAAATAAAAAATTATATATGTATAGGGTCTTTAAAATTTTATATTGTGAATTTCCGTGGTTAGTTTCTTGGATATGAGCAAAAAATTACAATACAAATTTGTGTTCTAATGCTTCAAGAGGGGCTGGTGTGTAGGCATATATACTAAGTTTGAAAACAACAATATTGTTAAAGCTCTTACGATTTTTCTAAAAAACAAAGTTTTCGATGGAAAACAAAATTAAACAGCCATTTTCAAGGTTTCAATATTTTCTAATTCAAAATGTTTGTTATTATTAAAAAATATATACGAGTATATGAATTTCAGGTCTACGTTATAAAAGTTGTTTCATCTCTTCAAACACCAATCTTCGAAAAGGCATGATTTGTTATGTGTTACTTAAAAACAAATAAACAAAACTTAAGTATTGTAAGATAACTCGCATGTACTTTGCATTTTCTTTTTAAAAAATCCTCAAACAAAACTAAAAACAAAATAATTATATGGATAAACACTACTACACACTGTGCTAACCCTCCCACCTCAAAACATTTAAAACAAATTTAAATCACAACTAGTCATCCGCTACTAAAAACTCCACCCTGAATTCGACAAATGAGACAACAATAGCTACAATCAATACAGAAGATTTAACACAAATAACCGTACGTAGTCTAAACCAAACCCTGAATGAAAGTCAGCCAAATGAAGATCAAATGGCAGAATTCCTGGCCTCAGCATCTCCTTTAATTGGAAGTAATAATAACACTTCGTTGATCATTATCGATCAAGATGAATTGAATTGTAATAATGAGGGCCAGGTGATACAAAAAATTATTGATGAATATGAAAGGCGTTTACAAGAACAATTGGCATTGGCCAGGGAAGATATTGTTCATGAATTGGAGCATCAAATTCAGGTAAGTCATCTGATCGCTAACATTTTTCTGTGCGAATACAATTTCGTTTATAAATTTTATATTATTGCATTTTCATTTTATGTTTGTTATATATTTTCTGTTACACTAAATGCATGGTGATTCATTTATTTGTTTTGTGTTTGGTTCATAAAACAAAACTTCATTTTCAGATTTTCCTTAACATATTCGTAAATACTCTTTTTTTTGCATAAGATTTTATGCGTGTGCTAAAATCAATTTTTATATATTTTTATTTGGTTGAAAATTTGAAAACTTGCCAACCGTGACGTGTATAATTTTTTTTTTGTTTGTTAAACGTGTGGTCAGTGATGACAAGATTTTTATTTAATTTTATTTTATATACAAAAAAGCAACGTACTAAAATTTGCCATATTGTGTGGCAGCTTATTTTTATAAACATGAAAGTAATATATGTATCTAATTGAATGAATTTTCTTAAAAGAAATAAGTGTACGTATGTATTTTGTATATAGAAAGGAAAAATTCTTTATAAAAATTATTATTAGCGACTTTTCCTTGCAAAATCTTGCAAATGCAAATTTGTTCTTAATAATTTTTTACAAAAAGATTATGCTGTCTCGTAAAATTTTCTGTATATAATATTGTGCTATCCAAATTATTTTAATATCAACTTGTTTGTATTGTTAACTCATCTATAAAACTTTTCAATAATAAGTATTTTATAGCGAATTGTTTGCAAATATATTTTATGATGTACATGCATATACATATGTACATATGTAAATATTGCATATTAAATATTTTGTGGACAATTAAAAAACATTATGAATTTGCTATACCAATTTTTACCCTAACCCACATAAGAGTTACCTCAATACCAGAGGATTACAATTTCTGCTTGCACATAATTGCTGCCTGATTATACAGCGTGTTGAGAACTTTTCCCCGACACTCCTCTTCTGTTTTATGAACATACACGGTATTGAAGGAACTTTTTCGTGAAATAAACAGTATCTGTTTCTAAACCGATTTATTTTTAATAGTAATACTCATTACCTTAAACAAGCAAATAGGGTGTGTTTTAATTCTGAAATTAAAAACAGATAATTCCATTTTTACCTAAGATTTATGACTAGTCATTCCAAAGATGTTTACAAAAAACATTTATTTTGACTGAAACATGCATCGACATGTTATCGCTTCAATTTACCTGACATGAAAATAATATAATTTCTACAAGAACAATAACAAACGGGTTATGAAGGCAAACACTTAAAAACAACAAAATTTTTCACGCATTACATGGGTCGTTTGAATCATAAATTAATATATGCAAATTCAAGCATGTTGTTTTTGTTATTGGACTGGTATATTCAATACACATGCTTATTGTGTTGTTGTTGTTTGTTAACCAATCGTATTTACTAGAGGTACAGTTCGTTTTATTATTCTTGCATCTACTCGACATCTACTAACAACATTTTTAGAAGGTACTTTACTGTCATGAGCGATAACAGACCTGATAAAATTTTCTAAAAAAAAAATTACTTCTATTGTTTGTGAAGTAGTAGTTCGTTTAATAGTTTTTATTGCAATACGCTTTATTTTATGTAACATAAACAAATTGTAAGTCATGTAAATACTTATCTACAACTTTCTTTTTACAACGTATTTATTTAAATTCTCAATTGGTTTTCTAAACAAATATCCGTATTCTTCGCTTTAAATTCCAAAACTATTCGTATACATTTTAATACAATTGATTTTGAAAATAAACACATAAAACACTAACGAGATGTCAATGAACACGCTTCCTCTGTCGGAGACAAAAAAAAAATTTTATGAAACAAAAGAAATGCAGCAAACGCGCACTTTTCACACTTTCGTTTTGTTTTTAATTAAGTTTTCTTCGAAAAATTAAAGCGCCCTTATCCGTGATGAATTCAATTCTCTATTTTTAAGAACATCAGTATCAATGCGATAGACGGGAATCTCTTGGTATTCACTTTTTATAGAATTTGTTTCATTTCACACACGTGCTGAACGATTTTGTTCTGTTTATTCAATTTTTCTAATTCGAATTTGGTTTAAATCTTTGTACTATTGTTAAAATGATGCATACATTTCTTTCTGGAATTAAAAATAAACATTTAAAAACGTAAATCTACAAAATATATATTCTCTGAATTGAATATAGTATAGGTATCATATCCGATACATTTGAAGCACTGCCGCCTCTTGCATAAGTGTAAGTTTTAAGTTCATTATCACTTTGAATGGGTGGCATATTTTTTAATACGTCGCTATACAATGTTAGGAAATGTTTAGAGTTATTTTTTGTAATATCTTCAAAATAGTCTTAGAATGTTTTGCTGGTTGTGTGAAGGTCAGAAAATTTGGTATTTGTCTCTTTTTAAATATAAAAGAAATATATTTAATTTTTAAATATTTTTAATATTTAAATATAGATATTTCTTAAACAATTTCTAAAGTATATCTAAAATACAAATTTTAGGGCTTTATTTTATTAAAAATACTGAAAATTGTGTATAGAAAGAATGAAAATTTACAAAAAAAGATAAATACACAAAAAAAAACTGCAAAAGTTTTCAATATTATAGAATTTAAAGAAAAATTATTTGAACAGCCGGAAAGTTATGTAACTTTCCCAAGAATTATATTCAAGTATAAAACATTTCCCTCAAAATATAAAAAAAAAATTACATTTTATTAATGTAGGTATTTATGTATATTGAAGTATATTATCGTGAATATTTTAGAAGTAAATATTTCCATTGTGTGTTGTTTTTAAGTAATCGTTTCTGTAGTGAACCATTCTTCAATGATTTATAAACAGATCTGAGTTTTTTTTATGTACTTAAATGAATTATTGATACAAGTAATTTTAAGAAGATTTAATTATTCACTTGTATATTTTATGCCTACTCATACGAGTTTAAAACGGTTTGCAGAAACGGTTTGCAGAATGCATATATACAGATTTTTCCTACCTGCGAATAACCAATGTCTGTCTGTCTGTACATAAAGTCGGTTTTCCGAAGCCACCAGAAAAGGTAGAGACTTCGGTCTTAAATTTATATTCTGGAAATACTCCTAAATAGAATGATATTGAATCCATTTTCACTAAAATAATTAGTTGAATTAAAGATTGGCGAAATTTTTTTATGCGAAATATTTTTGATAGTAAATCAGAAAAAAAATCTTCTAAGGCATACATTTTCAACAGGCCGTTATTTATAAATAGTAATAAAAATTTCAGTGTAAAATTTATCGAAAGCAGTTCTACAGAGAAATTATATAAAAAAGTATTTTTAGCATAAAAATAGAAAATGAAGCGTTTTATTGATAGCAGAGAAAAAACATTTAAAATTACTCGGTAGCAGATATACTTTATTAAAGTATGCTTTAAATATTTGGACATATCCATATGTATATACATATGTATGTAAATAATGTTGCTTTTATATACATACATATTATATATTTAGAAATAAAATATTTGTGTATGTAGTAACATTATGAAAATTATATGTCTTTGACACACAAAAATTTATTCGTTAAATATAAACTGAAATTTTGGCACATGTGTGTGTACATAAATACTCACATATGATAATATTGAAAAATTATATATCTACAAGTATGTACATATCTATAGATATATAGTATATACATACATATATGTATATATAATATGCCTCCATCATTTTAAACTTTATAATAAATCTTAAGACGTGCTGTTTCAATAATTTTTGTTTTTAATTAAAATTCATTAATATTGACAATTTATCATATTAAAAATAGCAACAAAATGTTTTAATCTCTTACAAGACCTTTTCACATACGAATAATCTTTGAATAACAAACAATTCTCAAACAAATTGTTGGTGGTGATAATTATTTTATTTTTGTTTTGATTATTGTTAAATAAGTTTACCTGCTGGTTGCATGCTGCAGGCTGCAGTAGATCATTATTAACGGAACATAAGTATTTCTCTTGTTTTTTTTGTTGCTCTTTCACTCTTTAATATTTTAGTTTGCACTAATTATTCTCTAACATCTCTTTCGCTCTCTCATTTATGCTGCTATTGAGCTACTGTAAATTTTATGTTTAATATTCTCCATCAATATTGAAAAACTCGCCAGTTTATCGCTTGCTCTCAAACCGTTCGTATGTATTTTAAAAAGGATAAAACGTTTTGTGAAAACTACTTAAGCTATTTACAGTTAATGGAAATATAACCTCCTATTAAAAAATTAACTAAATTGTCGCTCGTAATATATTTGCAATGAATCGTATTTTCGGTTAAGGTGACATTAAGAAGGGAATTGTTATTAAAATTATATAAATACAAAAATGAAAAAAGTATAGATTTTTTGAATTGAAAGTGATCAAAAGTATTAATACATTAAATATCTTATACAAAACAATTGTGAGCTACATTTTATGGTGAATAATAACAATAAAAGTATCTATCACTAAAAATAGAAATAAATAAAGAAAAAAGTTTTTAACATTTAACAAACAAACTTCCGTAATATCATGCAGGAGAAATAGGTAAATAGACACACATTTTTTATTATTATTATTAAAGCTAAGAAGTTTAAGGTATTATTTAGAAAGGATATCCGGTTTATTTGGATTAACGAAAAAAAAGGAAATTTTTTAATTACAATTCCGAGAATTAGAACTTTCCTGGCTGAATAAAATAATGATTTGAATAAAAAGACTATGAAATATTAACGTTATGAAACGTTAAATATTTCATATGAAATAAATCAATATAGATTTCCTTAATAAATAAATCAATATAGATTTCCTTAATATTTTCAAACTGCAGTTTATAAGTTTCAGATTATTATATTCATATATATTCTATTCATATTGTCTAAAGAACCCCTTTCAATTGTAAAGAGTGCTACCAACATGAGAAATCGGGAAAACGGACGGCAATTTTTAAGTTCTACTAGGGAAATTCATGGTTCTAAAAATTTATCGGGAAAACATAATAAATTTTAAAGTTTGTTTAGTTGTTTCTGCAAATACAGTGCAAAAACGCCTGTAGCAAGCTTGTTAGCAACAATTGACTTCAGAATAAATACGTTCATAAATTGAGGAAATCGTTTTACTATGAAGTTTAAAGTAAAAAACATACGAACCGTCATGTGATTAGATATCGCCGGACTTTTCACGCATTTGTGCGCAGAACTGCTGTTCTGTTAATACGTTTATACAACTTTCACTCCAGTTTTCAATGCTTTCTACGCAATTCCACTTCAGTATGATATTTCTACTCATTCAAAACTTATTACTATTTTCGCCACAGCTATGTGTATATATAACTGAATGAGCTATTTATTTTTGAAACTTCTGGAATCAAGCAATAGTTCTTTTTTTTAGGACTTTTTTGATGACCCAGATGTGTAGATATCCAGAATTGGCACAGAGATTAATTCCACTCAGAAAATAAATTGATTGCTAAATTTCATTCCGAAAAATTGTTTCCTTTCTTGTTTTCTAAGAAAATAAAACATTTCAACATTGTCAAACAACAGGAACCGGAAATGACATCACTTCACTTCTGCGTTTTTCCATTGAAAATCTCCTTGGTTTTTATCTGTATGAAACATTTTGACTTCTTCACTTTGTAAGATTATTTAAATAATATTCTTTTACGAAGTACACAATAATCTCTATATTAGATCGCATTGTAAAATGTCTTTGGTTTTCTTACAAACAAAAACAGATGGTGTTTAGTTTGTCAATTAAGTGTAAGAACAATTACAACAACATATATACCACTTCAATGAGAGATATAATTTATTGGTTTGCTACAAATTTATTATAGATACAACCTGCAGGCTAAAATCTGATTTCATTAAACTTGTAGTGTGAACACGAGTTTAACGTTGCATGTGATTAGGACATGTTCATAAGTAGTTTTATTCAGTTTAACATTTGAATATTTAATCCCATTGTTTTCATTGTAAATTTTTTGCCCTAAGGCCGAACATCTGATTGAATAGAGTTAAACCAAAAAGTTTAGAATATAAATTATTTCCTATAGAAAGAAAATCTGCTGGATTTTTAATTTAATATAAAACAACTTCTAGTTATAAGATATTAATATCATCACATTTATTAAAGATCATATATTAAGAACTTTTATTTTCCCGTATCTTTTAACATATAAAAATAGCATCCGTATTACTAAATTAATGTTCCCCCCTTAATGGGAAAATAAACAAGCAACTGTACACGAGATCAAAAACATTGCAACCAGCAATACACTTAAATAGGTTTCCTACAAAAACCACATGTAACTTAAAAATTATATAATAAAATATAACAACATAAGTAAAGTGATTTCCAATAAGAGCAAGTCAGTTGATAATAAACTTTATGCGGAAGACCAACATATAGCATTGAGCTGAGCGCACCCTGTAGCCGTTTGTGACGTGGCATTTGTGCTGATATTTAAAAAGTTTGTCACACAACGAAATACACGAAATTGACTAACAATGCAGCTAGTACACACTATTGTGTTTGCTTACGAAGATACAAAATGTCATGGTGTGTTCTCGGTCTTATGCACGGAATCTTATTTCGTTAAACATTTCATGCGATTCCAAGTACTGTAGTAACAATATTCACTTCAGACTATCAAATCGACCAGGCTTAATTGAAAAACCCTATTATATACTAAATATAAATTTTTGGATACATAAAGCATACAAAACACTTCGATGAAAAATTAAATACCAGCAAAAAAAAATTTAAAACAAGCGAAATAGTGTGTGCAAAATTCGTGCGTACAATGTTTTGAAAATCTCTCATAAAATCGTATTTATGCTTCCTGGTGAAAACTGAAATATATGTCATTTGTAGGATTACTTTGAAGTGAAAAAAACACGCGCATGTTAAAAAAACCATAATATATTCGCAATTGTCTGGCAAAATGTTTTTAGTCTCTTTATAAAGTTAAGAACGTTTTTTTCCCAGTTTATTTTTAATGTTAGTTCGCTGAAATTGCTAGCAATTCTAAAGAAGAATCTGTGGGATATTTTTTCTAAAATAATTAAGTTTAATCTCATAAAATTGATCCCTTTAGTGATCTATCTTTCTTGCTTTGTAAATGTAATTTTAATTCTTTATAATTATAAATTGAAGATGATAAGAAAATCAAATTAATTGAGCACTTATTATGAAACACTCAAAATCATAAGGGAATTTGCAATAAAATTTCATATTAAATAGTAAGAATAATAAATAGCAAATCGTTGAAGATTACTTAAGAGCATTAAAAGTAAAATGAAATACATATATATAAAAAAACAGAACCAAATTTACAATTCTATGGTATAATTCTACAGACTATATAATTGATGTGGAATGCAATCGAAGAGAAATTTGTTAAACATATCGAATAAAAATATTGAACAATGCCAGGCTTCTTCAATAATATTTTTCTCGACGGAGGGATGGTCAGGGTACAAAATATTTTCTATACGAGTATAGCATAGGAATATTTAAGAAAAGAATCTCGAAGTTTTCTATCGTCTCTATTTACAATTTATTATTAAATTAAATTTGTATAAAGAAGAATATTTTTATGTTCAATTGTACTTTGTTTAGATATACACGCTTTTTTCCCTGTTTTTTTCCTTTTTGAATCTAAAAAGTTGACAATGTTGATTAGTGCAGATCTAAGAGGAAAATATAGTCTCTAGCAACTTTTGATGAAAGCTATTCTAATCCCTACTTTCATAGTTCCGACACAATGCATTGAATGGATAGGGAATATCCACTGAGTGCCATTCTCCTAAGGAAAAAATGTGTGTACGTGTGTATGTATTTATATGAGAAAGCAGTTTTTATTGTAACTTTTTTGTGAACCAGCAGATCAGTGTCGAATTTAGGTTAAATAAATTTAAAGACGCATTAAAAAACGTAAAAACTTAGAAAATTTTAGCTAGGGGGAATCGGTAATACATAATATAATTGTATATACAATTTATACAGAAGCAAAAAATTATCTAAATCTACATAACGCAGCAAGTAGGCACATCTACCAGTATGTTTGCTTATTTAAAAAATTTATGTTGAAGTACATATTGTATTTTTGTTTTGTGGGTCGTCTTTTAAACATTTTTATTCGCAGTTGTTAATTAAAAGCTCTCGCTTTATACATCTTTGGATTCTTCTGGGTTGTATCGTTTATATTTTTATGGAACAAATTATACTACAATACAATTTACAATAAACTGTTCCTAATAAAATAAACTTCTGCAATCATAGATTTAGATATTCTAATAAAAAATAAAATTTAACGCGTTTATTGTGCACAGAAATTTAATTGAATTGAATTTATTATGCATAAAAGCAAATGGTTGGCCTTTTGTGTTTGTTAGTCTTTCGGTCAATTGGTTTGAGTCGGTATGTTTAATTGATACACATGTATTGTATGTTTGTCCGTTAAAAATATTCAAACTTTTAACGGCATATTTTTATCAACATATTATTTGAATTAAAAATTTTTTGGAGCACGTGAAATTTCGCACGCATTTCTGAGCAGAGAGGCAAAATGGTTTTCAAAGACAAGCCATTAACTTGACCCTGGCAAATAGATGCCATCATCGTGTTCATTTTATCAGCAAATTATTCTTTTATTGTTTCAGTATATTATTTATATTTTGTATAAACACATATATACGTACTCACACACATGGATATGTAAATATTTATGTTATGATTTAATATTTATAAATGCTTTTCTCAAACATTTGGTTCACTGACGTCTTTGGCTAATTAAAATGGTTTGTTGCTTAATGAAAATTTTTCTTCATTAAATGGTTTTTTTTTAATATTAAATTTCGTTAAAAATATAAATAAATTAGTTAAATATGAAAACTAATATACAACCAGGGTCTGGCTTTATTTTCACGGTACTTTATTTACACGAATTTAATACCACGGGAACTCAAATTTTTTAGTACTCTATTTGCGCGGTATGTTTCCTCTATTTTTTATAAGTAATATTTATTTTAGTTAAGTTTTTTTTTAATATTTTACAATTTTTAAGGTTTTTACAAAAAGAAATAAAATAAGTTAAAGTCAAATGCTAATATCGATGGTCTTAAGCAGAAAGACAACATTTAGTGTAATATCAAAAATAAAGATTTTACGAGCAATTAACAATTGCAGTATCTATTATAATCTTTACAGATTCTCTTTATCTTCCCTGTAAAGTTACAATGACATCAGTTAGGACTTTTCTAGTTGAGACCAACGATATGTATGTGTTCATGCATTCACATAAGTGTTTTCCGTCCCATAAAAGAATTTCCCTTTAAATTCTTTTATGGGAACGACATAGGGTCGTACACCGAGTGCTGACCCGACTCATAAAAAAAATGTTTCGTCTTATGAAAGCGCCCAATACAAGTTAGTTACCTATTCTGTTTTAGTGTGTTACTTAATCCGTTGTTTTTTTCTTTTATTATGGAATACATTATCTGTTTCCTCCATCAGCAATAAACAATAACACAAAACAAAGTTAAAATCATTATTTAAATGTTTCATGAGCCCCAGCGAGCACCATATGCAACTCATATGTTTATAATATGAAAAAGAAAAGAATATTTTAAACAATCCATTTATTTCCTTTCGTTCGAAACTTCATTTATGTACACTTTCAAACAAAATCTATTTCATGTCCGTCAAATCTTCACACACATTTCCTTCATGATTTTTGTAGACACAACAAAAAACTTTCTAAACATTTTTACTATTGATCCACAATGCTGCTGTGCGCCACAATCGTAAAATAAACTTTTCAGTTGTTAAAATATAAATAAAACAACTAAAAATAACATTTATTTTTAAGTATAAACTAAAGATTTGTAGGCATTTTAAATTGGATTCTTCTTTTATTTATTTTCTTGTATTTCCGTTTTACTATCCAAATTTTTTACATATATATTTCTTATTTATTGCAGACTTTATTATCGGAATCCACAACAGATGATCAACATTGGCCAAAGGAATTAATATTATTGAGAGAGAAATTTACGGCTAAAAGCCAATTGGAAATTGCACAATTGCAAATAAAACATGCTGAAGAGGTAATTTAGCAACTTTTTAAAAAAAACCTTCAAACATTATAAGCAAAAGTCTGTCCTTTTTTGTATAAAAAATAATAGAAAACAAATCTGACTCAATGTATTTTGCCACACTGTTCAAAACCACTGAGACTCGGAATTTATTTTATAGAAAAGTAAAGACGATCATAACCATCGAAGCCTACATTCTTCGTCATTTCCGCAAAAGAAAATAAGTTACGACTCCGATGTTATATTTATAATTAAAAAATTAATTAGAATCCTAAATTGAAGGAAGTAAGCTAAACTAACAACTTATTTTCCTTAATAGCAAATAATTCAAAGCACTCGTTTTTATAAAATCCGATCCTAAGATTTCCGATCTCTTTTGTATAAAGAAAGCATTTCAAATCCTTTTTTTCTCACAAAACAACAAGAAGAATCTTGTTCTTTTCTTATGAAAAGTCAATTTCTAAACTGGTATTCTCACATAGAATATAAATCGCGCTTAGAGCCTTTCTTAACTTCCCGCTAGGAAAATTAAAAATGTTTAATAATCGAGAAGTTATTAGTTTTACCCCGCTTTCCAAAAATGGAGTTCTCAGTAGATCTCGATGTTTTGAATTCCCAGGAGTCAAACCAAATTGGTTTTAGCAAACTTAGTTTTACATTGAATTGGACTCAGTAAATTTTATAGAAACTTTTTTTTAAAAAAATTAAGAAAAAAAATTCAAAACTGGTTCTTTTGAAATAACTTTTGAACTGTACTATCGACTGATTTCAGAAACAAATCAGCTCGTGTCATTCATTCATTGATTCGTTCGTGAATCAATCATTCATTGATTCGTTCGTGCATACCGTAAACAAAAATATTGACTCTTTTGATAACTCCAAAATTATATATCTGATGACTTAGAGTTCTCATGTCTTTTTATAGAACTTGAAAACTACATCAATCAGCGGTTAATATGTGGGAATCAGTTGATTTATTCAAAAGTTATGGCAGTTTGAATATCCAATTTTTTTTTAAATTAATTTGTATTAATTGTTGATTTATTTTTAATCACCTTATCACTTTATTGTAATAATAATCAAAAAATTTTTTTTTGGTTAAATGTATTTTGCCGACAGAACGATATCAAGTGACAATATATTATAATTTTCTTCCCCAGATGTCTCGTTTAAAGCATGATTATGAAAAACAACTAAATCGCAAGAACAAACGTCATTCCACGTTTGATTCTGTGCGTGATTTCGACAAACTCCTCAGTGAACGTGACAGTTTGCGGGAGTTATCTAAAGCTTTCAGACAAGTCCTTGCTGAATTACTAAAATGTATGGCTAATTGTGAAAATGATATAACCGAAAATTTAGCAGAGGAGGTGCGGCGCCTTCTCAGCTGCAATCGTACTCTAGAAGAACATTCTTTTGAAGATTTGAATCTTAGTTCTTCGTTGTTAAATGAAACCTTGAATAATACCAAATTGCGCGTGATACCAGATGTTCAAACTTTATTGGAAGTTGTAGAAAATCCCAGTTTAATTCAATATGTTAATGAGAAAAACTCAGATGATAATGAGGACTTCGATCTTAAAGATTGTCTGGAACGTTTGCGTTCAGAAGCTTCTTACTTGTTGCATTTATCCGAAGAAGTGGCTAAGAAACAGGGGAGAAGAGGAAGCTTTTCAAGTGATCTAGAGAAACATGATAGCGAACAAGAGGATGGCTTAAAAATGCAACAGCAACGTAAATTTATACGCGTCAATTCCTTGAATGAACAACAATTGCCCACCCATCAATCATCTTTGATACAACATACACAAAATCTAAGCTCTTTGCCCCCCGATCTAAATCGATTCTATTTGGATAACAATTCTGTTGGTACAAATAATGATTCGGAATTAAATTTGCAATTAGTAGAGCTGAAAAATCGTTTAATAAAATCTGAAAATGATCGCGTACGTCTACAACAGGAATTGGAGCATACAATAACGCGTAATTCAGATTTGGGTCAAGAGTTGCAGCACTTGAGAGACCAATTGTCTCAGTTAGGCTCTCTGAACAACGTTGAATATAATGAGGGTTATGGCTTGGGTTCTATGAAATCACCACAACGTGTAGCCGATTCGGAACACTCATCAACCAGTTTTGCCTTGTTGCAGGAGAAAGCCCGCAATATATTGTCTACACCCACACAGAAGCAACAAAGCAATGACTCTACTGTGCAGTTGCTGCAAATGATTGAAGATTTCTGCCGCGAAGGTGATAAAGTTGTGGAGTGCAGTAAAAAGGATAGAGAGGATTTGCGGTCGCAAGTAAGTTGTTTTCAAATAAGTCTCTTTTCATTTTATAATTCGTGCTAATTATATTCCTCTACAAATATCGTAATAATATAAATCTGTCAGCATGCATTAGCTATTAGGAAATTTAATTATTTTAAGAAAATTAAAAGCAATGAGATTATATTACGTAAATTCGAAACGAAACAACACGGTTTACAAATGCCACTCGTACACTTTTTATTCCGTTTTTAAATCGCTATCAGTTTTTAGAAATATCAACTGTTTTAGTTTAATGAATTTAATATGGACTTATTACTTAATATATATTAGTTTAATAGCATTGAAACGTAAGTGGATAATGGCTTTAAGAAGCTATTTGCTTACTACGCATTTTCAAGTCTCCTTGGTGTCTTTGTACCACCACTATCTTAAAAGTTTTTCAGCATAAAAAGTCATTTATCTAACCCAATTTTGGTGAACCAAAATTTTAACAGCCGCTGAAAACCTAATTTGTGTGTAGTATAATTTAAAAAAATTTAAGTAATTTATAATAAGCATTAGTCTTACAAAAAAATTATTTTAAATGCAACCTCCTCATCCCTTTCCACCAACAATTATTTATAAAACATCTCAGATTATTACGGCCGATAAACAATTGAAATCTACGCGCCAGTTTTTGGAGGAGCAGGCGGCGGAACGAGAACAGGAACGTGATGAGTTTTTAAGGGAAATCGAATATTTAAAAGCTCAACTCAGGGATAAGGAAAAAGAACGCAACTCATATGCTATTGCCTCTCAGGAGGTGAGTCTTTAATGCAACTTACCGCGTTTTGTTTCTTTCTTGTTTAGAACTTCTCTTTTAATCTAAAATGGGTTGGCTTTTGTTTATTATAATTTTTGGTTGTGGATATGATTTCTTTCTTCTATTATTTGCATTTTGTTAAATTTATTTCAATTAAATTTGAGCTTAACTATTACTTAATTTTTAATTTTATAATTTAATTTTATAATATAATTTAATAATTTTAATTTGTGAATCTTTAAACTGTTCCATAGAACCTTGAAATTTATGTATTATGAATTTTAGATGTTTCGTGAAACTATTTAAAAATATTTTTTGTAATATTTTTTATAATGTATATCTTGTTTATAAATTTATATATTGAATTTGTTTCTGTACATTTGGCGAGATCTGTTACAATATCACAAATATTTATAATTTGAATTTTTTAAAAATTGTTTCTTATATGCGGTTATTCCTTATAAGCAATTATTGCTTATAAGAAAGTGATTTTTTATGTATTTATATAAGATACATTTTTCTTATAAACGTATATTCAATAAAGAATACATATGTGATATATTTCTAAAAAAGTAAAACTAATTATGTGAAACAATTTTTTCATATCATATATAATAATGGCTCTTAACATTATTTTTAAAAGTAGGATTTTATTTTAAAGTTTCCTTGACATTCCATCGTTGGCTTTAGGTTTAAGTGAAATTCTAATAGAATAAATGTAAACAATTTTAAGTAATTTTACAACGTAAAAAAAATCTTTCGAGGACTCTCAAATATGGTTAGTTCTCTATTGTTTTGCCCATTTCAAGCTTCCGCCTCTGTAAACAAATAGTACATGCGTGAAATTATAACACCTGCAGTAAATATTTCATACCTACATAATCTTTTGTTTTATTTAATTTTTTTTTTCTTGTTTTTTAAATTTTCTTTGTTTCGTATACTGAAAATTGATTCAAGGCCAAAATAAATTTTCTCAAAAATATATGAAATAAATGTTTGTTTATAAACGCAGTCAATGGCAGCCTCAAAAAGTCTTATGCGCTTAATTCCCTGTTGATAAACCAGCAAAAAATTATGTTATTTTAAAGTTATCATTCAATAAAATTATTTTTATTTCAAATATTTATTTTTGCTACAAAAATATTTTATAATAAACTTGTATTGAAATTTTTAAGTTCAAATCTGTCGCACTAACGAGAAAACTTTTTTTACTAACAAAATTTTTGCACGCAACAATCAAACAACTCAAAAGTTTTTAAATTAAATGTAAGTTAAGATTCAATATTGTAATCATTATTATATTATTTACATTAAAGCAGTTTGCAAAGTGAATTTGTATAAATTTATATATTTCCCGTCTTCCCTTTTAGGTAGAACATTTAGAAACCCAAGTACGCGATTTAACCCAAAAGCTCCAGGATTCAACTAATAAACGTGATAAGTTTGAGGTGGAACTAAAAGCTTCCATTGACAAAATCTTTGTGCTGCGTGAAATAATATCGGATTTGGAGAATCAGGTGGAAACAAAAGCTCTCAATGAACATGTTTTGGGTGAAAAAGTTAAGGTAAATAAATAATTTCTTATTAACTCTTTAGTAATTCTCAGTCAAGTCTTAAAGTATAAAGCCGAAAATGGAATTCATTACGTATTTAGGTTCCTAATTTTAAAAAAAGCCAATTTTCGAAATAAAATTAATCCAAATTTCATTAGCTACTTTTCCATGGAATTAAAAATTATTTCTAAAATTAGTCATAAAATATTACTTTAGATTTTGTTGAAATCGATTTTGTTTCATACTAAAAATTGCTCAAAATCAAAATTAGCAATAGCCATGGCAATACGTTACAATTATTACAGTAAAATTCGACAGCAATTTATGAAAATTTTAATGCAAACAGGTTAGAAATGTTAAAATTATCAAATCGATATCTTTATGTCTCCGGAAAATGTTCCAAGCTTACGAAAGCTAAAGATATATTTTTCCTTATATGTTCGCTTAAGCGTTAATTGCGAGTAAAAACTTTGTTTGGTTCTGAAAACGGACTCTTAAGGATTAAAATGTTAACCGTTCTCGGTTAAAAATAATTTTCAGAAAAGGCTCTTTGTTTATGAAAAAGTACTTTTTTAAGTACTCTTAAGGAAAGGTACTTGGATAATCTAAATCGATGTAGGAACCGTAGTATCAAATCCCTTTGAATATGGTGATAATTTTTTCATGTCGTATATTGATGTTGATTATTCCATTAATCCTTGGATTACATTTCATATCTTTCGAACACAAGCCTTAGATTTTTGAGTAACTTGCGCTAAGAAAATATCTAGAAACATGATATTTTAATGTAATTTATTTGCTATATTGTTTAATACATGTTAAACTCGCAACAAATAAAACAATTTTTAACATATTTTTTTTTTTTTAGCAATTGGAAGAATTTATCAACACTCAATCTCGTTCCAATGACAGTTTGCAAAGTCAAGTACAAAGTTTGAAAGCAGAAATAGATCAAAACTATCAGGTACGCATTAATAAATTGGAAGAGAAATTACAAAATATACGCCCATCTTCTGAACAAAGTATTATTATGGATCAAGTGGTGGAACAATTGCGCGACATTGAAAATACTCTAGAACAAAAAACTAAAAACTTGGAATCACTACACTCAAATACAAATTCCGGCAGTTTAAGTGTTAGCGAAGATGTGTCGGTACAAAGAGGCGGCAAAGTTGGACAATCATTATTAACAGCAATAGTGACACCACCCCAGGGTTCACCTATCCATCCCTCACCACGACAACATTCCCTTACTATGGAGGGAGTGCAAAGGGTGGTAGATAAATTGTCTAAGCACTCCAGAGTAGAAGAGGCTGCTGTGAAGCGTATAAGAGATTTGGAAATGCAAATACAAAAAATGCGAGCAGTATGTGTGGTGAGTGTTAAAATTAAACTTTTAAGCATTTATGTGATGCATAATTTCTTGCATTGAAAAGAAAACAAAAAGCTTCTGTGGGTAAAAATCTTGGCTACCAGAATTTTATAAAGTTTGAAGGAAAAAGCTTTAAAATTTATAAAAAAGCAAAAATATTTTCTCAAACGTTTGCTTTTTGTAGTAGTGATCAACTAATTGAATTTCTCTTCAACTGTGTACTATATTTTCTCAGTCTATATGAAATTATAATTTCTGCAGCTTTTAGTATATCAAACAGCGTTGTTCAATAAACAGCCAATTTGAATTTACGCGTGTTTGTTTATTTTTCTTCAATTGATTACAATTGGTTTAATAACAAGTGTGTTGTCTGCTCAAAAAATTATTTAAAAAAACTATTATTGTTTATCATGTGAATTGAGCCATAATTTAAGCCTAATTTTGTCGGCATTGAAATGTTGCAGAAGCATGTAACTTTCAAAGAAAGCCCGTTAAGGGTAAGTTGTGCAATTTTTGCTTCCTGTTCTTTGGCATTGAAAATTCAAGTCTGTTTCCAGAATATTAGCCAAAGTGTTTGAAGGTTTCTTATTTTGTACGCCGTATATATAGATGTTTTAATAATATGCTTCAATTGTTTTGTTTTGTGAATTTCACTTTTTAATATATAATTAAGATATTTTTGGCAAAAAAATTGTTTTCTATATATTATGTATGAGCAATAAAATCTTTTGACATACACTTATTAAATATGTTTTCGGAAAAGCGATAAAGATTTGAAAGAAATATATTTCTTTTTTACCATTTAATTATGTACACGGCATCAGCAATTTGAAAGAAAAGAGAAAAGAACCTTGAATAAAAAAACAAAGGGTTTCTAAACAATAATAACAGTTGAATAATCGAAAGCTGAAAAATATATATTTGTGAATCTTAAATGGTTTTCGAAGTCTAAAAAGAAAGCGGAATATGAAATAAAATTTACTGGTATGCCGGGATTAACTCGGATTTAGAGAATGCAATGAAGTATTAAAAAAATCTATGTATCGGCGTTCATTGATTGTTAGTCAAGCAAAAGAAAGCGGACACGAAAATGTTTTTAATTTTTATTTAAAAAATCATATTTGTATCAATATATTTTTTTAGTTATGTCGTCCCCTTAGAAAATTAAAACTATTTTCTGAGTTATATTTAGACTTTTGAAAATAAGAGTTATTTCTTGAATTTTATTTATTCTCCAGAAAAGAAAAGTTTTTATTTTTATTTTTATTCATTCATCAGTTATATCTTGATTTTTATTTATATTTGCTTAGAAAAGTAATTTTTAGGCTGAAGAAATAATATAACTTCGGTTAATGTTAACTTCAGCATAAAACCTCAAGAATAACTTGTTTCTAATGAGTAAATAAAAGTGAAGAAACAAATCTAAGTGAATCTAAGGCGTCGTAATCTTGTTCAGCAAACGCATAAAAAGTTTCAGTCAATCTGATCAACTGTTCAGGCTTGCGCAACATGTTGGCTATGGGTACCGAAAACTACTCAACTCTATCTTTGTAAAACAAATATTCAAATAACAGTTGCATTTTTTACGACCTATAAATGTGCCAGTTATTATTAAAAGTATTATTTTAGTAAGATCCGCTAAGAAAGTGAGCTATTGCATCTACAAAATTAATCACAATTTGACTGCAAGATGAAAGAACGCTTACAAACTGACATAATTTTTTTCCTATTTTAATATCTAAAATGTTCCATTATTTCATCCCGCTGTCATGCACATAAAAACCTACAAATGTGTGTACGAAAATTGTACGATATCTTCAAAATTATTTGCATGAATATTTATGTGCATATATTTTCGTAATGGGAACGCATAAAAATATCTTTTGTGTAGGGATAAATTTCACATATAATTATGTTGCGGCATATTGTAGCACAAATATTATTAATATCATGGGAAAAAAATTTTTTATTCATATAAAAATTACAAAATAATTATTTCTTTCTGTAGATGAAAGTGTATTGTTGTTTAAATTAATTTTACAAACGGGACGGAATTAATTTAAAATTATATAAACACAATGAATGCATTTGTTCGTTTTTTTGAAGTATTATTTTCTTCTTATTTTGGTGTTTGATTAAAACTCCAAGCAGGAAGATTTTATCTTTCAATATGCATAAAATGATACATGTGTTTTATATCATTCAACACTTTCATTCATTGTTGATAATAAGTTAAAGTTTATGGTGTGACAGGGTAGCCGGGTTGCTTTATGCAATTGCAATTTCTTTTGTATGCAGCGCTCGTAAACATCTGAAAATTTCTCAGAACTAATCATTTAGATCTTTATGTATCGTTTTGAGACGAGTAATAAGCTAATAACTGATAGAGAATGCGGGTATCACTCCACAAGTTATATGAAACAAAACGAAATTTAAAATTGCGAACTTTTATTTAAAAAAAAGAAAAAAAATTTTATTTTATATATCAACTAGTTATCATAGCTAAAGCTAAGTACAAGATGGAACACATGTAGGACTTTTTAGAACTTTGTTTTCAATTAGGAATAAACACCTTCTTCAGAAATTTTGCTGGGTACAAACTTGTGGTTACAAAAATTACATCCTCTTCATATTATTGTTTGATGTTCTCAATTTGCTAAAGATGCTAACTAGCATTCTTATCCTTTTGTTCATACTATTGAAGTGATTCCACATATCCTGTTTGTTCATTTTTGTTATCAAACATACGCAATACAATGCTAGTGCACCCGTCTTTTGTTCTTTCGTTTTTAACTTAATACCGAACTGATGTAAGAGCATAAAACCTAAAAGAAAAGAAAAAAAATCAGATTGACAGCAGTATAGCAAATCTGTAATATTACTTTCCTCTAAAGTGCAACATCAGTCACCATGAGGTTCATGACATTTGATGAGTCTATACGGGTATAAAAGCAAGTGTTTATATGATGTCGCTTAATTATGTTACGCACAAGTCCGTACATACAGTGCAACGGCAACATTGATTAAATTGCTTTCAATTGAATGAGTATGAGCTGTGATTCGTCTAGTTGAAAAATTGTTATAGTGTTTCCATGTATTTTTCGATTTTAAAATAAATGAATTTTTAAAAAATCTTTTCCTAACTGCGGCGTTTTACCGTTTTCATATGCCAATTAAGAAAACGACTATGAACTTTCCTTACATCTGAAATCTGTTCCCCTCATGAGTTTATCAAAAATTCGTTAGTTTTTGTGAACGATTGTTAGGATACTTTTTGGCTCGAAAAAGACAAAAATTAATTCCATAAATCATCGGGAATGCTTTCCATTACATGTAGAAGTCATCACGCGGAGACAAGTAGCTCCTTGCGTCTCATCTGCTAGGAAAAAAAATTACCTGTGGTTAAATATTTCTATATGATTGCATTTTGTACATCAAATCAATTGAGAACTGCATCAAAAAAAGCATAGGCTTTAAAATTTATGAAAAAAAAAAATTATTCGATATGAAAAAAAATTACCTGTGGTTAAATATTTCTATATGATTGCATTTTGTACATCAAATCAATTGAGAACTGCGTCAAAAAAGCATAGGCTTTAAAATTTATGAAAAAAAATTATTCGATATGAATCCTATATTTTTTATTATCAATTTTTTTAAGCACTCAATAAACAAAGCGATTTAGAAACCTGAAATAAATTACATTTTAGTTTATTTACTTGTTCTGTTGTATTGGGAAAACTTATTGAAAATATCGATTGATTGTAGATAAAAAATGTGAAAACAAATTATTATGAATAGCAAAAAATTAATTAAAATTACAGTGTGTTATTAGAATTAAAAAAAATCCAAATATTCCACTTTTAATAAAAATTAGAACGTGAAAAAATTCCAAAAATAATTTGCCGATGGCAGATTTTAACTTAAAGCCTTTTTTAACTAAAAGCCTGTTAAGTTTGTAAAAAATTGAAATTGGATGCTTATTTAACTGTAAGAATTGTGATCTCTGGTGTGTTGTTGCACTGCAGCAATGCTCTTCTACGATACGTAGAAGTTAACACAGTATTCTTGAAAAACCATTTTAATAGATTACCATTCATCTTGGAAATGGTGCACTTCCCATTACTGATGGTTTATCAAAAACAACTGCACTTAATTTTTTTATTTATTTTTCGTATCAAGAAGCACAACAACGACAAAATAAAATAAAAAAATAAATACTGCGAATTCTTGAACAGCATAAAGAACGAATGATGCAAAAATACTGATTTTCTAAAAGCAAAAATTTTCCAAAGAACACTTCAACTACGACTGTATCAATATTAAATTCATTCCGTTTATCTCATATTTATGTCAGCAGCGACGGAGGAGTTGCGGAATATTTGAATTCGATGCACGAAGAGTTCAGCAGTTTTAAACTTTAATTAAATTATAACGTTCATTTGAAGGCATTTAATTTAATGTTTACAAAGTGTTTCTTTAATACAAGAATTATTTGTTCATCTTGCAAAATTTCTTTTGTATATTCTCGTTTCGCAAATGTTTGTAATGTGTCTTATCAATTGAATGGGAGTAACGTACTTAATTAAACATGGTTGTGGCTTTTAGAAGGTCTTTAAACTCTTTGAGGTCTCTTATTTTTTATTTGAATGATTTCTATGCATTTTAGTTTTGAGATAATTTGAATAAACTAGAAAAGTGAAAAAGAAAATATATGTATATAAAATTTATACTGTTACAACATCTTCTATCGTCGGTTAACTAAAGCACACTGTCCGTGACAACTATGCCGGAAATTGCTGAGCCAAATTTTTCACCTATAAATAGGCACTAGGTGCTTTTGGCTGAAGTACTTAAGATTAAGAAGCCTCAGATGCCGTGCTCGACTACGCACGAAGTCATGAACTGAATTATTGCATGGTTGTGCTAATTGTTGCCGGCCACCTCCAATGGCGAAGCGATATCTCTGGTCGCTGAACATTAAAATCAGCGATTGATACTTTATTGTACTATAGCGAAAATTCGCCTGAGAAGTGATAAGTAAAAACTTGTTACTTCAAATTGCCTTATCTGGGTTATACCCTCAGTGTGGATCTTTTTTAAAAAAAAAATAACTTTCACTTTCTTATACTTCATTGCATTAAAATTCTTTGACTACTTTTAAGGTTTGATTTTTATCATTGAATCCATAAAATAATATTTTTATTTTAAACATTTTTCATAATTTTACTCTTTCTCTTAGGAACTTCAGCATGAGCGGGAGTCATTGCAGGAGCGTATGTCAGAGCAAACACAACGAATTTCTGCCTTGCAATCGCGACTCGAAGAACAACGTCAGCGTGCCGAAGAGCTGCAACGCTCCAATACATCCGATTTAAATATACGCATACATGATCTTCAAAATGAATTACAGAATGTACGTGAAACTTTAACAAATCGCGATAAACAAATTGCAACCATGAAGCAGCAATTGGAAAAGAGTAAAATGGCTATAGATCGTTTAGAGGCTGAACTGGCGGTAGAACATCAACCCGATCGCAGTGCCATAGAGCGTTTGGAAAATGAACTCAAACATAAGGTGGTGGAAAATCAAAAGCTTAAGGATAAAATTAAAAATGAAATGATCAATAAATTAGCACTGCCGGATCTAATGGAGACAATGTTGGCTGATAAAAATGAAGAGATTGACCATTTGAAAGAGCAGTTAGAGAACAAAGAAAAGGAATTACAGTCCGCATTAGATATGAGTCAGGCTTCCTCGGTAGGTGGCAATAAGAAACCAGAAGAGGCCAGCAATAAATTAAGTGGACGAACTCTGAGCGATATTGTCTCAATTACTGAATTCGATGAACCCGATGTGGTGCGTCGTGCAGCTGCGCTTAATATGACCTCCCCCTTAATATTGCCCGAAGGCAGCTCTGGATTTTTGCACGACACCATGGAAACTTCAAAAGTGGTAACAGCCAACTTGACACACAAACGTACAGATGATCTGTCGGGCTTTCCTAATATACAACATGTTAATACTTTTGATAATCTTCACTACTTCCAAGATCCCCACGCCTTACAAAATTCAGTTCAATCCGGAGCCTCTATTACACCCGCTTTAGTGCCAAGACAAATCAATTTTTCAGCGCTGACCGAAGACTCAAAGTTAAAAACATTCAACAATTGCCAAACCCCGGAAAATTTACAAGCCAAAGAGAATTTACAACAAGAAATAAAACAACAAAAAGAAAAGATTGCTGAGTTGGAGAGGGAAAAAGAGAAAAATGCTGATTATTTATTATCATCACAATTAAGATTGACCAATCTGCAAGATGAACTTGCCAACAGTCAAAAGGAAATTTTAAATCTGCAATCTGATATCAAGAAATTTAAAAATTTGCAAGAAGAACTCAATGAAAAATCTTTAGAGATTGAAAACCTTTTACGTGAACAAGATAAATGGAAAAAGGAAAAGACTGAGCTACTTAGCAAAAATGAAAAGAATCTTAGAAATTATCAAGAAAGTGAAGATAACCTGATGAAACGTTTAAAAGAAATGGAACATGAAATTCTGAAAAGTACTGAAAATGAAATGAAAGAAAGAGATAATTTAAGAAAGGAGTTGCAAGTAATAAGTAGATCTCATGAACAATGCAAATACGTACAAAGGGAAAATGAAGATCGCAAAAAACAAATAGAATTATTAAATCAAGAAATAAAAACCAGAGATGAGAGGCTACTAACTTTAACTAACAAACTATCGACAGCTGAAGATACTGTGGAAGACCTACAAACAAATATTCGCTGTTTGGAGAAAGATATAGAAAAATTGAAACAACAAAACAGCGACAACAGTTCTAAACAATTTTCAGTGGATGAAATAGCCCAGCAAGTGGAAAAAGAGTTGAATTACTCGGCCCAATTAGACTCGAATATTTTAAAGGCTATAGAGAGTGAAGAAGAAAACAATTTGGATCGTTCTCACCAAGAGAAGACCGTTGCAATTGAACATCCTGGCACTACAGATGATGAGAATTTTACCGGCGAACGAGAATTGCTCAATCAGTTGGAGGCATTGAGAGCTCAAATCACTGTCGAGAGAGAACAAGCTGAAGACATACGCCGGGAATTGTTATTGGAGAAACAGCATTCACAGGAAATACAAGAACAGGATGTGGTTATAATAGAGGCAATGCGTAAGCGTTTGGAATCAGCACTGGAACAGGAAGATGAATTGCATAAACAATTGGATATAGAAAGAGAAAGTAGTGAACGACTACAGACACAGCTAACTACGCTGCAACGAACTGATAGTCGCCGCAACTCCTCACTTCTGAAATCACCCACAGAATCACCGCGCAAATCTCTTAGGTCTCTAGGCGACTTTGAATCGGAACTAGCCGATAGACTGCGAAGTGAAATTAAATTACTAACTGCTCAAAATGAAAGAGAACGCGAACGATCTGCTGATTTGCAAAAAAGTATCGAAAAAGAAAGATGCCGTTACGAAAAGGAATTGAGCGAAAGAATAGAGTACTGTGAGAAACTTAAAAAAGAAATGGAAAAAGTGGCTAGAGAAAAAGATAATGCTGAAATGGAAATAGAACACTTGCAGGAACGCCTGACTCTACAAACAAAAGAGATAGAATCTCTGGAAGCTCGCATAGCTAGCCTGCAAGAGGCAGAGACACGGCGATTTTCGCGCAAAGAAAAACAACACAAGGAATATGCCCAACTGATGGTAGAAATCCAAGAATTAAAAACGAAATTGTTTACTTTGGAAGCCGAAAAAGATGGTCTGAACAAAACCATTAACCAACTACGTTTTGATGTAGAGCGTTCAGCACAACGTGAAGTTAAACTAGCAGAAGCTTTGGCTAATGCGAACGCCAATTTGGCTATGCATGAAGGCCAAACCACTGTGCCCGAACAATTTTTACAAAAAATGAAAGAAATCAATACTCTGCTGGCAGAAAATACTCAAGAAAATAAACAAATGGCTGAAACAGTACAATATTTGGTGGAGGAACGACGACAACTGCAAAGAAAATGTGAGGAGTTAGAAGCACAATTTAATGGCACCGCCAATGTAAGCGAACTTGAGGAACGCTGCAATCATTTGCTGGGACGTTATCTTCGTGTTGAATCGCACCGCAAAGCCTTGGTGTATCAGAAACGTTATCTCAAGATTTCTTTGCAGAATTATCAGGACAGCGAACAGAGGGCATTGGCCGCTTTCAATGGCGGCCAGCTGCTGCACAATGAACGTCCCAAAAAGAAATTGTTTAAGTAAGTTCATTAAAAAAATTCCATATTTTTAATTTATTTTATGTTTTTTTAATTTTTTTTCCAGGACTGTTGCTTTGGCTATTGTAGCCATACAGCGTTTGAAGTTTATTGGACGTATTTGGCACACTGGAAAAAGAATTGTTTCCAAATCAGTATTTACTATAACCCAAAAAAAGTAAGTTTTAAAAAGATTCAAATTATTTGATTTAAAATCATAAACTGATTTAAGTTAAGGTTTTGTATAATCTTGGTAACGGTTATCCTAAGACTCCCACACAAGTTTATTATTAATTATTACATTAGAAAATTAATTATTGAGCTAAGAATTTTTATTATTCTTTCATAAAATTTTCCTTTTTTTCATGGTTGTTTGTCGTTTATGCCAAGATAGCAAAATCAAACCTCTTACGTTTTCTTGTTGTTTTTAAATAGACATTTAATTAAAAATGTTTATTCAGCTCAGTTGACGACAATTTTTTTCTGTCTTAACTTGAAACTAAAATTTGGCAGGTTTTATTTTTATAATAAATTATTTATGGTTACTATATCGAACCATAACCGCCAAAAAAAGCTTCAGCGACAAAAATCAATTATATAAGATAGTTTGAATCATCTTTCTGTCGCGTAATTATATACAAAACAAATAAAAACTTATACGTTGTTTTGAATGAAATTGTGTACCGGACGATATTTAGAGAAATCATGAGCCAGGCAGTTAGTTTACTAAGAACAAGTAAAAGTGCTATATTCGGCTGTGCCGAATCTT
Source organism: Linnaemya vulpina (assembly GCA_963675445.1). NCBI lineage: Eukaryota > Metazoa > Arthropoda > Insecta > Diptera > Tachinidae > Linnaemya > Linnaemya vulpina. The sequence goes on along the minus strand of OY776278.1, from coordinate 81,494,467 downwards.
ATATACCCTTCGCCAACGTACGTCTGGCATAACATATATTTTTAAGTACCGATTTTGTTCTTTCTAAGTACATCTTTGTAAAAAAAAATCGACTTTTGAACAATTTTCTTAGAATTGGCAAATTTTTTGAGAGAAGTCTCCTTTTGGCTAATATTTTTCGAAATAATTAACTTTCTTTGGTAAACAAATTAATTTTGTAATTTATGGAAGAAAAGTTGAAAATTGAAAATTTTATAAGGGGTACCTCTTTGCAAAAAAAAAACAGACTTTTGAACAATTTTCTTAGAATTATTTTATAATTGTAAAAAAGCTAATTTTGTAATTTATGGAAGAAAAGTTAAAAATTGAAAATTTCATAAGTTTACGTACCTCTGCTAAAAAAAATCGACTTTTGAAAATTTTTCTTGGAATCGGCTAATTTTTTGGGAGAACGCTCCTTTTAGCCAATATTTTTCTAAATAATTAACTTTCTTGGGTAAAACACCTAATTTTGTAATTTATGGAAGAAAATTTAAAATTTCTTTGCGTAAAAAATCGACTTTTGAAAAATTTTCTCAAATATGCGCTGTATTGTGTCATTAATCATAAAAAAGGTGTAGAGTTAACCGTTTTAAGAATTAACGTTCTATAAGACACGAAATTAGGAAATACGATTTCCTAAGAATTTTTGTGTTTACTGGAAGCATGCAATAATATTTTTTATGAATTACACCATAAGAGCGTGCACTTAACAAAACGTAAAAACTTAATATTTATGAACAATATTGACTTCGTCTTGTTTCACTTAAAAGGTTTTTTGCTACTTGTCTGATTGGAGTAGCGGTGGAAGGAACTGAAACCACAATTTCCTCTTCTCTCCGGTAAAATCAGACGTGCAGCAAAAAATATCAAGCGTTTTTGTCTCGTCCAATTATGTATTTTTGAATGAGTTTTTTCAAAAATTTTTAAATTCTTTCAACTTAAAGCTTAAAATATACTGTACTTTTTTATTATTTATTCTTCTTTCTTTCACATTTTTATGTTCTTTTCCCAAAAAGCTTTACGAACGGCAAAAAACCTTTAGCGACTGTTAATTGTGAAATAAAGCTTAAGAAAAATTATAAAAAACGCAGCAGAAACGAATGAAGTTAGTACGATTACAGAACATATAACAAAATATAAAATTAAAATTAAAATAAGAAAATTACACTAGCGAAAAAAATATATATTATATGTAGTAGCTAAATGGATTTCGAGCACTTATATTGATAAAAATATATGTATATTTAGATTTATTTCGTTTGCTGAAAATACAATTAATTTTTTTAATTTCTTTAGACGTTCTCAACCGCCCACTATAAGTTCTGCAACTGTAACCTCCACTTCACCCATGCCTTACTCGAATGGCCAACAACAGCAGCATCAGGGTTACTATCAACAACAACAATTGAATAGCCCTTTGAAATTATTGGATAGACCCTATGCTCCCTTAAAAACTCCTACATTATTAAATGGTAATCGAACTCCCAACTCAGCCTCGTCCTCAACATCAACAGCCACAGCATTTGAATGGCCACGCGTGGCTGTTAATAAAATAAATAAGAAAACATAATTTGTTTCTTTCTTTTTGTTTTACTGTTAAAAAAAAAGAAATCAAATACTAATGCTCAAATTTGTAATTGAAGCCATACTAACATAATTTAAAAACAAAAATCATTTATTAGTAACTACTTTAAGACTTGAACAAAAAATACAAATCTTAATTATTAGTTTTTAACCTTGCGTGTAAGTTTTATCCTTTACACATAATTGATTTTCGATTTCATGTAAATTTTTATTTCTTAATTTTTTAAATTAAAAAATTGTAATTGGTTTAGTTTAAGGAACCCAGTATTTCCCCTTAGAGCACCCAGACCTAAGTCATATTTTTCTACCCTAAGTGGACATGTTCATGTAAGTTTAATATAAATATTATGCCCTAATTGTATTTACTTTTGTTTATGTTATTATTTATTTATGTTTATACATTTTTGTCTTTTCCTTAAAACATTAAAAAGTTTCACAATAAAACACAAAAAACCATCGGAATTCCAATAAATAAAATATTTATTTATTTTACCACAAGGAAGTAAAAAATAAAGTGCCTTAAAATGAAAAAAAAAACATATTATTTATTACATAAACAACAATATAAGAATTAATGGAATAAAAACGTTAAAAATGAGCTAAAAATGTTAAAACATTTTCGTTTTATTGATATTCGTAAGTAGAACAGTCGTTTTTCAATTTAAAATATTATGTAAAACCATTAAAAATCATGCAAAGTATTTTATGTAAATTTTAAGAAATAGCTACGTTGAATATATTCGAAGATATAGCACATCATAGTGTAAGTTATGCATTTTGATATTTAGCTAATGCGAAACTATTACATATATGTTTTAAGATATAATATAGTACATATTTAAATTAATACACTAATTAAAATTCTTCATATATACTTCTGTTAACAATGCATACCATCAACAAAATCAATTTATTCCGCTTAACTATTAAATGTGTCTGTGGCGCAGCTGTAGTGTGTCTGGCTGGCAATCAGTAGATTGCGTGTTCAAATCTCCCCAGTCACAGAAATTCATAGTTGAATTTCAATATGAGTGTGTGCAATGCAATGCATGGTTAATTACAATAAAACTCATCAACAAGTGCATAACACTATGCAATGTTGGTGGTGCAGTAGTGAGAGCATCAGACTTGCAATCGGAAGAACGAGTGTTCAAATCCCCACACAGAAAGTTGAAAAATAAAAATTGTGTAAATCACAAATGTTAACAAAACCACCCAACAAGTGCATAATAGTATACAAGGGTGGTGGCGTAGGTGGAAGTGTGTCTGCCTTGCAATCAGAAGAACGCGTGTTCAAAACCCAGATGAATAAAATTAAATAAATAAAAAAAATTAGGGAAATGTGACCGGCGGCAGATGGCGAGAAATAAAGACAGAAAGACAGACGGCAAAGGTGACCGAACGACAGACCGGAAAAGTGACAGAACGACGAAAAAAGTGACAGACCAGACAGAACGACAGACCGAAAAAAAGACCAAACGACAGAACGACAGACCGAAAAAAATGACCGAACGACAGACGGAAAAAATGACTGAACGACAGACCGAAAAAAGACCGATCGACAGACCGAAAAAAACGACAGAACGACAGACCAAAAAAATGACCGAACGACAGACCGAAAAAAATGACGTTCTGACAGACCGAAAAAAATGACCGAAAGACAGACGGAAAAAATGACCGATCGACAGAGGGGTGGTGGGTGAAAAACAAAAAAATGCCGACGGCAAAAAAAAATATTTTTGCTGCGCGTCACCTACAGCAGGTGGGGTGGGTGAGATTCCTCTTTTTCATACCGTTAAAACTCGGAAACTAATGGACCGATTAGCTCGAAATCGGTCTTAAATAAAAGAGAAAGTCGATATCTATCGATTAAGACACAAATCGGATCGAATATCCAGCAACAAAGCATGATTTTGCAACCCTAAATATCAAATTTTCGATTTTACGTACTATAGCACGCTGATTTTAGTAAAAATTGCAACGATGGCCAAATTTTTTTTAAATCGATGGGAAATGCGCATATATGTATGTATATATATATATATATATATATATATATATTTTTTTTTTTTTTTGGTATTTTATATATATATATATATATATATATATATATATTTTATATATTATATTTTATATATATATATATATATATATATATATATAAAATACCAAAAAAAAAAAAAAAAAAAAAAAATATATATATATATATATATATATATATGTATATACATACGTATATGCGCATTTCCCATCGATTTAAAAAAAATTTGGCCATCGTTGCAATTTTTACTAAAATCAGCGTGCTATAGTACGTAAAATCGGAAATTTGAAATTTAGGGTTGCAAAATCCTGCTTTGTTGCTGGATATTCGATCCGATTTGTGTCTAAATCGATAGATATCGACTTTCTCTTTTATTTAAGACCGGTTTCGAGCTAATCGGTCCATTAGTTTCCGAGTTTTAACGGTATGAAAAAGGGGAATCTCACCCACCCCACCTGCTGTAGGTGACGCGCAGCAAAAATATTTTTTTTGCCGTCGGCATTTTTTTGTTTTTCACCCACCACCCCCCTTCTGTCGATCGGTCATTTTTTCCGTCTGTCTTTCGGTCATTTTTTTCGGTCTGTCAGAACGTCAATTTTTTTCGGTCTGTCGTTCGGTCATTTTTTTGGTCTGTCGTTTTTTTCTGTCTGTCGTTCTGTCGATCGGTCTGTCGTTCAGTCATTTTTTCCGTCTGTCGTTCGGTCATTTTTTTCGGTCTGTCGTTCTGTCGTTTGGTCTTTTTTTCGGTCTGTCGTTTCGTCATTTTTGACGGTCTGTCGTTCTGTCGGTTTGGTCTTTTTTGCCGGTCTGTCGTTCTGTCTGGTCTGTCACTTTTTTCGTCGTTCTGTCACTTTTCCGGTCTGTCGTTCGGTCACCTTTGCCGTCTGTCTTTCTGTCTTTATTTCTCGCCATCTGCCGCCGGTCACATTTCCCTAATTTTTATTTATTTAATTTTATTCATCTGTGGGGTTTGAACACACGTTCTTCTGATTGCAAGGCAGACACACTTCCACCTACGCCACCACCCTTGTATACTATTATGCACTTGTTGGGTGGTTTTGTTAACATTTGTGATTTACACAATTTTTATTTTTCAACTTTCTGTGTGGGGATTTGAACACTCGTTCTTCCGATTGCAAGTCTGATGCTCTCACTACTGCACCACCAACATTGCATAGTGTTATGCACTTGTTGATGAGTTTTATTGTAATTAACCATGCATTGCATTGCACACACTCATATTGAAATTCAACTATGAATTTCTGTGACGTGGGGAGATTTGAACACGCAATCTACTGAATGCCAGCCAGACACACTACAGCTGCGCCACAGACACATTTAATAGTTAAGCGGAATATATTGATTTTGTTGATGGTATGCATTGTTAACAGAAGTAGTTTCGCCATGCACTTGTGATAAATTCAATTCTGATTAGTTAAAGCACACACCACTAAGAGATTTTTAATACGAGTGTATATACATACAAGGAAATAATCACTACTGGCATTATTATTTTCTTAATATCTCCGTTGTTTTCAGAGATATTGACATGAAATTTGGTAGGCTGGTAGAGAAGATAATGGAAAATATTCTGGATACAAATTTCTTTGCTACACCCACTGATTAGGTATTAAAATTAAATTGAAATAAGTTATGTTAATACTTTAGAATTATTTGCTGTACTTTTATGCAAAAAAAAAGACTGAATGTACTCGAATACTTACTTTTTTACCTTTTAGCTTATTTGATTAAAACTATTATTGTTTTTCTTGTGAGTAATATTTTTATTACAAAGAAATATAAATAAATTTTAAAGATTTAAATATGTTGTTTTGTTGTGTTTGTGCGTGTTAATTCTTGATGTTATCAAATTTTGAATTAATCTGAAAATAATAAAAAAATATTTATTAAGTTTTGTTTTTATGGCCACTCTGTATTGTTTATTACTATGTATTAAAATAAAAAATTCTAATTTTTAAGTTTAAAAGCTTGTGTTCATAATGTACCTCTTGTCCAAAAAAATTCGATTTTGAAAAATTTTTGTTAACGCACTCCTTTTTGCCAGTATTTTCAAAAACAAATCAATTTTGAAAGCATAGAAGCTTAATTTTTATTTTGTGGGAATGAAGCTGAAATTGAAAATTTTCATAAGGGATACGTCTTAGTTAAAAAAAATCGACTTTTGAAAAATTTTCTTGGAATTGGCTAATTCTGATATTCAGTTCTGAATAAAATTGTATAAAGGGAATTACATTTATTGACATTAACTTTGCAGGTTGATCTAAAAACTTTTTTTTTATATTTTGTAATTTTTTTTTGCTTGTTTATTATTGATTTGAGTAATTTTTTCCGTGCACTTAAAAGGACATAATGAGAGACCGTTTCATCGAATTTGTTGAAATTCTTCGTTTTTTGTCGATCTTCTTATTTTATATTGTTTTTTGAACCAGCTCATCTAAATTTTTATGAAAAATGTATGTACACATTCAAATATTCTTGAAAAAGCTAAGCATGTTTGATAGCAAAATATTACAAATTATATTTGTTATTGCTTGTTTTTTTTTTTTTTATAAAAAGTGGGTGTTTTGTTTAAAAAGCATATTCTAATGTCAAAAACACAAGCAGTTTGATGAAGTGTACGTTTCAATGAGCAAATATAACGAATGTTTTATTTCGGAAATGGCAGGTAAAAAGAAGGATGCTAATCAAAATTTACTATTTTCTGAGAAAAAGTCTGACAATGAAAATTTAAAATTTAACTCTTTTTTTTTGTACAGTAAAAAACAAGCTTCTCTATTTTTAGTAATGCTTTTTTTCGAAAGTGCTAGGCGATAAAATTACGAAATTTTTAAAAAGTCGATTCTTTTGGCAAGGGTTATCCCTGGCAAATTTTATATTTTAGCTTTTTTATTATAAATCTAAAAAAACAAGTTTCTGTATTTAAAAAAAATGCATAATTTCGAAATCTACTTGCAAAAAGTAGAAAAAATTTTAAAAATTCGGTTCTTTATTCAACTTTTGTTAATAAAAATTAAAAAATAAGCTCCTCTACTTTTAAAAATGATTTAACTTTTATGACTTTTTTTGTTTCTGAAACCATCGACAAAGCGGAACGTACATAAACTAAAACTTTTAATGTATTTATTTATTATTATTATTTTTTCCTTTTAATGAAAGTGAAACGTACTTCTTAAGCTTTTTTTTTTTAAAACTATTGAAGAAACAAAGTGCACTAAAATTGTTCTTAAAATTTCAACGCCATCAGAAAAGGAGCATATCAAAACTAAATTAGTCAAATAATATTTTATCAAAATATTCGCAGTGGTAGATGCGTAATGCTACGAAAACCAACGAATTCATGTTAATTCAGAAATGCAAATAACAAAAATTCATTTCACAAGATGGTCTTTACGTTCAACCGTTTTCCGTGTTCTTTTTAACCACATTTTTACATCTTTTCAGTACACTAGTTAACACTGGTAAAGAGAGTGCTTGAAAGTTAACAAGAGCCCACACCGCGGTCTAAATATATTACACTGCTAAGGAATAAAGCTTTCATAAACAAGTTAACTAAAAAGCTTTTTGTTTATAATAGACTTTTGTAAACAAAAACAAAACATACCAAACACAAACATGACAAATTACGTCGGAGCATACTCGTAACATTTTGTATCCTGACGCGAAGCAACAAACTGCTGAATATTAAACGGTTAAAGAGCAAGATTTTTTTAGCAAAGCAAAGAACAAATTATTAATGCAGACAAATATTGAAATGGAAATTTATATTTAAATAAAAATATGTTCTACTACAAATTTATTTAACTACTACATGGGCATGTATGTGTGTATTCACATAAAACGTATGCGGTTTTTAATAATAATTAAACACAAATTTTACTTACAAGCTACCAAAGAAGTTTATAAGAGTTTAAAGTGAAATTTTTTCGATTCTTGTGATTAATATGAAAATGAAAGAAGTGGATTTAAATGTTTTTGGTTAATGTTGGATGAAAGTATATTTTAAGTAAACAAATTCTTCTTGCGGGATTCATTTTGCATAAAAGCAATACTAACTGAAATAACTTCTGAATCGTAAGTAAGTTTAAAACAATTGTGCTCATATTTGCTAATTTAAATATGTTATTGTTTTTTTTTTTTTTTTTAATTTAAATTTGGCGCGTTTTTCTTCCCCAAATTTGCTACAATATGTTATCAATTATGTTGTATCTATTTTTTCTTTTATAATATATTCTGAATTCATCATCGCCATTTTTTTATATGTCCACTATGACAGATAGAATGTTATCAGCATTTTAATCAGAGATTAATTTTTTCTACAGCTGTATTTGTGTTATCTGAGCAGCTATTTTATTGATTCTCCGACTGCCCACGTTTCTTGTGCTACAACTGTAATTGATTTTATGGCTTAAGTTTTTCTTTTACAAATCGGTTTTAGGAAAACATATTTGTAATAAATGATAAATTTCTTCCAAACCTTTTTTAGTTCAGTTAACGTAACGTTGTCTACTTTAAGGCTTTAATTGATGTCGCTATCAAATAGAGTTTTTATGTCTTGTTATTTTTGCTATTTTTGAGTGCTGGATTTACACTTTTTATTCTAATTTTGTATCAATAACTCACCACTTGGGTAACAACCAGTTCAACACCTTTTCAACTTCCTGTTGGGAAAATTTTTGAATTTTCAATAATCGGGAAATTTTGAAAGGAAAAAATCAGAGTCCCCATCAACTATCCACGTTTTGGGGACCCATGAAACTTCGCTGGCTACATCTGAGAGCCTATTACTATGTATGTATGTGTATTCATTTTGAACGAATTTTCTTTTCTAGAAAATGCTTAACATTTTTTTTTACTTCTTTTCCAAAAGTTTGGTGTTTTAGAACAGATATAATTCTTCGTAGCGGATATTGGATTGTTTTCTATCAATTGCCTTATTTTCAAATAACGTAATTTTGTCAGTTTCTATTAACAAGTGTAAAAAAATGTAAAAAGAAAACAACATTAGCTTTCCTTTTAATCACGACCGATTCGAGAAATCAAATTAATAACAAAGAAAATTTTTTATGAAGTGTTTTCTTAGAATAAAGTTTTGTCGACCTATCAAATCCATTCCTAAAACCAATCAGCTCCTAACATTGAAAAACCACGTCAATTATTCAAAATATATCAATTAGTTCGTGAAATAGAGTGCACGAAAAAGAATCAAAAAAAACTTATATATCTGATTAGTTAGAGTTCTCGATTCTTTTCAATCACAGTTTATTTATTCAAAAGTTTGAAAATTAAAATAAAAGTGTTAAAGTCGAAATGCTCCAAAACATAAAACAGCACGCCAAACTACTTTGCAAATATTTTTGCCATTATGGTCAACCGTTTAGTTTTTTTTTTGTTATTAACATTTTTAGCACTTTTAATTTATTTCATAATAATGAATAGCAACAAAATTGTATTTTTATATTAGAATCATCAGTCAGAATATAACGTCTATGTGTGCAGTGCTTTGTGTCGAATTTAGGAAGATTTCTTATAGGATGAAGAACCGAGGGAGGGAATAGTACCCGTAGATATTTAATTTGAAGTTTCTCTAACTGTAGGTGCCAGAAAAGTCATCTGCAGGTCACTTCTTTCACAAACGAATTATTATATATCGCATATTTAGGGGTCATTCCCTGAGTGGTGGTCCTAATAACAATTGAAAAAAACATATTTCAATATCCCCATACTAAGTAAGACTGTTCCCAAGCTTCTAAACGTTGGTCTAGAAGTTTCTTCTTCCTATATAAAACATGCAGGCTCAGATTAATTTTTATTTATGGATATACGAATGCAGACACGTACTTTTTACTAGTGGTTTAACGAATCCGAAATAAATTTGTTTCTTGAAACAATATATTTTGTTATTCTATTATCAACTGTACACACCAAATAATATGCTATTTCCTTAATTATTTGTTTTGTTGTTAATTGTCGAGTGTGTATAACAAATCTAAATGTGTAGTAGTGCAAGTGAGTTTTTATGTGTAAATATTTTTGTTACTGTATTAACAAAAGTGTTGTTGTGCCTAGTTTTTGTTTAAACAGTTTTAACTAATTATAATTTAAATTCTAACGCGTTATATTAAAATATAACAAACAATTTTTAAAAGTCACTCAATTAGAAAAAATAGATAAGAGTTTACTAACAAAATTAATTAATCTTAAAACGATAAAAGATAAGTAAAATATTTTCTTGAATACATACATAATTAATATGTACAGCTCTAACAATTTTAATGTTTAAAACAAATTAGCAGCCAGCCTTTTTTAATTAGACCTCTTGACAAAAACTCCTAAAGCCAAAAAGAGAGATAAACCCAGATTTTGCTATTTAATTTAAAGTTTGATTATAAAAGTAAAAAAAAAAAATCATTTAAACTATCCGACTCATCTTCTGATCACAAAATCGAATTGTTATGGATTTCAATTAAATTCATTTTCGCACTAATTAAACAATACATGTTCGGCATTTAGAATCTTAATTTTTTAAATATGTTTAATCGTGTTTCGAGATAAACGGCCAAAGGCTACACAAATCTATTCTTTTTAAAATTTTTCGACTATATTTAATTTTCTATAGGTTTTTGCTGTTTGTATTTATTATCATTATTGTAGAATAACATCCCTACTGCTTCTGTTTAAAAATTTTTTTATACTGTAGTTGCTACTTCGATTTCATAACTTATTTATAAAATAAACTACTAAAATACACAAAATGTAGAAACATTTTTCAAGCTGAAAAATTAAACAACTTAGATAAGTAGATAATATTTTCATAATTATAGTATTCGCTCGGTGCTATCTCACCAGAAGTAGATCTTTTTAACTATAAATAAGCTGGTTTAAAAGCGTTTGAGATCAGTGGCAATAGTTCTCTTGCGTCTACATATCAAATCGAGAAAAATTTTTAATATGAAGTTTGTTAATTTTATCTTCGTTCTTGCTTTTGCAATGACAATATTTGTGAAATTCTCCGTCGCCGACCTGGTAAAAACGATTTGTATTACTTATTAACGAACATGTTTTTTTATATATAAAATTACTTTTTATATAGTTTTTCGGGAAAACCTTTGTAGATTGTACTTTAGACAATACATTATGTAAAACAAATGACGACTGCTGCTCAGAAAAATGTAGTTATTCCATCTGGAAATCAGGCTATTACTGTGAAGCGACCTTTGGAGAATGGAGTTCATGGTAATGAAATTAAGTATTGACTTCATTGGATGTTATATTCAGTCTATATTATTTAATAAAAAATCCTAACTGCTCTAAATGGAATCGAGTAGAAATTGATGAATGAATAAATGAAAAAATAAATATATATGTATAATCATAATTCGGTCTATGATATGGACAGATGATATTAAATGTCATCATCGGCCTTCTTAGCATACGAAGTAGGTAGAGCAGTATTTACTGGAGTATCCATCGATCAATCTTTGTTTGATTAATTCGGGTAAAGTTGTTTCATTATTCATGCATTTTTCTTATGCTTATACATCATTTATGGATCAAAGAGATTTGTTTCATTACTGGGCCAAGATCACTTTTTACATAATAAATATTTCCAAGTGGTATTAAAAATTGTTGCTCATATACAATTTGAAAATATTTTAACCGAAAAGCGCTGGCTGGCTGGCTAAGAGCTCTTTTCAAGAAAACGTTAGCGGAAAATATGCGACTTTTCGAATGTTAGAAATCTTGTACTTAAAGTTTCATGAATGACTTGAAGACCAAAAACCCTACTCATTGCTGATCTCTATTGTATATCACATCACTTATGCCCTCTTTTATTTATGTATGTATTTGCAATCTATCTAACAGGGATGGAAATAAGTTTTACTTAAGACGGTAACATTTTTTTTTTTAATTTATTAGAAACAGCAGTCTAACAAAAATAGAAAATTATATACAAAGAAATTAAATATGTATTGTTTTCATAAAAATATACTTTAGTTAACATTAGAAATCAGCTATGAAATATATTTTCCAGCACGTACGAAAGTTAAAGCAAAAGTTTTTGTAGTAGAAAGGCAGACGCCTCATTATTGATAGATCTTGACCGAACATAGAAAAGTGAATGATGAAATTTTGATGGCTTCGTATTACAAAGTTGCATGTCATTCTCTGTGTTGTTGCGCATAGAACATCGTTGTAATATTCTACAAAAATTTATAATGGATCCTTGAGATTTTTAAATTCCATCAAATAAGTTACGGTACAACCACGGTACAAACGATGTCGAAAATGTACCACAAAAAATAAACGTACCACAACTGTATCAACATTCCCATCACTGCTATCTGAAGTAAGACGAAAAGCATCAGGGATGATGAATTAATTTTACTTTTTTCGCCCAAGTTTTTTAATAGAATAACAAAATGCTGTTCTATTATTTTATTATTTAGAAACACATGGTACATATTCGAAAGTATTGAAGTTTTTATATTCTTTTAAAATATATAAAAGCATAATACTAAATATATATTGCGAATAAGGCCTTTTTGTACGATACTTATATGAAGAATTTTTAGCTCTCAGAGAAGCGAATTTGCTCTCAAATAGAACATATTTTGGACTTTTATCTCGTTTCTCGTGAAAACTATAAATAAAAAATATTTTATGTTTATAACATTCTGATATAACAAATTTCAGATAAGGAGTTTATAAACTTAACCCCTAATTCATAAACGATTGTTAAAATTAAAGTGGCTTTAAAATATGGATTTGGTATGGTTAAAGATCTCTTAAACTATTCATTAACTTTAACAATCGTTTGTGAATAAGGGTCAAGGTATATTTTATGAACAATTGGTCCAACAAAACTTTATTTAATACTATTAACGACTGAACATTAATGTGTACTAGAATGCGCTCTTTTAGGATTAACTATCGCTCTTAATGTTATTCTTTAGGCTCAAACCCAAGAATTCAAAAATAAATTTTATTTGCGGTACAGTTTTTGAAGTATTTAGAATATATTTTATACAGCTGAAATAGATCAATGCTGATGTAGCGGCCTCGAAACTATTGCTGATCCAGTTTTCGGGACTGTTAATAGTTTTTCGCTATTAATAATGTTACGTTTCTGATTTTGAATTGAACCGCCAAGAAGTAGTATTTCAAAACGCAAGACTATTCTGTAAATAAATCATATCGATATGAAATCACGTCATTTTAGAAAACTCCACTAACACAAATATTTTCTCTGACCTTTTTTTTCAATTTTTCTCTCATATATAATATCTGAAAGAAAATCTTTGTAGTTTGCAGAACAGACCCGATAAGGTCGCAAATAAAAATTTTTATTTTAATTGCATAAACAGGCTGTTAAACGTAACATTTCATTGGGCATTAATCGCAAAATTAAATAAAAACAACCTGCTTTTCTCACATATTATGCCAACACAATGGTGCGTAAATTTAATATCAATTAAAATGCTTCAAAAGAAAGCGCATTTGTTGAACTTTCTAACACGCAAATTAATTATTTCATCCAATAAAAATTTTTATATTCAAATAAAAACCCTTTCAAGTCAAGGCTTTTCTACATTTTTACCTTCAAACAAATAATTAAGATTAATTAGAAAAAGCACCTTTTATTAGAAAAATTTATAGCCTGGCTGCAAGAGAATTTCCACATGAGTGTTACAATTTTTTTTTTTTTTTGGAATTTAAACAATATAAAATGGCAACAATATCGCCTGCCTTCAACGCCATTAAATTAACAGTTTAAGACTTTTATTTTCTATACTAAATTGGGTATTTATTTCTTGTCCAACTTCGTGTATGCTACAGAAAAATCATTAACATCCATTCTCATAGATGGCTTAAGTACAATGAAAACGAAGAAGAATAAAACTGGCAAAATATAATTTTATTTTTCCCAACACCCTTAAGATAACTGCATTAAGACTTTCTTTGTAGTTGTTGGGGTAATTAAACGCCAGAGTTTTATAAATTTCAAAAAAGAAATGTTTCGAAGAAAGTTTTTGTGCGCGAGGCAATTACATACGATTACATAGTGGTTATTTTCAAAAAGTAATATATCAATTAAAGCTAAATAAAAAAAAAAAAAAAAAAAACTTTTTCTCAATATTTGAGTGAAAATTGTTGCAGACAATAAATAATACCATTCAACTTCTTGCAAACAGTTTCTTATCACTTACATTTATTGCAAAGCAACTTAAGCCATTTTCACAATAATCGTGTCTTATTTTGTATTCCAAAGGGAATCAACAATTCTGTTATCTATGATTGGCACTGTTCCAAGTCATATCACAGTGGGGGATTTATTTGTAAAACAATTTGCCATGAAACATATAAAATTGTTTGGCACTGTGGTGTTCAAGGAGATTGAAATCATTTTTCGTAAAAATGTGAACAATTTAAGTTCAATTTTAAATTTTTTTAATGAAGTTCTTCATAAATTTGTTTCTTGCCACTTTATTTAATTACTTATAAAATATAAAGACGAATTAGAGAAATTGTCAGAACTTTCCTTCGAATTCCCTGTTGTTAGTGTTTTTCAGCCCAATTTGTTGGGAATAAATTTAATGAAAAACAATTTTTTTTTTTAAATTCAATTAGTGTTCGCGAAAACCGGAAAAAAATTCCTTTGAATATTTTACGTTAGCAAACGCGATTTTCCAGATACTCCACATTTTAATCGTTTTTGGATAGTAAATGTCTTATTCCAAAAAGTTCCTGTTAATCGTTTTAATTTAATCGATTATCCAAACACAAGTTGATCGTTTGAATACCCTTCTAAGCAGCTAAAAACTATTCAATAATCACTTTGAATTTTAAAGATATTATGAGCAAAATAGACACACTTAATTATATGAATTCTTTAATACTTTTATTGCCTAACAAATGCCCTACGAAATATAATTTCATTTTCCCTTTTTTAAATTTGCTGAATTTTCATCGGTTAGAATAAATTGTGTTTTTGCAACTGCTCAGTATCAAACACTTCAATGATATCAAAGAAATAGCTAAAAAAAAACATCCTACTTAAGATAATAGTTATTAATTTTTAAGCAATTTCATTAAATTAATTGGTTTTTTATTATATCAAAAATATCTTAAAACCACGTAACCGCTACAAAAGTTCAAGACTACTACACAACTATACAAACACTACTCTAATCCTAAGTAGCCAATATTAAGGCCCTACTTCGTTTTGAATAAAGGATAATTCAAAATATTTCTGCTGAAAATTTTTCACTTGAGTGTTATGAAACGCTGTGGCTGTAACTATCAAAAGAGATGAGATTTGCATCTAAAAGACAACATTTCGCGAGAAGTATTTTTATTTCATTATAAAACTTGCGAATGTAGAAACCGCAAAATGCAAATAATTTCTTCTATTTCGCAAGGTTTGCATAGACAAAATAAGACATAAAAGAAATTTGTATGTATGCATAAATACAGATGCAAATTGAATCCCTAATTTAAATGTGCAAGAAAAAAAAAAATAACAATAATAATAAATAATAAAAAAAATACATAAATTTAATGCATTGAGATTAGTTAGACAACACATTTTGCAGACAAATAATTTCACTTGAATTTCATATTCATATCTTAGGGAAACTTGGCAGTAAATTGTGTAAAAAGGATTTGCGTATTGAGGACTTTGAATGGCTGCGTGAGACAAAGAATTCTTTAATTAAAAATAAAGCATTTTATATTAATTTTTAGAATAACCACGAAGTCATGGTTTTTAAAGCAGGTTGCCAAACTTTCTGAATAACAAAAAGAAAAATCCTGACATCAAATATTTTACATAAGAAAGTAATTGCAACAAGTATTCAATAGCCCGTGAGTTTTTACTCTATTAAGTTTCATTATAGGCCGCAGGCTTAACTTGATATATTAAACAAAAAGAAAATATTAAAATTTTTACTTTTAGTGAAATTGAAATTCTATATTTATGCTCATTATTGACATTCAAATTTATTTGATGCATACTGCTGGTTACTTTAGATACACATTAAAAGCTTTTTTCCACCACATACACTTTCAGGTAAAATATTCGATTTCATAATATTTTATATTTCGACGGGTTTTGTGGCAAAAGAGCCATAACACATACAGAAAAAGAATTACCTAGAGCCTGAAGAATTATTACAATAAGAATTTAACTTAAAAAACAAAAATAATTGAAAAGAAATTACAATATGTAACTCATTTCAAAGTTTTCTCAAAATTTTAACCATCAACAAGTTCTATGCAGTTTGTTATTCTATAAATATATAAAATCAAGAATCATTCAAGTGTTAGTTAAAAGTTTGCAAAACAGTTGTGTTAGTTTTCCAATTAACTTAATGCTTTCAATGTTAAACCACAATCATTTGAATTAATTTTTAGATCAATAATAATCATACGCTCTGCAGCACTTCTTCTTAAGTACACACTTTTATCTAGTTGTTGGCTGTAATTCAATTTGATACTTCATTACAGTTTTTCTATATTTTGTTTCTCTATATTCCATTTCTTCTTTATATTTTCGTTTCTTATTATTTCGACTGTTTGCGTGCACATGTGGGACATGAACATGTCAATCAGGCCGTTAATTCCTGTTCAGAAGGAACGCGTCAGTCAAGTTATTGAATTTAGTAAAATTTATTAGATTTAAGCTGCGTTGAAGGCAAATATCAACTTATGATGGGGAATAGAATGTAATCAATATTTGAGGTTAATATTTGTTGCGTGTTCTTAATTTCCATTCACATTATCGATTTGTGATTAAAGTGTTGTTATTGTTGTTATCATCACTCAAGTATTTTGACGATTGGGAGAAATTAATATGAATTAGCAAACTAATGCCAGAGGAATACTTTCACTGTCCTTTTAATTAAACAAATAAACGAAATATGATATTGCAACTAAATAAATTTTTTTGGCAAAATAATTAATCCCAAAGCTAGAAATAAAATATATTAATTGTAAGGCTGATTTCTTTTCTAGAAAAAAGTGCAACATTTTTTACACTTTTTAGCAGAAAATGGCAACATTTCGATATTTTAAATTAAGGAATTTATTAGAAATTAATCCAACATCACTTACGAAAAGTAATTTCTGTTTTAAAGTTCCTCCAAACTTCCACTATTTACAAAACAAGCGAAAAAATTTTACACGTTTTCCAGAAAAGAACACGCTATAAGTAATTTTAATGGAACTATTTATTTAATTTTAAATGCTAATTGTTGGAAATTTTCTCAATTTAGGGAAAACAAAAACATAATAAAAAATGGAGCCATTACAACTTCGAAAGTATCTAATATTTGAAAAGCATATGGTGCTCTGTACTAGTTAATTTATTGTTTTGGTTTAATAGCACTTCGTGCATGATTTAATCACTATGACACTGAAATTGACATTAAGCTTTTGTTTTTGACATGTTCGTAATTTCGAATTTTTATCAATTGTTGGTCCAGCCCAGCGGGAGTGCTGAGAATTACAAAACTTAATAAATTTTCCATTTAATAAATACACAAAAATTAATATGAAAAAGATTTCAAAAATTTTATGGGCACACCGGTGCTCCAAGTGTTAACTGATTTAAACAAAACCTCGATTAATTAATCGAGCGTTTAGCTAATCGAAATAGAAACCAGAGCATGAGTGAAGCAGAAATCTCTTTTACACTAAACCTTAACTTTAAATCGTAACTAATTGTTGTAAAGCTTGTCAAGTTTATATTTAAATTTGAACTTCTGACTTCGCCCCATTGTGATTGCTGAAGATATTAACATCAATCTGTTTGGGCATATTTACTTAATTAAATAACATATTTCTACATAATTTAGTTGTGAATTCGTCGGAAAAGGTAACTCCTATTGTATTATGAAATTTTATTTAAATTTAACAAGAATGTCATTACAATATGTTGCCATATGTTTCGTTGTGGTGGGGGGCAACCAGCAATCAATATTATTCTGTTGAGTTTTCCGTATGTAAATCTCTATGTATCTGTAAGCGTGTATAATAGAAATAAACACACAGACACACACAGGGGTAAAGTTTAATCCCAGCAAATATTTGCTGTCAAATTTGATCACAAAATTTCGTATGTGAAGACTTCAGTTCAATAAGACTATTCGGCAGAAAACTATGGATAATGAAATCGATCTGTGTGGACTGGAATTTTGCAAACAAATGCCAGGAGACAAAATTTATATTTATAATATTTTAAATTACTGCAGTCGAAGATTTAATTCTAAATCTAGTTTACTTAGCGGACATTTTTCTTGAAGTTATAGAACAATTCTTTTATCATATAAGACATTTTTCAGAATTGTTATTTAGATAAAAATCGTTTACCAAGAATTTCTCCCAATTTGCAAGTGGCATGCAATTCATTACATGAGAATATTTTAATTTTTGTCGAATAGAATATGTATTTCACCAACAAAAAAAAAAATTAAAAAAAATGGTAGCGCTACAATATTATCACTGTACTGCCGGCTGTTGGCTACAACGGAGAGCACATCACATTTGTGCTATCATTCGGCGATTTGCAGTTTAGAAGTCTATGCGAAACATACGAATATGACAATAATTGTCACTTGCTTACGATGACACAAAACGCCTTGCGTTCTTAGCTTAAAAACATTATAAAATCGTTACAGCGATATCAAAATATTATGACTAAAATAAGTATTTTAAGGATAATTAAACTGCAAATTCAATAGTCTGCTTAAGTTTCAAAGTTTCTATGTCACACATGTCGATGACGACTCTTTCACTGGGATGTTAAAATCCATTTTTAACATTTGCTTGCTAAAGGTCTGTGTATAAGTATGATAGTCTTTCCAGCTTTACGCTATTTGTGCATGTGCCAAAATATTTTATTACATTTTTATTGTTCTTTATCTAATCAAAGGCTGGTGCTGAAAGCAAATTTATTTTATAAATCATCACACAAAAATATTTATTTTATGTGTGCTCATTTAGGTGTTGTAGATTTTCGCTGGCAAACGGTGCGTGCAAAAAGTATTCGCACAAGAATATATAGAGAGAGAAATTATTATCTTTCATTGTTACACTGGAGACCAATTTAATTGAGAAATTCTGCTGAGTATTTTTTTCATGGACGAATAAGTAGACATGTTGATTGTAGTGTAGTTGTGTGTTCTTCACACACTCACATTCCGGTCAAAGATAATTATTTTAATGATTAATGAAAACTAAAAGTTCTCTAGTACCGTGAAAACTATATACACAACTCTCATGTGTGGACCGGTAATTCCAAGCCTATTTTGAAGTTGCTCGAGCGTGTATGGGAGAGGGTGAAGAAGCTCAAAGGAGACAGTAGGGTAACTAACTCTATTGACTCTCTTGAAATTGGGGAATATTTTCCCGAAACCTTTATACGCCCGAAAAATATATCGAAGCTGTGGTTGAGAATGTGCGTGATAATCCATCAACATTAACTCGCCACCAGTTTAAAATTGTTCCGATATTTGGGACTTATTTGAATGAAATAATATTCAATCTCTAACCGCGACTATTTCACTTGACATCAAAATTGCAAAAATTCAAACCGATTTTGTGTTATTGTATTTTTAAATTTAAACCCTTTTTAATGAAAATTTTCTATAAAACAAAACAGTGCATAATTGCTAACTGCAGTTTATTCAAATAATTTCAATTTATTTTGGGCTGACCATTCTATTTCCCTCTCCCTGTATCCGCGCTCGATTTTTAGATCTTCAAAGGATCTTCAACACAGAGTGATATCTCTTCAATTCTTTAAACTCAAATTGTTTGCGTTATGTATGAATTTTCTTTGAAAATAAATTGCTTTTGTTTTAAATTTAGTTGTATGAAAGAGACAATTCTTTGAAAAATAATTTTTTTTTACTTTTTGGTAGTTCTAATAGATAAAACTAATTTTTTTAAAATAAGCAGTTGCATGCATGTGCATGCACGATCCATTTCCTACTGAATTGCAAATGTGGAAATTTTATTTTCCTTTGTCTTACAAGTTCTGTAGTACGAAAAATTTTTCACGCGACTGACTGTCAAACACGTGTAGATTATTGTGTTTAGTTAGTAGAGCTAAAAGCAATTATTGGTAGTTATTTTATAAAAATAGATGGTTGCCCTCCATCATAATGTAACTCTTATATTAACTGTACAGTGGCCAAGTTGCACAATGAAATATTTATTATATGAAAACTTGAGAATGAAGTTTATCTATAAAACTTTTAAACAATTTATGATAAATACCGTGTATAAGGAAACGTTTTATTAGACGTGTATCTTAATTGAACAGCTCGGATATTTACGGTATCAAATTGTTTACTCAGCTCAATTAACGTTGCATTAAATTAATTAATGATTTCAGCAATTAGATTTAATTGTATTGTATATTGAGCCCATTGCCCTGGGCAAGCCTTGTAAACTTTGTCCAATGAGATTTAAAAAAAAGGCTGGTCAATTAATATATATATTGTTATTATTATAACAAAATATTATTATTTTATATAAATTCTAGTGTTAAGGTACCAGTGTAGCCATTATATCTCATAACAAATTGAACACAAATTAAGCGCAATTTAAACAGTGTAACTAACTTAATGATCATTTTATATTTATTAATAATAATAAATAAGTCGGTACATATTTAAGTTAATTTTGTTATTTTTGGCAAGCTCAGCGTCGTGTTTTTATACAATTACAATTAGTTTATTTATTTATATGTTATTCTGATTCATTAAAATTAAAACTCACTTTAAACTATTTTTAATTTTACTGATCGCTATATATATTTCGAACAATATAATTATTCATCTCCAGGATCTTAATTTCAGTTCACAAGATAAAAAAAAAATAGTTTAAAGTGTGTTTTTAGTTTAATGAATCGCTAAGAAGCAAAACAAAATACACACATACATATAAACACATAGTAACAGGCTGCCAGAAGTATTTAGGGAATCTTCCTAGCAACTCAAAACTCGATTTTTGCAATATGGGGTAAACGCAATAATAGTTTCCCGATTTTTCAAAATTTTCAAGTTAAAGAAGTTTATAAAACTTAATGAAATTTATATAGAGACAACAAATAAGAATTTACTCTTGTAATCCTTCTTTAAGAAGGATTTTCAAAACAGCAAATATATCAATGAAATCAACTGCGAACAAAAGTATTCGAAAATCGGTATTAATTTCTCTAGTAAGATGACGTATGACAATACATATATACCTTTTTTGAGTTGCCAACAATAAACCTTTTACATTTTCATTTCGTTTAAATATATGCACATACATACCAAGATTTTAAATAACAATTTAAAATACATGCGAGTATGTAAATATGTTTGCATTGAAGGTGAATTCAAGAAGTTACGAGAAAATGCATTTTGTATGAGTTGTTATAAAACATGAGTTGAGCATACAACATGAAACTTGCTTTAAAACTGATTAATTAAAGGCATAAGAATAGGAAATTTGTTGGTGCATTTTTATTTTATTCTATCTTTTAAGTTAAAAATGATTATGTAACTTTAATATTCTTGTCAAGATGCAAAAGTCGAGTTAACAAACTTTTAAAGACTTCAATATGGAAATTATATAATTTATATATTTTTTCCTCGAAAATAAATAATTTTAAAAAGGTTTAAATATTTTTCATGTATTTAACTAGATTTATGGTATTTTAAGAATGATGGAACAAAATATTTTGTTGCCGTCATGAAATATACACAAAATGAAAACAAACAGTTTCATATATGCAAAAACGCAGTTCGAAATATGTAAATTACAATTAGATTAGATTAGATTAGATGGCTTGAAAGGAAATTTCTAACAAATATGTTTGCATACATTGCGGAGTATTTTCTACGTTACATTCTAAAGAATACTTATGCGCGTTGGGTAATTGCATTTCTAATGATCTTTGATATTTTCTTGTTATCTATTGTTTTTCTGGAAATTATTTCTATTATATTTTCCGTTTATATTTATGTATATACATAGTCAACATATCAGCTGTATATTAGCTTTAATATACTTTTAGGGATTTAGTGCTTTAGGAAATAACTTGTTTGTGCAGATATTCTATGCTTGATTTACAGTGCAAAATAAAAGTATTTAAATAAAATAAATTTTGTTACAATAACAGTACTAGTTAATTCATATCGCGCTTCATTTCTCTATTTTCGAATGAAAAGTGTGTCTGTATATATACAAAGTTTGTTCCTTTATGGGAATAAAAAAAACAGTTAAAAAAATATATTTAAAAAAATCTGTAACACTTTTGTGGAAGAATATTTTAATATGAAATTCAGTCCAGTATTTTTGCAATTTTTTTAGACGCAACAATTTTATTTCTTAAACCTGGATGGTTACGGTTCGTCGAATCGACAAAGCTCATTTACTAATTATCATAACTTGTATCAAATTTTAAGAGAAGAAAGTTTTTTTTTGTTATATTTTATTAATTTTTATTAATTTTTTAATAAAATACTTCACTAAAATTATTTCTGTTTATTTTCAATTTTAAGAATTGTGTCGCTAGAATTATTTTTATAAATTGTTCATCGATTCAACGAAGAGTAACCTCAATGTATATAAATAAAGAGTTATCATTCAGGGTTAAAGAAGACATAAGTTTAGCAATTTTTTTTTAATAAAACTTCCCTAAGTTTCATCTATGAGACAGTGATGCAAGCTTATGGACAAAAAGGCCATGTTAACTACACCTGAAAGAACAAAATTAGAAGCGTGAGCATGTTCCACTTAATATTCCATCGTGTATAAAAATTGTTCCTTTTAATTTTCCCCCCCTTTTTTTAGTCTTTCATATTGGAATAAATTTTTGTTTGTTTTAATATTCCATAGGACCACTCGCTATGTTGTGTAATGGCGTTTTCTTTTCGCGAAAAAATGTTGCCTTTTTTTAATTGTTTTCTAAAAAGTAACAGTTTGGAGGAGTTTTAAAATAGAAATAGTTTTTCGTACGGGATGTTGAATACATTTCGAATAAATTCGTTGTTTTTAAATGACAGAGTGTGGCCATTATCTACTAAAAAGTGTAAGAAATGTTGCACTTTTTTTGTAGAAAAGAAAACAACTCAAGACTCTTTTGTAGTTAACATAAATTTCAAATAAAAAGTGAAAGAATATGAATATTTATTATAAAAATTTACTAAACATTTTACCGTATGTTGGTTCTCAGCTATAGACGAACTATCGATAACTATTGTTTGACAGCTCAAAATGTCAGACAGTGTTAACATTTCTCTTCCCAGAGATTTGATGAATTCATAATGATTTGCTTGATCCCAGAACAACACTTTCGAATGGTGGAAATTCACTTACAAAATATATAACGAATCTGAACCGACTACCTTCTAAAGCAAGAACCAGGCATAACAATAAGAAATTGTTTCATAGAAATCAAAGCTTCATAAATGTTTTATTGAGCTCTTCCCGAAGAATAGATAATCTGTTAGTCTGCTAAAATGGCCAAATGTTCTGTTTGTAATTCGCATTAAAAGGCACGACTGATATAATTTCCATATTCACTTAAATAAAATGTGTACTTTTAGACAATTTAATGCTGATATTTTGACGCCATCTTAATTCTGTTTGGGTATATATGAAATACAGGAAATTTATAAGTACAACAAAAGATACACATACTTGCAGTAGATAAATAAGAAAAATGATGTGAGATGGAAACTTGCAAGTAATAATTACGTGGAGTACATTGATGAAAGGGATTAAGGATGACAAAGAGTACCACGGCTTTTACAATAGCAATTGTAATGAGTGTATGATATGAAAACCACCCACTGTGTTTGTTTATTAGTATTCGCTGGATAAGTTAAATAATACAAATCACATCAAACACACACAAACGCACTACATGGTTTGCACTAACAGCATGACTTGGGAAATATATAGTTTGGGAATTCCAATAGTAGTCATAATATTGTCATAAGTCATAATATAATAAAACGGAAAGTAACAAGCTGTCATACGTTAGCGAACTGTTTTAAAATTTAGAATTATTTTATATAAAACAATTTTTTATTTGCAGTTATTTATGTATGTCGCACTTTAATATATTAATTTAATTGTCATTAAAAAAATCGTGAATGAAATGAAAGTCACGCAAATATTTGACATTAGCACGTTTGCTTTTAACTAAAATTTTCAAATGATAACAATATCAAATTATAAAATTTGTTTAAGCACATTTTGGTTAACACGAGTAAGCAAATAAGCGAGCAACCCAATATCAAGTAGATTAATTCTCTTATATAATCCTCGTGCTATTTGAAAGTCGCAAATTCTGAAACTTGAACACTTGTGCTAATAAAAGCTGCTCGTCTAACTAAAATTAAATGGGTTATATGAAACAGTTTTTTTTTCTTCTTTGTCAGTCACAATAACAAAGCGAAAGCAACAAAGACTTGTAAAACATTAAGAAATAGAAACATGGAAATAAATGTTGACAAGTGTGAATTTATACTTTTTCATCCCGTCATTTAAAAAGTCTTTGTGGAATTCTTAACGACGTAAACGATATATCAGCTATATCTCAGTTTTGCCGATACATCACATGTCACACAGCGGGCGCTACAATTGATTTACTCAAAGAAACTTTTGATGAAAACACAATTTCACGCAAAGGCCCAATTAATTGGCCACCAAGATCTTGTGATTGACAGAGTCACCGGAGCCAATCTATTGTGTCGAAAAGACTATTGTCCCTTTGAACCAAAATAGTTTAGAACTTATTTTTTTTTAATTGTCTGTCTTTAGTGTGCGTATTAAAAAATACTTGAGCTTTGGCACTTGTGCTAAAATAATTTGTCTACTTATAAAATAACATAACGAATTTTATATGCACGTGTACGGGCAGCTAAATAGTTTCGATGTTTATTATCCGATTGAATATTTTCAATTTCGAAGTATTTTTATTCAGTTTAATTTATGGAAACCGTACCAAAACTCAAGGCTTCAATAAACGTAAAATATTTTCACGAATAATGTGATTGATAAGCTTTTTAAAAGTTAATTAGAAAATGATTTCCATGTGAGAACTCATAGTGTAGAAAATAATTAAAATACAAAAAAATTATTTCTTTCGTTGCCTGCTTTCCTATTTAGTTATTCCCTGCAGGAAGTATTCCACTTAACAATTGTGACAAAAATAATAAAGTTTTTCTTGCACGTAGAACATATTTTATTCTGAGGCATATAAGAAATTATTTATATCAATAATACAAGTATAATTATCCTCCAACAAGCATTCATCAAATGTTCACAGTTTGTTATAATTTGCGAAAGAAGTTAAACAATAATAATCCTAAATAAATACAACATGTGCAAGTGGAAGAGAACAAGACGTATTTAATATTGTACCTTCCACTTAATTTTGTATCAAGAAACCTTTTAATAAATATATGATTAAGAAAGTTTGTTTACGTTTGTTTTTAGGCATGTGGAACATAAACTCAACGTAACCGAGTGAAACATTGTATATGGAATTTGGAATGCAAGAAAGCATCAGCATATAATTACGAAAATATTCCTCAAACTCTGATATTTTCAAGGAAAAAAATTGCCACGATTTTGATTGGGTTTACATGAAAAAATTTGTTGCATTCTGATAAATTTTAGATGGAAAAATTTGCTTATATTCTGATAACTTTTCCATGGAAAATATTGTCTAGACTCGGAATTTTTTTGCACAGAAAACTAATAATTTTTATGTAGAAAAGACAGAAAATAAGATGTTATATCCTGCATATTTTTCCATATAAATTGTTGACCAGATTCTGAAAACTTCCACATAAAAAATAGTAAGATTCTGACAATTTTCTATGAAAAATATTGCTCCGATTCTGATGATTTTTCAATGTTAAAAGTTATTGAGATTCTAAAAATGTTTCCACTTGAATTTGCAAATGAAGAAAATATTCCTCAGATTCTCATAAGTTTCATGCAAAAAGTGGTAAAAGTTTATAAAAAGAGTTTATCTGGAAAAAGTTGGTCAGATTCTGATATCTTTTCAATGGAAAATATTACCCAGATTCGGAATATTTTTAATAAAGAAAACTGCTCCAACCCTAATTTTTAAAAATGTTTAAGTAGAAGGAGAGTTGCAAAAAAAAATTTAAAAATTCTTGAGTTGGAAAAAGTTCCCTAGAAATTTTTGATCAGATTCTGACAGATTTTATAGAAAATTCTGACAATTTTGTATAAAAAAAAGTTGGGAGATTTCTAAGTATTTTTTTTATAAAAAAGTTTAGTAAAATTTTGCATGTTTTCCATGAAAACAGTTGCTAAGATTATGACCATTTTGCCAAGGAAAAAGTTGCACGGATACTGCTAATTCGATATACATCCTACTTTGAAAAAAGTTGCCACGATTTATAAAAAGAAAAATCACAGCAAAAAGTTGCAAATACGGTGTTCAGACATCAATTTTTAATCGAATCAATATTCACTAATTGTTTTCCTGTCCCAAATTAAATTAATTAAATTTATTAATTGTATGTCAACTAAAGAAGAACATTTTTTTATAATCATGCGGATCCATTTTCAAATCCAGCATTTTTTTAGTTTTAAAATTAAGAATAAATATAATATAAATTAAAAGCTGCTCGGCATTATTTTTTTGTTGCGTTTATTTTGTCTTTTGAAAAAATTTGTTCGTTCGTATAAAAATTAGAAATTTTTTTTTTCGGTTATTCGAATAATTCTCATTCGAATGACAACATTAATAACTACAAATTTGTGCAAGTTTCAATGAACAAAATCTCCAACCAACAGTTAATAATATTTTTGTTTAACAGCCCAAAATTGTTGTACACGTTAAAGCCACGTATATCATGCACGTGTTCACACTTACATTTCGACCCACATAAATGCATGTTTGTAAATATAAATGTATGTGTGTAGTATACTCTGCTTACATATCATATTTCATTACAAATCGTAGTCGTTGCCAATGCCAAACTGAATGGATTTTATTGTCAATATGTTCTTGGAATTGAAATGCATTCAATGCGATGGACATGTTGCTGCAATTATCAGTATAAAAATATTTTATCCTTAAATTTTAAATCGTATTGACGAAATAGCCTACAGTTGAGGTAATTAAATTGCCAAATGGAAACTTTTTAGAATCCGAGCAATATTTTTACATTTAAATATGAAGCATGGAAATCTGTTTATTCAGATTTTTAGCAAGAGTTTACATGGAAAAAATCCAGGATTGTTGAGCTTAATTAATCATATGCGATGTTAATTAACTAATTGCTCAATTAACACGTAATTGTCAATAAAATTAAGCAAAGTTTCAAATGCAGCACTGTAACAAGTTTGTTTCGGCAGCGGAACAAAACTAGAAGTATTAACACGCTAACAACATTAAAGATGATTTCTATTATTTGAAAAAACAAACCTGATGCGCCTTTTACTATCATTTTAAAGAAAGAAACTTTTCTACTTATTATTTGATTAAAAATATAAAATAAGAATTGTTTTTTCTATAATAATTTTAAAATATTTCTCTTAAAATTATTATTGAAATCTATGAATATGATCTCGTTTTTAATGATATTCTTTAGTTTATGTCAAAAATTTCAGTTTTTCTTCTGTATTGGATTGTTTTCTTATTTTTAATTAAAAAAATATAATAAAATAAAATCATGATGTTTTTATTTAATTTTTCAATATTTATTCGAATACAATTTTTTATTCATTTGGCTGTACTATTAAGAAAAGTTATTTAATTCGAACTATTAAAAAATCCGAATAATTGAAAACACTAGTATTCGCCCTTTTAGGATTAATTATTAAGCTCAAATTATTATTTTGGCTCTAGTTCGAACCCTTATATTTACAAATAATTTATGATTTGTATTAAATTCGATTAATATTAAGAATTTAAGTGTTAAACAACAATTCCCATATAAAACTGCACAATAGAATAAATATAAATGCTTTTTAAAAAAAACTTCATTGCAACTTAGAAAAAACACACTAAAACAGATAGATCAAAACAGAACAAAGGATTAACCGTTTCCCGATTAAGCGATTAATTTTGGGCTATTATATGTTTGAATAATTGAAAATATTCTTATTTACGACAAAAAAAAAAAAAATAATTGGAATAATTAATGTCGATTATTCCACGTGTAGGTAAAAGAGATCGAATTTAATGAAGGATAGTAATTTTCAGAACTTTTTAATTTATTCTTAACACGGAAACAGTTCCTGCCTGCAAAACTTTTTTTAAAACCAAAGAAATCGGAATGTAAATTATTTTTAAGAATGTTTTTGATATGAATGAAAGAAACCTTCTAGCTTTAGGGTATCACAATGGGACCGAATCAACGGACCCAAGTGCACTGCTTAGGCAATGGCCCTAACAACCTAACCTAACCTAAAGAAACCTTCTAACAGACCTTAAGAAGATAATTAAAAGTTGTAATGGAAAACAACTCATTTTTGGAAAACACAAGAAAATAACAGAGGAGTTTGAATTGCTTTATAATACTTTATTTTCAATTACTCCAACCTCAACAATCTGTAAAAGAATATTTTCTAAATCCAGTCTCATAAAAAAAAAATAAAAAAACTGATCATCTTGGAAGATTTTGGTATTCGTTTTTATTTAAAAAGATTTCCCGTTTTATTAAATTTTTGATTTAAAATATACAACTTTAAACCACTAGATCGGACATAATAAAAAAAAATAGTCGCTTAATCGAATAATCGATTAAAGCTTGGAGGGCTTTGGTATTAATTTTTATTTAACAAGTTTTCCTCTTTTATTACATGATGTAATTTTTGGCAAATTGTTATTTTACTTTTTTAATTATATTTTTCTTTTAAAACATCTACTTTCAAAGCACTAAACTAGACATAAGAATATATATTCGATTAATCGAATTATATTATATTAATCGATTTTTATTCGATTGAATTTTTAGCTCAATGAACTATTCGCAGCGTATTAAATAATTTAATGATGGCAGAAATCATCGCTTATATTATTCAGGGTTTTCAACATAAATTTTATGTTGGAAAATTAAATTAAAATTGATTTTTAAAGCAGTTATAACAAGGATGCTGCAGTCCCTAGCAAAATCATTATTATTTTGATCCACTATTTACTTAACGTCGCAAATATTTATTTATAAAATGCTCGTCTTTTTTAAGATTTAAGTGAATTAAAAGCATTTCAATATTATTCGCACATAAAACGAAAAAATATTTGTGTACCTGTTGATGGTCTTTTAAAAAGTACTCTGGTTTTAGCTTAACATTTTATTTTTATTCACGTATTCTTTACGAGCATTTTTTATTTATATTTCATCTCTGCAAACAATCAGCCAGTGTACGTTTTTTCAATTATTTTATGCTAAAACTATTATTATTATTATTATTGTTATTCTTCTTTATTATATTACGAAGTTAATGACGTTCGATAAAAAAAAAATATGCTTATTGTGAGAAATCAATTGCCTTTTCGATCTCCATTCATATGACAGAACTATGGATTAATATAATGAACTTTATTACACGTTTCCTATTTTCAAAATAATTTTATGTAATTTTTGATGCATAATATTATATTGCAACGAAAATGCAAAGAAAATTAAAAGCATTTAAGTTTAAGGACTGCTTAATTGCCGCAGTTCAATATACAACGAGAAGACTCTTTCTCTTTCTTATTGATAAATACCAGAGAGTATTCAACCCGGTGATTTTTGCTCTGTTTTTGGATTCATCGAAGCGAAAAATTTTGAGCATAATGCTCGGTGCTTTTTAAAATTAATGTTGTTGTTTTTTTTTGTTTTTTGTTTTTGTCCTAACAGTGGCACTAAAGCCAAAATGATATTTGAAGAAAAAAAATTAAATTTGTATGAAAAGGAACTGTTATCTGATAGAACTAAAGGAAGGTCTACTTTGACAAAGTCATTTTGATTTTAGGAATTGTTGCAAGATGAGAAAACAACATGAAAGTCTATAATCTCAACCTGTTTATTTGCTTGTGCGTAGGCGGTCTAACAAGAGGTGATGAACGAACGTAGTAAATACGTGTAAAAACTGATGATGGGAACATAGTGACTTCCGAGAACTTCGTTTCTCTGTTCTGTTGTGGATCTCGAGTAATAAAATTGTTAACTTGTTAACTTTCCCTTGTTTCTCGATATGGCGACTATTTTTACTTATTTTTTATAGCCGCTGTGGATTTAAAAGCAGCATTATTTTCTTGCTGTTTCTTTTTCGTATCTGCAATTACTCTTTATATGTTCTTCAATATCTCAATAGTTTCTCTTTATAAATAGTTTTTCTTAATACATTTTTACACGTTATATTTTTGCTCTTTAGCAAAAATTTCGCACTTCTTTCAAAATTGTGGTGTTTTTTTTTTTTTTTTAAATTTAAAATTTGATAAATACATAAAACCAAAAGAAATAAATATTTTATAAATATTATGTTTTTCTTACAAACGGATAGTAATTGAAGAAATTCAATTATATTTACAGCTCGATATCGTACTATCGATGAAATATATTTA
This sequence comes from Linnaemya vulpina, assembly GCA_963675445.1. NCBI lineage: Eukaryota > Metazoa > Arthropoda > Insecta > Diptera > Tachinidae > Linnaemya > Linnaemya vulpina. The sequence goes on along the minus strand of OY776278.1, from coordinate 81,464,195 downwards.
AATAAATACAAAATTTTACAATTTGTTTTTTATTTAAATTTACTTTGACGACAGAACACCGTGTTTCAGGCAATAATTTAAATTAAATTGAAAAATAAATATATTCAGCTTTCAATATTGAAACTTTCGCTGGGTTATGTCTGGGTTCTTTTTATTATTCTTTTTCTTTATCGTATTGAAATTAATTTGAATTTAATGTTGATTTTTATAGCTTGAGAAATAAATGAGTACAAAGACATAAAAAAGTGAAATGGATTTCTTATTTAAAATAAGAATTAGATTACATGTTGCTCGTTTAATGCTGCTGTCGTATATGATGGCGGTTATAATATGCAAAAAAAAAATATATAAAAAATTAATGGTGTTAAAAATTGAATTTGATACAAAATCCAATATACAAGAGATATTTAAAAATGTCAAGGTCGATTTCAAGATATGGCAAAATGTACTGCATAATTATGGGTAATCCCCTCAGTGGTGGTCCCACGAAAATGTAAACAAGCAAGAAAATGTTCAACTGGCACAAGCTTTTCCAAGAAGACCGAGAAAAAAGGAATGACGATGCTCGTCTCGGGAAAGTGATTGTTATGGAGAAACATTAAAATATATATCTTTATCAAGAAATTTTAAAATTTTCCGAATTTTTCGAGCAGACTTCGTATATAAAAAGTTTAATTGAGTGTAGCGCGACTTGCAGTGTACTCCCGCCAAATGATACACTTGCTGAACCATACAAAAATCTCTGATAGACACATTTACCAATATATTTATTATTATTCATTTTTATCGATTGAAATTAAGAAAATATATAAACAGCACTCACTATTTTGCCATCTTAATGCGAAGAATATAAAAACATCACTCCAACAAAGAAAGAATTAATCAGACCAATTCCTTTCCCCTGCGGACTTTTCTTTATCAAATCAATTGTTTGCTAAAATTTTCACGTTTTGTTTTAGTTCGACTGTAACTACAGATTATTTGATGTTCTTTTAGGGTTAAGAAAATTCCCAACCTATCGAAATATTCATCTTCGAAATTAATCCCTAAAGGCGATTTAATCCCAGCACAAACTCTTTCAAAAATATGTTTCAAATAAAATCTATTTTAGAGATTTTTTTGGTTATTCCAAGAGAATAACCAAGAGAAGGATTAGAACAAATTACTATTTTATACAATTTATATAAAAAGCAATTTTTATCTGTACACATTTTCCATTTCCTGCCAATTTTATATATATGTGTTATCGTTTTATCTTATTTTCTTTGCAGCTCTAACGTTAGAAATCACAAATTCAAGCAGAAAAGGAAACACCAACAGTTTTAGCATTTAAACGTTTCAAATCGCCATTGCGTGTGTGTGTTTGTGTATGTGTGCGGAGTGTCTTGTTGATATTTTACCCACAGCCGGTTGAAGGTGAACAACAAGACGAAATTTGAGCGGAAAGAGAAAAAACTAAAATTATATAACATTGAAATTTATATAGATTTAATTGAGTTCTTGGGTTGAGTGAATTCATTGATATGGTCATGGTCAGCTCAGCGGTTTTGGGAGCTGCCGTAGGCAGCGGTCTGGCTCTTATGGTGGCCGTAACCGTCGTTATGTATCGTTATTATTTATTACGTCGCCGTGGCAAAGAATGGGATGAATTGGATCGATGGGAGGAGACGCGCATAATGCGTAAATTAAAACTGAAGGTAAGCGAATGTGTTGAATCAAAATGTGCATGGAAACACTTTTGCAAGGGATAATTTGCAGAATGTGTGCCAGTGTTGTATAACAATTAAATTTCCCCGCTTATTTGCAAAGAAGTCTAAGTGGGTTTAGATGCATTAATTTGCCGGCCGATTATTGTATGTTGAAATCGCTTGGATATGCGTTAAATTTTGCAGAAGTTTCGGAGTTTTTGAATAAGTACCTTTATCGATTCATCAACGACACTTGACTCTGAGTAATTAAAAATTATGTTATTAAATCAACAATAGATCAAAAAATATTATAAACAAGTTTGGAGTAAAGAAAACTAATCTGAAGCAATTGAAGCGCAGATCCCTGGATGAAAATTGGTAATGAAAAGATTTCGAGAAACGCAGCTATAAATTGGCCTTTAAATTCCCGCGGTTTGACCCACTTTCGATTATTTCCTTTTAGGATCTGGTGAAATCACTGAACCAAAATGATAAACTAACAAACAACAGAATTCGTGGTAACCATTTTATTTAGTTTACCCACCCGGTAAATTTTCGCTACAATATTGATGAATATTTACAATACGATTTTTAGTACCATCACTCTTGGTACTAATCAGCACTATGACTTCCTCATTTGTGCAGGACGACAACAATTAATATAATCATGTACATTTATGACTCGACTTAGTATGGCATCGACCCCACGACTTTTGATCTCATGGTGATTGCCCTAACTATGCCATTCGTTATAATGTTACATTTTGAAATGTTATTTTCTCTTTTTTAAAATATTTATCGTGCTGTTTTTTTTACAAATTAAAGTCCTAAAAAACACCTGCTAATTATTGACTTGTAAGTAACTTTCGTACTCAGCAATTATAAACAAATTTTAAATCGTTGGCATCATTTAAAATAATTTATATGAATATTAAGTATTAAAGGGAAGTGCTGATGTTGTGAAAATATTTTTAATGTTAAATTGTGTTTTGGGATAATGCACAAGAAGAAAAAACTGAATTTGGTTGGGTCGTTTTGCTCCATCGTTTCTTTTTTTTTCATAAAATTTAGCCACTCTTATTTCGTATGCAGATGCCAAAGAAGAAAAAGTTTTTTTTAATTGCTTTATTAAGAAGCTTTTTAATTGTAAGAAAATAAACTTATGGCATTTTCGAATCAAACGGCTTATTTAAGCTTTGAAATCATTTACAATGTCCATAAATTTTTATAAAAACTTTTATGAGTATGTATTTACTTTACCTACAAGTTAATGAAAATTGCCGTTAATCCAATACACACATGCCTAATGAATTTAGTAAACCGCATGGAAAAAAGAAAACGTTTGTGTCATAAAATCCTTTAAAGGAATGGATCGTAATTTTCAGGAAATCGTTGTGTATTTTGTGGTTTATTTTATTATTTTTATTCAATGTTATTTTTTTTTAACAATTCAATAAGAAATATAAGCAATTATTTCAAGTACTACAGGTAAAGTAGAGGTGGCACTTGCAAACTATTTTCACAAGTTTAACTAGTTTATAGCAGAGTTGGGGAGTTTCATACTAACGAAAAGTAAGTTGACTTAAATATGAATATAAGAAATTTTTTGTAAAAAAATTCGTTATATATATTATGTTTCCTTTGACTAGTACCGCCTTCAAAAGTGGATGTGATAGTTGGGGGATTATGGAAACATATTCAAAATATTCAACTCTTAATAATAATTATATATTGAACACTTTCATAACACAATTAATTTGCAGGTCGCAGATTCAAACTTAGAGCTTTTTAGATAATTTTTAGTAAAATTCACAATAATTTGCAAAATACTTGGCTTATTTTTGTATGATTTGAAAATATAGAATGTATACAAAATAGTCTTGTAAATAGATACAAAAAATGTCTTTCCAAATCTAAGCACATGTTTATTTTTTATATACGTTCTTTTGACTTGTTTTAAATAGTTAACATGAAAATAATTATTTAGAGCCAATTCACAGTATGCCTTTTTAGCCTACCTTTACAAAGAAGCTTTTTTAGTTTGTTTGGGAGGAGTGTTCAGAAGCTTGCGAGATAAAATTAGTAAAAATGAAAATGCCTGGGGATTTTTCAACACCACACCGAAGATGAAGGTGAATACAAAAGCTGTTATATAATTTCCTAACAACAAACGAGTGTACATTTTAATACATGGACTGCAAGTTATTGCTTTACCTCGTTTTGTGTTATTTTAGGGAAACATGGCAGAGTTGAACATTTGCTCTGCTATGTGCTTATAGTGGTTGTGGTCTCTGCTGAATCCTTGTTTGTCAATTCAATATTATGAATATTATTATGTAAGTTATGGCAAGTAGAGGAAATTTTAGTTAATAAAAAAAAAACCCAAATGCTAATGCAACTTGACCAGTATTCCTTTGCATTAAGAATATTGGGATATTTTTTAATGCATATCCCAAATTAATAATAGTAGCAAGATTTTCAGTGTTAAATTTGCTTAAGGAATAAAACAGTTGAACCTCGATTATCCGGCTATAGTGGGACCGGCACCAGCACAGATTATCGAATTACACGGTGAATAGATGTGATATTAATATATAAAAAAATTTATTTAATTTAAGTATTAGATTTGTAACTACAAATTCAAATAATATACCAAAAATATTAAAATTGGGATATTTACTGGACATGCTTTGGTTGATCAAACTACATGTCTGCACAAAATTTGTAAATTTTACAATGTTTTTTGCTTGAACTTAAAAAGGGAAACATCGGATTTAGATTTACATAATAAAAACATATGAATGCTGCACGGATAATAGATACAAAGCACGGTTAATAGAGGCATAAATCGAAAGCACGGATAATAGAGGTAAAACACGGATAATAGAGGGAAAAAATAAAAAGAATTGCATGCCGGTTAATAGATGTAAGCGATTAATAGAGGCCCGGTTAATCGAGGTTTAACTGTATTTTAAGTCATTTTGAAAACAACGCATAACTGAAATCGGAAATTAATCAATAATCAAGAGTACGATTAAAGTTTTATTTTTGTTAAGGTTTTTTATCATCAATTAGCGGTTCCATTTTGTAAATTTAGAGTGGATTCAAAAGAAATTATTATCCGGCTTGATTTTCGGAGTTGGAATTTGCTTTCGGTGACTTGCTAATATTTTTAGAGAGTGTAAAAATCAATTGTGAATAGTTTAGTTATCTTTTACTCTGTAGACTTTTCAAAACAACTATTTTTGTAACACAGTGTAATTTATATATATTTAATTGCTTGTGAATAAATATGTCTTAGACTTGTCACAAATTCCAAAATTTCGTAGATCATAAACTACAGAATTTTTGGAGAAGAGTGGCTCCGGTCAGATACTACTTTCCTATGGTTTTTTAAGATTTCTTCAACTTAAATTACGAGTATGTACATAAGATGTGGCACAGCCTGTTATTATTATTCTGTGACACGAATTGTTTGTAGATTTAAGATATTGTTTGGGAAAAAATATGTATGACTTTTAGATTAAAAAAAAAAAAAAAAATCCTTGTCATTACTTGCGCAATAATCCTAAAGAAATTTGTCACTTAAACAGTCAAATTCATTTGTTTTGCTTTAAGTATTTTTTTTTTTTAAATTGAGTACAAAAAGTAGATCACCCAAAACCATGTTTGAAAAATAAACACACACACACACGTGCATGCAGCAACTTCAAACCCAAAAAGCCGCCTTCTGTTAAAAAATTCACTACTTATTGCAATTCAAATAAAAAATGTGATCTTAAAATAAATAAATGATCTCCAGAAATATTAAAAGAGAAAAATCCAAAGAATTGCAAAAAACAAAGCAGAAAAAAATACAATAAACACAAACTGACAACAAAAGGATACAAGGATCATTGCCAAGGACCTTTTCATACGGTGGTATTTAACAAACAACAAAACAAAACAAATAAAATTGGGAATATAAATGCACTTGCAGTGATGTGGCAGTTTTATTGTAATTATTCTTTAAGTACTCCCGTTCTCTTTCTCTCTCACCCTCTCTGACTCAAACATTATTTAGTCTGTGTAGTTTTTTCTTCCCATTCATTCATGTATTGATCCCAAGTCCATTCATAAATTGAAGTACCTTTTTATTGGTTCATACAAAAACGTTGGTAGTTTTTTATTTTTTACGGTTTTTGTTTTAATTGAGAACAGGGACAGTTTTTACAATCAATTCCTTTTACTTTAGCTAAGCAACTTTTTTTTATTATTTCCAAGAACTGATTTCTAATGTTCTAAATTTGACAACATCAATATCTAAAAGTGGCCTCATTCTGTATTGACCTCAATAGTTGTTTGTGGAGCAAATATATTGTTTTCTTCGCTATTTATCATTTATTGAGTTAGACATTTTAATGGTCAATATTTGTGGTTAAAGGAAGGAGGAGTTTTATTGTTCAGGTTTTGATTCAAACTATATTTTTTTATAAACTGGCAATTGGAAATTGATAAATTTTTATAGCCAAGAAGATTAGAAACAAAGGTTTCCAGCTAAAGTTGGGAAACTAAAACTTTTGAATATATTCTCAATGTAGAATAATAGCACACAGGCATATTAATTTCATACAGCCAAAAGAAGTGAAGTTTGCGTGGGTCTTTTGTTGTACAGTGTGATTATTTTTGGAGTGTCACAACTTTGAGTTGGCATCACTGCCTTATTTAAGCACACATTTAACAGCTGATAGTGGCTGTTTGTTTAGCTTCCTCGAAATTTCATTCTGAATCGACTTACTCCAGAGCAAAGCGTGCATATTTTTGAAATCTTTAATAAAAATAATTGGTCTATTCGTCAAACTCTTTCATTCAAAATTTTATTTTTTGATCAATCCCATTTCTGGATGAATGGGCGCGTCTTATTTGGAATGAAAGGAGAATCCACTAGCTTTTGTCGAAACACCATCACATCCACTGAAAATAACCGTTTGGTGCGCTTTATGGGCTGGCAAAGTCATTAGCCTATATGTCTTCCAAAACGGAGATGGTCAGAATGTTACTGTCCATGGTGAACATGATTCGATATATTTTCGTACCACAATTACATGGCATTAAACATGCTCACATGTGGTTCCAACAGGACGAAGCCACATGCCACACTGCGAGCGCTACAATTGATTTACTCCAAGAAACGTTTGATGAAAAAATAATTGCACGTAATGGCCCAATTAATTGGCTACCAAGATCGTGCTAAGTCACTTGTCTACGTCGATAAACCACAAACAACTGAACACCTGGAAAACAACATTCGAGGAGTTATCGCGAAATACAGCCGCCGCAGATGCTGCGAAAAGTTGTTGAAAATTGGTGTTCCACATACCACCTTCTACTCGCCACTCGTGGCGGCCGCATGGCAGAAATCATATTTAAACATTAATTTTATAAAATTTTCTTTCAAACAAATCGCGTTTCATTGATATTCAAAATATATTTTCTTGTTTTATTATGATTTAAACTTGTGTTACTTTATAAAAACACTCATAAATTTTTGGAACAAGAAGGAGCTCTGAGGCACTACAGACTGTGAACTTTTTACCGCCGAAAATCAGTTGGAATGATTAAATCCTTTTTAACATCTTTAATTACAATTAAATATCATCGGAAATGTTCTGTTTGCAATATTGTTAAATACTCTCTCTCTCTCTCTCTCTCTCTTAAAAGTCCTTAATGATTACAACCAATAATCCTCTTAACTTTATAATAAAAACAATGTTATTTTCAAAAATTAAAAAAACCAAATACACAATAGAAAACTAAAATGCAAATGTCACTGTCAATTAGTGTCAATTAGCATGACATATTTCAGCGAAGTCGAGTAGTTGAATCCGCTCGACTTTCCTGCTGCAAATCAACCAGCCCTGTTGTTCGTAATTATTTTTTTTGCTATTCTTTTTTTAATAAACAACAAATAAATGTTGCGGCTTTTGGAAACAAATAAGAAGACAATACAATAATAAAAACGAATTTAATTTATAAACAACAACACTAAAGCCGCTGTTATTTTGGTATTTATTCAATTAACCCTTATTAGCAAACATATAACTATAATAATGATTTCTATACTTGACACACACACGCACACACACACACACATCTATCCTTTGAATTTATACACACGGCAAATATAATAGCACGTATGTATTCCTATAGCCAATGATATGAGGAGGGATAATAACGAGAAAAGTTTCTAGTGTTATTTTAATTTGGGGGTAACCCTTAATCTGTATGTTCCGTTGCCTGCAGCCGAGATCCATCCTGTTTGAACGTGTGTTTTATTTATTCTTTCGTCTTCAGTTGAACCAGTGTGTGAACAAAATGTATATATAAAAATATTGTACTCGCATATTGTGCATGTGTATCATTTTGATTCATATTTTAGGTGTGTTTATATTTTCCTGTTAGCCAAATTAAAATTATATTTATATGCTTGAATGGAATCGTATAATAGTTGAAATTACAGTGAAGTTGTTTGTCAAGAGTAGGGTGAGAAGTTTGTCCGCAGCCCAAATATATTTTTAAAGTAGATATTGAGTGTAATTTTCTTAACACACACTTTGAAATTAAGTTTTGCAATGTAGATTTGGTTTTTGGCAATTATTCAAAAAAATTGGTAATTATTTTATTAATAAAAAAAAAAGAAACAACAACAATTATAAATAAGAAAAACTAATATTCGAAGGCTATTCTAAGCATTTAAAATAGTTTTGAGCTAATTTTTCGCTCTTTGGCTTTTAGCCAATATTTTCAATTGAAGACAACCGCTGTGGGCTGTTTGCTTAAATGGCTGACAACAACTTGGCACAAAGTTAGAATAAAATTCTACTGGATTGAAGTGTCTTTTTCTATAAAATTTAATACTAAAAACAACCGCGAAAAATGTCGGCATCAGGGACCGTAACGACTACAAGTTTTATTTGAGAAATCACATTTTAATCGTTATTTTCTGAGTTTTATTTTTCGCCAAGAATATAAAATTTACTCCCTGAATTTCATTTATTGTTCATGAAATAAAAGTTATTTCTTGTTGTTTACTCTTAATTTAAAAAAATAAAAGTTATTTCTTAGTTCTTATTTGTTCCTCGAAAAAATTAAAGTTATTTCGTTATTTTTACTGATTCCTCAGATAATGAAAGTAATTTCTACTTTTACTTTTCAGTTTCTTCATTTTAATTTATTTATAAGAAATAATTCAATTTTTCGATCAGAAATTATATATATTTCGTTTAACAGTTTTTGTATGGAATAAGTAAAATAAATTGGTTCTGCCGGCGGTTAATATTGATTTTAGGAAATTAAAAAACTTAAGAAACAAAATTATTTTGTGATGATTAAATAAAAATCATAAAGTAAATTCTACTTTCTGACGAATAAATGAGAAACAAGAAATAATTAATATATTTTTCTAAATGAAAACAATCAAGAAATACATTTTATTTTCTAAACAATAAATGAAAATTGAAAAGAATCGTTTCTAATTTTTCGTCGGTTTAATATGGAACTACCCACATGCCTATAAAGTTGGCCAGGACTATATAACTTCTTCTATTTATTATTTCTGTTACCACGCTTCCTTATTGCCTTACAGTAGATTGCAAATGATAAATATTTTAAAATATATATATCATTTTTCTATATTTCATTAATTTTGAAAATAGTTCCCATATTAAAGATTTTAAGGACTTGTGTTTAATATTATAAATAAAAAGGAGATCACTTACCATTTTTCGCAAACTCATCTGCAATAGAAAGAAAAATTTTATTAATAAACTTGCGGAATATGTTGTTCTAGAAAAAAATTATTACAATAAATTTTTAGTTTACAAATGCGATATAACAAATCTATTTATTATTATTTCTTTTTTTTCAATATATTCTTTGTTTAAATTTTCATGAAGCATGCGATCATTTTCTATTTTTACATAAAAAAATTATTGCAGATTGTGCCTGAACAATTTTCTTTCTAATTAATTTCAGTTAATTGATATAGACATTCCTTCATTGAACGGTGCTTATACAGCGTGTTTTTTTTAGTGTCACAACTTTGAGTTGGCATCACTGCCTTATTTAAGCACACATTTAACAGCTGATGGTTGCTTTTTGCTTAGTTTGCTTTGAAATTTCATTATGAATCGATTTAAACCAGAGCAACGCGTGCAAATCGTTGAAATTTTTAATAAAAATAATTGTTCTATTCGTCCAACTCATCCATTAAAAATTTTATTTTACCATGAAGCCCATTTCTGGATGAATCGGCACGTCTTATTTGGAGTGAAAGGAGCATCCACAAGCTTTTGTCGAAACACTATCACATCCACAGAAAATAACCGTCTGGTGAGCTTTATCGGCTAGTGGAGTCATTGGCTCATATGTCTTCAACAACGATGATGGTCAGAATGTTACTGTCAATAGTAAACGGTGTAGGAACATGATTCAAAATATTTTCGAACCCCAACTACGTGCCATTAATCTTGCTGATATGAAAAAGTAATTTCACGCGTTATCGGCCGCAAATGCTGCGAAAAGTTTTTGAAAATTGGTGCCCCAAATTGCGTCCTCTACTCGCCAGCCGTGGCGGCAAATATCATATTTAAAAATTGGTTTCATAAAATTTTCTTGCAAATAAAGTCACGCTTCATTGATATTAAAAATATATTTCCTTGTTTTATTACGATTTAAATTTGTATCACTCTATAAGAAACACTCAATATTTATATTGAATTAAAACAGTGTGTGTGTGTGACATTTTTTAATTGTTGCAATATTTACGTCATTATGTGTCTTCTGTGGATGGAAAGCATCCGAAATTGTCCAACTTTCCATGACTGTCATGGGTTATGTTGGCTTTGATGACCGCCGTTGTTTGTAGCTTATTCGCATACACCTGCAATCTAAGAAAGTCCTTCCCTTGAGAAGAATTCAAAAGGGCTCAAATCGTAAGATCTCGTAAGATCACAAACTCGAACCGCTTGTAAGGAATCTCCAATGTAGCGTGCTGTGAGACATGTAGCTCTGCCCGGTTGAGACAATATTTATCTGCTGGTCTGAAAATCCTTCCTCAAAGTCCATTTAATGCTTTGGCGCATTCTCCTCATATAATTTTTATTTTATTAAATTAAATATAATAAAGATTATAATTTCTTCACGTCGCAGAATTAAAAAAAAAATATTATTATATTTGTACAGCGCATGTGTGCTACCTCAGAGTTGCAGACCTTATTTTTAACAGTTGAAATATTTTAGTAATTTCATACAAATAAATTTGCTATCAACACCTACTTGACGAGGAAATTTAGTTACACCCATCTTAACACTCTTGTATGGAAACAATATCACCCTCCTCTCGATAACACAAAACTCTGGAAAACTTTGCAACAAATCTCACCCTCTATTTGTGGATGATGCTCAACCTTTTTCAAGTTCCCATAAAAAGCCATGAAAATCACATAAATAATGCCATGATACGCTATCAAAATTAAATAAAAATCTAAAGACAAACCAAAAACATTTTTATACCCGATAACAAGCGATAAGTAATGAATAGAATATTAAAATAATGAACGGATGAATGGATGCAGGCTAGTGAAACAATAAATGCATTTTGTATTCATTATTTTAACAGGGTTTTTAACATCAGATGTTTAATGGAAACAACAACGAAGACAACAACAATACAAAAACTGAAAGCAGATATACAAAATATTGGTACGAGCTGGCTATTTGTGCAACTGAATAGTTACTTTTTCCTTACGACACACGAGGCAGCCATTGTAACATATTAAAGATTTTTTTTTCTTTTTTGTCAAATGCCTGCTTGTGATTATCGCTGGATACAAATGTAGCAACATGGCGGCAGGCGTCATCATTAGAAAAATTTGTAAATGTGTATAAATTTAATAAGCATGTGTTTGTTTATTTCCATCAAAAGATATCTGCAACAGCAAAAAATATCTTATAAAACGGGCACGATGCATAAGAAGTGAAACAAAAATCAGTTGAGGGGATGAAACTCGTGCTATAATGGAAGCATTTGTCAGATAGTTTTTTTTATATATAATTTTCATATGCTTCTTTTGCTGTTGCTGTCTAATATTATTAAAATAATTTCATTTTCAGAATTGCTGTATATTTTTTGTTAAATCTTTCTGCGGAAGAGTCAGAGATGATAATATAAGAATATTAAATTTGCAACAACAAGTTGTTAAGGTGGAGCTTTTTCGACCCCAATAGTACCAAAATTTAATTTTAAATATCCTGATTCTATTTTTTTTTACAAATTTTACAAAATATCCAAAATAGTCAATAATGCAGATCATCAGGAAACGCTAACTAAAAATTTTTTAAAATAAAGATATTATTTTGAGCAACCGTTAATATGTATGAGAAGTTTAAACAAATATGAAAGTCATACCAGAAGCTTTTATTTTTAATTTTCTTATATTATTTATTATCATTTGTGAAAAATCGATTAAACTTTAAGACGATTATTTATTTACTTCACTAGTATTAAAATAGCAGATGTTATTCAAATAACTTGTTTTCAAACTTGTGTGACACCCTTTTTATATTTTATTTCGGAACTTTGTTGGGGAAAAAAATCTACTAAAAGCAAATCGATGATAAATTGCACCCAATGATCCGAATGAAATTGTCCAAAATTTTTAGTCCATCGCGATACAAAAATTTAAAACTTAAATCCTGCTTAGAAAATTTTAGATTTAAGCCTGTTCGGAACATAAGATGAATTTTATTTTTCCCGCAAAATATTTATCTGTTCATCAGTTTGTAATTTAAGCGCTTTAATGTAGCCCCTCTCAGGTCAGCGTTTTTATTTTAATCCTCGAGGCATTTCCGATATGTAGTTTTCGGCATGCCCTTGAGTTCTTTCAGCGATTTGGTTTTTACTTCTCAATCGGGGGAACAAGAGAAAGTCAAAGGGATCAAAGACCCAAATATGGTCTATATGTTGTTTCAAACTTTTGAGTTTCACAATTTCACAGTGAACTTGGATTCCACCTTCCCAAATTTTAAGAAAGAATAACACGCCACCACATGACCCAACCGATATGCCGACATACTCAGCAACTCCTCTAATAATAATTCAACGATTCTACATAACAATTTTCCTACTTGCACAACAGTTTCATATTTTGTTGATGTGCTGGGATATCCAGGAGGACTATCGCTATTTATAACAACTTGCATATAAACTTTATTTGCTGAACAGGCCTCGTCTTAGCTTCTATTGTGAATGAAAGAAACATTCTTACTCTTTTGTTACATACAAATCAGAGCTTTTATTTGTTAATTTAAAAAAGGGTATCTGAATATAATTATGGCTGCTAGAAAAAAACCCCTCAATTATTTTATTTTTTACTTTTCATTCTTATTTGCCTTTTAGTTTGTTTTTGTCGGTTGTTTGTTGGCTGCTGTCATTTGTGATTTTTATTATAATTTGATGATTGATAAAGTGTTTTCTAAACATTGTTAACTTATTAAAATGTTGTAATTGTATAAAATGGTTTTCAAACGCATTTTCCTTTTACTTTGGCGGTGGAGTTTTGTTTTTAATTCTAAAATGAAACGTTTTTTTTTTTTAATTTTCAACTAAAAGGGTGTTTTCGAAAACATATTTAGACTTTTGTAATGATTGATAATTTAGAAAATGAAACAGATTAAACATGGTGATATAGAACACTTAAATGAGGGTGTGGAAATATATGGAAGATGGAATAGAATTACCAGGCATGCAAATCATGAATTTATAAGATCAGTTGGCCTGCACAAGTTAGCATCGAAATAGTTTCTTGAAGGTTAAATTTACTGCAAATTTGAGCAGATTTAGTGTGATTGTTATTGCCTTTTTAAATGACAATAGATAAATTAATTTATGGCAGCTACTCAAGCCACTGACTATTTTCTATATCTAAATTCTTTATTTTGAATTAATATAAATTTTCATTTAGTATCGAATTCAAATTTGCTGTAAACACAAATTATTCTTATATTTCTTATTATTCTTAAATCACTTATTTTTCTATATTGTTTGAGAGACGATACTTATTAAATATAATAAGTTTTTCCATGAATCAGGCACCTTCGTGAACCTTTTATATGAATTTCTTAAAAATAAATTCTAAAATTTACACGTGGCCGAATTATCTAAAACCATTTTCAAACAATTGCCCTTTTAACTCCCCTAACACTCTCAAAATCAGAGAAACAATAAAACAATTAAATAAATTACAATTGCTGAAACAATTGGAAGAAGGAATAAAAAACATTACAAGGAAATACTTTTTGGCATAAAACTAAAACACCAAAGCGGAAGTTTGCCGATAAGACGTTGAACAGAGAACAACTAATAACTACTTAAAACCTTTAAAGTATTTTGCTCTTTTTTAAAGAAATAACCAAACAACAAAACACTTAAACAAAAACCAAATTAAATTGGAACTGCAAATCTTGCAACAATACAGAAAGAGCAAAAAAAAAAAAAAAATAAAATAAAATAATATAAAATAAAAAAAATTATAGAGCAAATCGCCCAAATAAGGGCTTGGAAACTGGACAAAGCAGGCAGCGGTACAAGTAGTACCGAAAAGTATTTGCAATCAGCACGCTTCAAGCAGACGTAAATTCATTTTTTATTTTATTTGAAATAGAACAATTTCATATTGAATAGAACTTATGCAAAGAATTTTTGTGATAGCAGCAGCTGCCAAGAGATTTTTGCTACAAAGAAAACTTCTCATGAATTGGTAAATATTCGATTGATAATTAATTTTAGCAGACTTCGGGGTTTTACAATAAAAGTTGATGGTAAAGGTCGACTTGATTCTGGGGTGACAAAATTGTACTTTTTGCTTAATCGCGGTAAAGGAGTAACATGGAAAATATATATAGGGAATTTATAATGATTTTCAAGTAAACTTCTCTTCAGACTTTGAAGACTTGCTGGCATATGCCACCTCTGGAGAGTCCGCATGGCAGATATCATATTCAGACATTAATTTCAATAAATTTTCTTTCAAATAAGGCCAGCTTTATTGATTTTAAATATATATTTCCTTGCATTTCTGCTATTTTTTTGGATTGATGAGAAAAACTATAAAACAAAGTCATAAATTCTTTCTGAATTATTGTGGTTCACATTTTCGAAAATTTTGCATTATAAAAGCATAAGGAAACATCGGAGAGCTAATTCAAACATATAATATGAATGGTATTTTGCCATATTTTCAAGAAATCATATGCTTTTTAAAATTTGTTTTCTTTTTATATAATTTTTCCAAAATAGTTGTTATTTTAGTTGACGTAACTTTACACTTCGTTCAGGCATTCAAGCAGAATATAGTTGACTCTTATTTGACATTGCAATTTAAATTTTTCTATTGCTGATATAGAATTTTATATATGACTTTTAGTGTCTGACCGAACGTACTGCTTGAGAACGATACCAACATCCATTAATTTCAATTGCAATTTTCTTTAATTTATTTCTTTAAAACAAAATACAATTTATCAAGTTCATAAAACCGCTTGTATATATTTTAGAAATGCGACTTTCTTATAAATATATAACAAAGTTCTTGCCTAAATAAAATGTAATCATTTCTGTTTTGTTATATTTTTTTACTAAGTCTGATATTACGACGAAATTTGTACAGATTTTATTAATTAATTTTGTCATCATTTAAATACCGAATTTAAATACCCTGGGTAGGGTGTTATTGCATAAAAAACCAAACTTAGCATAAAAGAACTCTATTGTAGGACTAATAATAGTAACAACTATGAAATAAATTTGACATTAAAATGTGTTAAGTACCTACTTATAGATGTCATTGCAGCGGAGACCCTCCTCCAGGACAAATTTTCATGTTTATTGGCTTATTGTTTGAATTACACAATTAACAAGATTTTATAGCCACTTAACAGACCCTAAAACACAAACATACACAACCAGATGCATTTATTGCAACAAAAAGATTTTATACGCACTCACATGTGTATGTGTGTGTGTGTGTGTTCCTTCATTCATGGCAAAATGATGGAACACTCGTGTTCGAAAACAATTTTTTTTCTTGTTCAGACTAAAAGAGAACACAATCAACTCATTGATACAAAAGTCACAAAAGAACAATTATGGAAAAATAAAATTCTTATAAAACTATAAGTAAACCAACAATAAGCAAAATAAGAAAAGGACCAAAAGACTGAATGAAATTATTTTAGGAATAAAAAGGACAAAATAAATGAAATAACATAAAAATCTGTGTAAAATTTCGTTTGACAAATAAACATTTCTGCCACAAGGCTTAGGAAACTAAAGGAAAAGTTTGCCGCCAAAAATTCTAGGAATTTACAAAGCCTTGTCAGACATTGAGGCGTCTTTGACTTGTTTGTTACCTTCGATTTGCTAATTTATGTCGTGCTGTAAGAATAAAAGTCATGAGGATTAAACACGGCTTAGAATTGAAAAACGAAACAATTGTTTTTTTTTGTTTTTATTTATTTTGTTGTTGTTGTTGTTGCAGAAGCCTTATTTGTCAATCTTTAAAAGAGATTTAGGAATTAGTTATTTTTGTGTTAAAATTGTGTTTCTTTTAAATGTTTGAGGAATAAATTATTGTGAGTTTCTTATGATATTTTATGTTTGCCCGTGATATTGTGATATTTCAAAGTTGTTAAAAGGATTCATTTTAATGATAAATTTGTTAGAGAGCTGGACAAACTTAGTAAAGAGTTGGTATTTGCAAACGATTATATTCAAAGTTTCCTCTCCTCAAGCCATTTCCATAGCTGGGGAAATTTGCTACAATTGTACTTTTTTGGTACTATTCAAACTCTATAATGCGACCCCAACGGCTGATTTAGTACAGTTAAGAATTATCTCCATTTTTATTTCTTTTAGTTATTTTTATTGACTATATTTTAGGTCTTTTCAAAAGTATGTGTGTCAATTGGTATTGTCATTCGATTCACAATTATTCGAATATTCGCGGACCTTTTTTTTAATCGAAAAATCCTATTTTTACTCGAAAGTTTTTTTACGCGAATTTGCTTTAATGCGGTTTTAAAATATATATTTCATTCTGTTTTTACACGATTTGGAGGATTCAAAATTAAACACATAGTTGGCAGCACTAGAAGTTGTCGGGTATGAAAAATAACACAATCAAAATAGGGGATTTCCCCAGTTCTCCGATGTCGAAAGCTACAGTTCGATCGTATAAATAACATGTAAAAGAAAAAAAAGTTTAGAAATTGTTTTTGTTTGAAATGTTATTTATTCGAGCGAACGATAGCTTTCGACATCGGCGGATATATAAATTTTATAGTCTGAAAATGTAATGGTGATGTCAGAAAGATATATATATGTATGTTCCAAGGATCAAAAGAATATAAATATCTATTTAATATTAAATTTGCACAGCAGAAAAAAAAAATTAAGGAACTAAAGGATGAGATAATTCGACACAGTAACGAAATTGGACCTGAATTGTGGCTCAGAATCATTGTATATATGGACCACCGGATTGAGATATGCCACCGAATCCAATTTATTAAACGTAATTGTCACAGATTCTTCTAACATAATAAAAAAAGTATTGAAATAATTCAATAAAATCTTTATGTTTTAATAAAAATTAACATCGGGCTTTATAGTTGGAATATCCTTGAAAACAAATTTAAGTTGATTTTCAATCCAATTGCAGCCGCCAAATTACTTTCTCCTTAATATTTCATCACGTTTATTACAAAATGTTTCCCATTTTTAAGTTATTTAAAAACATAACTAATAATAAGCTAAAGGAAACATTCGTTCGCCATACGAAAAACTTTACGCGCCAAATTCACTTTTCGGTAGCAACTACCGAAACACCCAAAAGCAGTTTCATTCAAATAACCATGAAGCGTAAAATTTGAAATTGCAACAAAATCGACAATATGAAACAAATAAAAGAAGACTGAAGTATGAATAATAGCAGAAGAAGTATTCAGAAGGCATCATGCCAATAGCAGAAGTAAAATCCGAAAAAAAAGAAACATGAATGAAATTTAGACTGCGTTACCTGCTTCTAAGACAAACTTGTCTAAGGGAGGAGCAAACGTTCCAGCAATTACAAACCATTAACAACATTTTAAACAATCAACAACAACAATTTCCATTTGCTAGAGTGTAAAAGAAGAAAAAGGAACAATTTTGCGAAAGGTTTTTCAAAATCAAACAATGGTGGACTGGAGCAACAACAACCCTCAAATTATAATTTGTTGTGGTAGGAAGTTGGAAGGCATACAAAAACTGGAAAAAAAAATATTTTGTGTTCTATAGGGGTAGTTTTATTGCCAATAAGGGTGGTGCTGGTATATAAGCCAAGATCTGGGCAGCAGAGAGCATTAGTTCGAGTTCGTCAGTGATCAGCACAACAGTTCTCCGTTTTAATTGAATTTAATTTAACGTATTTTTTTTTGAGTTTTCGTCATACAAAAATGTCGCGTTCATTTTTAATGGATTCTTTGCTTAGCGATACAATGCCTCTTAGCAAAAAGGACACTGTGGTTTCACCCACAGCAAACTCTACAATGTCGGCTACAACAGCAGCACATGCCGCAGCAGCGGCAGCCGCCATGCTGCCCAACATGCCCATTTTGCCTTATCCGGCCAGTTATGTGGGAACCTACTTGTTCTCATTGGGCATACAACAGCAGCAACAACAAGCTGCTGCCGTTGCAGCTGCTGCAGCTCTTCATCAGCAGGCCTACCATCATCCCTACACATCCTTGATCTCGCACAAACGTAAGTTATCAGGCTCATTTGACAACTTCAGCACACAACAACCACACGCGACCTCCCCCCGTTTGTCTAACGTTAACAACATATCCTACGGCTCCATATTGCCACTAAGTGACAACGGCTATTGTACCTCGCCATCAGCTTCCTCTACCACCTCAACTATGGACTATCCTTGTGTCGAGGACCAACAAAACAAACGCTATAAACATGATTCCTCCTGCTCGCCCTCATCGTCGCCTTTGAAAAATACTTTGCCTTCTTCAACATCAAACACCAGCAGGAGTTCGAACAACACCAATCCAAATCACAACTCACACTTGGAATTGACGCCTGTTATCACAGATTATGCCGACTCTAGCAAACGCATACGCACTGCCTTTTCCAGCACTCAGCTGCTTGAGCTAGAACGTGAATTCTCTTTTAATGCTTATCTCTCCCGCCTAAGACGCATCGAAATTGCCAATCGGTTGCGTTTGTCCGAGAAACAAGTCAAGATTTGGTTTCAAAACAGACGAGTCAAGCAGAAAAAAGGTTCGCCTTCACCAACTTTTAATGGTGCCAACAGCACAAGTCCGTCTCAGTCTCCGGCGCACGAAGACAACTCTTCGCCTTGTAAATATTCTGACGAATCTTTTGTCAAAAGGGAGCATTGAATTTGTAATTATATTTTTATATGGCGATGAAACTCTGTTTGTATATTTTGTAAATTGTATATTTTAGTAAGAGAATATTTTGATATTGTTTATATTTGAGGTTATGTAGTCTGCTAATAAGGAACGAATTTGTTTTAAGTAATTAAGTTGAATTTAGTAAAAACGATTATGTGAAATTTTATAGAAACGTTTTGGTTTTCTTTCTTTCGAAAATACTGATAAGATTTTACAAGGAATTTGCAAAAGCCGACGGAACTGCAGATCAGTACGTTTGAGTGGAATGTGGAATTATCAGTTTATCTCCCCAAAAGTTTTAATTAGATTATCTTCACTTGTGTTTTAAATAAATAGATTTTAATAAAAGTAATTGTTTTGAAAATCTTTTCGAACTATTAGCAAATGGGAAAGATCATAGAAAACATAGTCAGTTTTAATGATGCCAACTTGGGGTTTTTTGGAACTACTTTTAGTGCTTTTGTGACAATATAATAAAAGCACTATCTTGGGGTCTTTACTGGCTTTAAGAAATTTGCACATTTTTGAATATTTTTCTATTAAAAACTTGCAGAATTTGTTTGTATGTTCTTTTCTATTATGAATCATAAGAGATATATTTTTTCTGTTGCATTTATAAAAAATAATTTGGTGATAAAGTCTAGTTCAAATAAAATGATCATGATTTTTTTTTTTAAATAAGTTTCGAATAAAAGTTTAATTGTTATGAACAGGTCGCACACTGGGGATTTTTGCATGGAGGTAGGGAAAAAGAAATTTTTGTTTGAATTTATTTATTGTAATAACAGCGCTTTAGCTGTGACCACTTTAAATATATTTTTAGATTTTTTATATGTAAAATTTTTTAATTATAATTATTTCGTCCTTATTTTACAACTTTCCAAATTCAAATGACCATGACAGCTACTCAAAGCGTCAGCTCTATGCCATTTTTGGACTTCCCTGAATTAGACAAAATAGAAAAGAGATAAAAAGAGTATTCAGAAAGTGAATAAGACCGCCAACAGATTTTTGTGGCTACTACTAGACGAAGTTGTCATGGAAGTGTTGCAACAAAAATTAATTTCGAATGCAGATGGTGGTAATAGGCAACCTATTGCTAGTGGTTTCCAACTGTAGCTAAAATTAAAGGCCTAAGTATTTGTGATTCATGAGATATATTCTATTTCAAATAAAAAGCGGAAAAAATATGCCAGCAAAAGTATTAAAATAATATTCGTCTTAAAGTCTTATCGTAATTGCAATAAGAATTTAAGCTAAAAAAAAAAGAACGAATAAAATACAAAAATAATAATATTCGTCTTCAAATTCTTGGGTTACTATTCAGTCAGATCAGTAAAACATAAAAGTAATAACTTTAAAACGGCAAAGTAATTGTGTTTGATTTGGTTGTTGCAGTCACTCCGAATACTCTGATGAACATTTCAATTTTTCACCGACATCCCCACAGTGCGCCGGTCTATGACTTCTAAACTATTAAAGATTTCTATATAAAAATTTATTCCTCAAACAAAGAATTTTACTATTGTAAGAAATTTTCAAAAATAACTAAAACCTATTTAAGATAAATTTCAATTAAAAATATTTACAATTTCACTGTGTAACAAAATCTAGTTGCTCTAATAGAAATCTATTTCCAAATAAACCAAAGTCATGGCCAATTAGTTAAAATGCAATTGTATTCATGTGCTAATAATTTCAAACTCATACGGAAGTATTTAAATGAAATAATTATCCTCGGCTTATCCGAAGGAACTTTGTAATGCCTGTCGGATTAAGTGTTGCTTCATGCAAAATATGCGCACAAACTGAACGAGCGCATGAAATGCAAGTAAAAGAGATGTGTGAAATATTTTAAGCTGACATATTTTGTCTTTTATTTAAAGAAAATGTCAAAAATAAATTGTTTTTTTTTTTACTTGTATTTTAGTCTTTCCTAACATTTCAATTTGTGTACTTATTCCAGCTCGAACTGAAATATTATTGTATTTGTTAGGAAATTTATCGGTTTAAAAGGATTTATTGGGATTGTTCCCAAAAGGAATACATTTTTAATGTTTGGGAGAGAAAAAAAATATATATAATAATAAAAAACGTTTCCGCAAAACCAGCAAAGCGGCAAATCGGAGAGGAAACTAAAAAGCTCTGTTGCAGAAATGTTATAGGGTGTGTTTTTTTTAATCTGCATAAAAACTATCGATATCCTTAACTTTGCTTTGAGAGTTGAGCATGTCAAACTGTGTTAACATTTCAATTCATTATGAATACTTTAACGCTAGAACAACGCTACCATACTGCGAAAATTCAAAAATATGTCCTCAAGGACATCCCTTTAACTTTTTTGAGCTCTTCGAGCTAAAACACTAATATTTTAATTTTAAAATTAACCGATTACTAGAAAAGAGTCGAGAGCACGTAACTGATCAGATATATAATTTCGTAAATTTTTTAAATAAATCACTTTTTTGGTCCCTGGTTTTTGGAATCCCTTGAAATCTACCCATTGGAATCGGTTCAAATTCATAGAAAATCTAAGATCAGGATCAATTTTGATTTAATTCGGTTCAGCCGTCCAAAAACTATAAGCGGATCACACACACACACACACACACACACACATTCAAAAATACATAGAGACAGAAATAGAGACGGGCTTTCAGAATGAGTTAGAGAACCTTCCTAGGATCTCAATATGTAGAGATGTGATGAGAGCCCGATTTACTCAGCACGAAGTGAAACCAATAACAAGCCGATTTTTGAAAATTTAGAATTTTTTTGCCGAAATTGAAAAAAATATACTTATTTCTGCAAGAAGACAGCAGCTTGCCCTTGATGTAAAATAAAATCTCTTTTTCAGATTTTTTCCTTCACGTTGTCTCACAAATGGATTAACCGATTTTGTCCCGGTTCGCCGCACTTCAAATGGTTTTTTTATTGAATTCCATGAGCTGATTAGTTTGTTGGAAAAAAAGAACCGATGGGAAAAGCTTCTAAGGAATTATTACGAAACTCCTTTGGATATTTTTTCTTAGTTTTTTGCAGATTTCTCGAAATGTACTGGTCCCCAGTTGGTTCTATTTCACAGGAAATCTAAATAGAAATCTTAAAAACGACATTACTATGCTTCGATTCGTTTAAGCCGCACAAGTTATAAGCGGGGCAAATAGTTACATGCACACACACACACACAGATAACAACCACACACACACACATGCAAACGCATACACATGCAGACAGACAGGCTCTCAGAAGTAGTCAGGGAAGCTTCATAAGACTTCAAAACTCATTTTTTTCAAAACGCCATAAAATAAATAACTTTCCAAGTTTCTTAGCGAGACATTAAAAATTTTCCTCAATAATAAATATTAAAAAGTCGATTTTTTTGCAAAAAGGTACCCCCTTATCCAATTTTCAATTTCAACATTTCTTTTAAAAATTAAATTTTCTACTTTCGATTATGATTTATTTTGGAAACGACTAGCAAAAAGAAGGACGCCACAAAAATTTAGCCTATTCTAAGAAAATGTTTAAAGTCGATTTTTTTTTGCAGAGATACCCCATATGAAATTCTTAATTAAAATTTTTCTTTTTAAATTAAAATAGAAGCGTTTCTACTTTCAAAAATGATTCATTTCAAAAAGTTGATTTTTTCTCCGCAAAGAGTTACCCCCTAATGAAATTTTGAATTCAAAATTTTCTTTATCTATTAAAAAAATTAGCTTCTTTACTTTTAAATATGTTTTATTTGGGAATCTTTTGGCCAAACGGAGGCTGCTACCAAAAATGTTGCCATTTATCAATTAGTTTATGAATATGTTTCTCTTTAGCCTCAGATAAAATCCAGACGCTCTTCATTAAAATACTCCATTTAGCTACCAGTCACAGTCGACCACACTATTTAAAGGAATATATATTCCTGCAAAGTCTTTTCCTTTTCATTAAACCTTAAACAATTATTAACAACACTGTGGTCTGAAATTCGCTGTTATGTTATAAAAGCAACCGCAAATTTGCTTTATAAGAGAGTAAAAGATTTAAAAAATATGAAACGTCATCTGCACTTTAATTAATCATTAGTTTTCCTAAATCTTTCGCAGTTTTGCCAAACAACTAACTAAAATTCCCACGACACTTAAAGTTGTCAAAGTAGTTAAAATTTAAAAATAAAAATCTTGCCGATCTTATCTCTGAAATGTTGCAATTATTCCGCTCTAGTGATAAAGCAGATATCTAAGACACCTAACAATTAACAAATAAATGCTAATCGCATCTGTAGATCTTGTAAACCTGCACAAATTTATAATAAAACAAAACGAGTACCCAGTCGACTGAAGTTAAAATTAAATTGAGCATAAGAAAGTAAAGAAGTAAATTTCTAAACTAAAACCTTTCAATACAATAAGAATAGAATTGCAAGATGATGGCTAAAAGGAATGATGATTCCCTTGGGTGTTTTTGTGCAATTTGCTATTCAAAGCAATTGCACCTACTCCAACTACAACGAAAAAGGTACAAAGAAACTTCAAGGCATTCATATATTCTCCTGCTTTTAGTACCTGGCAAAATGTTAGCTGTGATGTCCCGCCGTGACATTTCAAATAATTATTGAAGCGTATAAAAAAAATATATAAATTTTTGCTTCATTCTTATGAATGTTTTTTTTTTTTTGCTTTTACCTCAAACTCATTGTTGTCCACTTCATTTTGTATTTGTTTGCGCAAGTAGGAGACTCGAGTTTTTGAGTGGGAAAGTACTGCTTTTGGAGTACCCGGGTTTTTGTATTCTCAATTGTCTGTGCAACTCATTCATTAAAAATTCAAGTGTAGGATTTGGCAAATTGCTCCCGCTGCGTTTAAATACTTGTGATATCATCAACACCGATATTTATTTGTAATTTTTGTAAAATTGGAATTTTCTAAGGAACTGTAAATAGGAGTGTATTGGAAGCTGATAATCAATGTTATTTTTGTAGCTATAAAATTAATTTTCCAGCAATTAAATAATTTTAAACACTTCAACGCATTCCGCCAGATACTTCAAAAGATTAGGCTAGAAAATTGGTTTATGGTCAAACATAAATTGTATAAGAAGGAGATTTAGCAGAAATTATTGATGTTGATTTCTTTTTTTAGAAAAGAGTGCAACATTTTTTACACTTTTTAATTGAAAATGGCAACATTTTACCATTTGAAAGTGAAGAATATGTAACGAATTACTCCAACAGAACTTACGAAACATTATTTCTATTTTAAAACTCCTTCAAGCTGCCATTTTTTAGAAAAGAAGTGAAAAGGTGTAACGTATTTTCCACAAAAGAAAACGCCATGAGATTAAGTGAAACAGGTTTTGTATTCCAAAAGACCATCAAGCCCAAAAAAGTTTTTTTTTGAAGCGCAAAAGTTTTCCCGTTAGGGAAATTTAAAATTTTTTAAAATACTGAAATTTATGGGATTTGTCCCGTTATGAAGTAATCGAGTTCTCATTAGATTGAGACTTTTGAAGTTCTAGGAAGCTTCCTTGACTACTGCAGTCTGTGTTATGAGTGTGTGTTTGACCGAATGGAACCATAACGACGTTGAGAGAGTTCCCCTTATATGTCCTATCAATTGGAAGCAGTTCGGAGATGTAGTTTTCAAGAAATCTCAAAATTGAAATTTTAATTATAAAAAATTATAATATATATAATAATATATAATTTTTCAATTTTTTTCCAATAACTTTTAAACAGTTTTTCATTTGACATTCAAAAACCACGTCAATCGGCGTCAACATTCGTCACTCCATTCAACAGATATCGTGAACGAAGAACATTAGACATAAAGTTTTTTTTTTTCAAATAATATGCGGAAGAAGAAAACATGTTTTAATAACAGATTTAGCAAATTAGCTTTGAATATGGGCGTTTCCATGATGTCCAAAGTGAATGTGGTACACATTTCAAGTGAAAGAACTGTTGAAATGAGATTGACTTTTAAATTTTAAAATAATTTTTTCTTCGGAATGGTCATCTCAAAACCTTCAGTTTTATTTTAATAGTTCTCACTGATGATTTTGATTTTTTTAATAAAAAAAATTTAAGAAACGTTTCACAATTCGGGTGGATTATAATGTTATCACAATAAGCCTATCAAATGTGCTCGTGTATTTTAGTTTTCTTCTTTAATGAAGCTGAAACTAAAATCAGCTGTTATCCGATTTATTTCTCATTCGCATAATTTAATTTTATAGAACAATCCCTGGATTAGGTTATCCGAAACAGACTTCACTTATCCGAACTTCCATATCCATTTAACCGAAGTTGATAGTAATTAGATATTTTAAATTTCTAAAATTCGATTTTAGGTAAACTTTTAACTGATTTCCAATAATAAAAAAAAATCTATATAATAAAATCACTTCAAAAAGTCATGTGTTATCTAAATCGCATTTTATCCAAAATATATTTTATCTCAGCTTGCAGCGCTTAGCCAGATGTACAATTTTACACCAAATTATCCGTTTGCAACAATAATTTTTAATATTTGAAAAAAAAAAACAAAGAAAAGTAATAAATAACATATAGGGAATAGCCAGCAGGGCCATTACTTCAGCACACGCTCCCACTGGGTAATTCTTTGCTAAAGTAGAAAAACATAAAACGTTTGTTCGAGAAGACAATGCCAAATACTTGATGAATGAATGCACAGATCGAGACAACCATCCATGAAAAAAAAAAAAAAAGATAGAAAGAAAAGACAACCTCTTCAATGTGAAGTGTTGAATACTTGAAAGACAAGTACCAGTTTATAAACACTCCAACTGATTCTACTCTTAAGGCAAATAGATCACATACTTGCATGGGAAGCAGTTAGTGCAGCAGTTAGTAAAATCAATTTCATGAATAGATTCTGCAGAACATGAAAGAAAAACAAATAACAACTATTTCGTTACGTTTTAATGAATGAATAGTATAAAAAGTTGGCTAAAATACTAGCACAAAACAATGCATACAATAGGAAAACGGAGTACGTAAGAGAGAAGGAAAGAGAGAGCAACAGGGTTTCGTTTTAGCAAGGGAGTGATAATTTTACAGAGTCAAGGTTGGGAAATTCCTTTTTTTCCTTTGCTCAGTTTGAACTTGTTAATATATCATTCGTTTAGCATTTTGCTTTTAGTGAGTGGCGAAATTCTTAAGAATTTTGGTAACCAGCACAGGTGTTCAACAAGACAAAAGAATATCCAGACAACTTGGAAAACTGACCAGACACTTTGTCGCCCACAAGTTTTTATATAGAATTTGAATTTGAGTTTTATTTTCAAAGACCACGTCTTTGTATTATTAGTGTGGTGGAACAAGAACAAAAAGGTTCTCACATTCATTTGCCATTTAAAGACATTTTGTCTTTCAATTGCAAATTTTCAATATTTCTTTTGTTTTCGTCACCATTCAACAGGAGTGGCCATGATTTAATTACAGACTTGTCTATAGGGAATAATTTATATTATATTTGATTGTTTGCTAAGGAAAATTTGCTATTGAATTTCTAGCATTTTAACAAAATTTACATATTTTCTGGAATTTATACATCGAGTGCTTTTTTACCTACTTGATAATATTGACATCGATAACTTTTCTTTAAAATTTCCCGTCATTGTTTTTTTTGCTCCAGAGAAACGCTACCGAACTTTGGACATTTTCTTTGAAAAAAAAAAAAGAAATCATAACAGTAATAATTCGGCACTTAAGGTTGTGTCAGCTTATCGCACTGTTTCGGCAGAAACGGTTTTCGTTATAATCAGAGAGATGACTACTGACCTCTTGGAGGCGTGGGCTGGCAAGGGGGGCGGTGCTGTGCTAAAGAGCGAAGATCCCGCATACTCTAACGACGGTGGAGCATAGAAACAGCTGGTAAAAAAAATCTCATTACAACAATGTTGCTTGTTGTCTTGTATTATCATTTTAAGTTCTCATACAGCTAAAAACACCCGATACAAGAAAAACATCAACGTAAAAAATTTGCATTTTAATGAATTGACTGTGAGATTTTTATAAATAAAAAGAGAAGCATTATAACAGCTTGGAGGTATGCAATGAATATAATTTTATAATTTCGCCTTAAGGTAGGCAAGTTGTAATGAAAAGCTTTAATAGCGTTATAACAGCTGGAAAGTATGCAATGAGTATTGATTTTAATTTCCCCTTAAGGTATGCCAGTTTTAATGAAAAGCTTTAATAGCGTTTTAACAGCTTGAAAGTGTGCAATTAAAATAGTTTTTCGATATCGCCTTAAAGTATGCCAGTTTTAATGAAAAGCTTTGAAAGCTTAATAAGTTTTAGTAAAAATTGCAACCGCAACATTGCCCTAAAGCTTTCTCGTTTTTATAACAAAAGTTTTCATTATGTTGAAATCGAGTAAAGTTGTTGCTAAAGCTTTTTCAAATGTGTTTAATTGAGGGCGATATTTTTTTATGATAACTTTATGTCAGGAAAACAATCTTTATGTTCACTTTATAAGCCTCGTTGTGTAATTTATCGTTGTATTTGAAGATACAATTACCAAAAATTAATAATCTCAAAATAAAAAGAAATTATATGTAAAATATTTTTGTTTTGAGAGACTTTATTTGAAATTGTCTTCTCAAATACCACGATGAACGATCCAAGAAGGCTTGTGGATCGACCAATTATTTATATATAATTTATGATAATTCTTTAACAGTTGTTTTACTGCTTTAAAATATCTTATATTATAAATTTCGTACAAAATATATATATTTATAAATTATTTTGGATATAAAAAAAAAATTGTTTTGATTAAATTTTCTTTTACAATAAAAGACACCCCAACAACTTTAAAAGAGAAGAAAATCCTGGGTTTACTTACTATTATTGAGGTTAAAAAAGTTAATTGGAAGTTTACATGTACGAAACCTTATAAATCCTTTGAATTAATATATTGTTTGTCCTATTTTGTCTTTGCAACTTCAGCCTAAAATTACGTTTTGCACTAAAACACCCTTATCAATATTTTGTCCCAAACCCTTGTATGTCTACTACACTACTTATTGGATTTTCCTTCCGCCTTAAATTATGCAAAACCTTTACTGTTGTTTTCTTATCACACAAGCAAATAAATACATTAACTCTGTTTGGTGGACCTCACAACGAAATTCAACAGTTGTAAAATGAAAATTTAATTTCATTTGAAATGACTGAGAAGTTTTTGATAAGAGAATTTCTCACTTGAATAAGCATAAAAAGAGGGCAATTACACTTATGCCCAGAATATTACAAGGTTTGCTTCAAACACAATTATTATATACATGCAAACATTTCAATATTAAAACACGTATACATACCTGCGTTTTAACTAGCGTTAAGGTGTACATTTATACGCATCCATTAGCCCAAGTGATAGCTTTATTTTACATAAAATCTCATCTGTAAGTAAAGTAAGAGATATTAATTTTAATAGCATATTTTTAGGTGGTTTAAAGGTAAAATAATAAACGCAATATTGCTGGCGATATAATGGAAAGATGTGAATGATATATTAGAAATAATTTATATGAGAAATTGTCTCCGTCAATTTATAAAATTTGACGGGCCAGATATTATATAAGCATATCATAGCTTTTTAAATAAAGGAACGTCTTTTATAAATTTAAACTTTTAAACTAATTGTTAATAAACTAGATAATTTGTTAAATGAATTTTTAATATTAAAAAAAATTTTTCCAAAAAAACATGCAAATAATTTGTTTACAAAATATTGATTTAATCTTTTATCTTACACAACAATGCTAAATATATATTATTATTTTAAGTCCAGGTGTAGGGTGCATTAGCTTCGATATGTATTATTATTTTAAGTCCAGTTATAGGGTGCATTAGCTTCGGGGTATTGTGGTATACAGCTGTCAGGCTTATATTGAAACGAGAGCTAAACTAAGTAATGCCAGAGTTAATTTTCTTTTGAAAACTTAAAAATGAAGTGAAGACTATTTAAAAAAGAAATACTTTCGTCTCCATTTTTCTATCGCTAGAAATGATTAAGATTTATAAAAAGGGAAACAAAAATTATTTTACGGGTATTTATTCGGTTGGCCTAACACTAACCTATAAATATGCTTTTTAGGTTACACATTTTGAAGCATACATTTAGGGGTGGCATATGAGATTTCCTTTTTATTTAATTTTGTGCTTTTTTTGCTTCTTCTGCATATTCGTTTGCCATCTTTTGGCTCATGGCCTCTGGTTTGGACAATTCATTTTAACTTGTTGCTGTTTCTGTTTAGAAAATGTTTTTCTTTCTCTTTTGAAAATATTTCTTTTAGTTTTTTTTTTTTTTTTTGAATACAGTTTTTGTTTAAAGACAGTTTATTTGAGCACAAATAGAGCCAATGAGATGGAAACACTTTAAGGCAAATTCGATTTTTTTTACTTGTTCAGGCAGCAAACAAGTTTTTATTTTAGAATTTTGTAGTTTCATTGTTTTAGAGACTTTGTTTGTTTTAATATAAACTAAATTTACTAGCATACTGCAAGGCTTATAATAAATATTTTCAGTATGTACTTGTATTTGTTGCTTTCATACTCATGTGAGCAAACATTCAACAGTCTGGAGGTAGTTTAAAAAAAGTTATTTAATTTTTCCTTTATGTGCATTTTTGCAGACATGTCTCGCAAGCAATTAAATAGTTTCAGATGACGAAAATTAATAAAAACTTTGTTTTCGTTCTTAAGTACTTTCACACATTTCGACCGCTTTGATATTTTTTTAAATAAGCAACGTGTGAAAACAAAGCAACTTGTGAAATTAAAATTTAACGTTCCTAATAATATACATCATTTTATTGCAAATCTTTGAAAAAATGTAGAGGAACTTGAGGCTGTCTAAAAATAACATTTTAGTCGTGATAATATATGGGTACCATCACGTTGCTTAAACGTCGCAATATTTTCAGAACCAAACTCTTTTAAATAAAAGAGAATTGTCAAACTTGTAAAACCCACAAAAAGGTAATAAGAAAAACACAGCATACTTTTGGGCAGCTAACATATATTTTCTAATATCCGAGAGATTCTTTAGAAAAAGAAAATCAATTAATATTCTCGGAATGAAAGAAATCACTTTTAATTACTGGCTCGAATCTGAAGCGCTTTTTTATGTGCAACTAAAAACCATATTAACCGTAAAAAAACCAAAATATTAATTTGTTTAACTTCATAATACACTGATATTAACCATAAAAAAACCAAAATATTTATTTCTTTAACTTCATAATACACTGATTTTACAAATCATAGTCTGTTTTTCATAAGATAGCACAACCGCATGAAGTTTTTCTTTTGGTATTTTCGAACTCAGCCGTAGTATTAACTTTTCGGTAAAAAGTTCTTCAATCAATAGGTTTTTAAGAATGTAGCCACAAGTGCCAATACAATTTTGTTTGGAGAGATTCAGTGTTTTGAAATTTTTTTACTTTTATACCAAAAATAAAACAATATTTTTCAAATAAAACAGCATAAGTTTTGTGGTCTAGTCAATAGAAATATAAACGCGTGTCACCAAAATTATTTTCGACCGTTTGTTTGTCGAAATTCTGTGATTCTTTAGAAAACGAAAATCGATAAATTTTCTTGGAATGAAAGAAGTCACTTTTAATTACTGGATCGAATGTGAAGCAACGTTTAAATTTGTTGGATGAGGGAAATCCTTCAAATTCTGAAAGAGGCAAAATAAAAATAATTGAAATAATATTGCGGATTCAAAACCATTCGAAATAATTTCTGTGTGAAGTCTGATAATTTTTTAAGAATTCATTTGAATACGTCATTAAAACCAGCCATGAAGTTAAATTTTATTTTATTTTATCGTCACTGTATTTTTCAAATTTATTGATATAATTTTATTTTCCGTTTCTATTTTCTATCGTTTATGAACATAAAATATTTGTTTATAAATTAGCCACCTTTAACGTCATTAAAAGGAATTTCAAAGACGTTGCCACGCATCAGTTAATTGTAGCCTGGCTCCTCTATTTATGATCAATAAATTCAAAGAAGTAGGTATCATCGTGTGCATGCTCACTTCCTTGCCCGTTTGATAAAACACGATTTTGTGGATAAAAGTAATTTTTTTGATCATCATCATCATCATCCTCAGCTAATGCAGACCTGGCCAACACTCTAGAGGATAAGAATCCCAGTATTAAAAAAATTGCCGCAAAACGCATGATTCTCATTTTAGTTGTTAAAATTTCCGTTTCTTGCTACACGATAGATTGAAATATCAAAACTAATTGAGTACTTCAACTGAATTCTTCTTTATAGCAAATTAATTTTGATAGAAAATGTTCTGGAAATGCCAGTATTTGCACATCTAAATTATATAAATCATGTGTGCACAAGTGTAGCTGTTTGTAGTTGGCAACAAAAATAATAATTATTATGATTATGAAGATAAAGTTTATTTAATTTCAAATTCAATAATATGACTCAATTTGGGTAATTTTTGGCTGTCAGATCCGAATCGGGAAGTGAAAATATTAAATGTGAAAAATAAAATATAAAATGAAACATAAATGAAGTCATTATAAAATCTGTATATATTTTATTATAAAATCTGTTAAATACAGCATTTTATTTATGGCCTGGTTAAGTGCGTCCATACGCCTGTATTTCAATAGTTCTTATACCAACAAAATTCTGTGAGAATAGATCAATACGACATGATTGTTGCTTCCGAAAAAAAAAAATATGAAAACATCTCCAGGAACTTAATATTTTACATACAGCTGATTGCCACAGTTGCAACGATAATACAGTCAACTCAGATTAAATATATAATTTTTTTTCCATTAAGGATTTTGTTTTTACTTTAATAATATATATTTTTTTCTGCAATGAATCTCAAATATTTTATAAGCAAATATAACATAGTAAACAGTTTAAATTTTTTCGCTTTATCTACAAAAAAATTAATTTTATTGAACCTACAGACTTTTACATTTCAGGTGACGATACATACTGCAGACCCTAATTCAAATGAATTCAAATATATAATTATTTAGGTATATATGGAGAAGTTCTTTTTCGTTTTATTTGCGATATGAAAAAGCAGCTGAATAAATATTCAAAACACTACACTCAAACAGAAAATATTTCTGGAATTTTTGTTGTTCAGTTTTATAATAAGAAATAAAAACATAATGGTTGACGTGTCCAGATCGATGAATATTATTTTCTTTAAAATATTATTTTGTTGTTCAGTTTTATAATAAGAAATAAAAACATAATGGTTGTCGTGTCCAGATCGATGAATATTATTTTCTTTAAAAGCAAAAATAATTTTAGGAAAACTAGATATTTAATTGGGTTCCTCCGAAGACGGGGTAACTCTGCAATAAGACACGAAAAGAATTTTGTAGTCAATAACATACAAATGCGAACAGTTTTCTTCTTTGGTATCGTGTTACAGAGTTGTTTCTCAAGACCAAATACTTTGAGTTGAAAGCTAATTTGTTAAGTCCTTCAAACAAAGTAAAAACGTATTTTAATAGAGGAGTGCCTATCACCTATTAGTCCAGCTTTGTGGTTATATTCTAGCCCTCATCAGGTGAAATTAAACGTAGTTGCCACGACTACGGCAACGATTATGAGACTGAACATACTGATCAAACAACTCGTGGACTAATCAAAAGTGTTACGATTTATTAAATAGTCGATTACTACGATATTTCATTTTTTCGTTGTACGCTACAATTCTTCATAAACTGTAAGCGATCGCATACATTTATTTACGCTTAAAGAAATTACCAAAGTTTTTTTTTGTTATATAGTTTAGTTAACTAAATTGGAATATTATTCTCGAATCGATGTTAAATAGAATAGCTACTTCAATAATCATGTCAAAATTTATCGCAAATTCTACAAAACACATTTAAAACATTTCCAACACATTAAAGAAAAAGTCAGGAGGATTTGTAAGCAAGTTTTAATAATAGCGGTACAAAAATATCCGGCCAAAATCTTTTAAATTTAACAACAAAAATTTAAAACATTTACAATTGATCCAAAAAAGTCCTGGAGATAAGAGGATTTATAAATAAGTTCTCATCAACACGGGATAAAATTATACGGAAAAATGACTTCAATAAATGATGCGGTTCAGGGGTCACTGAAAGTTTTCCCTGCATTTTATTGTGTGTTCTGTTTAATAAATTTAAAAAATTTTTATTTTATTACAGACATTCACATTTCTATTAACTATAATATAAATGATTAGAATTATTAAGCTCTTTTATATAAAAAAGTTTTCACACATCATTTTCCAGGACTTAAAGAAAACGCAGTGAATGTCTAGGCCTTATTCACAAAAAATACTTTATGCTTATAAGCAGGTTATAAGACAAATCTTTACAAATTTTAATTTTATTTGGAATATTCGCATTTCTCTGAATATATATTTTTCTAACTTATCAATTCTTTTTTTTTTTTTTTGCCAAATTATCAATTTGTTTTATTTCGAATATATTGATGCTGATAATTAAAGTCATACTAAATCTGGAGCAGCATATTTTATGAATATTACTGGAATTGTTAGCAGAACTCGAACTATGGCTTCATGTGACATCGATCGCATTTCTGCTATCATTTAAAAATTTACAATTTTGCGGTTAATGCCACCGCAAAAAATATTAAAATATGACAATTTTCTTCACTAGTTCACACTATTGTGTTAGCTTGCGATGGCACAAAGTGTGTGTAATTGAAACTGAGGAAATAATAATTTTTTTCTTGTTCGTTTTAAAATTTATTATCCAGAATTAATTCTTGATTTTATTCCAAATAAAATTAGGGTTTTTAATCACTTCTCTTTGACGTCTGCAAGCACAAAAATATATGTGTGTGTGTGAACGTGTACGTATATATGTACGAGGTTTGTTTTTAAAATTGTATTAATTTAAAAATTTCATGTGTTACGAACGTTCAATTATTTCAATTTTTTATATTAACAAACTCGTCTCCTAGTATGGTTGCAGTTTCAGCTATTTGGCTTGTTTAGTTTGATTACAAGAGCTGTAGAAAATAGAAAGTTTGTATAATTTAAAAAGTGGAATGGAGTGATTGTACATCTATGCCTCGTTTCTGTAACTGAAGTGAGAACTTCTCGCATCGAAAAACTTGTCGTCACTCTGTGAAGCAAAGGTTGAATCAGAATATATTTCTTAAAGCATTTATAATTTTGTTAGGTTTTTATAATAATCAACATAATATTCTATGGATACCCCTACAATAAAGAGGAGCATGACAACCATAATTATTAAGTTTTTCGATGCGAGAATTTCCCACTTGAGTTGCAGAAACGAAGCACTGATTTGGAACCATTTTTACAACTGTCGCAAGTTTTTGAAAGGTCGAAAAGATTTAAATGATGTCGCTCGTCCTGGACTTACCAGTCCTGGACTTACCAGTCCTGGACTTACCAGTCCTGGACTTACCAGTCCTGGACTTACCAGTCCTGGACTTACCAGTCCTGGACTTACCAGTCCTGGACTTACCAGTCCTGGACTTACCAGTCCTGGACGTACCAGTCCTGGACGTACCAGTCCTGGACTTACCAGTCCTGGACTTACCAGGCCTGGACTTACCAGTCCTGGACTTACCAGTCCTGGACTTACCAGTACATCGACAACCGATGAAAATGTTGAAAAAGTGAAAAAGATGGTCGAAGTCCGCGAGGATGTCGGCAGATGTAGCCCTTCTGTTTACAATATCAGAGAGGCCCATGAATGCACGCGAGGTGAAAAGCTTAAGAATATATCAGAAAGTCTATATCAAAATTGCTTTGGGGATGGGGGGAAAAAAACGCTGACACAATTTAATTATATACGAGAGGGAATACTTTGCAGGGTTTAAAATAAAATTGACAAACAGATAATAAAATATTTTTGAGAATTGAGAATTCAGACTTGGTTTTTTAACAGACCTCGTAACATATGTACCCATATATATACAAACTTATGAAATTTTATAGACGATGGTTCTTTATTTGTGCAAGTGTTTTTATATTTTTTCATTTGGGAATTTTCTTTTTTATATTTGCCATAGATATTTATTTGCTTTCATTGACTTTTTTTCTTACTTATTTCAAATTTTGAGAAGAAAAAACAAGAATAATTCTTTAAAATATGAAATATTATATCCATTTAAATTGAATTCTGACAGAAAGTAGCTATTTTAAGCCGCTCTACAGTAAATGGATGATGGAAACTAATACAAACAATATTTTTAATAAGTCACTTTTAGCTAATTTATATATTATGAAGTGTCCCACTAAACCAAAACTATATAGAAATAGTTTGCAACAAGTTTGCTAATATAAGGCTTAAGAAAACTGATGCCTTATGATAATATTGTTAGGTAGTTCTTCAAACAGGCTTAGAAAAGAATTATATTTTGCTTACAAATTGATTTGATGGGCAAAAAGGCTGCCGTTAAGCTTCTCTTGTACTAAATATTCTATGATAATGATGTGATTATGTTTGTAGTCATATTAGAATTACAAATGAATTCGGCAATATTCAAATATTTGCACTGCCCATTTAGTCCAATAATTTATGCAGGACATATAATATTATAGTACATAAAAACACCACACATTTATTGTGGTACACTTTGAAATATCTAATCGTTCTGCAATATTGACAACCCATACCTGATTGCAAAGGTAATTCTATAAGGAAAAGCACAATTGAAATAATTTCTATTAGTTCTTAGCAAAAGAGTGCTAAAAGAATCGTTTAAAGTAAACGTAAAAAATAAATATATAAAAAAAAATTTCCAAATGAATCTGACATTAAAAATTAGAATACTTTTTATTATACCCAAATTTATAGAAAATGTTTAATTATGCCATTAGCAAGCCTCAATTAAGTTTCTTTAAATTTCACACATAAAATCAATAGTTGGCATGAAATGCGTCACATCACTATTCGTTAACTGTTTTAGCCATTCAGTATTATAAATATTTTTTCTCAACAGCATATTTTTGTCTGTTACATATCAAAAAAAAAAAAAAATTATAATTTAATTAAATAAACACACAATGACGATGTGTTGGCTTTCGAAAACAGCTGCTATGTTCGGTTGAGCAATTAAATTGATGCTGATTTGAAATTCTTTCTTTCAATATTTATCTCATGTCTTATTAAATTTAATATTCAAAATATAGAAAAGAAAATATCTACCTCAGTATAGGGATACTCTTTTCTCCTTCTGTCATGTCAAAGTGTGCAGAGTTTCTTACAGGCAAAGGATTGATTGGTTGGCATGAAATGCCACAGCCAACATCGTTCCGAATATTTTGTGTAGTGAAACTTATTTAAAATTAGTTAGCAGATTGTTTAATTAAATTTTAAGTACTTTTAAGTCGATTCTTTGTAAACACAGAAGACAGCGTGTATAGGGCACAGGGCTATTTAGAGCATGAGCATTTCCTAAAATATTTCATTGTAGTCG
Source organism: Linnaemya vulpina (assembly GCA_963675445.1). Lineage (NCBI taxonomy): Eukaryota > Metazoa > Arthropoda > Insecta > Diptera > Tachinidae > Linnaemya > Linnaemya vulpina. The sequence goes on along the minus strand of OY776278.1, from coordinate 81,427,495 downwards.
TGTATTGTATTCAAACGTCAATTGTGTAAATTATAACTCTCAACTTATTGTAATGCCATTTCGGTTCATTTTTGTATAACTTTTCAATTTTTGTTTTTCTCATTCCCTATTTCAGTCTTTTTCTTACCCCTAAAATTATGCTTCATGCAATTAAATTTTTTTCATGCCAAAAGTATGTTACTCATTTATTTTTTATTTTTTTTTTTGGTAATTTCTTTGTTATGTTGTTGCTATTGTATTTGGCAATTTTTCTATGTAAGAGTACATATAATTTATTATAATCCCTTTTGTGCTGTTTTTACATCCTTTTTGAACTGTTCTTTCAAGGTGAAAAAGAAGTTCGTGTTAGCATATTGTGGCTTTTGAATTTCTGTTTGTTTTTATTCCTTTTCATTTCGTTTTACTTGCCAGTTTTTGGGAGTAATTTTATTTATGTTGAGTGTGCGTATGTGTATATAGGGTCTGCATTCATATATTTATGAGCGTGTGTGAGTGAAGTAGTAAAAGAAAATACGAAAAGCTTTGCTATCGCCTACGTCAAACGTAAAAGCTTTGACTATTTTTTCGTGATGATTGGTTTTTGCATTGTTTAAATTACATTTCACTTTACATGCGGTTACCAAGTCAATGACTTTTGTTCCTTTTGAAAACTAGTGAATATGTATCAGGGGATATGTACTCGTACATGCATTCTAGAGATATAACGATATGCCATTTCGGGCGCTACGTTACCGATAGTAATAATAAATGAAATATCGGCCCTACCGATATCGACCCGCACATTGAGTTGGAATTAAGATTTATATTAGCAAAACTCGAGTTAAGAAATTTTCTTTTTTATAAAAAGTTCACTGCAAAAGATTATTAATATTGAAAATAAATGTTAACAATATTTTAATAACAATTAATTGAATTTGAATTCATAGTAAAATGAAACAAAACTTTTTCTGCAATTAATACTACAAACCTGCAAGTCTTAATTGAATTTATGTATCAAAAAAAGGGAACTCTAAAATATATTTACATTAATAAAACTAAAAATCATAGCGAGTGTTCGCATATAATTCTGTATTAAATTGAAAACTAAAAAGTTTTATTTCAATTTAAATGGATTGTAAAGAAAATAATCAACTGACAACGCAGGGATTTAATTTGTTTTAAAGTCAACTTGATACTGATCCAGTTCTCTAATCTTTTTGAAGCTAAAAACCTATTATCAGGTCCCTAAAATGTGGTGCTACACAAAAAATACGTAACAGTACTGATGATGCAAGTGTAACGGCTTTCGAAAACAGCTGTTCTGTTCTGCTGTAAAACTTTTATGTACTTTTTCTGCCTTCGAGTACAATATAATAATGCTTTTGAGTAATTATACTTTTGCAACCTTTTCTTTAAGTTTTTTATTAATATTTTTTAAATTTTTTATTCAAAAAGATTTGTGTTTTTGAGAGCAGAACATTCGAGCAAGTGTAGCTTTTATGATTCTCACAAACAAATTAAACACGCTAAATGGACAAACTGTAAACACAGCGCGTGAGTTCTGAAAACTTTAACCCACAGTTGGCGGACTTGTTTTGAACGAGATCCTGCCGTATTCATAGAAAATGAAATAGACGTGAGGTCTTCCTTAAAACAAAATTTTCGTATAAATGTTTATTTAAAGTCTACATTATTTTTTATGAATAATGCAGGTTGTCTAGAACACAAAACTTATTGTTCAACCACTCTTTTTTTTCATATGGAGTAGAATTATAAATGTAACGATACGCCTTTTTGATGATACAATACCGATACTCAAAGAGAATTATGCCATTATCAGTTTGGAAATTGCAAATTTATTAAAGTCTAACAGAAATTTTCAAGAAATTTCATTACATTTTGCTCTACAAAATTTAAAGCCTCCATACAACAACGTAACAGGTTGTAATTGAATATAGTATATCACTATTGCATTCCCCACACTTACATCTCATAGTTTGTTTTCTTTTTATTTAAGCCTCAAAATATGCAACAGCTGTTAAAAAGTCAAGCAAATTGAACTTTCTTTTTATTGTAATAAAGTTTAGCTGTTTCTACTCTAACGTTTTAAGTTTATAACAGAGAAAAAAAAGAACAACACCAGCCAGCAACACATACACAAAATTTCATAAAATACTCTATTTTCTCTCTTTTACAACAACAACATTTTATTTTTATAACAAAGAGAAGACACATACATGCAGACATACGCATGTAACCATTTGTGTATATGAAGTCACCAACACAAGTGTAGTAGAGTAAAAGCATTATGATGAGCAGGTATTACACAGTATAAGTGAAAGTGGCAACAAGTTGTGAAAAAGCTTTTTCGAATATTTTCTTGCGTGTTTGCTGTTTTAGTGCGTGTGAGTATTTCCTATTCAATTTCAATGTCATACGCGAAATATATCTAATAAATAAAACAAACTTCAATCCAATTGCAAAGAGAAACATATGGATTTTAAGGCTACGACGTGTGCTTGTATATGTTTACAAATACATTCTTAGAAGGACATGTGCTTTGGAGTCCTGTACACATGTAGTGAAAAAACCAGCAATGAAATTATTTACTCCCAGAAACAAAATGATTAAGCACATATTTTTTAGTTTCCGGATGGGAAAATTGAAATTCTTTTTTCTTAAACCGGGAAGTTTATCCTTTTGAAAATATCATCAGATCTCCAAGTTTTGTTCAAAATTTCCGACGAAGCCATCGGAAGCGTACCGTTTAGTGCGCTTTTATAATCCCCCATGTTCCAAAAACGATGATGGTCAGATGACTGTCAATAGTGGAACGGTATACGAACATAATTCGAAATTTTTTCGTAACTTAATTACGCGGCATTAATCTTGCTGTTAAAGGGTTACAACATGACGGAGGCACATGCCACACAGCGGCCTTTTTATTTGATTTGATCAAAGAAACTTTTGAAGAAAAGCAAATTTCACGTAATGGCCCAATTCATTGGCCTCCAAGATCGTCTGTTTTAACTCCATCGGATTATTTTCTTTGCGGTTTCATCCCCTTATTCATAAAGATTATGAGAGTCTAATATGAATAATAGTTTTTAAGTTGATTTTCTTAACATTCGTTAAATAATGTCTTTGATATATTATATTGGATTAATTACAAAACAATTTTCTCTCAAACACAACAATTGCAAACGCTTTTATTTCATTAAAATAACTTGGAAATGAGTATACTAAGAGGCCCGCTTATAACATTTAAACGGCTGCTAGTATTCTGTAGAGCGCTCCTGAAGTTAGACTTCCAGTGAATCGTAACCGATTCGAACCGGTAGACTTGAAAATATCTCAAAAAACAAAGTGTTTTTTTTTGTTGATAACTTTCAAACAGCTTCACCGATCGATTTCACAAACTAATCACCGGGTCAAAATTGGTTAATCTATCCGTGAGACATCATGAACGAAAATATTAAAGTAAATCCAATTTTCTAAGCTCCAAAATTATATATATATATATATATATATATATATATATAATCAGTTCGTGTTATCAATTCTATTATAGTGATCGAAAACTATATCAATCATTGCTAATCACAAGGGAATCGGTTATTTTTAAAGATCGAAGAGCTCAACGAATTCACAAAAACCACGTTACGAGGTTTGAATTTCTGCGGGAGTTTTTCGGAAATTGTATCAAATCATAGGCCAACATACTGGCTGGTCCACAATCTCAGGAGATATCTTTCTGTTACATAATTATATTTAAAACAAATAGAATTATGCAAACAAACGATACACAAAGTCTGATGTAATCGTGGATATTGTACAAAATCATTAAATTTAATTAACAATACCAAATGCCTATAGTTTAGCGTTATTGCTATTCTTGTGACCACCACTGTCTGTATTTGCGTATACTTACACAAAATTACAGCAACAATTTAAGGATTAGTTGTTAATAAATGTAAGAGACATGAAGAGAGTGTGTTTTCTACTAGTTTTTTTATATTTTCTTTTTAAATAAAAAGCAAAAAATTTACAACAACTTGTTGGTTTGTGTACGTATTTGTATTAATATTGGGTTTCTTGTTTGCCAATATTCTCCTTTAGAATACTTCCACAAACACACACACACACACAACTGTACAATATTTATTAACTTTATGTATGTATAAACTACGAAAAAGCTAAAGCCTCCCCAGTCTCCTACAGCCATGACGAGATGGCAGTCTTAACTTAAGCAACTCCTCTAGCAAAATGTTAAATATTTGCGCAAGAGTTTTTCATGTATCAGTTGCTACAGTGCCGTGGTCGATGAAGTTTAGACGCAGAGCTTTAAATAACGTTTTGATTCATTGAAAATAGAAATTTTAAAAAAACTATAGTGTAACGGAATTTTATTTAAATAAGTAACATATTAGAAACTCTATTAAAATAAAAAAAAAAATTAATTATTAGCATAAAAGGGGCTTTTTGTGTACAACCTAAAAAATATTGTGCGTAACTTTCGTTTAGTGTTTTGTTGTGTAGATAAAATGTAACAAATATTTTTTATGGTGTTAAAAAAAAAAGAAAGCTTTTCATCTTTAGACACGTTTAGTTAACGGAATACAACTCCCAAATATAATTTTTTTTATATAAAAAATATTACAGAAAAAAGTGCGTGTACAAATATTAGACAAATTTACAAAAATATATGTATTCATCAAACAGTCGGGTATTCAATCTTATATATATTGGAAACTCTTTTTATACACATATATAATATAATACATATTGATATATATATGTGTGCCTACATATATACATACACACACACTTATACACATGTTTACTTTATGGGTCTTATGAAAAATGATTTGCCTTAAAGATAAAACAATTCCTAAATGTATGCAAACATTACAAATTTCCATCCGCCATTTTAATATTAAAAAAAAAAAACATGACATATCGATCAAATACATGTAGAATAAAAAAATAAACCTGATGTTAGGAAATTAATTTCAATATAAAATTTCTCCAACAATATTTGCCAGTTCGGAATGAGCAATAATTTGTTTGCGTTAGTAAAATAAAAAATAAAGTGAGAAGTTTTCTCAAACTACCAAAAATTGGTGAAAACAGAACAAAAGAAGTTGGAAAGTTGTATTATTCTATTAAATGCAGAAACATCATTGAGTTGTTTTTAACTATTTTCTATGCGCATTTCAATGGGGCTAATGCAGATCATTAGAAAGCCTTTCCCCAACATTTCTTAGAATAACGAATTAAATAACTTTATTAGCCAAAGTTACAAATTCATGTCAGTTCAAAGTTGGATCTCGTAGGACTGGTAATAAATTTTTCTTCATTACAACGTTTCTTTAACTTATCAGGTAGTATTAAACCACCTTTTACTTATCAATCACTTCATTGATTGACTGATTTTAGTATTAAAAATACAACCATGTAATTTTGCATTCACACTGCAGACATAATAAATTCAGGTTTTAACATACACGTTGTGCAATAAATTTAATCATAATCAATAAAATCTGTTATAGAAATTGATGTATTTGATATTGTATTTTCCTCTACATTTTATTATATTTAATTTACAAAATGTACGGTAGAAATTGTTTTTCTTTTTAATTAAAAATATAAATATTTACGTTAAGACTGAATATAGGATCTACTTTATAGCATGTGCCACAACTTTGAGTTGGCATCACTGCTTTATTTGAGCACCCATTTAACAGCTGATTAGATGCTTTAAAATTTCATTATGAATCGACTTACGCCACAGCAACGCGTACTAATTCTTGAAATTTGTTATGACAATAATTGTTCTATTCGTCAAACTCATCCATTCAAAATTTCCGACGAAGTCGTCGGAAGCGTACTGTTTGGTGCGCTTTTATAAGCCCCCATGTTCCAAAAACGATGATGGTAGGATGACTGTCAATAGTGGAACGGTATAGGAACATAATTCGAAATTTTTTCGTAACTTAATTACGCGGCATTAATCTTGCTGTTAAAGGGTTACAACATGACGGAGGCACGTGCCACACAGCGGCCTTTTTATTTGATTTGATCAAAGAAACTTTTGAAGAAAAGCTAATATCACGTAATCGCCCAATTCATTGGCCACCAAGATCGTCTGTTTTAACCCCATCGGAGTATTTTCTTTACGGTTTTATCCCCTTATTCATAAAACTTATGAGAGTCTAATAGCAGCGTAATAAAACAAAATTCCATATGAATTTACATTCTATTACACTCTTATAAGTCTCTCCTAGTTTTTATGAATAATAGTTTTTAAGTTGATTTTCTTAACATCCGTTAAATAATTTCTTTGATATATTATATTGGATTAATTACAAAACAATTTCCTCTTAAACACAACAATTACAAACGCTTTTATTTCACTAAAATAACCTGGAAATATGCTTTAGTTTGAGCAAAATGTAAAGACGATATTTCAGCAAAACTTGATAAGCTTCATTAGGTTTTCCTTTTCACTGGCGTCTTAAGCATAAATTTCAATAATTATGCCAAATAAAAGAATATTAAGGAGACATTTAAGCTACAGCCAACAGAGAGAACATGTTTCATAAAACCATTGAAGTATGCAACATAATTTCAAAATGAACTTATTTAACGACTTGACTCAAGTCCAAAGAGGAAGAGGAAAACTATAATAAAATATTAAATATAAGATATATAAAATAGAAAAATATATTGATAAAGTTATTGTAGCGGGCTTTGAAAGTCAGAATGCTAACCCACATACTTCCATACTTAAACTTGAATGTCATATAAATAAAATTGAATGTTAAAGATAAATTGCTGGCTGTTATATAGAAGGAAATAAATATTATTTCAAATGTAACAAAAGCAAAAGTATTTGGACAACGATATGTGTTGGTGCTTCAACTTGTGCGACATATGAGACGGCAATCAAATAAAAAATTATTGCTATAACGCCCTAAAGCTATGCAACAGTTTACTGATGCAACAAAAATTGCATAAAATGTGAAGACAACTATTTTGGATGCCTTCCAAAACGGAATGAAGGCAAATGGCATTTTATTCTTTAAGACGCCTGTGTGCTAGGCAACAGTTTGTTTATGTGGTGCTCATATATGTGTTATATGCCATTTTTATATAGTATATTTTTAAGCGATGTATGTGTGTATATAATATTGATTCTACAGTTATTTACAATATATACAATTCTTTTATTTTTATCCTTGAAGTTTCAGAAAAGCGATTTTTCATTTCTTTGTGTTTTTTCCACGCTTGTAAGTTTGTTATGATGAAATTTTAGTCTTTTTGTTAGCCAATGCCCCTAGAAGATATGCTACAAGTTGAAAATGCAATATTATATGACTTAATTAACATTATTTGTTTATCTTTTATGGTACTTCGTGTAAGCATCCATATTCATTTTAAAGTTGGACATATATAAGGAAATATCTTAAGCAAAGACTTTTCTAAAATGAAATTATGTGTTTAATTAAAAAGAAGACTAGTTTTATTTAATACCTGCCTAAATTAACGATAATAGCTTTAAATTTCTAATCCTGGAACTACTTTCTTAATCTTTCTAACTTTCAACACTAATTTACTATCTTCTAATATATAAAATATGTTCGATTCATCAAGACAATAACTAATTTTATTTAGTTACTTTGAAATTCAAAAAGAAATTTAAACTTTCCATTAGGTTTTCTGGAGGCTTCGGAAACCCTATATCATGTACACACAGACGAATGGAGCTTGTTCTCTAAAATAGTGATATTGTGAAAACTACGCATGGAATGTCCAGCCTACCCTTTATCAATTTTGTTGAATGGTATTAAAATATCTTTCCCTTTGTAGCTAATTATTTGAAAAACATATTATTATTAAAAACACATAAATAGTTTTATGAATAAAGGGATTGAAAAGTACGAAACCAATAACCTTAATTAAAGCAATTTTAGTTTTTTTTTATTTCTACAGATCAATAAAAATAAAATACATACTAAAAGTAATTTATTTAAAACAAAACTCCTTAAAGTATGCAGTAGATTTATACACAAAAGTCACGTTGGAAGTATGCTTCATTTATAAATTAGTTTTGCAAGAAACCACTTTATCTAGGTGAATTACAATTATTTAAAATGAATTGCATCACTTTTAATTAATTTTCTATCAGACTGCAGAGAAACTATTTGCCACAAAGTGGCCTTTAAAATGAATAAACAGCATTCAAAAGAAGATTAGATTTTTGTTTTAACATATTTTGTACTTTATTTGTTTTCCATAAGCCAATGAGACATGCAATCACAATTTAAAATGTTTAAAAATATAATAACTTTCAGGGATAAAAGCTACTTGAAATTACAACCACTTGCTTTTCTATTTAATTGCCACAGCAAAATAATTACCACTTTCATTACCTAAACAAAACAAATAAAAATAAAAAAATAATTGCAAAACTAACATTTTCTAAAGTGCTTAAAGTACAATTTAAAATATTTATATTCCCCGGTGAATGAGGGTATTTTTCATTGCATTCGTATAAACATGATTTTGTTTTTGAATAATTTATCAAATCATTTAAAATAATCTTTGATCTCTTGTCATAAGAGCAATTTGCAGGCCCTCCAGCTGCCTCCCCACTCCCACTCCCACCCCCACCCACTGCTTTAGCATTTAAAACACTTTATTATTTTTACTTTTGTACGCTGGAAATCCCTAATGTATGCTTTGATTAAAATTTACATGTTTAAATAGAGTGTTCTTGTATTTGCATTGGAAAATAAAATTTATTTTACAAAATTATGCACACGACTTGCTTTCAATTTAAAATGTGCACTTGGGAGGACAAAATGAGAGCTTTGATTCTATGCGCTGTACTATTTGTTGTTCAACAGTTTGTCAGTTAGTTGGCAACGCTTTGAGCAGGTATTGAAATACAATATGTATTGGAAATTTGTTGACTTTTACACTCAGTCCTCTGTAGAGAGCACAAAATGCAAACTGTTTAGATGGCCGGCAGTGCTACAGAGTCTACTATACAACGTCTAGTACACAATCAACGGTTTTGAATTTTGATTCAAATTTAAATTTACATTTGATTTTTTATATTAAAAATAAAATGGAGAATATTATAATTTTTATTTTCTATTACCAGCAAATTATATTGAGGTATTATGGAAATAAGCGATGTATTGACGTCTTAATTTCGTCACCCACTATTTCTTAGCACAGCTTGGATATATGGGCAGAACAAAGAGGACAATTTACACTTTCAATTGCGAATAAATTTTTGCAATACGACATCTGCTCAAAATATAAAAGACGGATTTTCGATTGACATTTTTAAAGTTTAAGATTTCGCAACAAATTTGTGGAAAAAATAGAAATCCTTTGGCATACGGTGATTGTACTCTGAGCTAGAAAAAAATTGACCAGCCGTACGAACTTTTCAAAAAGATCCAGAAGATGTAAATTACGATACTTATCATCCTCCAGCATAGAGGGTGTTGTTGGCTGAAGCAGTAAGCCACAAGAATACGGTTCCATAGGTCCGGAGTGTGACTCCGCACTCAGTCCGATTTGTATTAGTGCAGAATTATTTGAATTGTTAAGGGCTCGTTTAATGGCGAGGGCACAGCACTGGCCGCTGAACATTACCGACAGTAATTCACACCGTCATATACCCAGACTAAGGCACCCTCCTTCCCCGTCGAAGTAAAAAAACTAAAAATAGCTACAACGAAATTCTCTATCATTTAATTTTTCATCATCTGTCCTTTTAACACTATCCCCTACTTATCCAGTTCCAGCGCAATGCGTTGCATATGTAGGGGTCGTACCCTGAGTGCTGGTCCTACTCATTAAAAACCGCTGAAGGTATTGAAAAAGTTAAGGAAAAAGTTATTAAAAATCTATGAACTTTTATAGGAAAAAATTGCTGAGAATGTCGAAACAATCGATTGTATTATGCCAATCAAAGCCTTTAGAAACTTCGGATTACATGAGTGTTCGGCAGACTTGAGAAAATAGTTCAGGAGGCATCCTTATAAACGTTGGCAGAATTTATGGCTGCTTTATCTGACAGCGGCCTGTCTTACCTCTGAGTTAAAAGCATTCCAACCACTATCAGTCATGCATGTGAATTGTTTACCAGGGAAAAGCTTAAAATGTTGCCGCCATGGCGTCTTTCAAAATTAATTTCCATTGTATTACATGTCCATATACTGTAGAGATTCTAATTTAATATACATCCTTTATGTATGATTTTAAATTTCTTTGAAACACTGAAGATAAGAAAGTATTTGCCCTTTTCTCATAAAATTCTTTATTCCACTTTCAACAGAAACAGGCAGCACACGCATTCACAGAAGACACACCACGGCCCATGAATTTAAATTATAATAGTGCCAGTGTGCTCGTTCATCTGTTCGGAAATACACGGTCTATACAATTGATTAAACAAGTGTTTATGTTTGTGTCAGTCAGACCGTACACAAACACATTTAAACACAAACATTTTGTGGCATGTGTGCGTGTTTAGAAGATTATTTTGAATATATTTTTCGGTTTCGTTTTACTTTTACTTTTTTGCTACACTTTTTTTATTTCTATTTAAAGTTCGATACTTATGAAATTTAGCTGGAAAGCCTTTGCCATTTCTACACACACACACTCGCACAATACCAACAACTGGCGAAAGGACATGCACATATAAGACTGTAATAACTACATATAAAGTCGTATCAAACGCTGTTTATTACTGAGGGTTTTCTTTTGATGGTGAAAAAGATAATTGATTAAAGGAGGTCCTGAATAACGTTGTTGTGGTTTCGTTTAATATGTTTGCTGATAGCGAGATGTATCGTATGACTATTAGTCAATGGCTTTGGTAAGTTTTATCCTCTTGCGACTTGCCTAAGACATTAGCTATAACGATGTTTGAGGTCGCTCCTAAAATTTTATTAAGTTTGACTGCTTAAAAGAAATATGCGGGTGCTTTTTTGTCGCATGGGAACTATCAATATTCATAACTATGATTTGACAGCCGAGAATGATGTCAAACTTTGGTGACATTTCTGTTCAGAAGAGGGTCTTACACCGGATCAAAGAGCTCGTTCGTATGTTTGTTCTATTGAAATTGCCATACTTGATGATTCAGCTATTGTGCTTGTTGCGTAATATACATATAAAAATGTCCTTTAAATAAAGACAGCTATTTACAGCTTGATGTGTTGCTCTATACACACATCAACAAGCGATGACAAGCATGCTCAATATGTAATAATTTTAATAATGCGCAAGTAAAATTGAAAAATTGCAAAAATTGGAAAATTATTGGTTTCATCCCGTTTTGAAAACATCAAGTTCTCATCAGATCTCCAAGTTTTGAGGTCCCAGGAAGCTTTCCTTACTAATTCTGAGAGCTCGTCACTGTATCTAAATGTATGTGTGTGTGTATAAGTATTTGACCGCGATCCTGAAGTTAGACTTCCTATGAATTTTACATTTCGATTCATAACCATTCAGAGCACTTTACAATCGGTCAATTTGTTAATAACTTTAATTCCAGAAAAGGTTCTGTTCACTGGCGCCCTCGTTCATGTGATTCATGGCCTCCAGATTACTTTTTATGGGTCTATATTAAGTCATTGGCTTCATGGTATTAGTGGAGGCTACCAATGGTAGAATGGGAACTCCTTACAATAGAGCGCACAACAGGCCTATGAGGCCTAAGTATAATCCTGAGCGGATTGGGATAACTTATGGCCCTCTTTTCGACCTAACCTAACCTAACCTAAGTCATTGGCTTACATCCCAGTAAACCAAGAACTCTCGAAACAATTGAAGCCAATATATTGACTTATTGAATGAACCCTGTTAATCGTAGCCACCACAAACGATGGCCGGATATCATATTTAAAAAAATTTTTCCATTTATCTACCAGATTATAATAAAAAAAAATATGTCATCTCAAAAATTTTCTTTGACCAATTTCAGTTGAAGTTCTCATGCATCTAAAAGAACACCCGATATATAAGCATTGTGTGTGTGTGTGTGTGTATTTGCCAACTATTAACTAACAAATTTTTTCCACCATTTATGTAGTTAATGAAGTAGACAAATAACTTCCCATCTAACAAATCGTACAATAAATTTTTCTCTCTTAATTCTCTCAGCTGTTGTAATTTAGTCCGTTTTGCCAAAATTGTTTTATTAGAAAAATAAAATAAAATAAATGGGAGAATGACAAGGACACCGTAAAATGTATGCGAATTATGGGCAGCAGTTTTTAACACCGGATTTCATTTTATATTTTATAATAAAATAATTTTCTAGCTCAAAAGTTCGTTCCCGTTCTGCGATATAAAAATTAAATGTACGATATCTTTTAGGAATATGATAAAGAGTAGAGGAAAACGGGTCCTTGCCGTATCCTTTGGTTTTTAACATCTACAACAAATCTTGTAGAACGATTCTTGGAAAAGCTCAATATAAACAGAGAGAAGGTCTCATGGATACTAAAAGGTCCCCAATGTCACATTCTATTGAACATCTGGTGAAAATCTTATTTTGCTATTTCTCTGATAGGAAAGAGAGAAGATCACACGGCGATGTTCCTCTAAAGAATAGTTAAAGAAATTGTAGGACTCTAAATACTTCGCAAGATTGAAGTTAAACACGCATTCTATCACTTTGTAAGCAACGGAACATATCGCGTTTGGGCGGCAGTTTTCACGGTTGGTTGTCCTTTTTTTCCTGGGGAGTGACGCTACATTAGCCACTGTCCAGCACCTTGGGAATTCATCAGCATGCTGCAGTTCACTGAAAAATGTGGTTAACGGCGTTGACAAGCTTTGCTTTTTGCCTTTTGGCTTTAGCTTTTTGAAATGCAGTGGTAAAGCATTAAGTCAGTGCATTTGGTCTATATAAAATCAAATTTCGGTGGACAATAGCGATCTTGTTTCACTTATTGACAATAATGTCGTCAGACGAAAGTAAAATGTTAAATTTTAATAAGAATATTCGCTTTCAACGCTTCAATATTTTGTATTTCAATATGTTTTCCTATTGCAAAATGTTACATAAGGTATTTTGCGTTTCAGTTAACGTAATGTATCTGCTGTAGAAATGTGTTATAAATTCCCAAAATTAAAAATATGTTGCGTGTTTTTCTAGTGTCACAACTTTGGGTTGGCATCACTGCTTTATTTGGGCACCCATTTAACAGCTGAGAGCTGGTTTTTGTTTAGTTTGCCATGAAATTTCAGAGCAACGCGTGCAAATTGTTAAAATATTTAATGGAAATTATTTTTCTATTCGTCAAACACATCCATTCAAAATTTTATTTTCCGATTAAGCCCATTTCTGGTTTTATGGACTGGCGGAGTCATCGGCCAATATGTGTTCAAAAAAGAGTTTGTTCAGAATGTTATTGTCAATGGTGGAACGGTATAGGAACATGGCCAGGTTAATTAGCCACCAAGACCGTGGGTTTTAATCCTATCGGATTATTTGCTTTGGGATTATTTTAAGTCACTTGTCTATCTCGATAAATCACAAACAATTGAACATCTGGAAATCAACATGCGGAGTTATCTGGTGTTCCAGATTGCGGCTTATGATTTAAACTTATGTCGCTTTATATAAAACACCAATTATAAGGCCTTTTAGAAGCCTGTTATAACATAATAAATAATAGATTGAGCTTTCTACTAACCAGCCGTGGTGGCTGGTTAACTTCACACAATTTTCTTTTAAATAGCGCCCGTTTCATTCATATTAAAATATATATTTCCTTGTTTTGTTATAAGTCAAACTTATGTCCCACTATAAAAAAAAATACCCTTTATTAACTAAAATAAAAAGATACAAAAAGTATCACTTTTTTTTCTTAAGTGTAAAACATTTTAGCACTTTTTTGTGTGGCAGTTTTGCACTTTTTAATCTGTCTTCTGCTGACAAGCTTGATAATAGTTTAACTACTTCTTTTGTTGTAGATTCTTAAAGTCTAGAATAATAAAAGGACATAAAACTGTAATCAGATACGATAAAAATATAAACAGTAAATTGCTTTCGTATCCACACAATCTAATTTTATTACACATGTTACAGCCTAGTAACGACCCTAAATATATGCTACGAAATTTGGTTCATTTAATTCACTTCGTCCTTGTACAACACAAAATGACACGAACATACAGCAAAAACCCCACTCTTCCGTTATCAAAAACAAAAATGAAAACTTTTCCAAAGTAATACTTCTTGAGGTTTTGCCAGGAGAGAGAGAGAAAGAGAGAGAGAGAGAGAGATGGCTAGAATCTTTTAAGTGTTCGCAACAGGAGATGAAACTGAAAATATGCCAACAATTTAAGATGATGGTTTCTTGTTTCTTCAGCTTTAAAGCAGCAGGATTCATTTTAAATTTTGTTATGGCGTGATTTCAAAGAAACTGTACCAACAACGCAGCGTTCAATATATTGAAAATGTTTGATATAAATTTATTGTGAATGTATATTTTTATAAAAAATTTCGTAAGGGAAATATTGTAACAATTGATTTCTCAGAAAACTAAAGTTTAGAGGACAAAAGAGGTAACAAAAAGACTAGAAAGAAAATTTTTTTTTTTTAAAGCTGCTTTCAGAAAACTAATTTTAACTTCCTTATGCCCAAACTCAGATAATAACATGAGTGATTTTTTTCTTTGTTTTGTAAAGGACAAAAGAGGTAATAAAAGTACTGCAAATCGGAAAATGGTGCTGAAATTTCAGAATATTCCCAAAATATCATCAAATATTATTGAGTGATCAAATGTATTCTTGAACAAAGACGTTAAAGGGGAATTGACACACTTTAAAAGGTCCTTTTTCGAAGATACTTTTCGCAGGTAGCGGGTAATATGGCAAAATGAATAAATTGATTTGAATAAACGTGGCAATTTTTACTTATTGTTGTTTTAAATATTTTTGTTTGTCATACTTGAAAATTTCGAAATATTTTTAAGAAATTTTGTAAGAAGAAATCAAATTTCATAACTACTCATTTATTTTTAAATATTTAAGCGGCCAAGTCCCCACCATCTTTAGCACACTTTCCAAAATTTAATATTCTTTTAAAGGGTTTTCAACTCACTGACATCTTAAACAATTTTTTTTCACTTATTATTTTTTTTTCAGAAAAATAAAGCACAAAAATTATAGAACCCTAACGATATTATTTTTTTAATTAATTAGTTATCAATTATAAACAGTACAATTTTATTTAAGGATTCCATGTGCTTCCACCAGACGACTGCATGGATTTTGTATTGATTTGTGGTTTGGGAAAGGCTTCATTTTGGTTGTGTTGACAAACAACATTGAAAATGCAATTAATATTTAATTTCCATTTATGCACTCAATTGTTTTCAATATTATCACTTTGCTTGCATATGTCACGTTCACAAGCACACATGCACACACACACACACACACACACACAAACTCTTTGCTGATTGATATAATTGAAAGTTGTCGAGCATTATTTTCAGGCCGGGCTTATTAAGAGTGCGTGTGTTTAAATTTCATTTCAATATGAAACACACTGTTTCTGGCCGATATAACAATTTTGAAACAATACATTCACACTGGTCCTGTTTTTAATGGAAAAGAAAATATAGAATAATTTGCTCAACTCTTCTTTGACAATCTTCCATAATTATTTATTTATTTTTCTCTCTCCAAGACTGTGTTCTCTAGACTATTTTCTGTGCCCGAAACTATTGATGACTTGGAGGACAGCATACGCTGCGTTATTTATTTATTTTTTTTCTATGAGAAGGACCAGCACCCAGGGGACGACCCCATTGCTATTATCTTTCAAATAAACTAAATTTCATGTCAATTTTATATATCCCTCTTTGCTTCAAAGTTGTATACCTCTATAAAAAAAAAAACACACTTTATTTACAAAGACTTTTATTGGTTTGTCGCCAGGTTTGTCACGTCCGTGTGCAACGGGTTAAAATTTATTCTCTAAACTTTCGTTACTGATCTACATGACGCCATATTTTCCTTTCTACTCAAATAATTTGAAAATTATATGCAAAAATTTTTCTCTATAAATCATCTCACACACTCGATATGCTACTGTTGGATATGTGTGTGGGTGTGTGTCAATATATTGTTTTCAATTTGTCATTTCATTTAATAATATTGACAAATTATATATTTCATACATTCGACGAAAACATGCAAACATTTTTGTTGCCATTTTTCATTTATTCTCCTTCGCACGAGTGTATCCTTTAGGTTTGGTCCTCTGCTTTCGCTTTTGTTTTATTTATATTTATATTTAGTAGAAGTATGTATGAGAATGGTGAATAAATGACATGTTTTGTGTAAGTGATTGAGTGGTATACATGTGTGTGTGTGAGTGTGTGTGCGTATGTGTGTTTGCATATAACGAGGATGTGACTGATGAAGTGTGTGAGCAAGTGTAAGTGCGTGTATGTAAAAATTTTCATTTAAATGTCTACTGCAGTCACAACTCAACTCTGTCACCTCCTCCCACTATACAATCAAACATATTTCATGCAAATGCGAGTACGTGTGTGTGTGTATTAGATTAATTTGAATAAGTATTAAATGGAAATAATGAAATAATATATTGGAAGACTTATTAAAGAGAATGACTTCCAGGAGGAGAAAAAAATAGATTATTTAATGTCTGTTGGTATCGTGTAAAGTATCTCATGAAAGTGCTGCACTTTAGAAAGAACTAATTTGGAAATTTTATGATTTCATGACTCCCACAAATTATTTTTATTCTATTATTATTTAAATTTTAAAGTTTTTTTTATCCAAAAGGATAGTGTTTCGTAAAGTTGTATTCTGCCAGAATAAGATGTGATAAGTAATTTTGTTAATCTTGATTTCCAGACTTCTATTCTTTAGCATGAATATGAATTTTTCTTCAGTTTTTTTTTTTTTGCAAAACACACTCGCAGCCGCACAAACGCCAACCTATTATTGCAAACAACAAGTTTACACAGGCACTCCGTGGGTTAAAATTATATTTTTTCTATTTTGAGATAAATTAAAGAACATGACATTTTTCTGTTATAATTTATAACTCAAATAATTTAAATTAAATTTCCTTCTATTGTCACCCGACTTCTAACTATTTCGTATTATTCCAATAAAAGTTTAGCAGCAATTAAAATAACTTTTTTAAACTTCTTATACAGAATAGCATGCACTAAGTTTTAACAATTTTTCGCACAACACCAGAAACAATTATGAATTTGACATTTTTATGGCATTTGAGTCGCAACCGTTTAGTACAGTTCCCTGATATAGTACTTTTATTTTATTTAATTTTTTTCCACACAAACAGTTTGCTGGGAATTTAAGTACGTAAAGTGCTCACACCAAAATATTACAATAGATTGAAAACTTTGGGAATATTATTAAACAAATTTCATACCGAAATTGCAATAAAAGAAAAACAAACTTTAACTTTGAGCTAATGATAATTAACTTTGAAAAAGTCGGAACGTAACAAAAGGATTACATGCAGAATCTGGAAATGCTAAACATCCTTCTGGTGGTGTTTTAAGGTTAAATGGAAATGTGTGCGTGTAAATAGTTTTGAGCACAAAATTATTTTCACTTGAGTGCAACAGACTAGACATTCCGGTGGTAATATAAATTATAATTGGAAAAGTTTTAATAAAGTTAATATGTGTAATAAACTTTGTTTAAACTGAGTGTAGAGCGTGTGTTTTTTTTTTAGAGTGTAACAACTTTGAGTTGGCATCACTGCTTTATTTGAGCAGCCATTTAACAGCTGTTGTTGCTTTTAGTTTAGTTTGCTTTGAAATTTCAGAGCAACGCGTGCAAATGGTTGAAATTTTTAATAAAAATAATTTTTCTATTCGTCAAACTCTTCTTTTCAAAATTTTATTATAAGATGAAGCCCATTTCTGGTTGAAGGCGTACGTAAACAAGCAGAATTGTCGCATTTGGGGAGAGGAAAATCCACAAGCTTTTGACGAAACACCATCACATGCACAGAAAATAACTGTTTCATGAGCTTTATGGGCTGGCGGAGTCATTGGCCCACATGTTTTCAAAAACGATGATGGTCAAAATGTTACTGTGATTAGTGACCGGTGCAGGTTCATATTCCTGCAACTTTTTCGTACCTCAATTAAGTGGCACCTCAACAGGACGGAGCCACATGCCACACAGCTGGCGCTACACTTAGTTTACTCAAAGAAACTTTTGATGAAAAAATAATTTAACAATTAATTAGCCACCAAGATCGTGTGAATTTTGGATTATTTACTTTGGGATTATGTTAAGTCAATTATCTACGTCGATAAACAAAAAAAAAAAAAAAAAAAAAAAGAATCAAAGTTCGCCGAGTTATCGGCGAAATACGACCACAAATGCTGCGAAAAGTTGTTGAAAATTGGTGTTCCAGATTGCGCCTTCTTAAAAACTTAAGTCGCTCTATATAAAACACCCATTATAAGGCCTTTTAGAAGCCTGTTATAATATAACAAATAATAGGCAAGAACGTTGGTGACTTAAATGAGTCTTATATTAACGATTTGTTACTCTAACGTATTCCTGAAATGGTGTTTAATCTCCAAGAAACCTTAAGAAGAACTCCAATTATACGAAACCGTGGATCAGATTTCTGTGGAGTACCGCTGCTATTTTTATAACCAAAAATCAAGGCCATAAAAATATTTAACATTTTTTGTTTGAGATTCTTCGCAAACCACACATTATCTATGTAGACTACTTTGGGGTGTTTAAGACTTTCTGTGTGTGTGTGTGTGTGTGTGTGTTTACTTTTCCCAAATACTTCTGAAATATTTACAAATAAACCCATTAAATCTTTTATATTAAAAAATATATATTAAAAATAAAAGAAATATTTTAAATGCCATAAACATTCCAACAAACCCACGTTCTCTTGGCTACAACACCTAAATGTATGCTTTCATTTTCATAACATTTGATAGATGGTTCATTATTACACTCACACATTCAGCTTCGAAAGCAATTACATAATTGTGATAATAAATACAGCATTTGGTAAGACTTTAATCCGTCTTAGAGATGTTATGAAAATTTTCAAAATATTTTCATCCAAAACACACACACATTCATGTGAACACTTCGAAAAGACTGACATTTGATCGAAGATTATATATTGAATAGTGGAGCAATCGTCTCTTCATTAAAATTCTACGCAATGCAATTTCATTTGTTTCTACATCAAGTCATACACAATTAATTCAACATTTTTGTACTGCCGCCGCCACCCTGAAGCCAAATTCATTACGTTTACAAAATGTTTTGTTGTGTGTGCACAGCAGCAAGAGAGAAAATCACACAATCAAAATAAGGGAATTAAGAAAAAAAGAGGATTATCTAACAATAAAATTGGTTTCAAATCAATAAAAATAATTGACAATGCAACAGAATTTTTTTTTTAGTTGTTTATTTATTGATAGTAAATCTGCCTGAGGCCACACAGGAAATGCGTTTTTAGTTTTATACTGAAAGAGTTTTATTTTTGGAAAATATGAACTTTTTTCTGAGTGATCTAAAAATAAAGGATTAAAAATAGGATTTTTGTTAGTCATGGACTGTACCTAAAGTTTCAGAGAGTACTGAAGAGAATGGTACTGAACTGAAGTCATCCCCGATGGAGTGGTGCAAAATTATTACCAGTTAAATTTCGAAATTGATCTCAAAAGCGCTTCATTTTGCCTCGTATAGGGAAAGAACACTAAAAATAGAATGTCCTGAATTTTATAAACAAAAATTAATTAAGAGAGTGAGGCTGGCTGGTGCAAATCAATCAACGCCAACAATATACCAGCTTTTTTCTAATTACTTTAAGAAAATAATTTTTTGAAATTCCTTTTTTAACTATATACCTTTTTTAAATTCTTCCAGTAGAGTTCTCCTTCCATTGAGTATTATCCGCAAAAAGCGCATCATTTATTAAAAACTACTTTGTCTTGTAGGTAAAATCAGATTTACAATAAAATATTTAAGAACCCATTCTTTAACAAATTGCTACTTAAAAAAATTATATATATTAAAAAAAAAAGCACTTTCCTCAAAATAAGCTCTTGCTAAAAATACCTTTTTTTGCAAAAGGTACCATATTAATCTTCAAAGTACTCCTTAAATGTCACTGTTCAAGAATACTCTGCATCAGATAATGATTCTTAATTCAGACTTAAGATATTTTAATGATATAAATCTGCTCGAATTATTATTTTTAACTTTTGTAAATGTACCAGATCATGGACAAAAAAGTACCAAAATGGTTAAGGGAGCTTCGCCCGTGTTATCCAAACAAAATTTCTACCCGAAGAAAAGTATTTTCTCTGTTATTGATAAAGTGAGACAGGGACAGAGAGAGAGAGAGAGAGACACGTAGACATTTTTTATAAACAACTATTTTATAATTTTTAATTTAGATTTTTTATTTCAGCAATAATTAGCTACTAAATTCAAAATGAAATTTTATCTCCTTACAAAAATAAATGGGTTTTTAATTAATTTTTCGTTTCTAAATGAAATTTTCTGTTTAAAAAATGCTTTTGTTTTCGTATCTGCATAAAAGATTGATTTAATTAACCGGAACTGTTTACTCTGTGTGTATGGGTAAGAGTGTGTGTATGTGTGTGCGCCTTTAATATCATTAAACCTACAAGAGGAAATGCATTCCTTTTTTTCCTTATTATTTTGCAATTCACGATTTGTTGTGGTTGCCTTGGGCAATATCAATTAAAATTTGGTTTATAAATATTAAATAAAATTAAATAGAAAATTTAGTTGCATAAGACCGCAGTAGAGTAGAGTTATAACAGGCAAATTCCATAATTTAAAATATATAATTAATTTTCAACAAAGTCCCTCTAAAATAATAATAATAAATTAAAATTTAAAGCTTTAATCTTGTCATGAAATTGGGATATCTTACACACTATGAAGGGCCGTAATCCTGCACAGTTAATAAAAGCGAGTTATAGCGTTTTCACACTGACATGGTTTTAATGAAACCTGATTTTAACCTGGTTTTACTATATTAAATCATTTTATTGAAATCGAATTAAAACAACCCATTTTGAATTGATTTCATGAAATTCAAACCTTGATTTTTAGTCTGTGATAGATACAGTGCTGCCAAGTTGCATATTAGAAACATCTGATAACGTGTGAAATATATGCACAGAGAACTCCACCACATCCACAGATTTTCTTTCAGAATTTGCACGATTTTTATATAAAATGATGAGTTTTTAAAGCATTTAATGACTCTGTGTAAGTCTTTACATAATTTGAAATTATAAAGTTACGAAAAATTCGTATTTAAGATTGCAATGGGAATATTTTTACGGAACACAAATAAAAAACAGCTAGAGTATTAAGTATTATAATATGTAGAGGAAAATAGAGCAACAAATACACCAGTTTTTATTGGACACACAGTAAAACCTGAATTGAAAACATTTGCTTTTTAAACGCAACATCATATATAAACGATCAGTGGTCTGGCTACACTTAAAAAAATTATTGCCAATGAGGTTTGATGTTGAGTGTCTTCAAGAGTATCAAAAGAAAAAAAAACAATATTATAAAATAAACTTCTGGGGATATCAGCGCTAATATTACGCGATCGCTCAAAAGCAGTACAAATAACGGGTGTTTTTTTTTCATAGAGTGACGCAAGTTTATATCATAATAAAACAAGAAAATTATTTTGATTAAAAATTTCAACAATTTGCACGCGTTGCTCCGGTGTAAAACGATTCATAGCGAAATTTCATAGAAAAGTAACCAAAAGACAACTACCAGCTGTTAAATGGATGCTCGAATAAGACAGTGATGCCAACTCAAGGTTGTGACACGCTAAAAAAAACACGCTGTAAGAGTATTTGTTATTGATTTTTTTTTTCATATCTGTTACTCTCTCATTAAAATATCTACGATCATTATCGTTACTCTTCTGCCAATTATAGGAGTCGGTTTACAGTCTTTGAACTTCTTCTTCTTTGTGCTGGCAAATAACATTTACAATGACAGTATTTGCGGTTTGGATCAAAAACGAAACAAAGCCGGGGACTATGAAGACTCTACTGCTACAAATGCGCAAAATTGTTGTGCGAAAACACACAAGTAATTTAGCCAACATGTTTACAAAAATAAAATAATAATAATGAAAACAAAAGAAATTAAACAAAAGTCTGTTTCAAATAGAAAAGGAAACAAATCTGTTAGTGAATCACAAAAAAAAAGGAATACAATAATGGCCAGAGAGAAAAGGGTTAACATTTTCCAATTGTCAACAATGGAAACATTGCGAAAATGCAATTACAAACATACACAAGGATATATTTTTGCTTTGGTGTAGTTGTACGAGGGTAATAGAATGCACTCGTTGCAAAAACATAAAATAAAATAATAATTCAATGAATGAATTGACTGATTGAATGCAGAATTATTTCCTGATGACGTGCATGATGATGCCCTGGGCCACATGTATTGCATTGAATTCCAATCGAGATGAACTGAATTGTATTATTTAATTGTTAATGAGACAAATTTATATTTCAATCCATTTCAATTCTTTTTCAAAACAAAAGGTGTCATGTCGTGTTTGCTTAATGCTCAATGATGTTTTCCTTATTTTTTTACTTTTCTTTCAAGATGGTAATAAGATTAGCGCCAACAGAACCTGGATTCTCAGCTGACGGTATTGGAACTTTACCAAAGATTTCATTAAAATTGTTTGCCACAAGCGCTAGTTTTAGTTCTTAGCAAAGACAATGAAGAAATTTTGTAAAGAAGATAATAATTTAGTTTGTAAATAAAGTTGCTCATCTGATTATTTGCATATTCAGGGTACAGTATGTCACGGCATCTTCGACTTCATGGTCTACGGGTTAACTACTTCACCCAACTCTTATTACATTTAACCTGTTTAATCATGTTTCCTAGAAAATTAATCTGTTTATTTCCACATTTCCTAATAACATTTGCTATTGCGCTAAATTATTGAGACTGCAATTGATGCCAGGCTTTTACTAATTGCACATCTACAATTTCACTTTGCCTGCCAATAGAATTTCACTAATAAACACATTTAATTTTCATTTAAATATGCTGCACGCAAAATGCATTTTCCAACTCATTAAAAGTATGTAATAAATTTTAATAATTAAATCGGAAATTAAATGGAGCTCACTTTAATAAATCGAAACGATTGGCAAAATATATAGGGTGTTTCTTATAGTGATACAACTTTGAGTTGGCATCAGTGCTTTATTTGACCACCCATTTAACAGCTGATAATTGGTTTCTGTTTAGTTTGCTTTGCCATTTTATTATGGATCGACTTATACCAGAGAAAAGCGTGCAAATTGTGGAAATTTTTAATCAAAATAATAGTTCTGTTCGTCAAACTTATCGTGCACTTTGTCCATTCAAAATTTTATTTTTCGATAAAGCCCAGTTTTGGTTAAATGGGTACGAAAATAAACAGAATTGTCGCATTTGGCGTGGGGAGAATCCACAAGCTTTTGCCGAAACATCATGACATCCACATCCGCAGAAAATTACTGTTTGGTGCGCTTTATGGGCTGGCGGAGTCATTGGCCCATGTGTCTTCAAAAACGATGATGGTCAGAATGTTACTGTTTGTGAAAATTTGTGTTCCAGAATGCGCCTTGTACGCGCCAGCCGTGGCGGCCACATAGCCGACATCATATTTAAAAATTAATGTCATAAAATTATCTAACCAGTTAAGATCGTTTCATTGATATCAAATATATATTACTATGTTTTATTATGATTTAAACTTGTATCACTCTACAAAAAACACCCTATATATTAAATGAAGATTATTATTGCTCAGTTCCTGGTATAATAAATGGAAAATTCGTCGAAATTTTCAACAGCATTAGGAAAAATAAAATACAACACGTGGTATTCATATCACTACATGCGATCGCAGTTTCAATAATTAATTATGTTCAAATTTGTTCAAGTGAAAATGGAAAATTACACAAACTGGGTTCTGTTAATTTAAAATTTTTTATAAAAAGAAAATCGATTAGGTAAAACGTTTCAAGATAATTCGGTACTTTTAAAGCTGTTCTAAGAAAGCAATAAATGGCATTATCATTAAGCGTATGAGAACTGCTTTTGTTTTACGAAACTAAAATATAAGCAAACGAGATTTTGAATTAAATTTTTAAAATAATAAACGGTTCATTAATTAAATATGATGAAATAAATATATTTAGCATCGTTTTCAAACAATTCTAATGGAATCTTCGCAGAGTTCCATTACCGTCAACAGAGAATGCAAGTTCAGTTTGAGATAATCTTATTGCCATTTGGCTAGAAAAAAAGGAGAGTGAAAGAATGAAGTTGCCAAAGACAGGAAACCCCTCTCTTTGATATGTGAACGGAGATTCGCTGGTATATTTACTGTAAATGGATGTGTTCTAAGTGAAGACTGTGCAGCTGGGAAAAAAAGAGCGGATTCCGGCCATAAGTTTTTTCATCTCAATGGAGAAAACTTCATCTTGTTTGTGGTAAAACCAGGCAATGCGTTCCGCTGTTGTCGGAAGTAGTGAAAACAAGACTACGATTCCCGAGTTCGACTCATGGATACGGTGTTGAATTTTTCTCAATCTGCATTAAATCACGATTGTGTTAATTGTTGTCGACATGTCTCAATGGCTAAGACATAATGTTGGTCGCTGAACAATACCAACAGCGGTTAATACCGTGATGTACCAGAGAGCAGAATACATCAGCCTCGTTCACAAGTACCTGTCGCAAAGTAAATTCGCCAGCGAATTAAAAAGAGCTACAAAAAATTCTCTATCTTCTAGTCTGTCTTCATCTGTGCTCTCAACACTGTCACCTTCTTTCCCAGTTCCAGAGCAAAGCAGTGCATATGTAGGGGTCATTTCCTGAGTGCTGGTCTTACTTACAAAATAACAAACAAACAAAAAAAAAAAAAAAACAAAAATAACCAGTTTCCTATAATATAATATAATATTTTGCGCTATAATTAAAATTAAATAATTTATAATTATGCCAACAAGAAATCTCTCTCAATTATAATTTCCAATTCTGTTATATAACTATTCAGCTCAGTTTCTAATCAAATTTATTATTTATGCAAATTTAAATAACTAAAAAAAAACTAAATAAAATAACCCGTGTGAAGTTAAATTTCGAAATTTATAACCCTAGACAGAAACCAGGCACGTTTACAGACCTCTGTTAACCTGTTAACAGAGAAATGTTAAGCATGAAAAATCTGGGTGTATGTGTTCCAAATAGAATAATGGCCACATTTTTGGACACACCATGGAAAAAATTAACAGAACATCCAACTAGGTCCTTAGCTTTGATAATAAATTAATACTTTGGTATATCTATGCCAATAACCTGTGATTTTTTGTGTACAAAGATTTTAAGATTCTAGAGAGGATAAGCCAGGATCCTGAGAAAACGGGAACATGTGGGCGACTAAATTTTGTTTTGTTTTAAAGCTCTTGTGGTCCACTATAACATCCAAAAGTCGGAACCCTCAACATTTGCGTTTTAAATTAAAAAAAATTGGACTATAGTAAAATTTCATCAATGAAAACTCTCTAGAGGATGAATTTCTAAAAAACGGGAATATGTGGGCGACTAAATTTTGTTTTATTTTAAAGCTCTTGTGGTCCACTATAAGGCCCAAAAGTCGGAATCCTTAACATTTGCGTTTTTAATAAAAAAATTTGGACTATAGTAAAATTTCATCAATGAAAACTCTCTAGAGGATGAATTTCTAAAAAACGGGAATATGTGGGCGACTAAATTTTGTTTTATTTTAAAGCTCTTGTGGTCCACTATAAGGCCCAAAAGTCGGAATCCTTATCATTTGCGTTTTTAATAAAAAAAAATTGGACTATAGTCAAATTTCATCAATGAAAACTCTCTAGAGGATGAATTTCTAAAAAACGGGAATATGTGGGCGACTAAATTTTGTTTTATTTTAAAGCTCTTGTGGTCTACTATAAGACCCAAAAGTCGGAATCCTTAACATTTGCGTTTTTAATAAAAAAATTTGGACTATAGTCAAATTTCATCAATGAAAACTCTCTAGAGGATGAATTTCTAAAAAACGGGAATATGTGGGCGACTAAATTTTGTTTTATTTTAAAGCTCTTGTAGTCCACTATAAGGCCCAAAAGTCGGAATCCTTAACATTTGCGTTTTTAATAAAAAAAATTTGGACTATAGTCAAATTTCATCAATGAAAACTCTCTAGAGGATGAATTTCTAAAAAACGGAAATATGTGGGCGACTAAATTTTGTTTTATTTTAAAGCTCTTGTGGTCCACCATAAGGCCCAAAAGTCGGAATCCTTAACATTTGCGTTTTTAATAAAAAAAATTTGGACTATAGTCAAATTTCATCAATGAAAATTCTCTAGAGGATGAATTTCTAAAAAACGGGAATATGTGGGCGACTAAACTTTGTTTTATTTTAAAGCTCTTGTAGTCCACTATAAGGCCCAAAAGTCGGAATCCTTAACATTTGCGTTTTTAATAAAAAAATTTGCACTATAGTCAAATTTCATCAATGAAAATTCTCTAGAGGATGAATTTCTAAAAAACGGGAATATGTGGGCGACTAAATTTTGTTTTATTTTAAAGCTCTTGTGGTCCACTATAAGGCCCAAAAGTCGGAATCCTTAACATTTGCGTTTTTAATAAAAAAATTTGGACTATAGTAAAATTTCATCAATGAAAACTCTCTAGAGGATGAATTTCTAAAAAACGGGAATATGTGGGCGACTAAATTTTGTTTTATTTTAAAGCTCTTGTGGTCCACTATAAGGCCCAAAAGTCGGAATCCTTAACATTTGCGTTTTTAATAAAAAAAATTTGGACTATAGTCAAATTTCATCAATGAAAATTCTCTAGAGGATGAATTTCTAAAAAAGGGGAATATGTGGGCGACTAAACTTTGTTTTATTTTAAAGCTCTTGTAGTCCACTATAAGGCCCAAAAGTCGGAATCCTTAACATTTGCGTTTTTAATAAAAAAATTTGCACTATAGTCAAATTTCATCAATGAAAATTCTCTAGAGGATGAATTTCTAAAAAAGGGGAATATGTGGGCGACTAAACTTTGTTTTATTTTAAAGCTCTTGTAGTCCACTATAAGGCCCAAAAGTCGGAATCCTTAACATTTGCGTTTTTAATAAAAAATTTGCACTATAGTCAAATTTCATCAATGAAAATTCTCTAGAGGATGAATTTCTAAAAAACGGGAATATGTGGGCGACTAAATTTTGTTTTATTTTAAAGCTCTTGTGGTCCACTATAACGTCCAAAAGTCGGAACCCTCAACATTTGCGTTTTTAATAAAAAAATTTGGACTATAGTCAAATTTCATCAATGAAAACTCTCTAGAGGATGATTTTCTAAAAAAATGGGAATATGTGGGCGACTAAATTTTGTTTTATTTTAAAGCTCTTGTGGTCCACTATAACGTCCAAAAGTCGGAACCCTTAACATTTGCGTTTTTAATAAAAAAAATTTGGACTATAGTAAAATTTCATCAATGAAAACTCTCTAGAGGATGAATTTCTAAAAAACGGGAATATGTGGGCGACTAAATTTTGTTTTATTTTAAAGCTCTTGTGGTCCACTATAACATCCAAAAGTCGGAACCCTCAACATTTGCGTTTTTAATAAAAAAATTTGAACTATAGTAAAATTTCATCAATGAAAACTCTCTAGAGGATGAATTTCTAAAAAACGGGAATATGTGGGGGACTAAATTTTGTTTTATTTTAAAGCTCTTGTGGTCCACTATAACATCCAAAAGTCGGAACCCTTAACATTTGCGTTTTTAATAAAAAAATTTGGACTATAGTCAAATTTCATCAATGAAAACTCTCTAGAGGATGAATTTCTAAAAAATGGGAATATGTGGGCGACTAAATTTTGTTTTATTTTAAAGCTCTTGTGCTCCACTATAACATCCAAAAGTCGGAACCCTCAACATTTGCGTTTTTAATAAAAAAATTTGGACTATAGTCAAATTTCATCAATGAAAACTCTCTAGAGGATGAATTTCTAAAAAACGGGAATATGTGGGCGACTAAATTTTGTTTTATTTTAAAGCTCTTGTGGTCCACTATAAGGCCCAAAAGTCGGAATTCTTAACATTTGCGTTTTTAATAAAAAAATTTGGACTATAGTCAAATTTCATCAAGGAAAACTCTCTAGAGGATGAATTTCTAAAAAACGGGAATATGTGGGCGACTAAATTTTGTTTTATTTTAAAGCTCCTGTGGTCCACTATAAGGCCCAAAAGTCGGAATCCTTAACATTTGCGTTTTTAATAAAAAAAAATTTGGATGTATGTGTAACCTATCTTTGCAGAATTCTCTCCCATTAAGTTTTTTCTAAATAGAATATATTGCATGATTGTACCACTAATCAGTTTCATAACACGAGAGCAAAAAGCAATTTAAGAAATGTTAATCTCTTTCTCTGGTTTGCTAAGTATATGATCAATAAAAAAATATAACGTCCCTTTCGAACCAGTGTGACCGTTGGGGCGAAGAAGTTACATATTCTAATTAGTTCAACTTTACACTTATTTGTAATTTTTAGAAAAACATATGTATCTATGCCTCTAATTTTTATGCTGAGACCCTACTTTAAATGTTTAAATTTGTGCATGAAAAGAATAAAAATAAGCATATACTCTTGCGCTGAAGGAGCAACTCTTTCGTTTCGCTGAACATTTTTAAATATTAAGTTGAGAAAAAATTGCAATAAGTAGATGCCACTGCACAAATATATTATTTGTTTTTAATATGCAGTATTAAAACATTTGCCTTATTACGTTTTTGAACTGGTATCTCTTTGATGCAACCATTGTTTTGAAATCCCCTCTAAGAATCTATTTTTGGAAACTGTAAACGGTCATACTGTTTAAAATTTCTCATAAATTCTTGAGTTAGCAACAACTCGACTAGAGGTATATTTATGTAAAAATTTAACGTCTTTTTAATACTCTCTCTCTCTCTCTCTCTCTGTGTGGTAGGTACACAATCATTAGACAAGAATAAGGCACTCTGCAAACATAACATTCCAATGTAAAGTGTTATAACAGTAATGAGCGTGATACAAAGTCCAAATTTCTTTATTAAAAATCTAAATGTTGATATATATGGCTCTTGGACCACAAGATCTTCAAAACAAAACAAAATTTAGTCGCCCACATATTCCCGTTTTTTTTAAATTCATCCTCTAGAGAGTTTTCATTGATGAAATTTGACTATAGTCCAAATTTTTTTATTAAAAACGCAAATGTTAAGGATTCCGACTTTTGGGCCTTATAGTGGACCACAATAGCTTTAAAATAAAACAAAATTTAGTCGCCCACATATTCCCGTTTTTTAGAAATTCATCCTCTAGAGAGTTTTCATTGATGAAATTTGACTATAGTCCAAATTTTTTTATTAAAAACGCAAATGTTAAGGATTCCGACTTTTGGGTCTTATAGTGGACCACAAGAGCTTTAAAATAAAACAAAATTTAGTCGCCCACATATTCCCGTTTTTTTTAAATTCATCCTCTAGAGAGTTTTCATTGATGAAATTTGACTATAGTCCAAATTTTTTTATTAAAAACGCAAATGTTAAGGATTCCGACTTTTGGGCCTTATAGTGGACCACAAGAGCTTTAAAATAAAACAAAATTTAGTCGCCCACATATTCCCGTTTTTTAGCAATTCATCCTCTAGAGAGTTTTCATTGATGAAATTTGACTATAGTCCAAATTTTTTTTATTAAAAACGCAAATGTTAAGGATTCCGACTTTTGGGCCTTATAGTGGACCACAAGAGCTTTAAAATAAAACAAAATTTAGTCGCCCACATATTCCCGTTTTTTTTAAATTCATCCTCTAGAGAGTTTTCATTGATGAAATTTGACTATAGTCCAAATTTTTTTATTAAAAACGCAAATGTTAAGGATTCCGACTTTTGGGCCTTATAGTGGACCACAAGAGCTTTAAAATAAAACAAAATTTAGTCGCCCACATATTCCCGTTTTTTAGCAATTCATCCTCTAGAGAGTTTTCATTGATGAAATTTGACTATAGTCCAAATTGTTTTTATTAAAAACGCAAATGTTAAGGATTCCGACTTTTGGGCCTTATAGTGGACCACAAGAGCTTTAAAATAAAACAAAATTTAGTCGCCCACATATTCCCGTTTTTTAGAAATTCATCCTCTAGAGAGTTTTCATTGATGAAATTTGACTATAGTCCAAATTTTTTTATTAAAAACGCAAATGTTAAGGATTCCGACTTTTGGGTCTTATAGTGGACCACAAGAGCTTTAAAATAAAACAAAATTTAGTCGCCCACATATTCCCGTTTTTTTTAAATTCATCCTCTAGAGAGTTTTCATTGATGAAATTTGACTATAGTCCAAATTTTTTTATTAAAAACGCAAATGTTAAGGATTCCGACTTTTGGGCCTTATAGTGGACCACAAGAGCTTTAAAATAAAACAAAATTTAGTCGCCCACATATTCCCGTTTTTTAGCAATTCATCCTCTAGAGAGTTTTCATTGATGAAATTTGACTATAGTCCAAATTTTTTTTATTAAAAACGCAAATGTTAAGGATTCCGACTTTTGGGCCTTATAGTGGACCACAAGAGCTTTAAAATAAAACAAAATTTAGTCGCCCACATATTCCCGTTTTTTAGAAATTCATCCTCTAGAGAGTTTTCATTGATGAAATTTGACTATAGTCCAAATTTTTTTATTAAAAACGCAAATGTTAAGGATTCCGACTTTTGGGTCTTATAGTGGACCACAAGAGCTTTAAAATAAAACAAAATTTAGTCGCCCACATATTCCCGTTTTTTTTAAATTCATCCTCTAGAGAGTTTTCATTGATGAAATTTGACTATAGTCCAAATTTTTTTATTAAAAACGCAAATGTTAAGGATTCCGACTTTTGGGCCTTATAGTGGACCACAAGAGCTTTAAAATAAAACAAAATTTAGTCGCCCACATATTCCCGTTTTTTAGAAATTCATCCTCTAGAGAGTTTTCATTGATGAAATTTGACTATAGTCCAAATTTTTTTATTAAAAACGCAAATGTTAAGGATTCCGACTTTTGGGCCTTATAGTGGACCACAAGAGCTTTAAAATAAAACAAAATTTAGTCGCCCACATATTCCCGTTTTTTAGAAATTCATCCTCTAGAGAGTTTTCATTGATGAAATTTTACTATAGTCCAAATTTTTTTTATTAAAAACGCAAATGTTAAGGGTTCCGACTTTTGGACCTTATAGCGGACCACAAGAGCTTTAAAACAAAACAAAATTTAGTCGCCCACATGTTCCCGTTTTCTCAGGATCCTGGCTTATCCTCTCTAGAATCTTAAAATCTTTGTTAGCAAAAAATCACAGCTTATTGGCATAGATATACCAAAGTATTAATTTATTATCAAAGCTAAGGACCTAGTTGGATGTTCTGTTAGTTTTTTCCAAGGTGTGTCCAAAAATGTGGCCATTATTCTATTTGGAACACATACACTCAGATTTTTCATGCTTAACACTGCTCTGTTAACAGGTTAACAGAGGTCTGTAAACGTGCCTGGTTTGTGTCTAGGGTTATAAATTTCGAAATTTAACTTCACACACCTAATAAAATAACACTCAACAACCCCTATTTAAAAAAATTATACACTTAAATAGACAACTCTTGACTACAAATGCCATAAACGTAACACCAGCAGCAACATCATAAACAGAGAGTCCTTAAATTATTTACACAAAACGTAACATTAACGATAATTTGCAAAGAGACGAAAACAAGCAAATCTTTTCAAATCAACACACCCAATTTATGCTATTATATTTTGTGAGGTTATTTGCAGGAATAACAGGACATCTTTCAAAACAGATAAATTCAAATTCAAATGGAAAGTCTCTTCAGCACGTACTTTTGAATACAAAAGCCCTTTTCTAATTCAACTACAGCTGGAGAATGCTTTTATTCCTGCACACTATTACAACTTATGTAGGGATTAATTAATAGCCGTTATAATTATTAACCCTCTAAAGGTGAAATATAAATTTAAGTGCTGATATTTGTTAAATAAAAACATTCAGCCTTTTTTAATTCAAATTTTAATTTAATCAAATTTAGCGTAGGCACTCGAAAGGACAGTGTATTAATTAAGACAGTAGACCAATAATCATTGGCATTCGAGTATAGTCGCGATAATTCGTCTTTTTTTTCGGGGGATATTTTGTGGGGATTTTTTGCCAATCTAGACGGTCATTTCTCTTTTTATATCGTATTAATTTTAACAAAAAATCGACTTTATCTAGATCAATGGAACTTAGCTGAAATATGTCTTATAATTACAAAGATTTAAGACAAGAAATATCGAAACAAGGGGGAAAAAGTTCCCCTCAGAAGAACTAATCCTACCTTGGAACAATTAAAAAAATTGTTTTAGTTTTCCAATACATGCAACTTTCATGCAACCCCAACTCCTTTTTCGTTGGTCTCTTTAATAACTTCCTGACATTTATCTTTTATATATGATCTTCGAGATCATTATCTAGCATCAAATAGCACTTGCAACATTAAAAAGAGAGAATATGATATCATCCAAAATTAAATTATATTTCGAACAATTCTTTTTAATCCCACTTAAAGATGCGTTTGCAAACTGAAGGGCTGCTGTGTATCCTATTTGGCGTAAGATAACGGCAAATCGCTCCAAACACAAACAAGCGGTATCGGAATACCAGAAACCCTGCCACCAAATGACATAATAAATGTGGTAGCAGAATTATGAACGCAGGCATCCCAACATCGTTGCACTGCTGGTTCGCTTCGAAGGACCATAAACAAGTTGCTATCAGGTGTTTTAGATTTCAGTGAAACTCACAGAAAATGCATCAATTCCTAACCTGATTTAATTTAATTCCACAATTTCCAAGTCTCTATTAAAATTTATATGTATAAAAAACTATTTGAAATACTTTTACTTTCTCTGCTGTCTTATAGTCAATTTAAATTTATTTTTCGCACAAATTTTACCCATTTTAATAGACGTTTGTTGGGTGGACAAATTGTGTGCAAAACAAAAACAAAATATGCTCCAATTTCAACTCTTAACATGTTGCTGTAGAGTTATCAGCCAATATTTATTGACGATGTTGCTGCTGACACTGCAAACATTCAGTTATTTTATCTGTAAATATTCTCTGTCGAGGCTGAAGTTTATCCCACCGGCCTTTATCAGGGTTAATTTATACACAATTTTTTGTTTTTAACGTTAAATCTCTGATGTATTAAATAAATTAAATCAAGCACGTATGACAAATTGCATAAAGTGCTAAAAACCATTTGTTTTTTTTTTGCTCTTCACAAGGCCTGAATATACACGGATGAGTATTAATTTCTGAGAAGAGTGTAATAAATTTCCAATTTAATATGATTTCTTTTTTTGTTGCATCCCTTCAACCGTTTATTGCAACATTTCCAGTTAAATGAATTAGAAATATGTTTGTATGTGTGCTTGTGAATCGGGTTGGTTGTATTAAAAGGCAATCATACGCAAACAATATGTGGATTTAAAATATTTACGAAGTATAAAATGATATTAAAGAGTATTTTACAGATAATTAGTTCAGGATCATAAATATTATAAAAAGAAAAGCTCTGAGGAGAGACAGACAAAGAGAGAGAGAGAGAGAGAGAGAGAGAGGGAGAGAGATAGCGAGTGAAATAATTTTTGGATAAAACTTTTATTTCATTAAAATGTTTGGACCTTTTACTATTATATCCAAAGCACAATTTCATTCAACCGGAGGCCTCAAGACCGGGGTGCATCAGTCTATCCTTCTGAAGTTGTTTCCAACCACTTTTTCCCACGGTATCTTGATGGCAATTTAACGATTGTTGGTTTAAAAATTCCTCAATTCCTAGGAACTATCTTCGACATATAAGACAATCCCCCATATTATAAATGACGACGCTGACGTCACTTCACCATGACAAAAAAAAAAAATAACCATTTAATAATATTATAACTCTCTTAGTTATACTCCAGGGCAGAGAGAGAGAGAGAGCATGTTAATGAAAGTGAATTGTTGCCGATAAAGAGTGAAAAGTGATACGCTATCATATTTATAATAGAGAAGATTCTCTTGTCGCAACATTTTAATGACAATTTTTGCCCGAAATTTTTGTCCTCAAACAGCTACAAAATATTTTAGGGCACTTCTACTTTAAATTTATATGCATTGTGTGCTTCTTTTACTCCATTCTCTTTAAAATCCTATTCGTAACTTAATATTTTCTCCCAAAATGCTGCTACATTTTATGCCACTAAATACGCCTCTTACATATGCAATTTAATATAATTACCTAAACCATAATTGGCCTTAATTATATATACAAAAACTAAGCTGACCTCCAAGTAACCCTCAGAAAACTCAACAAACCAAACAACAACCCATCCGCCATCCAAGAAGAACGGCAAAATTTGTCCTTTTACTTTGTGGATTGGCGAGCATAAAATCAAAGAAGCAAAACAAAATATCGGTATTAAAAAAAATAATTTCATAAAAACAGAACAGGACATTGATCAATTACATGTCCTTTGACCAATTTTAGATATTTATTTACCAGCACACAGAGAAAAAAATATGTATCAAAAAAGCCATGATTTTCTTTTTTATATCGGAAAAACAGCTATAAAAATCAGGAAAAATAAAATTGTGTAATTTCAAGTGCCATGAAAAGAGAAGAGAAAAAAATATCTGCCAATAAAATAGCATTGAAAAATATTGGAAGGACGTGCGAATAGATGAACAACACAAACAACGCACATAAAACGCCCTTAAAAAGTATCTGCCAACATTAGAGTGGATTAAAATCACCAGCTATTATTATTGTTATTATAGATGTTGTCGGTGTTGCTTTAATGACAGCAACTAGTTAAATTATGCATCAAATATGTGTGTACGTGTGCTGGCCAGTGTGTGTGTGTGTGTGTGTGTGTTTTATTAGGGGGGCTGCTGTTTAATTTGGTTCGAGTGTTCAATAGGGATTATATGCTGTACAGTTTGCAGACTATTTTTGGTTGTTTATTAAAGAAACTCAATAGTGAACATGAATGTTTAATGCTTTAAGGCACTTGTTGATTTGGCCTCGTAGTATTGTGTTCACTAGTTTAGCCAACAGCCACTATCGATTGAAATATTTTTGTGGTACTTTAACCAGGGTCGTTTACAAAGGTGGCGTTTCAGAGATCGCAACAAGTGTAAATATTCTCTGAACTTTTGTGTTCAGGCATTAGGTGAGCTTCTACATCCCCTGCGTTGCCTTTCACTACGTGAGCCCTAAAGGGTTTCAGTGTATTTAGATCTTTGTGGCACAAAATAAGCACAAAATATCACAGCATCGGCCCTTGGACCACATTTTTTTCATATTTCATTCGAATATTTGAAAAATAAAAAAATTGGATTTATATTCGTAAATCTCATACATTCACATGGATCTCATTATCTTGTGGTACTTTTTTTAGTATATTATAGTCCACCGATAATGCTGAAACGTATCAGATTTGAAAGGTATTTTTGTGCACACACGCATACTTGAAGTGTCTATTTAGCAACGGAATAGAGACACATGAAAATCATTTTGAAAATATTGTGCTTTTCTAATCCAACCCAGCGTTATGTATGCTGTGTCTAGCCCGGTATGACCTATTTGCTATTTAATTTGTAACTTGAATAGTTTCTTAAATAACGCAAAAATGAACCCTCCTATTGCAGGAGCAAAAAAAAAAAAATTACAAAATAAAATTAAAGTGCTCTTTGAAAAACACAATTTGTAACTCCTGCCAATAGTTTTCATTAAACACTCGTATGCCGATGATGACAACGTGTAACCAAACAACTTAACTCAAGGAGAATAACACGGATCGCCCCTAAGGAAATCATTATAACACGTTTCACAATATAATTACAATGCAGGAACACACCAGCCAATACACGCACACAACGTTAAAAGAAAACGTAATGCAAAAGCATCGATATAATTGAAAATGAAAGAATTTCATTCATTCGCTTACACAAGATAATGAAATGTTTTTCCTGCATTAATTATTTGTTATTTTTATACTAAAAATGTGTTGATTAATGGGATTAAAAGAGATTTCCTTTTTATATAAACTTTTTTAATGTGAATCTGAAACTCAACATGATTAAAAGATGTAAAAGCGTGCGTTAAGCAGATCAGTAGGGATGAGCTGAAACTATGGTACAGTGGATACTATTAAAATTAACTAAAATTGCAGATCATCAAGAGATTAACGTTGTCTATCGAGATAACAGGGCCATATTATGCTGA
Source organism: Linnaemya vulpina (assembly GCA_963675445.1). Lineage (NCBI taxonomy): Eukaryota > Metazoa > Arthropoda > Insecta > Diptera > Tachinidae > Linnaemya > Linnaemya vulpina. The sequence goes on along the minus strand of OY776278.1, from coordinate 81,390,992 downwards.
AGTTCCTTATATATTTTCACAAATTGATTAAATAAATATTGAAGTTTAATAATAAGAAAGGAAAATATTGATTAAGTTCCTTCTAGAATTATATGGTGTTTACACAAGCCAAGCGATCGACTTGAGTGAGTAGTTCCGATGACAAGAGCTCAATCCTTGAGAGACTTTCCCACGCACTTCCTACTCAAAACGGAAGTTAATAAATAAGATTAAATTATGGAAAATGTTTTAATTTATCGTAAGGTAACTTTAATCTCTAATTTATATTAGAGAAAAAACATTTATAAATCTATAAGAATTTAAGGATCTCGCCCATAGATCGGCACTATGACAGCAAATAGATTCTTTATGACATACACATTTTTAATTGCAATATAATTCTCGTATACTGTTTTCTAATGAAATTCTTATAAATAAAAACTGTTATCCCTTTCAACTAAGCCGCATTACAAGTGGTGATAAACAAGAATACACATTGGTACTGATAAAAAAAGTGTAGCGGCTTGCGAAAACATTGCTGTCCTGCTTATATCGTGAAAATTTAAAATTAATCTGATGTTAATTTTCTCTTGCATTGATCATGTGTTCCTGAATTTAATAATTACGAACAATTCAGCAAATGAAAGCTTGACGAACCAGTCAGATATGTGCCCATGCAGCTACGAGTCATACGGTGACTGCCGACCGACCATCCAGTTGTTATATTGAAATTTTGAAAATAACTTGAATCCGATAAGTGGTTCTTTATACTTCTTTATTACTGTTAGTGAAGCCATCACTAATTTCTGCTGATAATCCAGCAATAATTTATGCTTTTGAAACCAACATTGTTGATGTCTTTCATGCCGGGAGGAGTCTGAAATTCGTTTTGTCCAGAATTCCTGCTCGATATTATTCAAAGAAGTTAAAGCCATTTATTAAGAACTCCTGCAGTGTCCATATACTCGATATTATTCGTAAAAGCTAAAGCCATTTATTTATTTATCTTTCGTCTAAAGCATTTATTTCCCTTTTTTGGTTTTTATTATTAAAATTTTCTTTTTGATATACAAAACATATTCAGTCGATTAATACTATTTTCGCTTAAACATTTCTTTTAGAATCTTGAACAAATTTCTATTGTCATATCGTTACTTAAAAAAAAATATCTAAAACAAAACTTTCTGATTGTGGCAACACTCGTATTATTGTTGTAATATGACATTTAACATCATATCTTTTCCTTCTAAACTTCCTTTTGTCTGCTTTGCATTGTTTATTATTTTTCCTCTTTTTATCTCCCACAGCTTAAAGTCAAATAATAATTATTCGTTTTTCCACAATTCTACACTATGGACTGATAACGAATGCCCGGTAGTATAATTGTATATGAGATTTTTAAATTAAATTTTCTATAAATAATTTTTTGATGGCTCCATAGTGTCTGCATCATTTTTACAATGTTTCATGTATAAACCCCTTCGCTAAATTTGCTATTAAAAAGCTACTTTAAGAACTGCTGGGCGGCACTAAACAATAGGCTTGCAGTAAATGTCACTTTTATATACTATATAAAAATTTTTTTAGTTTATTGTTATGACTGTTGGATCTGGTGTTTTAGAATTGTAATGACAACATTGTAACTGGCCATGGTTGTTAAGGCGACAGGATGTTGACAAACGGAAATAGAAAATTTAAATTTTCTTTATCTATTTGTGCGTAAGAACGGTTATGTAAATTTAAGCTTATTTTTTTAATGTTACTAGTTGTGAAGAACTAAGAACAAAGATTTAAAAGATTGTTTTAAAAACATTATTTATATATAAAATGATTTGGCTTATATAACAAAAATTATATTTATAAAAAAGCTACTGATTCTCCTCAATTCTATTCCTTTAATTAAATAAATCCGACGCAGTACGTGGCATGAGTAGAGTTATAATTATCAAAATTAAATTGGAATCGTTTGAGTAATTATTTACAGTTACTTTTTGCTTTATAATGAATTGAATTTAATTTCAAAAATTCATAATTTGACTTTCCTAACCTTAAAACTTCATATTATAACTCTCAAACATGTCATGATTCTAATTTGCAATGAAATGGAAAGATTTTGTATCGTTTTAGAAGCAGAGACATGTCCTTCTACAGCGTGTTTTCTAGTGTCACAATTTTGAGTTGGCATCACTGTTTTATTTGAGCGTGCATTTAACAGCTGATAGTTGCTTTTAGTTTAGTTTGCTTTGAAATTTCAGAGCAACGCGTGCAAATTGTTAAAATTTTTAATAAAAATAATTTTTCTATTCGTCCAACTCTTCTATTCAAAATTTTGTTTTCCAATGAAGCCCATTTCTGGTGGAATGGGTAAGTAAATAAGCAGAATTGTCGCATTTGGAATAAGGAAAATCCACAAGCTTTTGTCAAAACACCACTAAATCCACAGAAAATTACAGTTTGGTGCGTTTTTATAAGCTGGCGGAGTCATTGGCCTTTATGTATAGAAGCATGATCCGAAATTCTTTCGTAACTCTATTCCGTGGCATTAATCTGACTGATATATGGTACGAACAGGACGGAGCTATATGCCACATAGCAGGCGATATAATTGATTTACTCCAAGAAACTTTTGATGAAAAAATATTTTCACGTCATGGCCCAGTTAATTGAACACCAAAGTCGTCGTGTGGATCTGGGATTATTTTCTTTGGGATTATGTTATTAAGTCACTTGTCTACATAGATAAACCACAAAGAATTGAACGCCTGGAAATCAAAATTCGAAGAATTATCGCGAAATACGGGTCGTTTAATTGATAGTAAAAATAATTTCCTTGTTTTATTATAAAATAAATCTGTGCCACTCTATAAAAAAAACAGCCAAATTTTAATTAACTGCCAACTGTTTTTCCTTTCAATGATCTTTTTTTAGTCGAGCTCTGCTAAATTAATAATAAATATTTCCCGGCTATAGCGAATCTACCATCTTTCATGGGACAATAAATACCCTGCAGTCGTTGGAATTTTCCTTTCTACTTTTTGCTTAAATAAGTTTAGAAATCGAGTCCACTGGCTTTCATTTTAAATGTTGTTTAAGAATAATGTATTTGTGTCTCATTGGATATGAAAAACCTGCTGAAAATGTCGTTGACATATAAAACGTTTTTATATAATTTCCTACACTTAAAGAAAAAAAAAACTAGAGCCTCTATCACACATTCTTTTGAATTGACCTTTTAGCAGGCAAATGAAACATTTCTCTCACGTCCTACTATTTTTATTTCTTCTTCTTAGATTTTAATTAAATTTTGTGTTTAAATTCCAAACATACCAGCTGCTAAACTTTCATTTAACCATTAGAAAATGTAATTTTTCTTTCACAGTGATGGTAAATAATAATATACGAAAGCAAAGAAGGAAAATATAATTATTTACTCACCATTATTTTCCTGCGTAATAACTCTGAAAATATAAAGAAAATAAAAACGAACTGTTATTAAAAAGGAACTGTAAATAAGAAGAAATATGTGTAAGAATATATATTTTTTTTTATAAAATAATCTTTATAAACATGTTACGACTAGTTAGAAGTTAATAAAGACATGCAGACTTAATGGTGCCAAATTAATGGTTTGACCTAAAAAGAAAGAGACATAAAAAAGGCTTTGAAAAAACGTAGCAGGCCTGCTGTGTTTTGCTTGCGAATTTTTATATCCTTTGGCTAAGGACAAATTAAAGACTACGTGCTGGAGAAATGCTTTGCAACACCTGCTTAACGCACACACACGTTGCAATGTGTTTGACGTGGGAGTCTGTGCATTAATTGCGATGTAAATCGACCAACCTTTTTTGTGAAAATTTTCTCAAATTTTTTGAAATAGTTGCAGTTTTTTATTGAATTATTATTTTAATCGAATATCCTTTAAGTTTGACCCCACGGCTTTGATGGCAGGCGATTACTCTTTTTGTGACATTTTGCAGGACTTTTTAAGAGAAAACTTGCTGTCTCTCATAATTCGGATCTCGCATTTGAGCTGTTTATTCGATTAACTTGAGATTTTATAAAGCCCAGAAAGAAAATAGCCAAACGGCTTTAAATCGTATGATTTTAGTGGCCTGTTGAAATCAGAGCTTTTTGAGATAATTGTGGCAGGTAGCGCCGTGCCTGTGACTCCATTCTATATTTAATTATAGATCCAACTAAACATGTTTAAAGTAACATGTTACACGAAAACAGCTGTATATTTACAATTATGTGAGTTAGGGCTTTCTACTTAGGGCCAACGATATTTATTCAGATGCTACGTTTGTCTCTAGAAGATTCGATATTATTTTAATATTTAAGAGATTTTTTAATTAAGTTTGAATGATAATGATTTGCCATGGACAAAAGACATCATGTGATTTCGTGAAGATAAATATGTGATTGTGAATTGAATCCAAAATACTCGACAATGGTTCAGGGAAATTTTGTTAAACTTAACTATTCGATTTAAAAAAGAGATGAGAAGTTTTTTTTTTTAGAAAAAATAACACCCTACTTATACGTCTAACGACAATAATTTCAGTCTTTAACGCACACTTGAACACCAACAATTTGTTTTCGACAAGCAAAACGAAAAAGACTAAATGAGTTTTAATCCAATAAAATAAAAAAAAATCAACACGTACATAAAAATATAGCAACACCTGCCTGCCCCAATCGAATATTGTAATTTAGTCAAAATATTTTCACAAATCATGAGTGGTTTGGGACCGGCAGCATGTTGGCTCGCCCACAAGCGTATCGAATCATGGTCACGCATGGCTAAAGAACGTGTCGGTGCTGTACGCAAAATAACAATAGATCGTAATTCAGAAGACTCGCCAACAACTTCACAACTTCACACGAATAATGCCAGCAACGCTGGTACAGGGGCAAATGTGACAGCAGCTGCAGCTGCCACTACAGCGGGATCAACAATATCATCAAAAACACCGCCCCTATCACAGCCAATGACACCGCCGCCATCGGCGTCATCGATAACATCCAACACTAGTGGCATTGGCAGTGTAACGGACAGTTATGATTTGCATACAGATTCGGAACAGGTGAAGTATTAAGAAGAGATGCTCAAATTTCTCGTTTGTAAACACATTTCGAAGGCCTTAAGACTATTGATTTAAATGATTTTTTTTTTTATCATTTAATTTACTTGAAGATTTTAAATATATGTATTTTGTTTTCTCAACTTTTTAGGAGGTTAATTTTGCCAGAGAGTCTCAACCCATACAACCTCAGCCGAATCAAAGTTCTATACACGCTGTCAATGCGGATGTCTTGAGAGGGCCAGCTGATGTTTTGCACAGTCCTTTACATTTGCATCACCAATCCAGATCATTTCCACCGAGACTACAAAGAACGCCTTCAATATCTAGCCAGTCCAGTGTAGATAGTGCGCCCTCTAGGCAATCGGTAAGTAAACGATTTTAACAATAAATTCGCATATAAAATAATTTGCTCAAAATTACAGTGTCATCGTGGCTCTTCGCCCCAAATACGCACCTTTGGTCCGGATGGTCGTAGTTCTTTGCCCACCGAATCAGTATTCCCTTATTATGTAATAGAAATGCAATTGAGTTTTGTTTCCGCTATTTTAAATTTCATACTCTTGTCTTCGTTAGTTGTCGCGTACTCCCAGTCCTATGCGCACCATTTCGTTGGATGCCCGTAGTGCCAATCAAGTTGCTGCCGAAGTAGCCGATTTGCGTGCATCAAGCCCCTCGCAAAATAGTTTAGCCTCGCTGTCTAGTGTTTCAAATGCCCCTCTGTCGCCACACTCACCACATTCCACCACAAAGCATGGCAGCAGATGTATTTCACCTTTGCTAATACCACCACGAGTACAGCCCAATGTTGATCCCAGCATGGGTCCAGCTTCGCCATTGGGTGCCATACAACCGGACTTGTATAGGGGGCCAGATGGGCCCATTTATTTAAATGCTCCCGAAAATAGTCCAGCACTGGGCCGTTTGCATTTAAGAGTCAAATATGACTATCATTTGTTCGACTTAACCGTGCACTTGATTGAAGGTTTGTAATAATAAGAAAAATTATTTTTTTTAATAAATTAATATATTTTTTTCTTTTTCCTTTAACAGCGCACAATTTGTGTCCTATTGAAGAGGGCGGTTTCAGAGATCCTTATGTGCGTTTGCTGCTAGAGCCCGAGGTTGATAAACGCAAGCGCCAGACTCTTATACATCGTGGCGAAACGAATCCTTATTTTGATCAACATTTTAAATTTCCGGTTTCACGTGATCAATTGCAAGGCAAAGAGTTGATTTTACAGGTCCTAGACTATGATCGTTATTCACATAATGACATTATCGGCGAAGTACGCATAAGCATTGACGAATTAGAGTTATCCAAATCAGTAGAGGTAGAGAATATTTGAAAAAATATATATATATTTGAAAATACAAATAAAAACTTTTATTTTAGATCTGGGGTGATTTATTGCGGACCAAAAAGCCACCAGAGGATCGTCCTGAATTGCTTTGTTCCCTAAACTATTTACCACAAGCAGAGCGCTTAACAGTGGTCATAATGAAGGCCAAGAATTTGGACACCATTCAAGAAACTTATGTGAAGGTATTGATGAACTTAACAATAACGCAGGCTTATTATGGTTGTTGTAGTCGTGACGAAATAAATAAAATGTGGCAACACTTGCCACGATTCGATAACCATAAGGGCCATTAATAATATATTTTTGTTGAGACTAAATATATCTCCCACTTTTTAGTTGTATTTGATACAGAATGGTAAACGCGTTAAGAAACGCAAGACGAGCACAAGTAAATCGGAAGACCCAACGAATCCCACTTGGAACGAACCATTTACTTTCAACTTGCAGTCATCCTATTTGCACAATGCAGCCATAGAGGTAAGAGCAGTTATCATCGCAAAAATATAGTCAACAACCTTCGACATTAAAGTGGACTAAATGACTGCTGTCATTGTCTACCAAAAGTTGTCGAAAATTATGTAAAAAGGGTTAGTCCGAGGAGGTCGTTTTTTGTTACTTGGACTCAGGGAGGAAACCCTATTCATGGAGGGGAAATTAGCCAAACTATAACCAAACTGGGACTACAGCAACTCTATAATCTCATGGCGCTCACTGTTTTCATCACTTACACCTTCTTTTTACTTTCAGATTTATGTGGTTTCAGCGGGTGGCGAGAGCCAAGAGATCGGCAGCATTGGTTTGGGCCCCCAAGAAAGTGGCACAGGTTGCCAACACTGGCATGACATGATAAATAATGCACGTAAGCCGACAGCCATGTGGCATTATGTGCGTTAATAAATGTTTTCAAAACAGCTAACGATTATATACAAAATCCATATACGAGTATATACATACTTATATTTAATATATAAATATACAAACTACATATATTTAATATGACAAATTATATATACAAAATAACAAGTAAAACTATATTAAAAATATATATTATATTTAATAAACGACAACAAATCAAATGCATACAAAATATAATAGCATTAAATAAGAGCAAAAGGATTTAAAATTAAGTTACACAATATCAAACAAAAATGGAAATTACTTTAACTTTTTGAAAATATGTATTTACGAAAGTACTGAAGTGGAAAATTTACGAAACAACACTGTTAAATTTATTTTGAAAGAACATTCACAATAGCGCTGAATAAAACACAATAACACATTCACTCCTACCGCAGGGAAATATTCCCATGAAATAAAATCCCAAGTTTTCTGACTTGTTATTGGGAATGTTTATAACGACAAAGTTTTTGGCAGCGAATTCCCAAAAAAAAAAACAAATATGGCAAAATATTTCCTTTAATTATTTTATTAAGTAAATTAATTTTTATATAAAATCCTACCATATTTTGGTACTAAATTCCCTCACAAAACGAATTTAATTAAGTAAATTCTTAAAAAATATATGTGGAAACAAGAATCATGTAAACCGGAGTCCATCTGTATTCAATGTGTAAGAGGCCTGGAATGAGTAAAAACATTTCCCTAAGAGACAAATGCACTGGCATCTGTAATAGTTTTAGTTTGTCTACGCTTTCTTTAGCGGATCCGAATCATTGGGTTTGTGTCTTTACTGGTATATCTCGCACTAAAAACACTAGAATTGGGTCAAACTTCATCAAACGCTCAGTTTTGTCAAAAACCATTGATCAAACCCATGTAAATTACACAGATAAACACTATTCATTTCGTAAAAATTTGATATTTTAACTTTCATACAAATTCTGTATTTTTATTTTTACTTAAAATCTGAATTATTTTTCTTTTGCAAAACATCTGTTTTGTTTTCCTTTTTAAACGCATTTATAAAGCACTGAGAAATAAATCACAATAGTAACTTTTAATTCCGAGCAATTCACAATAATACTTTTACTGGCAATATACTCACAATACCGACTTAGTGGGAAAGATTGTTGCCACTCAATTCATTCCCATAATGTAGGCAATAGGGGTACTAATTTTCCCGACAATTCCCAAAAGAATTACTAAATAATTTCCCTCACTGCCGGAAACTATTCAAGGGATTTCTAGGGATTGAAAGAGGTTCGCTCCACATTTATGCTCAATATATCAGTGGATAATCGAACGTTGTTTATTTTTGAATTGTATTTAAACATAAAATTTCGATTTATATGACCCACTTTGAACATGTAAACATTATTTAAAATTTGCAAAGTCAGCATATGAATTTGGCGTTTGTTATTCTTAACAAAACATCATTGTAAATGATAAAATTTTAATAAAAAAATTAAGTTTTAATAAAAAAAGTTTTACTAAGTAAAGAAACTTAAGTTAATTTCTATTCTAAAAAAGAATGCAACATTTTTCACACTTTTTAATAGAAAAAGGCAACACTCTGTCATTTGAAGATAAAGAATTTATTAGAAATTAATCCATCACTCCATACGAAAAATAATTTGTTTTAAAACTCTTGCTAGCTGCCAAGAAAATAAGCGAAAAAATGTTCCACTTTTTCCAGAAAAGAAAACGCCATTAGTTATTAAAAATTATATAAAAGAAATAAATTCAGATGAAGAAGACATTAATGACACCGAAATTTCTGATATTAAAACACGTAGAATACGTGTTCCGCCCAACAGTTCAAAGTGTTGCCATACTTTTTAACAGAAGAGTATTTAAATGAGACCGAAAAATTGTATTTAAAGATATTTAAAACTTTTATAAAAATTAAGTCTATATCTAAATATGCACTGATTTAATGGGTATTAACTTATTGATTGCCATTTAAAATAACAACAATAAATAAATTAATCAAAGAAAGCACGTTAGAGACGAAAAAAACTATTTTAATATACATAATAATATAGTATTAAAGCTATTCGAATATAAACGGTCCGCAAATATTTCAAAATTTAGTTTATTTTTAATCAAATCGCGTACAAAATAATTGACCTCAAGCTGAAATAATTATTAACTTCAAAACAGTATTTAACATTTAATATTTCTTTAGCATCGAATGTGTCACAAAATCTTTTCATGTCAAATCAAAAACAATCTCCAGTACCCATTTGACAAATTGTTCTTTTCTAATATGCAATTCAAAGGCACAACTCCAGCACACTTGACATCTTTGGCAACAAGAAGAAGAAGAAGAAGAAGAATTATATAAAAAGCATTCAAACAGAATTTAAATTTTTTTTTCTTTTAACATCATAATTGTCATAAATTTATTTATATTACAAAAATTGTTAATGTCTTGATATGTTAATGCCTGCTGGTACAAAAGAACACACGAGTGCACATTTATTGTGCATAATTGATGCTGTTTTCTTAAATGCTTTTATTGCCTTTCTTAATTCCTTCAACGCTCAAGTGCTCTCAATCATATGCCCAGGATATTTTTAAATTCTTTTTTCTTTTTTTTCAAAAGAGGCACAATTTGTTAAGAAGAAAGTCAACAGTAGTAGTTGACGACTGATGGATTTTATCGTCAATCATATTTGATGTAAAGAAACACACATACGCACCCTTTTGAATTTGCCAAAGCCGAGATTTTTATTATGGAGTTGACATAAATATTTGCTTGTTAATGTTGTTGGTGTACGTCAATAATGAGATTATTTAGGTGACTTGGAATCTTTTCATCTTTTCTAGGGGTGCAAAGTTTTCATTCAGAAACAACTGCTGGGTTACATGAGCAAACGAATCTTTGCGATAACATGTTTTTGAGGAAAAATTTTGCTATTGGAAAGCGACAACGAAATGTTTGTTGAAAATGCTTGAAAAAATGTGTGTAGAGAATGTTTTCAAGATATTTTTTACTCTTTACACTTTTACTTTTTAGTCTGTTTACTTGTAAAATTGCCATTTCTTTTAATGGTTGTTAATTTTAATTAAAAAGAAAAATGGGTCAACTCAAATGAATGGGTAGTAGCACGCATGCAGAAAATAATATTCAGGCAATTGTATATTCTAAAAGCATGCAAAAATTTATGCGAAGTCAAACAAGTGCTAAGAAACGTTAATTTCCCTAAAAAAACAATTATGGAGATATTAAATATTCTCTTCAAGATTCCATGTGAATGGGAGTGTTCCTCACCACCCCTGTAGGCCGTGCCAAGAGTACATACGCATGAATTAAAAGATATATTCAGTTGTAAATAAAACGCGAGTTTATCTTCATCAGTCCGTTAGAAGTTTAAAATTTCTGTAAAATAAAATTTTGACATGGACAATAGTTTTTAATGATTTAACCTTTTGTGGCAACAAATACATACCTGGGTATGTTTTGTGTTTTCAAATCATTGTATCTCAGAAAATAGTAGTTACATTAATTTCAAATTTCATAGTATCTTCACTAGTAGTGTTTCTTATCATACATATTTCTAAGCTTAAATAAAAATGAGCAACTGGGTACAATAATGACACCATTTTTTATTACCATCCCTTATGTCAACAACTGCATACCTGGGTGTGTCTAAAGCAGTATAAAAAATTTATTGATGTTGCCTGTATAATGCATTGAATTTGTCATATTTTAAAAAATTGTATCACATAATACAAACTTCAATAATATTTAATGCAGAATAATCAAAGTTCTAAGTTATATATTAAACAAAACAGAACAGAAACAAAACAATCCAGCTGCAAAATACAAGTAAAATGAAACGAACACAGACATGAGCAAAATTCCATATAAAATTTATGAACAAGCTCGGACATGCTTCGGATGATATAAAGGATAAATTCTTATTAGGTGGCAGCACGCATGGAATATAATGGGAATTCGTTAATAAAAAAAATAGCTAAAAAATACCTTAGGTTTTGTTAGATTGTGTTGCTCTAATTACATAAAATGTTTAGCAAAGTCAAACACCATCTACAATAATACCTGATCTAGCTTAAAAAATATGGGGAATTTTTATGAAACACACCAGATTTATGCTGAAAGAAATTTGATCCCATAATAACAGCAAAAATTTAACCAAACATTTATCCACTTACATAAATTAAATACAAATTAAAATAGATTTATTTTGCAAAAATAATTCTTTAAACACATTTCCTACTACAGACTACACGCGGACTTATGCGACGGCAAATGTCGGTGACTTGCTGTTGTAAATGTGTTTGATAGTTAAGCCCGTAATCATAGTCATAAGCCAAGTACAAAATAAGTGTCAGTTTACTTTACGCTGCAAAAATACTTTTTCAGGCAGCCAAAAATTAAGTTTAAATGAAAATTCGTACATGTTATTAAGGATTTCGATAACCGATATGTCAAATTTTCGGTAGTTCTGTTCCTCATTTCTTTGGCTTCCAAATTGTGGAAATTTGCTTAGAAACAAAGAAATCTGTTGGTGTATTTTACGGCCAACATTGTCGGCTTAGTCAGCAAGTTATTGATCGTAGAATTTTGTAAGTGTATTATATTATAAGTAAAAAATCAATGGTTTCATTCATATTCCAGTATTTGAGTTCAGATTTTTTCAATCACAATAACAATTCTTTTTTTTTTTTAATCGAATTGCTGAAATCTTTTCATCAAATCAAAACCTCAACAATATATTGAAAATAATATGTAAGATTACGCTTAAATAACTTTAATATTGTTAAATATACACTGCGCGTCATTTGAATAGACCCCACTCTATGATTACGAAAAATCCTTATCCATAAAAGGCTGTTGCAATAAATTTATATTGTAAAATATTTCAGTTGCCTCACTAATTTTAGTGTTACAGACATCCTGATTATATGCAAATCTGTTACAAAAACATTAAATCCAGCACAAAAATTATGTTTCCACCGACTTAATATGAATCATTATTTTATGTGGGCCTTTCAAGGGCGCGCCGATAAAATATTATATAAAAACTGTTAAATATATTATGAAAAGCAAATGTTAAACATATTATAAAATATATAATTAATAACATGTAAGAAAATATCAAAAGAAAAGGCATCATTCATTTAATTTGAACTTTTAAATTGCTATAAACATTAATTAATTATTATCGGCCCGTAATCATAGTCCAAGCAAAGTATTCTTTAAAAACTTAAGGTCCAGTATTTTGTATAGAAACACTGTCCATGAAGTCTTAGCCACATTTGCATAAACAACATTAAATTATTTTATTTTTTATTTTTAAAAACATTTTGCATACAAAATTTTTTATAAAATAAATTTCAAACGGATTTTAAAGATTATGAATATGGAGGTTAAAGTATACTTTAATTATGAATATGAATCTGGGCCATTGTATTTATTACGGTTGCTGAATCGGCTGGAGAATTTGTGTCTTTTCTCTCGACTGGATTCTAGAGTTGGGTCCAACTTCATCAAACGCTCAGTTTTGCCAAAAACCTCTGATCAAACTTATGTAATTTAAATGGGTTGGACCAAATGGTTTTTGGCAAAACTGAGCGTTTGATGAAGTTTGACCCAACTCTGCTGGATTCCACAACCTAATTTTTTTTAAATTTATTTATTATTTATAATGTTTTCACTGTGAAAGTTAAAACCATAAACATGTTATCTTGCGTTCACACTGCAGATTTCATCAATTCAAGCTTTCACAAACAAGTTGTGCAATAAATTAAATCACAATAAATTAATTTCTCGTAGATTAAATTTCTCATAGTTTAACAAAATTTTTAGTGCAATTTAAAATAGAAATTGTTTTTTATTTAACAAATTAATATTTAAAAATTATTTTATAAAATATCATGCAAATTTTCGTGCATTTTCCAAACATCATCAGATGTTTCGAATATATAACTTGGCAGCACCTAACTTAGCATAGACCATAACAAAACAAACACTAGAATATATTCCATAAAGCCTGTTTTAAGCCAATACAAAAAAGATTTAAAGTTAGCTTTAACAATAAGCCAGGTTTTAATAGTTGGTTTTAACGTTAAAACCAGGGGCCGAATTACCGCATTCGATATCGATCGAAATTTCAATACAATTTATATAGAATTTTGATCGAATGCGGTGATTTGGCTTCTGAATTTGTTAAAACCCTGCCGGTGTGAATATTATTTTAGTATTTCTAATGTCGATTTCTTTTCTAGAAAATAATGCAACATTTTTCACACTTTTTAAGATAAAATGGCAACAATTGCCATTTCAAAATAAGGAATTAATTCCCTCACGAAAAATAATTTCTGTTTTAAAACTTTTCCATACCGCCACTTTTTAGAAAACAACAACTGTAAATATGTTACAAGTTTTCAAAATTTTGTTTTGAAAAAAAAAATGTCTTTTACTTGAAGATTTTCTGATTCATTGAACTTTTCTTTTACAAAAGTTTAGAAATATTGCATTTTGCAGGCAATAATATATTATTATTTAATATTTTTTTATATAATTTTGCAAAAAGTAATTAAAAACTTTATCATTAAAACAATAATGACATTTGAAGGGAATTTAAATGAATATAAAAAATAAATTAATATTGTACTAGAAGCAACTTTGTAACATGTTTCCTAATACAAACTAAAACTATTTTGAAAATGAATATTTTTTTATTAATATAAAAGAATTAAAGAACTAACAACTAAATACATCAAACTAGAAGTCCAATTTTTCATATGTAATAAATTTTTAAATTAAAATCTTTTACTAAGATAATGATAACTAAAGTGTGTAAAAAAAATTGAGGCTTATTTTAAATAATTCCTTTTTATAATAAAATAAATACTAGAAAATAAATAAAAAGAGAGGCAGAGTTTCCTATTAATGCAATTATCTCAGCTAATTAGGCTCAGATTTTTCGATTTACTAAGACAAGCTTTTCCCAAAGAAATAAAGCAGAGATGTTTGCCATGATAAACTGAAGATGGAATTTTTCTTTGTGCAGCAGGGGAAAGCTCGTGTACTCGCATATGAAACTATTTTTATCTCTCAAATAAATCTCTTTTTTCATATTAATATATTTTCAATATTAATATTTGTAACAATATTTATATGAAATCAAACTTAAACAACATCCATTTATTGATTTAGTATAAGAAAATTAAACTATATAAATAAATTATCACAACCAAACTGTGTATATAAAAACCATAATCAATCTACTCTAATAAATTAATTAATAACGACTTCATGTATATTTTTGTGTATAAATGTGTAATAAAAATAATACAAACAAAAATTATTTAAAATAAATAAAATTTAACAGAAAAAAAAATGGGTCATGACACGAGTATTTATTAGAATCTGGGTCTCTGAAATAAATCATCATTCCTTAATATGATCACAGTGAAAAGAGGCCTTCCAAAAAAAAGGTAAAAACGTCCTGGATCTTTTCTAGTACTTTTTACAACACAAGAAGTCCTCGTTTTTGTACCACCTTTTCAGTGAAGCTGAAGTTGGAGTTTTGAAAGTCGTTTCTAATTTTTTTTTTAATTCAATTAGGAAAAGTCGCTTATTACGATTTCTCTGAAGACTCAGGAACGCTGTAGACATTTCCCTGTCATTTGCCAACACTAATTTTATATTTTAAATCAACTGCAGATCATTTAATTATGTGTGGACATTGTTAATAATCGCTTCCTAACGACTCGAATATATAAACTAATTAAAACTTTGGAAGTTGGGAAAAACTACTTCTACAAAAATTTTTTCCAATTTTTTTCACTGGGATTGAAACAGTGTTGTCTACTCAAATTCAAACTCAAATCTCATGCAAAAGACTTAAAGCATATTATATTTAATTATATTAAGCAGATATCTTAAATTTAATTACATTTCGTCTAGAGTAGCGGACGCACAGTGGGGGTTTCAATGCCAAAGATGGGAATTAATACTTGGTATTTTTCCTTGTTTATAATTTGAAATTTTTTTTTCGCTCAATTTTACTTAAAGAGAGCGAAGTTGGGCAAAATAATGACAGAATAGGGGTGAAGGAAACCATAATCTTATAAATAAAGGCTGGACAAATTTGAGGTTAGAAAGTAATTTGCCTTTAAGACATTCTTCTTCTTTGCCAAATTCAGTGTTAATGATATCAATGGAAAGTGGAAACATGGGAATTATTAATAAAATATATTATTGGGCAAATTTCAACCTTTAGCACGTCGGCAGCCGTCCGGTTTTTACACAAGATTTCAAAACACATTTGGCTACAAAGTTTGCCTTATCTCGTCAAATTTCGTCTTTCAGAGTATCAGTTATTCAAATGCCTCCAAAATTGAAGTTTAATTGTTACCTACGGGTTTGTTTCCTCTTCTTTTCCCTTGCAAATCTATCACACTTGAAGACAAAACTAATGCAGCAGCATACAAGTATGAAGTAAGTCTTTTTAATGAACATCAGACATCAAACATTTTTTGCGTGCTATAAACAACAAACGCCACTTGTTGTTATGGTTTGTTTATATTTTTTTCTTCTTAATTTCTTATAAGGAATCTGGTATTATCGGAATAACGGAATTGAAACGCACACAAATGAGCAGAAGCTAAAAAATAATGAGAGCCAAAGAGCAAAAATAAAGTGGATGAATGAGAAAAATCATAACAAATTTTCCGATTTGAAAAACTACAAAAATAATGTCAGTGTTTCGCTGATAGCGAACGCGTGCATAACGTTCAACAAACAAAGCGGAAGCGGAAAGTACAAAATAAAGCCAAATTGTTGAATTAATAATGTGGTATTAATGATATGTATGTCTTGAGACATTTACATACCGCAAAATAAATAAAATATAAAAACCAAAACAATTGTTATATAAAAAGCATTTTTATGGTTCAAAGCATATAAAATATATGGCCAAAAAAAGGTTTCAAAGCTTTTTTCTATAACAATAAAAGCGGAACAAATTTTAATTATCTATCGGTGGAAAAAAGCTAAAATTTTTTATTTTATTAGTTTCATAAATGGAATCATTGTTAAAACAAAAACAATAAATAATTGTTAAAATATATATTGGAGCGTTTGACGGTGTATGTGTTTTGTGATATTCCGCCGGCATTTATCGTTCTGTCTGACTCTTTCCCACAGTGGAAAACAGCATAAAGAGAATCTCCCATTAGCAGTAGGAGTTAACGAGGAGTTTTTGTGTATGTTTAAAAATTCGTGTCATTTACATTCATAATTAATACGCTCTATTTTTCCGTTAACATAAACACCGTTAAAATACTCATGCACTCAAACACATGCACAAACACGAACGCACACTCATACACACCAACACACACGCTCTCAAATACTAACTTGCAAAAGAATAAAAAAGCAGAAATGCACTTATGTTTCACTTTGTGCGCGCCGGAAGTGGTATCCTAACGGTATTTGTGTTGCACAAACGAAACAAAACAAGCAAAAGCGAGCTTCAGTTATAAAATAAGAAGAAAGAAAAAATAGCATAAAACTCATGTCGGCAGTGTTTAACACAGAGAAAATATATAGAAACAATAAAAAGGAAAAAAAATTAATTAACACTCAATATACAGGGTGAGACATCAAGGAGTTTTATTAGAAATTAGACGGGTTTGAATTTTTCTGTTTGTAAATATATGATAAAGAGTTTTAAGATCAGAGTGCTCTTTTCCAATGACTTTCAAGTTTAACTGTTTTTGTAAACGCTAGAGTTTTTGCACAGGCCACCGCACCACCTCTAAGCAAAAACAAAAATTTTAAAAACTGCTGCTAATATAATTAAAGGGGATTACGATCTTCGGTAAGTATTACAAGCAGCCTAATTTTTTTGACAAATTTTATGACTGCTGAGTTTTATTATTATTATTATTACTATTATTATTATTATTATTATTATTATTATTATTATTATTATTATTATTATTATTATTATTATTATTATTATTATTATTACTATTATTATTATTATTATTATTATTATTATTATTATCATTATTATTATTATTATTATTATTATTATTATTATTATTACTATTATTATTATTATTATTTTATTATTAAACTTCTAAATACAAATCTGTTCTTATAAAAATTAACTACCCTGATTAACGATGTCAAAAGAATTTTTAGTTTGTTTGAATTACGCGTGAAATAAAGAAAATTTTTTACTTTTTACTTTAAATGTGATTTTGCAAAAAAAAAAAGGAATTCTTTTGACTGTAATTTTCGTTGGATAATCTGAGCTCCTGTCCCAGAATAAGCACAAGTTTAAAATTTATTATATTTTAGAAGAAAAAAAAATAGAATGCAGGAGGACCGCTCACTACATTAGCCAACAGCATTGACGTATTCAATAAAAAATATATTCACTTCAAAAGAAACACTTATTGACACTCCACCCTGTTACACATACAACAATAACAAAAGGATTCACTCCATTTATAGAATAGCCTGCTGTGCACTGAAAGAGTACAAGAGAAGATTCGTGTGTTTCCAATTGGTTTGAAATCTGGGATGCGAAACAGGGTAAAAACTTGCGCTATCACTTCAAAAAGAATGTGTCCATATGAAACCTTTTTCATAATCGTAATATTATATTTATTTTATTTTTATTGGACCAGCTCTCAGGGCCCTGGCAATGCATTGTGCCGGAATCATTAAGGGAGGTTATAAAGTTGGAAGAGCTGATGAAGAAACATGAGAAGATAGACCATAGATTTCCAAGAAACAAGGCAAAATCAAGATCAATTTAATTTTCAACTTACACTGCAGAACAGAATAGCGCAGTTTTCGAAGGCCACCACACTTTCTCATTTAGTATTCACGTGTATCTTTGTTTGCAATCGGTTATTTTAAGCCTCTCGCTATTCAGTTAATGGGATTGTCCACTTTTTCCAAAAAAAAAAAACACTTTAAGGAGCTCTCTTTTAGCGGCCTCTTAAAACTTTTCATTAAAACTGACAACACACTTCTCCAAAACTATTCTTTTCAGACTCAATTTTGATAGGTTAATTGTTCGAACAGTGTTTTAAATTCACAAGGGCGTGGTAAATATCCCAAATACACAGCAGAGCGGAACAGCTGTCCGAGAAAATAGACTTAATTTTTTAATTAAGATTCCGTTGCTGCTCAAACACATGCTTCACTGAAATGGGTTCGTCTAACCGTATGATTCAGCCAAAAGCACACAGCACTTCGGATTAATTCCCCCTCTTCAATTAAAATAAATTTTATTTGGAATTTGAATTTTTTGTTTAAAAAATAATAATAATTAAAAGGACATTATTGAGAAAATAATCAAACGGCAACTCCGTCCGATACTGATATACTTCTCGTATACTATTTCATAATAAAATTTTTATAAATAAAAACAAATATAAATAAATGACATTTAACTAATTAAAGGCGGTAAGCATAAATACTATGAATGTGTAGCGGTTCTCAAAATCTGATGTTCTGCTCTGATGGCTTAAGTTGGTTACTTTAATTTATATTGACTTTCCCTTGTAATTGGGAACACTTATCACTTCTTGCTGAATTAAACACACAATATTAGCAATAAATAGTGCGATTAATAAATACTTGCATTAGAAATTAATTTTATTTGTTCAAAATATGTGATATGACAGATATTTTTCAACGGATGCCCAATAAGAAACTGCAGCGAAATGCTTCATTTCAAAAATGGGATCTATTTATTTTTTTTGAGCAAATACTGTTTTTATTTATCTACACACGTTGCAAATTGGCTAGTCAAAGCTGAATTTCTATTGCTCGCACAACCCGGTTAGAAGGACTATAAAAATATGCTAGAAGATTAATTACGCTGCTGTGTTTTAATAAAAATCAATTTGAGACGGAATTAGTACTGTGATACGTGTTAGATTTAAAATCTGCTCGGAAAAAAGTTCCAACTTCATCCTTTGATTTATCCCTGGCAAAGGAGTACAGGCTGTTAATGATAATGACGTTGCTGTCGTTGGTTATATTTGGCTTTGATGTTGTTGTTAGCAAAGATGTTGGTAGTGATGCTGATGACGATGATGCTGTTGGTGATGTTTATGATGATGTTATGACGGTTTTTGGGGTCCTTGTTTTCAAAGAGTACTCGTCGTTTGATGTTTGTTTTTGTCTTCGTTTGCTCTTGTTATCCTTTGAGGGAATAATAAAACACGACAACTCTGTGCTCTTTATGCTTTTTGAAAACACAGATTTTTTTCATTTTATTCTCTTTTTTTTTCATCCTTTTACCACACTACTATTTAACAGCTGCAAGACTGTCTGTGGCTGTGTGTTTGTGTCTCTATGTGAGCCAAAGTGTCCTCTTTTTGAAGATAGAGTAGTAAATGTGGGTAGCGAAGGCTTATGAGGCAACGTTAACTCAACCTTTTACACTAACAACAAAACAAATACTCTGTGGGGTATTAAGGACTGAGATCAAACTATTTGTTAAATAATATAAATAAATAAATGCTTTCTGAAAGCATGTACTTCGACTCTTATTGTAGTTACTTGAAAGTTTTAAAATTAATTTAAAAATATAAAAATTTTTAGCAATAGTTTTAGTGATCTTTGGCCTTATATTTAGTGGGATGCCAACTACCAAACCAATGTTAAACCCAAACAACACACAACATCAAACAAAACAAAACAAAACCAAACCAACAAAACTAAAGTTCTTTTGAAATGAGCCAACTACTTCTCTCTTTTCAATACAAACTCACACTTTCTTTTTTTCTTCTCAAAACTTTCAAACGCCTGGTTTTTCCTTTGGCCCAAGCACACGCTCACTTTTTCTCTCCCACTTTTTGGTTTGGCATTCGTTCCACCTCGTCCTTTTCCTTAATGCTTTTTGTTGTTATTTCTGCTGCTGAAAGGACTCTTAGTAACGAGTTAGTTTTCCTTTTTTTTATTTTTTATTATTTAACATACGAGTATGAGAGCACAAACACGGGGAATATGCTTTTAAAACAGCAATTAAAGTACAAGCAACAACATCAAAGCAAAAGGAGAAAAAAATCCTTTTTTCAATTTTTTGTTGTTGTTGTTGTGAAACTACATACGTTTTTATTTTTGTTTGAATAATTGTGTATTTGGTGGACCCTCAAACCCGCTTGGAAACCTCCAGGCTGTGGTGTAATTGGCCACAAACAATGATGAAAAATGTATTTAAAATTACAAATTTGAGATAAAAGGATATGAAACGGATTTGATTAATCTGCTGGTCTTTTATAAATTTAAGCAGTTACTTGCTGTAGATATAATTATACAGCGTGCTTTTTTTAGAGTGTCATGCACTTGTTGTGTACCCAGCAGAATTATTATGCAAATGAAAAAGTATCCTTAAACAAACTCTATCACCATTTCGCTTCCTTAATTCGAGTTTAAGTAGCGTACTTCTTTCCTACGAGGGATTTTCCACTTAGTTAACATTTTCACAACTATTGTAGGTACAAATACAAGCACGTGTACATGCACATGGATGTACTACAACGTATAAAAATAAAAAAGAATTTATTTTAAAAATTCTCTTTGATGTTGCTTTTTCCACAAACTACTCGTATTTAAAGATTAATTCACATCATCATCATCATCATCATCATCATCATCATCAGCAAGAAAGGAAAGATCTGGAAAAAGTTCAACCTGCATGTGCAAATCTTTGTTGACTTTTCTTTTTAGTTTCTATTTCTTTTTCTATTTTTTCTTTTTTTAATTTCTAGTATCATTTTATTTCATATCTTGTCACTTCTTTTAACAAACTATTTGAAACTGAAATTATTCTGTATCAAAAAGAAAATTTCTGTTGTCAAAAAATATTTTAATACTATTAGAGAATAAACAAGATAAAGAACGGTGAAATAATGCAACAAAAAAAAAGGAAACTTAAAAAGCGTTGTATTCTTTGAAATGTTTTGAACTTTGCTGGAGTGCAGGTCAATTAGTTTCAATTAATGCTGCTGGGAATAAGACTTTTATTTGATGTTGCACCGTTTATGGAAATTTTCTGTTTTTTTTTTTCGTTTTAATTAATTATTAATAAGAAACTTAAACTGATACAGACTCCAGAATATGGTAAAACATAATTTCTGCAATTTTTCTTTTTTTCTTTTATAAGTTTCTGATTCATGACCGGCAATTTTCTTGCATTCAATCTTTAATTTGTTGCTTTCAAGTGGAAAATGTTTAATTATTGATTTTGCCGATGCTGTTGCATAAAATAAAAATCAAACAGAAAGAAATTAAAGCCTCAAATGGTGCAACCAAAAAGAATAAAACAAAAAAGAAAGAGGGAGTCAGAGAAGTTTAGAAAAAAACAATCATGTTCAAAGCATGTTTCAACGGGGGCTTTAGAACAACACCAACAACAACAAAAAAAAAAGCAACACACCTGTTTAAGAATTCGTCACGTTTAAAAAATTGTAATTGTAAAAGAAACATAAAGATAAAAGCAAATGTCCTTTGAAGCACACTTAAGATAAAAGGAAAACTGCAACTACACGAGCGTGGAGAGTCAACGCGATTTAGCATAAAATTGGGGAGAGATATAGATGGGAATATACATATAGAAAAGACATTATAAACGTAGATGAATGAGGATGAGCACATGTTTTACACTCTGGCGATTGTCTATTAACATGTCGACTACAAATAGAAAAGTCAGGAACTGGCTAAAGAATAGACTGAAATCAGACATGGACTGGACACAAATTTGACATAAACTAGACTACGAATTGAGATTTGAGTTAGACTTAAAAGGGGCTATACTAGACATGGACCACACATTGTTCAGATATAATTGACCAAAACATAGAATTAGACTAGACATTAGGGTATTCAATCGGTTAACCGATTACTTATCCCATTAACTCTTCGATTAATTTAAAAACTTGATATTTTCGATTAACTACTAAAATAGGTGTGCTTCGACCGATTAATCGATTAACCGCGCAAACAAAATTTGGTACTTTTAAGGAGTTTTCCCATATTTTCGCTGTAGTTAGTTACTTGTTCCATCTCATACATATAAAAAGTATGTGTTGTAAACCTACAAAAAATTTAAACGTGGCTATAAAAAGCTCTTCGTAAAGATCGCCAGCATCTAAGCGAATAACAAAATATTTAAAAGAGAATTATATTTAAAGAGAGACGTGTTCAGGTTTTAAGAAATTAGAAATTATGTTTTTTATAGGCTGTTCAGTAACAAGTCGAGAACGAATAGCGTTTCCTTTGCTGGAAAACATGTGAAATTTTTTCAATTCTTTTCTTAAAAGTGGCAGTTTGGAGGAGTTTTAAAACCGAAATTACTTTTTGTAAGAGATGTAGGATTAATTTCTAATAAATTCATTAATTTGATATATCGAGAGTTGACATTTTCGGTTAAAAAGTGTAAAAAATGTTGCACTTTTTTTTAGAAAAGAAATCAATTAAATCTATTTTATATATATTTTTATAGTTAGAAATTAAGGAACTTCTAAAAACATTTTATTAATCGATTAACCCTATAAAGCAAGATCTCGACAATTTGAACGAGCGGTTAATCGATCAAATCAAAAACCTTAATAATTGACCTAATAGATATTCGCATAGACTGGTTATTAGAATAATGAACTAATCGTGGCTCTGCCTTATTCGATTATTATTTCGAATACATAATCTAATAATTACCCTTATCGTGTTTGGCGTATTCGCCTTCAAAATTCGACAATTTGTAATCTATTACAAAAAGCAAAAGTTTTATTTAATCTGTTACAATGTGTCGTATTTAAAGATGAAAAGCGACAAACACGATAAGGGTGAATATCTCGAATAAGAATAATCGGTTAATGTAGGATTATTCGGTTAACCGATTAATAATTTTTTTTTTAAATTATTAATTTAAATATATTAAAACACACATCATTTATTGGAATATTGTTAGTAAAATTACAAGGAATTTCATTGCGTTTGTCAATTCGGCTAGAGAATTTTTACTAAAGAAAAATGGTGTATTTTTTTTTAACTTTTGCAAAATATCGAGTCAATTTGTCATTCGTAATAAGGGCCAATAGCATAAAATAAACAACAACTTGTGTAATAAGTCCATAAAAATAGGAATTGACAATAATATACGAGGCCTGTTCAAAATACAAAGAAAGTTTAATAAAAAAAATTTTATTTATTCACTTATTTTCACTTTGTCGCCTTAAAAAGTGTTTTTTCACAGCAGCTCTGATAAGATATTTTTAGTATGTCCTTAAGATCTCTCAGCGATGCGGTTCTTATCACCTTAATGAACGAAAAATGCTGCTCTTTTAAAAGTCTCTTTAATCTTTTAATAATGCAGTGCAGTGTTGGACTTAAAAATTATTTTTCTGATCGAAGTTCAGGACTTTTGGAACGAACTTCTTTGCTACACTCTTCCTATAGAAAATATCCGATAATATTAGATGTCCTGAGCCAATCGATATGATTGCTTTTTCAACAGCTTTTCTAGCAGTGATTCTACGATTCCACACAACAATTTTTTTCATTTCATACACACTTTCACCGCTGGTGAATCAGTTAAATGTGAACTTATAAAAACCTTAAAATAGTTTCACAGGCAGAGAGCCTCATATTTTTTTATTATTCTAAAATTTCGTTACAAACTTTTTTAACAATTTGAATTTTTTATTTTCTTTTTTTAGCTGAAGGAAATGTGAACTAAATTAATAATTTAAAAACCAGCCCACAACATTTACAAATAAATTACTCAAAAAGCAAGAAAGAAAAAAAAGAACAAGTGCCATAAAAACCTCCAACAAAAAAAAACAACATCCACAAATTATGAATGAGACAATTAAAAGTAATAAAAATTAATTAAAAATCCACGCTGAAAAAAAAAGCCGCTAATGAATTAAAACTATTTATAACAAAAAGGAAATAAAGGAAAAGTTGCAGCACAAAATAAAACAAATAAATACTTTAGTAAAAAACAGAAAATAAAGAAGACAAACCTAAAATAATGCTGACAAACAGACGCGCTTATCAGCTAAAAATAATTAACAAATTGTATCAGTAGAATATTTTAAATAATAAAACTTGTTCCCACTGATTGGGAATTAATGAAACGAAAAAAAAAGTTGGAAAAATGCAGAAATTACACTTAAAAACAACTATCACGTCCTCCTCATCGACGCTGGGTAATCTTCCGCTACTGATAGTCGGCCTGGCAATGTTGTTGTCATTAATGCCTTCGGTGACATCCGTTCGCCATATTGATAATGATGAATACAATTATAATGATGACAGCGAGCTTGGCATGAGTCGTAATGGTGGCGGTGGCGGTGGTGGTGGCAGTGTCAGTGGCAAAACAATAAGTGTAAATCAAGAACAGCAACACTTGAAACAGCAGCAGCGACAACAACAACATCAACCTGAACAGCAACACAAATTTTTAAGTCGGCACAGCAATAAACCAACCAATCGCCGACAAAATGAATCACAACATTGGAAGCGTTTTAATAAGCAATACTATTCCAATAATAATAACAACAACAACAATTACAACAAACATAATTTATATAATAACAACAACAAACTATCAATGGCTCTTACAAAATATCAAAGCAGCGAAACTCAATATGCCGACGATGAAGAAGACACTGATAATAATTATCATTCCATAGACAATAATGATTCGGATGATGATGCTGACGATGATAATGGGGATGATGTTGATGTTAATGACAATAACAACAATAATGATATGGATGAATCTATGGATTCCAGAATGTCTACAGATGTTAAACAGCATACACATCCTCCGTATGGTGAGTTTTGATTTTGAAAAAAAAAATTGATATTCTCTTTCAGGGTAAAATTAAAATATTGGATTTTTTCTAAAACTATTCACCTACAAAATAGTGAATGTCTGTGATTAGTGTTTTGTTTAACCTAAAGGTTATCGCGAAACTGTAAATGTCTATATAGAAATAGGTGTTTCTTTATGCTGATCTAGCGCATACACTATCAACACTGTTCCACCTGTCTACAGTTCCGGCACAATTAATTTTATGAGTGCCGGCTCTTGTTAAATGAGAAAAATCTTGCCGGCTTCCCGCCCCTGAGAAAAATTATATCTGGTCAATGATATTTCATATATTATTTGGTTTATTTTACTATTTTATTGTTTGTATTTTATTTGAATTCTACTTTGTTTTTTATTAAACAACTCAATTATTTTAATGAGTTAATTTTCATTTAATATTAAGTAAAACAATTTTATATTATTGTGAATTAATTTTGAATTTATTATGGCTGTAAAATATAATTATTTATGGCAATACCGTAAAGATTGCGTGAGGTTACAACGGGACCTCCTTTCGATCAGGCAATTGTATATAAAATTTATTACAGGAAGTGAAAACAAAATAAATTTCTGTTCTTCTGATATAAATTACACTGAAAACATTTTTCTTTATACGATCTTTTAATGTTTCTATGTTGGTAGCGCTGCTTCATTTTGAAAAAGGGTATCTTACACAATTTTTAAAAACGAAATTCAATTTATAGCAATAAATTAAGCTTATTATTAATGTTGGCAGCACTGTTTCCAAATTTTTTTGCAAATAATACTACAGTGATATATTGAGTTTGAGCACTATAAACCCCAAACACTCCTAGTTTTTTAATGAGCTCTCAGCTAGTGTTGCTGAGACTGTCCGTCAGTCCGATGGTTCACCCAATATGGAGACTCTCAGTGCTTTTCGCAAGAAAATAAATTGATTCGAAAGTTATTTACTTTCTTCCAATTTAAGCCCCACAAAAAGGCGAATTCAAAAGAGGAGAAAGAGGTTCGGCGAATGAAATTTGAATCATTATGAAGTTTGTACGATATTCAAATCTAAATGAGGTTCCAAATAAAACCAACAACAAAACAAAAAAAAAAACTAAATTAATTTTATCTCAACGACCTGCTTTCGAGCAGGCAAAGTTGAGTGAAATTTACTAGAGCAAATGAAAAGATAATCAAGTTTAAAGTTGATTTAAATTATATCACAAACATCTTAATTATTTTAATGTTGGTAGCACTGTTTCGTTTATTAAGCCAACCAGTATTGCAATTCTGTTACTACAATAGTCGTATTACGACGAAGATTCTGAGTGTTTTCCGCAGATAAGCAAATCGCATTGTATTGTGTTAAATAAATATAAACTGATACAATTCTCGTATACTATTTCATAGCAACAGTTGAAAGTTGACTGAAATGTAATTTCAAATATTCTTTGTAAAATAAAAATCTTGGAAGCCTCTTTACATAAATTCTTGTGGCCTTATCGCTCGAACTGAGCATGAAAATGTGCAAAAAAAAACTATAATAAATAAATAAATATTTTGCAAACAATCGTTATCAGTAAAGAGGCAATTTAATTGTACTGAAACAAAAAAACCAAAGAAAACAAACAGTCGTAGTTGATTAAATGAAATATTGCAGACATGAAAATAAGTTGCAATTGACACGATCCAATTCGAATAGAGGCCACGTCTTTACATACTCTTATAAAGGGTGTTTTTTTTTATATAGAGGTATAAAATTTCAAGTTGGAAGAACTTTTTAAACTGGAGGCAGCTTTTTCACAACATGAATAACAACCATCATAATTATAAAGCAAGGAGGTACCTGCATCCAAAAATAGGTTTTTTTTAGATCTTAATTAACATCTTTTGAAGACCCGAAAAAAGCATTTAAAAAGTTATTTTTATTTTTACGAAGTCCCCCACTGTGCACCGCCTGGATATACACGCTTCAATTTAATAGTTTCAACTACATTCCTGTACCTTGTCTGTCTGCTACTTTTATATTATTTTTATGTTTATTTAAATATATTTTTTTTAATAATATTTCCAAACACACGGCAACATAAACGTTTCTTTATTTTCACACGCGTTTTGTTTACAAACACCATCATCATCATCATCATCGTCAAGTGCAACACAAACAACAAAATTTGTATACAATTAAAATTGTGGCCATTTATTAAGCAATTAAAAGTACAAATTAACAACAATAATAATCATTTAAAAAATTATTAACATGAAAAAGAAAACGTGGAGCAGTCAGTAATAGGGAAGAGCATGGGTATGCAAGAGTTTTTATATGAAAATATTTAAGATACAATAAAAAGAGTTGTATATTCAATGAGTTGAATAGATTTCTATCTATAAAATTTAGTGAGAAAATTTCAATTTATTAACGCTTGAGGGGGGAGTCCTGTGTGGTGGATGCCATGTAATTTAATTATTTATATACACTTTTGCAATTACGGGCTCATATTTTATGACTTTCCAGACTTATTTCTTGTGGTACGACGAACATTTTGGAATTGTATACCAGGAGTGTCATACATATTTCGGGAATTGGCAATGCTAGTGACAGTATCTAAAGTCTGGCAACACCATTATAAACTTTGACATTTTTACAAACAAAGGAAATTTTAAAAGGGTTTCACAACTTTTGTTGACGACGATAAAGAAACATTAAAAATCTCAGTATATCGCTGGTGTAATGAATTCATTCGTGGTGTTAGTTCGATAGCTGACGAATTTTGTGAGGATCGTCCAATAAAGTGCATGATCTATTAATTCAAGATCGCAAGGTGCCATATTGTGAGACGGTGGTATTCTTGCAGATCAGCAACACTTCGTTGTAAAAGATAAAAGGCTTCCGTTGTACATCCATGGATGTAACGATTGCCCGATCCACAAGGAGTATATTTTGATATTCCCAATAGAAAATCCATTCCAGTGATAATCACATCATCTTCGCCCACAAATAAATTGATGGCGTCTAATGGCCAGTGAATTATTTTCAGAACTATTAATTAAATTCATTTACAACAAATTCTTTGGAACAATTCCAAAATTGACGACCAGCTATTGAATGTAACTTCAGCTTAAACTCTTCACATTAAACAATTCTTCCCCTTTTTATTGTTGGCAACTTTCGTGAATATTTTGTAAGTCTGGCCAGTACTTTCTTGCATATTAAACTCTTCTCTAATTCAATTAGTATTCATAAAATACTTGTTTAATAAAAACAAAAATTCCTATTAATTGGAAAAATCGCATAAAATACAACAACAAAACATGGCCACATATAAAAAAAAACCATACAAATGCCCATAAACAACGTGCTAAGAAATTATTATAATTTTAATTTTAATACTTATTTTTATGTAGAAAAAAACATATTTAATATTATTTTAAACTTAATTCCATAAATATGCAGGGGAGGAAAACCAGACAGAAAGACAGAGAGACAGACAGATGTATTTGATGTTGGGAAGATCACAAAAATGGTAGATTTCTTTTGGCTTGACTGACTACCAGTCAGTTAGTTTAGCTGGTATAAACTTTATTAGAATATTAATTATAATTCTTTGTATCAAATATAAACGTTGTTGTTTATTAGATCTTTTAAGTGCACAAGATATTTATTTTATCATGAAGTACACGCAAAGCAACTCCTTTTCTAAGATAATTTTTCTCCTTTTTTTTTGCTCGGCACAATACGGAAAACTTTTTTTATTTATTTCTTTACATTTTGACAGGTGCATAAATCATTTAAAAGCATAAGTTACGTTTGACATTTATACACTGTCATTGTGTCAATGTAATTAGTGAAAATGTCAACAGAAAGGAAAAATATTTTTTTTAAAATAAACTCTTTTTTCTTTGCTGCTGCACTTTAAAGAGAATTGTGAATGAATGAAAGTTTTTCTTTAGTAAAATCTACATGTGAAATGCTTAAGTGGTAAATATTCTAATATGCTGCAGTTAGTAAATGTTTTTGTTTTAATTAACACTATGGGCTGGAGTTGACGCAACTTGGAACAGAGTTATTTAATAGATTTTTTTCATTAAGTAAAAATTTTTATAAAATGCATGTAAAACGATGGAACCTAAAGGCCATTTTCTGTAACTTCCCGCCAATTTTAACTACGAAGCCATTGTAACCAGGTTTTTGTGCTATTCTATGCCTTTTTGCTCTTAGAGCGAAATTCCCGAATCAACCGATTCCCATGTGATAAGAGATGTACTATTCGTTTAGTATAAAAGAGTCGAGAACACTAACTAATTGTATATATAACTTGGGAAGTTGTAAAACAATTACTTTTTTCGATTTCTTTTCGTTCACAATATCTCACGACTGGATTAATAGATTTTGATCCGATGTGCAGTGGCCGATTTGGTTTCTTAATCTTGGGAGCTGATTTCTGGTAGTGATCGGTAAGGCAATTTAAAAGTTATTTAAAAAAAAAAACACTTTAAACAATGTTTTTTTTTATATTTTTTAAAATTTCCTGAAATCTACCGGTTCGATTCGGTTTAAGTTCACAGTATATCTAAGTTCAGTAGAACCTCTTATAAAGCCATCAGTTTGGTTGAAATCTTCAAGTCGTTCCCAAGTTATAAAGAGTGTTTTTTATAGAGTGATACAAGTTTAAATCACTGAAACGGTCCTTATTGGATAGAAAATTTCATGACATTAATGTTTAAATATGATCTCGGCCTTGTGGCTGCCACGGCTGGCGCGTACAAGGCGCAATCTGGAACACCAATTTTCACAAACGGTAAAATGATCGTTTTTGAAGACATATGGGCCAATGACTCCGCCAGCCCATAAAACGCACCAAAAAGTAATTTTCTGTGGATGTAATAGTGTTTCGACAAAAGCTTCTGAAATCTCCTCACTCCAAATGCGAAAATTTTTTAATGTAAAAATTTTATATGATTGCAACTAAAAATTTTTGGATCGCTTAAATATTTCTTAAAATTTAAATCCATCAGCATAATTTTACACCATTTGTAAGAATTATTCATGCTTTTCTGTAGTTAAAATTGAACAGAGCAATTTTTAATAAGAGTTTAACACTTTAAAAAAAAAATATTTCGCCTTGAATTATATCAACAAGAATAAATCGATGATTTGGCGACAAAGAAACACCAAAAACCCCAGTATATCATCGCTGGTACAGTGAATTCATCGTGTTCGTAATTCAACCGCCAACGAATTATTCAAGTCGTTTAATACGAATTTAAAAAAATTTTATTTAAAAAAATTCATTTCTAGCGGATTCATAAAAACATGATTCCGTTTTGTTTACAACTAAAGACACTTTTAATTAAACTCACTGGGATAGGGACGGCTGTTTGATTGTGCGAAATAAAAACTAAATAATAACTTTTATGGTAAGAATTTGGGAAAAGGTTTTATAATGTGCATATCTACATTAAAATATCTTTTAATTCATATATTTTTCATCAACAATGGTGAACGATAAGATGCTGAAGAAAGTAACACAAAAATATGTATGATGTTATATATTTAAATTGGCAAGACAGTTATATAATAGGATTTATGTGATTGAAGCCTCTAGCCGAAAGTTCCGGCTAATCGACATTTCTTAATAACGAAGATGCAGTACTGGTCGACAGCAATTGCCACTATCATGTACTAAACAGCGCCTTGCAACACAAACGGCTGGGTGCCAGTTCTGTTTAAGGAAAGGAAAAGGATACGGCATCACAACCAATGACAATATTAATTTGAAAGATGCCAATATTGTTCGCTACATTCTCTGATAGTGACTAATAATAGTTTTTCTAAAATAAATAAACGGTAGCTGAATATTTTCAGTAACTATCCCCACTGTGCTGAACCTTTCAAAGCCTTTCAAATGTTATATGAGAAAGCTACCAGCCGTGCATTTCATTTTCCTAACGTTGCTTTTAGTTAATATTGTTCAGTGCGGCGGTTTTGGCGCTTTTCTCTTGTGCAGATGCTTGTTAACCGTTTGTTTCTTACGTTTTTGTTTTATATTTCACTTTGACAGTTTATAATTTTTTTAAATCTTTCAACCCCAGCCGCAACTTTTAAAATACACTCTCAACTCGACTTCGATATATATTTATTATTTTTGCAATACAAGTGATTCGTGGGTTCTTTTGTGGTTGACATCACTGGCCTTGTTTGTAGTCTCTTGTTTGCCGTTTTTTATTTACATTCTCTTGTTTAATTTTCCTGTTGCACATAAAGTTACTTTAGATTTTTTTTTTTATACAAAATATTTCAAAGTAAAAAACATTTATGAGTTTTTGTTTTATAAAAGAATATTTTTGGCATGTCTAAAAGTTCGTTATCAAAGCAGTGCATAAGTTGTTAGGAAAAATGTTAGAACGCATGGTTTTTTAGAGGCGCATATTTCACTCACTATTGAGGGCCAGAAAAATTCAACTCTATATTCATGACTGGACTATATATGAGATCGAACAGATTGTTACTTTCGTCACAACTGAGAGATTACTTTCGTCATATCTGTTGGGCATAATCGAATGTGACAGTAGTACGCTGTGGATATATTTTGCTTAAACTAAGAACATGTTGGAATATTTCAGTTCTCCGATTTTTAAATATTATTCCAAAACTTTATAAATAAATCAATACACGATATTCACACTTCTTCCACAGTGTTGATGGCGAACCAGTTTTTCTTTGCCGAGAAAACAATCACATTTTAAACACCCTCATCTTAAATAAAAATAAAAATAAATTTTAAACAACACATGTTTGTCATGTCAAGAAGCCCCATGACAAATGTCTCAACTAAATCCCGCCAAGCTAATGATGACAAAAGCATATGATAATAATGATGGCAATGAACATGATGATAAAGACTATTATGAGCATGAAATACAGACTACAATTAGTTGCCAGGCAACAACTAAAGTTCAAACACAAGCAGCAGACCTTGTAAAAATTTTGTCACTTCTTCTCATGGTTCAGCGGAAAATGTACAAAAAATTTAAAATATACTTAAATCCTTTGGAGAATAAAACAAACAATCAGCCATGCCACGCATAATTCCCATCATCATCATTATCATCATCATCGTCTTGTTCCAACATTCTTCTGGTTCATATCAAAAACCACTCATTAATTAAGTGTGTAATTCTTTTACGTGTTATAAAAGAGTATGTAGCAGCAAGTGTGCAACATAAGTCTGTATGTTGCAACATGCAGCAACATCTGAGAGTGTAATTTTGCTCCCTTTTAAATAAAAGAATGAATATCTTTAATATGAAAAAATTATTTATGCATGTAGGCAGCATGCGAGTGTATGTGTGTACAAAATCTGCTACAACAAGAAAAAAAACAAGCAACTTTCTTTTGATGTCTACTTAAAGAGTTGCTTGTTACGTTGCATCCACATGAGGGTGTTTGCTTTTTATTATTTTTTATTTTTTTGTAGACTTTTTTCAATTTGCCTCTTGTTACTCTACAATGATTAAATATGATTTAATGTGGTATAAATTTTGTAAATTACAAGGAAAATGAAAACTCGCAACTATGACACCGCATAAAAATAAATTTAGTGAAGAAAATGTCTGGCAAACAACTGACGTAAAGCATTTTATTAATCTTTTCTTTTCGAAAATAGATTAATAAGGAAATTTATTTTATTATGACTTTTTTCGAAATGCTAAATAGCAGCCTTAATTAACAATTACATTTCATTTTTAGATGAAAGGAACTGTACTATTTTTAATTATTCCGATACAATATTAAGAAATAAGAGAAAGTATTTGATCTTTAAATTTACAAAAGAGAAGCTGACTAATACACAGGTAATTGAGTATTAACTTCTTTGGGAAATTTTCAAATATGAAATGGGTAAATATTTCCTATCAACACTTTTTATTAACGAGACCTCTCAGGGAATGAGCCGGAACTCTGAAAAGGAAAAGATATTTTTTAGGCGTTAGATGAAAATAGAGAGAAGTCCTTGTAGTCTTGGTCGACGAAAGTTGTACTACAGCAACGACCAACAATATTGTCAACTACTGTCAGCAAGCAATATTTATTGAGTGGTGATAGACTTTCAGCATTGGATCAGAAGGACAGCCATTAACACATTCCAGCACTACCATAGATCACAAAAATTCACTCCCACATCCGCGACTAAGTGCAGGATCGCACACGGGGTCTTCGTCTTGGTAGTCTACTACCGCCAACAGCAAAAATAAAACACCCACTTCTTTTAAAAGACAAAATTATTGGTTTTAAACATGCGATCCAAGTCAATACAGTTCAAATAACATGGGAGTAGAAAGTCCCATGACAGCTATTTGCCCAACCGTTCTGTTTCATTTTATTTCGAGGGTTCAGCTATAAACTTTATTTTAGGAAATATTATGCTGCGCATTGAAGCATCTCCAAGGCTTGTTATGAAAAATTATTTATGTTATGAGTTTCTTCAAAAAAATACCTTTTAAATCATATATGCTGCAACAATATTGGCGGGCTTTACAATACTTAAAAGTGTACCACACAATAGGCACACAAAATTATATGTCGTATATATTTACAATAGTTTGCTCCACTAGAGAATTTTTCTACAATATTGACAAATCAGGTCGTAAAAAAGTTTATGCCAGCACTGTCACGATAGATCAGCTCTATAGTAAAATTGGGTAAAAAATAACAATAAGCATAAAAGAACCCTACTGAAGGTGGCATCGATGGACCCTGATTAATTCTAGAATTTTTAAAACTTTTTTTTCAAACGATGATACAATCAATAAAAGAAAAAAGATATCCAATAAAAACTCGACCATATTTTATTGCTTATAGAACAATGAATGAGGGCCGCCTTTGAGGCGCAATGAAACGATAAATACCACTCTCCCTGTACAACTGAAATGTCACAATTATTTTCACATTTCCAGACATGCGAGTGCATACGAATGAAATAGAAATTTTGAAAATGGAAGATTGAAACAATTTCGTTCGCTTTTCATCACCTCCAATTTAACAACTATAACAGCAGCAGTAAAACTCATTTATTATTTACCAGACATTAATAAAGCATCGCTTTGATCTTTCTCCATGGAAATTATCATTTTAATATATTCGAAAATGTCATCATTATGAAACTTTAACACAGAAACGCACCGACACCAAAACAGATACAAATTTATAATTATGATTCCCTGTAGACTTATAAAATTTTGTCTTCTTTTTTAGTTTTTTTTATAAAAATAAACTTAGAAAACATTAACAAAATACAAACAGCTGTCATCAACACTTGTCATCTGTCATACAAAGTACTCATATTTGTCAAAAAAAAAAAAGAGAAAAAAAATCCCAACACTTCTCTTTACAACTACAATGTTGCCGGGCACTTGGCAGCAACAACAAACGCATTTAATAATTTTATGTAAAATTTAGTTTCTAATTTCATATTTGAATTGCGCACTTCTTTGTTCTTTTCTGCTCAAACATTAATTTCAAATTAGCTGTCATTGAGTTGATTATTTTTATGTAAATAAAACTAAAACATTATGATGATTGTTAATTTATAAACAGAATTTTTAAATACAGCATATTTAATATTTATGCTTTTTTGAAAGCATTTTTTTATGACTTTTTAATGCCGCCATTTGCTTCTCTATTCTCAAATCGTTTGTTAATAATGTGGCGCATTTGGAAAATTCGAATTTCAACTGTCATATTTAATAAATTGGGAAAAATTTATTCAAATTTTAATTCCTTTTATTGGTGGTAAAATTAATAAAAAAAATCTTACAAATTAATTGTTTATGTGCATCGCACAGACAAGCGTTAATTTGTGGTGGTTCATGAAAATATTAACAATATGAAATCTATTTTTGCATCACAATAAATTTACGATTAAATTAAAGAAACATTTGAATAAAATATATATCATATCTATAAACATTTAACAGAACAACTGCTGGGTTTGAGATAACAAATTTTCCTAAAAAAATTTTTTTTTCTTTCAATAAAAATATTTTCTAATGCGGGTCACTCTTCCACAAGCATATTAGCCATGTTTAAAAAAGATATTATGTTCCAAGCTATTTAATAGTGCTGATAACCAAATATATACATGAGTGCTGATGATGCATATGTAGCGGATTCCCAAAACAGTGCAATGCTACTTTCATGTTAGTTTGGATAATTAAATTATTCACTTTTATTCCACTTGTAGTCATCGTGACAAAAGGATGTTGTTAAAGTTTTAATTTCAAGAAATTTTCAGTGCTTTCATGTTGCCAAAATAAATTGCTCGATTTGAAGCAACTTGTGGCCAACTTAATGCATTCAACAGAAAATAAAAATTGCATGCACGTTTAAAAGAAATTTCGCTCGGTTTTAAATTGGACATATTTTTTATATAAAAATAAAGCCTATTAACCCTAGATGGTTACTCTTCATTTTTGCACATTAAGTTAACTCTTCCTTGACGCACAATTTTTGAAAACAATTCTAGCTAAACAATTTTTAAAGTTAAAAATAAACAAAATTATTTCAAAATATAATTTAAATAATAAGAATTAAAAAAAAAAACAAGGTCAAATAAAATACAAAAATAATTGCATTTTAAAATAAATAATAATAAAATTAAAATATAACATAAAAACTTTTTTCTCTCTTAAATATGAACAAACATAAAAAAATTGTATGATAAAAGGTAAATGAGCTTCATCACTTCGACGAACAGTAGCCATCCAGGGTTAAAGACACAAATTAGCAATGAATCATTTTTCATAACAATAACAAAATATCATGTCTTCTACATATTTAGAAACAACAACAAAAGTGATACACAAAATTTTTGTCGTTGGGCGCTCATTATTCTTATCAAAGACATTTTATTTCTGTTTGATGCGAAAAAAATTTACATTTTTTTTTAAATATAAATTCACAATTTCTTTTGTAATCCCTCAAAGTTTTGTTTTCTTAGATCTTTGCCGAAACACAAAAGCAACTGCAAATAAATGCAAAGCAAAAAAGAAAAATTTTAAATAAACAGCCTCTCAAAAGTAGAATAAGATTTGCTACATTCTTAACTTCAGTTTCATTTTGTTTGATGTCATTATGTCAAATTCAAAAGAATTTTCAATTCCTCATTCTTAGATCCATTTCACATTGTTTTCCTAGCAGCGTGCTTGTTGTTCATGTACTCCATGTACTCGCGTACAAGTATTTTATTTATACTCGCATTGTTTGTTGCTTAATTTCAAAATCTATTTTCGTATTTTATTCAAATAATCTTGTTGTCCCTATTTTCTTCAGCTAACAAGTCATCAGCATTTAAATAAATTGTGTGAGGTTTTTATTAAAAATGTATCTTTTATTAGAAGCCAAAAATTCTGTGTGTGTGTGTGTCTTGCATATGAAAAAGCTTTTTCTATGGCTGATTTTTATTAAGTGTCAAACGAAATAAATTTTGCGTTAAATTAGTTTTCTTTCATTTCAGTCTTTTGGTTAAAATTTTTTTCAAAAGCAAAACAATTCCATTTCTAATTTGGTGGTTTCTTGAAGTCATAAAATTTTAATTAGCATAGTTTCAACACATTAACCTCTGGAAAAGTATATGTGCAACTAACTATTGACTTATATATCCCAAGAAAAATTTTTATTTGGCTATTTCTTTTGAAAATCAAAATTTATGGAAACAATAATTCGCCGAATTTGTTCCTAAAGACTGTGTTGGAGATCTAGTGGTAAAACAACAGCAGAGAGTAATAAATTGGAGTATCGTTTTACTCGCTATAAAAAGAAAAATGTGGACAATGTGGACGATCCGGCGGTACTTTAATCTAGAAATATCGATTGACAGAAACTTAAATTATTAACCACTTCGATACTAAATAATTGATACCTCGTCATACGTTTTAAAGTAGGAAAAAGAAGAGTCTTTCTCTAGATAGAGAAGATATTGAAAGTGTAGCGGCTTTCAAAAACAGCTGTTCTGCTCTGCTGTAAAAGTTCAATGTTTAAAAACTGATGTTGACTTTCCCTTGTGCTTTGGAATATTTTTCATGTCTTTCTGTATTAAAACAGTTTACGAACAATTAGCCTATAAAATTAAATTTAATAAAATTTAAAAAAATAAGATTTTTTGCTACAACAACAAATATTTATGTTGGTGACTTTTCGACTGCAGTTTTTAAATTTTTAACCTATTTTTACAAGGTCATAATGCCTTTAATGATTTAATAGTTTGGCAGCACTGGTCACACTATTGATCTTTGTAATAATAATTAGCGATCTGTTTTATTTTTAAGAAAAAAAAACTTCATAGTTAATATAACAGTAGACGAAACGTACCACTGAGGCGCTAAATTAGTTCCTATTTTTTCTATTATACAGAAGTGCATTAACTTGAACCACTGGAACTGTCGAATTTCCACAAAACAAAAGGATCAGTGGGATCACAAATTTAATACGAAACTTTGCAAAAATAATAATTAAATATCAAAGCCACGTACGAAGTCCCTTAAGAGTTTCCTTTGCATTTGGGCAAGTGTTTATTATTTATTCACACCCCCTCTCCTACTTAAAAAGTTTTCATCGTTCTTCCCACTGCCTTAATTCATTGCAAAACTTGTGTTTGTATAAACAACAACAGATACAAGTATCATTTTAAATTGAATTTAATGAGAATTTATTATTCTCGACTGTCAACCATCTAAGACAATAAATAATCAAAAAAGAAAAAACTTTTATTTAAACTGAAAATAAGATGAATTTGTCATATTTAAATATTAATTTCTTTGGTGGGCTCTGCTTGTTAATTTTTATAAAAATTCTTTTTGTTTTATATTTTTCAATTTTAAAATGCTGGCGCCTGCATGAATGTACGAGTATTAAGTTCAATTATGGAAAGCTACACCAAACAACAAAAGCAACAACAACAACAACAAAAACTACATAAAAGCATCTTTGAAACAGCTCAAACGACTACTAAAACCACCCTTGAGAAGAATATAAAAAACAAATATTTCTGAGTTGGTTGGGTTTTATTTTACCAAAATGTATTTATTGCATGTATTTATTTGTATGATTTGGCATGCAGACTATATAAATTTCTTTTATGAAATTCAACACTTTTAATTAAAATTTCTATAACACTTTACATAAAGCGAACTATGAAGAAGCATTTATTTCAAACACACACTCGTTGTGCAAGACCTCAGTTATCGATTATATAATGCGATTACTTGGCTGAAAGGAAAGGTATTCGGAGTGTGTGCGAGTACATGTGTAGGCTTTTGTTTTGCTTGTTTAATGATCGAGAAGAAAAACAATTTTCCTATTTGCAAATTTCCTTTAAAGCAAAGCGCTTTATTTTAATTGTTTTCTTTTGAGGGAAAGAATATATCACAAGTGTTTCGAAGGATACAACAACCGAGTATGGACTCTTTAAAACAAATAAGAGATTTTTAATAAATTAGAGCTGAATATGTTTAATATTCCTTGCGTTCATTAGCCGTATTTCGTAGAAAAGACTAACACATTTTGGAGCACACCAGCTACACTTGTAACGCAGTTTTATTTACAAAAAGGACAATTGAAATAACGTGTTTTAAATACTTGATTCATTTCATTTTCCAAATCCATTACAAATTATATTCTGATTTAATGAAGAGATTAGTAGCGCAGTAAATCACAGGATAAAGTAGGAATCGATGCCAGTTAAGGTTGATGAGCTAAAAGGTACAGGGCGAAATCACTATCTTTGTCGACAGTTTGGCAGCACTTAAAACTTCCCTTCCTCTACTTTAGTTGAGTAGGACTGTCTTTATTATGAACCCGTTTTATGTGGCATCGGTAGACACACTGCTGGTTACTAGTATGAGCTGCATCCTTCAGCATTTTTTTTAAAGGATTAATACATTTGCAGGGTCGCTACATATTTTAAAGATGCTGGGCTCGATACCGCATCCAATCATGAATAATTGTCGGCCTGTTTTGATGACGATTTTACAGCGATAAACACTATCCTTCGTGGGTATTGAAGTAAAAATCAAAACGGCTACAATTTATGTCTGTTCTCATCTCACTCCTTATAGCCTGTTCTCTGAATATTATTTCCTTCTCTTTATAATTCTGGCACAATGCATTTGAAGAGTAGGGATCATCCCCTGAGTGCGAAAAAAAATTAAATAAAAAGTCTAACCTTATCTAAAGTGAGAATACAACTTGGGTCCAATAAAATTCCCACACCCAGATGGTGATAGGACAAAGGAGATCCTAACATTGAGTAGGCCAGCGCTACGGAGACTGGTTCATTTAATAACAGGACATGCAGAGTTAAGGAATCACCTGGCACGAATGGGTATCGTCGACGTTATAACATGCAGGTCCTGTCAGGAAGAGGACGAAACACTGGAGCACTACTTGTGCTACTGTCCACCTTATAGCCAAGTCAGAAGACTAAAATTTAATCAGGAGATTATACAGGAGATGGGATTTCTTAGAGGTTCCAATTGGAGGGACTTAAGAAGATACATTGAGGAAACTAGATTCATAATGTGATAATATTCAAAGGATTTTTACGGTACTGATGGAAGCTCCCTTACCATAGAGCGCACAACAGGCCTATGGGGTCTAAGTGTAATTCGCTAGCGGATTGGAATGACTCATGCCCCTCTTTTCGACCTAACCTACCTAACCTAACGTTTTCTTACGAAAAGGAACTTTACGACACAAATTTTTTTTCTCTTTTGCCATTATTGTGAATAAATCCTCCACAATTTGCTATTGTGAATGCTTTCCATCTCAAAGTATTTACGAGGAATTCCCAAACGTAAAAAACATGGCATCGCCAATCTTTATTACGGGGCATTATTTTACAAAATATATTCTTAATAAATGGAATTCTGTTGGAATTTTACTAAATTACACTTTTTTCATAAACTATATTCTTCTTTAGAACTACAGACTATCCTTCCGATACTTCTTCACTGCATTTTGGTCTCCATGCTATCATTAGAATTTCTCTGAGTCTAACATGTTCGTGCCCTCATCACTTGACATTCAGAATAGCAAAAAAAAAAAAAAGTGTATTTATTCATCTTGCAAGAAACAGATTAACTTACACTAATAATTTAAAATACTTCAATTCGCTGGACGTATTTAAAATTTATGAACTACATTGTGGAGTTTGCCAAGTTTTAACTGGAAATGGTTTTCAAATAAAAAATACTACATAACGCTGTGGTTCATAAGGAGACAGACGTACGCACATAAACCAAAATCTATACATCCACTCATTCATATCAATTTATGTGTTTGACTGAAACGCGGAGTACATGTAGTTGAATTTCTTCTTCTTCTTCTTTTTTTTTTTTTTGTACTGCAACAGTTGTATGAGCAAAAAAGAAATATAAATAAATAAATCTACAACATGATCAGAGCGTGGATACATGAGCTTAACGGGGATGGTGTGCTCAGATAAAATGGCGATTTGAATTATTGAGAATGTTTCAGTACAATTTCTTTTCAAGTAGGACTTTCACTTACAGTCCTTCTCTTGCCAAGTATGTTGCTTTGGGCTAAAGGAGTTAATGCGTTGACTAAAACTTTTCGCAGCCCTTACGGCCGTATTTCGCCGATAACTCTTCGAATGTTGATTTCCAGGTGTTCAATTGTTTGTGGTTTATCGATGTAGATAAGATATTTAACATAACCCCGAAGAAAATAATCCAACAGGGTTAAATCACACGATATTGCTGGCCATTTAAATGGGCCATTAAGTGAAATAATTTTTTATCAAAAGCTTCTTTGAGTAAATCAATGAGTTTGACGAATAGAATTCGTATAACGAATATCTATTTATTTTGATTGCTTGTCAAACAGTTTGTGCTGTGTAGAGTAAAAAATTTGCAATTTACTGAAAATTTTTTAAAGTGAAAAAGTAGAGGGAGAACACAAAATTGACTTGAAAGAAGCGTTTTCAATTATATTTAACTTTAAATATCCTTAAAGTGTTTTTTTCTCATTTCCTTTTATTAAAAAATAAACCGAAAATTAGAGTGTGTGTTGTGCGGTTGAGTAGTTTATTTGGGCCTTTGCTTTTTAGGTTTTCTTAAAGTTCTTAGAATTAAGATCCATCTACATTCTTCTAGATATTTTTCGTCCGTTGCTACTTGTCCATCGTTCCCCATCCGAAATAGTTTCACCACACTTGCAGTGACACTTGTAACGTGGAAAACAAATACAAAATACTTATTTGCATGTTGTATGTTGTACACAGTGTGCGCGAACATGAGATGAGAAAGACGACAAAAAAAAACACAGAAATAAATAAATTTATTACGCATATAACACTCTATAAAAAAATTACAAGTAGTTTCAGATTTGATGGTGTTTGGAAGAAATGAAAAAGAGAAGATAACATTTGACGTGGCAATAGAAAATCGCACTAAAGTCACCCTACCAAAAATGTGAAATAACTCAATCCTTTAAACCGCTTGATGTCCAGTCAGATCTGGTTCCGTTTTTTTTATAATGCGCCAGTTCTTAAGAATAGGGAGCCAAGTGCTCAATCAACTAACCCTTTAAAAGTGTTGGGCATTTTTTCTACAAAAGCAACAAAGAAAAAAATATTACACATGATTACTGTGACAAATTGTAGCGGCTTTTGAAAACAGTACTCTGCTGTGTGAGTTGAAACTTAAACTGATGTTGAAGCCTTCATTAATTCTTGAAATATTTATCATGTCTTACGATCATCTGCATATTCAATTTAACTAAATTACTTTTTAATATCAAGGCATTCATTTTTTTATAACTTCCCATATGATTTTCTCAGTAATCAAATTATACATCACACTATCAACTTGAGCTTCAAAAAAGCCTTTCGCTTCTCTTTCAATATTAGTCGGGAACGCTGGCTAGGAACTCAAAACATCGACATCTGATGAGAACTAAATATTTGCAAAATGGAATAAAAGCAATAACTTCCCGATTTTGTAAAGTTTTTAATTTTTGTGACGGTAATATCTCCAGATACAATAGACTTAAGTCAGTGTTTAATTTTAATTATATGGTTATTCTTTTTCCCCAAAATCTTATTAAAAAATTCAAAGTGATCAGTTGAGGGTTTTTCAACTTCCT
Organism: Linnaemya vulpina; assembly: GCA_963675445.1. Lineage (NCBI taxonomy): Eukaryota > Metazoa > Arthropoda > Insecta > Diptera > Tachinidae > Linnaemya > Linnaemya vulpina. Next base: position 81,348,643 of record OY776278.1, on the reverse strand, counting down.
GCTAGGAAAATTACAAATTTTAAAAAATAGGAAAGTTATTGGTTATAGGAAGTCGAAGTCCTAGAAATCTTCCCCGACTAATTCTGAGAGCCCTTCGCTATGTGTGTGTGTGTGCGTGTGTAAGTATGTGACCCTCAAATAACTTTTGAACGGCTGAACTTCATCAAATCCAACTGGTAGAGAGAAGATTATTCCTGAAGTTATATTTCCTGTGAATTTGAAACGATTCGAACCGGTAGATTTCAAGATATCGAGAAAAAAACGTAGAAATCAAAAATGCTCAGAGTGTTTTAATAACTTTTCAGCTGCCTCGAGGACCGATTCCACAAACTAAGCACCGTAAAACTGACCAAAATCGGTTAATTCGCTGGTGAGGTATCATGAATGAAATATTTTGAAAAAAGTGAAATTATTTCTGAAAAACTCCGATTTAATATATCTGATCAATTGGTGATCTCGATTGTTTTATAGCAACTGAAAACTAACGTTAGCAGGAGGTTACAAGGATGTCCTTCAGGGTCAACTATTTTCTATACTTCTTTCCCCAACCGATGGTGCGCTTGCGATATTCACTTTTTGGTATATCCTTGAGCTTTCAGCTCAGTTATTCGGTTCTTATCTTTTTTTAATCGTAGGCAAACGTCGTTCTTTCCTGGGTCTCTTCTTTTACTTTTAGAATAGGCCAACCGCGCAGGCGACAAATATAGTGAACACGACAGGATGAGGCATGATTGCGTATTGTTTTCCCCCTTATTCGACGAAAATTTTCAGTGAAATCACAGCATTTTGGGAATGAATGCCACTGTCACAAGTTTCATGACACCATTTTCTAAACAATTACAAACCGTGGCCCAAGATCCTCTGCTGTTTTTCTTAACTTTCTTCGCATTTCATTGGTTGTCGGTGTGCTGAGACGTCCAGAACGAACATCGTTATTAACATCTTCTCGACTTTATTGGAAAAGCTTGTGCGTCACTTGCTAACATTTTTCTGACTACTGATCTTGTGATTAATCTCTCCCTTTACGATCAAACCCTGTGCAAAATTTAAAATACTTATTCAACTTTAGCTCTCCAGATTGAAAAAATGTGAAAACATTTATCTTCATTCACTGCAGACACAACACACATTCACTTCGTTATAAGTTCATTTTCGAATGGAAACATATGTTTTGCGTGGACTCTTTGATAATGTGCTGAATACTTAGCCAAACACTTCAGCTGAGGATCAATGCTCTTCAGTGAGATGGCATTTTGTAAATCAAAACATTTCTTATCTGCATTTTTTTTCTATGCTAAAAATCGTTTGCGGGATAAGAAGGGTATGTGAAGCGCAATAAATGGAGCAAACACGATGATATATAACGTTGATGAATAATAATATTTTAATCAAGCAATTGCAGAAAAAGAAAGTCAGGCTATTAAGAAATATGACTGCAACTTAATTTAGTTTTGAAGACATTTAACTAATTTCTAAACATAAATTCTTGTCTGATATTGAAATTAATTGCTTCTCGTTTTTTAATTGCAGATTTCTACAACTGCTGCAATGAAGTGTTCGGTTCGTGTAGGAGCTCCTGTGAAAATGTGAGTAAAACCTGATCCGCCATTAGATCGAACGTTGCAATTCTATTTGAATTAAATTTGTTGTACAAGATAAACAATTTTATTATACATCATTTCTGGGTTTTAAGACCAGCATTATAACTGATTAATGGGAACGAACTACTTGAAATTTGTAACTGATACAACATTAGGAAATGTGTTGCATTTCTGCCAACAAATCAACTACCACAAACAAACTATTGTCACCGGCTTTCGCTCTCCGTTTGCTGTTTAAGCAAATGTAACCACTATTTTAACACATGCCGAGTTGCTGGCAAAGCAGTTAAAGACTTGTTGAAATTATTTGACTCGCAACTGAACTAGTTTAAAGTTTTCTTTTTGGATTTTTGTTAATAGAGCAACAACAACAACAACAACTAAATTAATATGCCCCCAGCGAAAACATTTAATTATCCAAATTGTTTGAAATTTTCGCAGTCTATTATAATATTGCAGTGCAACATAAATTGGTTAGCAGTCTCGATGTTTTAAAGTATCATATATCCGCATGAGTTTTTCAAGCCATGAATTGGAAACGTGTTGCAGCCAGTTGTCCATTGTAAAGCCTTCAAAGCACTCTGTCATTTTAGTCTGACAGCTAATCAAGTGGGTCTCGTAATTATGGAATTTGCGTGCGTGTGTGGTTTCGCTTGCAATATTTCATGTAAATTGATAATTTTGGAAATATTTAATTTCCCATGGAGAGCTTTTAATAGTTAACACGGCCTTTGAAGCTTCTTAAGCTCGTGCAGGAAGGGAACGAGGATAATTGATGAAGACAGTGAAGATATTAATTTTAATTCCTCAAACATTGTGGCTGGGAGAAATAGACTCTGCTGTCTGGCACTTACTAGAGTTTGCAAAAATCTTGCTCCTCAAATAATATTCCAAGATAAAAAGGAAAGGCAACATAAATTTATTTCTTCAACTTGTAGAGCAAAGTTGAAGAAATAAAGCCGCTACAGTTTTTTCAGCAGTACTCATGAATATTCCTGCTTATCACCGCTTTATTAAGTAGCTTAGCTGAATCTGATAACAGTTTTTATTTATAAGCATTTTATTATGAAATAGTATACGAGAAGTGTATTAGTGTTATACTCAAAGTACTTGCTTCTATATCCATATCTGCTACAACCAATAAGAAACAGCTCCAAATAATTCACTTCGCTACAATTGCCAGCTTTAGTTTCTTTAATGATTGAGAGCCAAAGCAAGTTCTTGGCAGGACTTCCTTGACTATTCTAACAGAGTTATCGAAAATAATCCCTCTTTTGGAAGCTCAACTGATTCTTTGTTTCCTTGAATTGTTGAGGACGTTCTTCACTAATTTTCTAAAGCGTTTTCAGGCGTTTGTAAAAGGTACAAATTTTCCATCACTTTCAATCCCTTCGCTATTATACAATTTTGGTCTGTCCTTATTCTACTCTTACTTCCACTCTCTTGCTTTATTTTATAGATATCATACAAATTGTCCAACCCGGTAGTCCGACTTTGTTATTATACAAAAGTATAAAATAGATTTAATTAATAAGGCATCAAAAATTGGTATCTAAATTACTCTTATATATCAAAAATAAGTTTGAATTTTACAGCTCTGGATCTGTGTTTTAAATTTGGTTAATTTTCAATAACAATAACAAAATGTCCAGCTTTTTTGGTGCTTCGAAAATTCGAACAACTTCACCGACGTTTATACGTCTGTTAATTTTATGTAGCAAAAAAAACTATTTGAATTGTCCAACCCTGGAATTGCCTTTTTTATATTGAACTAAAATTGGTTTAGCTCTGGAACCGTATTTCAGATGTGGCCGATTTTCAATACCAAGACTGAGATGTCCAGCATTTCTGAGGCTTCGAAAAGCCGACATCACATACAGACATATTTATAAGGATCCAGAATTAATCCAAGGGGTTGCATATTAATATTAAAGAATTTGCAAACGAAATGACGAATCTGCATATAAAGGGCATATACATTTTTGTGAAGGGTATAAAAAACTTACATGAGTACTGGTGATGCAAATGCAGCGACTTTCGAGAACATGTTTTCTGCTCCACTGTGTACGTTGAAATATTTTTTTTTAAATATATATCATGTTTTCCTATGAAACTTGTGATAATAATCTCAATTGAATTTAAAATCAATAACTGGTTTGCAAATCAATTAGCAAATCAATTATGTTTCTATAAATTCCAAAACAAAATTAAAAATTAAAAAGCAGAGCTGTTAACCGCATGTGTCACCTAACAATTGTCAGCTGCAGCTGCTTGAATTTTGAATATTAACCCTGATATTCTATTGCACATATCTAAAATGCTCTTATTGTTTACAGATTTCTATAAAAACATTTAATTATTGTTATACAACAACATGCTCTATTTAACAGAATTAAGACGAAAGCGTAGACGAACAGAAATCAATATTTAAAGCCTTTCAAAGTAAATTCAATTCAAAGCGCTTTTAGTCTCATACACGTTCAAGTGTCTATGAGAATTTTCCATTAAGCTTTTGAAGTTTTTCTTTTTTTCTTCTTCTTTTTTTTATTCCTTTCAGTAAAATGCTGCCAGATTGTTTTCTGGTTTCCTTTGATATCAACCTCATTAAAATGCATTCATCTTATCAACGTCTCTGCAAAATTATTCATATACTTTTAATAATATTGTACTACATTTTTATGTTTTTCTATCCTTTCTTATTTTTATTTAGTCCGTAATTTTCCTTTTTTCCCATTTTCCTTTTTAATATATTTTATATAATAATAATAATGTCCCCTTAATACCTTTTGAAAACAACGAAATAATGAAAAAGCAAACAGATTTAAAATAAAAATATAAAAATAATAAAAACATACAAAACAGCGAGCGTTGAAGCTGTGAAGAGAAACATTAAAAACGTGACGCTCCATTAAGTGTCAACTGTCAAAGAGGCATAAACAGCACATGTGTTGAACAATGAAATTGAGGTCATTATAAAATCAAATACATAATTGAAGAAAATTAAACGAAAGAGGAGAATAATAAAGTTCTTTAATGCGTAACATTTTTGAATGGTATTGAATGTGTTTGTTTTAAGCAGAGAATAATACACTCAACTACAGAGTTCTTGTAAAGCCATATTTTGCAAATGCGTGGCGTTTTTCTAAGAAAGAAAAATATAATAGATAGAAGCACAGAAAAAGAGTTTGTTAAAAAACGAAATTAGAAAATTTCAGAAAGTAATTGCAACTATTCGCATTTTATCGAAGTTCCTATTTTAAAATACTTTCATTATTTTAATGATTTTCCTGTTATGAGTCAAATTTCGAAATTCTATGAGTCAATAAATGTCTCAAATTGTTATAAAAAAATTATATTTTACATTTTATATTATATCTAGCTTATTAAAACAATTTAAGACTATGTTCGAAAATTCGAACTTAACTTCGAAAATTTTCGAACATGGAAATTTTCATTGTTCTACTTAAAAGAACAATTTATGATTTTGAATACCATAAAATAATATAAATTTAAAGCTGTTAAAAAAAAAAAATCACAAACTTCCCTCAATTCCGCATAGAAAGGAAAACTTTTACAACATATATTCGCCAAACTTCAAGTACTGTTATATATTAGAATTTATTTCCCAGTCTTTAAGTTCAATATAAATTTATTTTTCAATATAATTTTTAAATTTTTCTCCACTTCAGTTATTCGAAATGAGGAATAATTAACTTATTCTTTCTATTAATGAAAACTTTTTCAATTTCCTAGGAAATGTTACTTTTCATTAGAGTTCAGCTTGCAATTTTCTCAGTTATAATTAAAATTCTAACTCTTAATCTTTAACAAATAAAATCTTTAACTTCCTTCATTTCAACAATGGAAGACAAAACCAACAACATGATTTAATCTTTAAAATTCAATTTCATAATTTATGAAGCACCTAAAGCGAATTTTGCTTTACCTTTAGCTACATCACAAGGGAAAACGACTTACCAAAGAAACACTTAAAAGATTTATGTTTAAATTAAAACTTCGCGTCTACCTGCTGCGCGCATGGGCATAGAAACTGTTTGCGTAAACTCAAGTTCCTGTTGTTGAGCATTCAAGCCATTTTCACTGGCTTCAAATACAAGTTAAAAGAACGCACGTTTTGCATATAAACTCACCAACGTATTTTTACAAATACTTACGATGTCAATGTCAGTTTAACTAAATGCAAACAGAATGTTGCATAAATAATAAAACCAGCAAGTGGTAAGCAAAACAAGCCAAGAAAACTTCTTTGCATATTGAGGTTTAAAGCCAAGAACGAATCGAGGTTTAAAGCCAAACGAAAGAAGGGAAGTGTGGAGTGCAAAAAAATAAAAATATATACAAGTTTTCCTTTGGATACGTACGGATTTCTTTGTAAATACACGTCGCTGCATTGTATTATTATTATACTGGTGTGTGGCAAAATTTGTAGTTAAAATAAACATTTTATCAACTTAATTGCTTTTGAAGTCGTCCAACCTCAGGGCAGCAACGACAAACATTTTTCAAAGCGAAAGAAACAACAAACAAACAAGCAACTACAAGGAGTTTAGTTCCTTCCTTTAATTTTGGAAGAAGCAGGCAAATATTTGTTGCACTCAAATGGCTTATTTGCAATGAAGAGAAGGCTACACTACATGTGCGCTGGCACAAGAGACAGCAAATGTTGGGCAGGCAGGTTCACACAAAGTGGGTGTCGCAGCGAAGATAATTAATTGTCGAATCAAAGTGTTTGAAACAAATAATCCATATCGTTTGTGTCGTTTGATTTTGAGTTTGTTTGTTGAGCAAAACTAATTCTATTAAACATTTTCAGTTCTAAAAAATGTCCTTCGAAGGACGAAGGTTTTTCTGTGTTTTTTGAGATATTATTTTTAATTTTTATTGGATTGTAAAAAAGACAACTTCCGATTAAATAGGAAATAAAAATATTTAAAAACACTTACCGCTGGAATTCAGAAGATCGGTCTACGAATTAGTTTTCAGGTTGATTTATCTTGATGAAAAGCCTAGAAAAAAGAAAAATAAAACGGTTATTAAACTTTTTGCAAAATCCTTTAATTTATTAGAATATAAAACTGGATTGTTACTCAAAAAAAAAAACCTAAATAATACTTTGATTTGAAAGAAAATTTTTAACACACTTTTTGGGAAAAAAGACAAAAATTTTAAAAGGAAAAAATTATGAGATAAAAATATAAAATAGAATATTGGGAAAAGATAGTTCACAGTTATAAAAATTTTATTGAAATAATATTAAAATGGGCAAGATCTATTGTTTTCTATTCATTTTAGTTACAGCGAAATATTTTAAATTATATTCGAAAATTCGAACTTAACTTCGAAAATTTATTTCTTTTCATAAGACTAATAATTTAATTGATTTTGTTTATTTACAGTCTTTATAAACTTTTTTTTAAATTCATTTCCTATTTTAAGAATTTTTTCAAAATACAGGGTGGCGCAAAATTATTCACCTTATTCCCTGTTATAAACATTTTATTGAAATAATATTAAAATGGGCAAGATCTATTGTTTTCTATTCATTTTAGTTACAGCGAACTATTTTAAATTATATTCGAAAATTCGAGCTTAACTTCGAAAATTTATTTCTTTTCAGAAGAGTAACAGTTTAATTGATTTTGTTTATTTACAGTCTTTATAAACTTTTTTTTTAAATTCATTTCCTATTTTAAGAATTTTTTCAAAATACAGGGTGGCGCAAAATTATTCACCTTATTCCCTGTTATAAACATTTTATTGAAATAATATTAAAATGGGCAAGATCTATTGTTTTCTATTCATTTTAGTTACAGCGAACTATTTTAAATTATATTCGAAAATTCGAACTTAACTTCGAAATTTTATTTCTTTTAATAAGAGTAACAGTTTAATTGATTTTGTTTATTATCAGTACTTCAAACTTATTTTTCTAAAATTCAATTCACATTTTAAGAACTTTTTCATAATACAGTGTGGAGCAAAACTATTCATCTTATTTCGAAAATCGTTAACTTATTATTTTAGATCTTTTAACACTATAGTTTTTTTTTTCGAAAACAGGGTGGTGCTTAATTAATCATCTAATTTTGGAAATCTTTAATTGGTGAACTGCCAATTTTTCTGTTAAAAAGAGGCTTCGTCAAGTGACTACCGAGAATTCAAACTCAACTTCGAAGATGTAACACTTTCACTAATTCTTTTTAGTTTTAGAATTTTAGTTCATTTAAAATTTTAAGAAATCTTTTGCAAAATTACACAAAATGTCTTACTTTGGAAAATATTCAACATTAAAAATTTTTTCTATTATCAAAAGGTGATATTCCTCCAGTGAATATCCTGGGGCCTGAAATTATTTGCCTGGTTGGCCTAAGACCGGCACATCAAATAACACCAACAGTTTTCAAATTTACCATCTTTCAGGTCATGGAAACACCAGATTTAGCGATCAGAAATGTTTCCTTTACAATATCCGTTGTGGATTTTTTGAAAAAAAAAGCATGCATCAAGCTTTTATCATTAAATTCCGATTGCCAAAGGAGTTCTAAAAAAAATATTCAAAAACTCCTTTTGTTTGAAAGGAATCACACGGGGATTTTGAATACCCCAGGGACGAATATTTTGTTTCTATATGAAATTCAATTAAGATTGATTGATTTTTAAATCAGAAACCCATGATAAATATTTCCAGGTACAAGAGAAAGTCAACCTCAATTTACTGCCTGTTGGCCGATGTCAAAAGCCATCGTTCGTTCGAATATATAATATTTAAAATAAAAACAAATTTTAAAAATTGATTTTGTCTCAAATGTTATTTATTCGAACGAACGATAGCTTTCGTCATCGGCGAACAGGCAGTTAATTATTCAATTTACACAGTAGAGCAGAACAGCTGTTTTGGAAATCCGCTACACTTTCATCAGCACTACTCATGTGCATTTTAAATTATTGCCACTCATGAGAGGACTTAGATGAATGTTATAAAAATTTTCGTTTACACGGTTTTTATTATGAAATAGAATCCGAGAAGTTTATCGAACCCATGGAAGCACATTTTGAACCTGTGCTTGATTTTTTTTAGGTTAAAATTTAAAGATTTTTGTTCCCTTTTTCCATATTTTGCTTATAAACGCTTAAATGGAAATGAAACTCATGAGAATTTTCAGAGTATTACCAGCCTACTTTTACATTTTATTTATTAAAATTTAAACACTCTGAAACTGTTTCAATCAAACGCTAAATTTATTTGCAAAACTAATTGCATACCCATTATTTCTGAATGTCATTAAATTGTTGTCCATGTTCTAAGACACGTGTTTCTGTAGGCCATTTGTTTTGTGCAAAAATATTTCTTACTTAAGTTTTGAAATGTAGAAAATCATGTTTAAATGCAATTTAACCCATAAATGACAGTTACTGGCTCACCGTTAAAATGATAAAAATAATATTTTTTATTGTTTGCCAGCAATAAAAATTCTTTTCGAAACGGACACAATTTTATTTATATGGGTGCGATTGGAATCATAAATGTGTACATGGAAATATGGCAGTAAAAACGCACACACACACATACTCACAAAAAAATATATTTTGAATACAGAACAACAACAACAACAACCATGTAGGAATGCCACAATATTTTAGGAATGCCAAAACTGGTAACATATTCTATTTAAAAAAAAAAACCGCTTTAAACGTTTCCAATTTCGTTTCATTTTACTCAAAAAGCAGGATATAGTTTTTACATGCAACAATTAAAAGGTGTCTGTTCAATTAAACGATATTCGATCTCTTTGACACTACACAAGTTGAGAGAAAAGTAATTTTTTGCGCACCTTTTGATTGATAAAATAAAATCAGGAGGCTGGTATCGATTCACACTTTAAATGAACGGTGAGAGTGTGAAGGAAACTACACGTATTTTCTTAAATTAAACGTTTTGTAAAACGCCCACATGAGAGTTCACATCCGAACCAAATATCGTTATAGAGTTTGTATGAGATAGATATTCATACTCTGTCCGTATGAATACGATGCAAGGCCTCTCTACAAACTTGTTATGGCCAACAACTTACATGCGTGATTTTCTTTTTTTAATTTTCCATTTAGGTTGTTGTTATCTTACCAAACTGATCTTATTGATCTTCCAATAACAACACCAAAAACAAAAAACACTGACAATTAAAATACAGGATTATGTTACACATGCCAGAGCCAGTGACAAAAGGTTGAGAAACGAAAACAGCTGGAGAGATTTGTGTAGAAAAAAATATCTGTTTGGAGTTCAGAAAAAATACTTTTTAAATACTTGATTTGATATCGAGAGTTGGACAGCAAACGAAAATAAATGTTTGAACTTTTATTATGCAATAATTGGCAGAACATCTTTAAATAAAATATGACACAACTTTCTTATAATAAAAGTTAACATGGGCCTTTAAGAAAAACGAAAAACATTTGGGGTATTCAAACTATAGTCATAAGGTCATAAAATTTTTAGCGGGGTCAAGTGGAAAAGGGTTTAGTGGCTGCCAGTTACTTGAGTTTAACAAGTAAAATTTGTCACTTTTATATTTTATACTTTGAGGTCTAACTTTTAACTTCCCGCCACGAAAATTTAAAATTGAATATGTTTTGTTATTGAACTTTTTTGAATATATTTGTTAGTTCGTAATGTGTTTTTCGGCTTGAGGTCTCTTTTATAATAAAATAATATTAAAACTTTTCTTTTAATAATTTTTATTCCAATTTTTAAAAATCGGGAAGTTATTGGTCCTACCTCGTTTTGAAAAAATCGAGTTCTCATCAGATCTCGACGCTATGAGGTCTTAGGAAGCTTTCCTGCCTAATTCTGACAACCGACCTGATTAAACCATTTCAATCGAACTTAAGCAAAAGAAGTGAGTTCATTCAAACTTAACTGATATTAAGACCTAAAAAATTAGACGAATTAAGAATTTTTTTTTCGAGCATTTGGCATTATTAACGCTGATCGGTTGTACAAATAACTGAATCAAACTTGAACAACATACAATCTGAACTGATATTCTGCAATCTAAATTTTACAAACGTAAAATGCAGTAGCTAAATATTATTCGCCACACTTGCAGCTGGTATTGCAATAAAATATTTATAATCATATTGAAAGCCAGTTGGTATCCTTAACGTTTCGCAATTCTTTAGCAGAAAACCGCCCCACTTTGTGAAACTCGTTTAACGTCAACAAAGTACTCGTAACTTTCAACTAAATCGCATTTTAAGCAATGCCAAATTGAATATTCTTATCTAAATCATTCCAGTTTCCACATCAGTTGTTGTTTGTTATACTTAATGAACTTAAAATGTCTTTATTAATTACAGCCAAACAAACATAAACCTACAAGTTGGAAGGCAAACAAGTTTCAAAGTGGCCAATACGCAAAGTTGGAAATTGCTGCTAAATGTTTTTCCTTCCCATACAAGTTTAATAATGTTAACAGAAAAATGTCTGCAAAAAGTTTATTTTCAAAAATTATTTAAGCACTTAATGGAAGACAAACAATAAAGAAACTGAAAATACTTATTAAATGGATAGTGAAGATAAGAAATATTTTTGCATTCAAGATTACAGAAATGAGGCTGCGAAAAATTTATCTTTAACGTAGAGGAAACAAAAGAAAAAATGATATTAAAAAAAATCATAAAAAATAAGAAAACCTGTAACGAAATCAAATTGGCAACTAAATATTTCATATTTTTAATCTCTGACAGATATTTTTTTTTTTTTTGCTGCAAAAGGAAATCGTCTCACAAGGCATTAACACTGACTGTTTCAACCGTCGTCGTCTGGCTGGGTTACTGCGAATGTGTGGGAAATTAAGGTGGTATCATTTTGGGAACTCATTTTGATTATGTATTCGGCATACATTCTCACTCTCCCTCTCTCTCTCTCTCTTTCCCTCTTTAGCTTTAAGCCATGAATAGTCAACAGGAAAACGCCTGTTTTTGTGCTCCACAATTACTGCCAGTAATTGTGGAGCAGAGAAAGATGAAAATTAAAAAATAAATGCATCCATGGAAATTTATGTGACAAAAATTGCATAAAATGTAAATTATGGAATTTATAAGTTTTTTCTTTCTATTCAGCTGTTCGTCTAAAACAAAAACTATGTTTAATCTAGGAGGCGTTCAAAGACATAATTGCTTTTTATGAGATTTTATCAAAGATTTTGTATGAAAATACCTGATCGTATCGACATTGCAAAGAAACTTGATTTTGTGGATGGCAAGAAGATAAAAAGTTTTCAGTTTCTCTATTTTATTGAAAAGAAGAAAAAAAGCAGCCATGAAATAATAATGTTGGTGTAAAAAATTCAAAGGAATACAGTTGAATTGTGTGGAAATTTAATTTTTTTAGTTAAAAGAATACAATTTTAAATCCAAGAAATTTTCATTCTATCTCATTCTTCACTTTTAACTTCCCGGTAGGGAAATTTAAAGTTTTCAAAAAATAGAATTCCCATCAAATCTCCACGTTTTGAGGTCATAAGAAGCTTCCCTAACTAAATCTGAGAGCCCGTCACTTGGCATCTGTATGTACGTCTGTGTGGGTATATGTGTATATGTATGTGTGCATGCATGACTAAGTTTCCAAATTTATGTTCTTTTATTTTTTTTAAAGAATGCTACATTTCTTACACTTTTTATTAAAAGATATCAACATTTTGTCATTTGAAAATACAGAATTTATTTAAAATTAATTTAATATCTCTTTCGAAGAACTATTCATGTTTTCGAACTCCCAAACCACCACCTATTAGAAAAATAGAAGAAAAAATTATACATGTTTTTCAGAAAAGAAAACGCCATAAGATTTCTTGTGAATTGGAACCAATTCGAACCGATAAGTTTCTAAATATCACAAAATAATTTACAAAAACTTGAATTTTTTCAAAGTGGATTTTTTTAGAATAACTCATAAACGGCTTCACTGATCGATTCTATAGGGTATTTTTTATAGCGTGATACAAGTTTAAATCACAATAAAACATAGTAATGAATTTTTGATATAGATGCAACGGTCTTTATTGGATAGAACATTTTATGACATTAATGTTTAAATATGATTTCGGCCATGTGGCCGCCACGGCTGGCGCGTACAAGGCGCAATCTGGAACACCAATTTTCACAAACAGTAAAATTCTGACCATCATCGTTTTTGAAGACATATGGGCCAATGACTCCGCCAGCCCATAAAGCGCACCAAACAGTAATTTTCTGCGTATGTGGATGCCATGATGTTTCGACAAAAACTTTCGGATTCTCCTCATTACAAATGCGACAATTCTGTTTATTTATGTACCCATTCAACGAAAAATGGGCTTCATCGGAAAATAAAATTTTGAATGGACGAAGTACACGATAAGTTTGACGAACAGAACCATTATTTTGATTAAAAGTTTCCACAATTTGCACGCGTTGCTCTGGTGTATGTCAATCCATAATGAAATGTCAAAGTAAACTAAACAAAAAGCAACTATCAGCTGTTAAATGGGTGGTCAAATAGAGCAGCGATGCCTACTCAAAGTTGTATCACTCTATAAAAAACACCCTATATAAACTTATCAACCATGTGGTCGCCATGAATCGGGTAAAAATCAGTTAATCCGTTCGTGAGATATTGCTAACGAAAAAATTCGAAAATAAGTGATTTTTTTAAATTCCAAAATTATACATCTGATTAATTAGTGTTCTCGATTCTCTTATAGTAATCGATAACAACATCAATCTAAATAATAGTGGCTTAGAAGGAAAATAACTTTGCGGCTAAAATCAATGGGAAGTTACAGGGACGACCTTTAGAGTCAACCATTTTCCATAATAATTGCTTTTATTTCTTTTATTATTATTTTTTTTAATGGTACTAAATTAGTCATAAGACTGTTATTGTATTTTAACTTTCAAACATAATCCTGCCAACATTCCCCGGATAAAAACTTATCCTGTGAAATTGTAAGCTATACAGCTTATTTAGCTATTCAGCAAGTGTTTTGGCTCTAATAATGCAACTAAAAACTGGTTAAAACTTGCTAAACTTCTTTAGCTAAAAAATATTTAAATAAAAATCATTTTCAGCCTTAAAAAACATTAACATTCACAAGTCCAGAGAGCGATTTATTATCAATCCAATTCATTTGTTGCTATTATTTTTATTTCCTAATATTTTGCACTGACATTTATTAATTTAGATTTTGCTGAAAGTTAAGACAAATTTTATGCAACATTTAATGTAATAAACATAAATTCAAATTGTGTTTTTTTTTTTATTTATCAAGAAATTTAAGCCACACAATTGCCAACACATTAATCTTGACAGACATTAAAATGTTTTAACACAAAAATTGTTTTAATCTGCAGACAGAAGCTTGTCGGTAGCACTAATTGGTAGCAAACGCTATTAACCAGTGATTCTTAACTATATTTACGGAAATTTGAAAGTAAATATTTATGACTTTGCTAAATTAAAAAAGTACAAAGGAAATTATTTTTCAACATACATATTTCAAAATGTTTCAAATAAATTATTTATTGTTGTTAAATTTCAATTCAATGAAAATATCAATTGTTTATAGTTAATCACATCTACCTTGAGAGTAAAAAAAAGTATTTAGACTTCTTCTAAAATGCTTAAAAGTTTTCCATTAATTATTAGCTTCTTTACAGGCTGGCCCAGTTTCGACTTGCAATTAAGTTAACTGCCAACATTAAAACTTGCAATTTATTTAACAGTTTTAGAATTTTTTTTCTATACTCTTAAGCCAGCTGTTTTACGAAATATTTTTCCATAAAGTGTTCAATCATTAATCGTGTATGCAGATTTAAATAGTAGCAATTAAAAAAAATAGTTTTGACATGTTAAACGGCGCCTGCCGTACAGAAATATACACAAAAAAAAAAATCATAAAAATCAATGAACAAATCTACAAGATATGGGAGTATCTAAGCCGTAACCCAGCAAACATAAAATTTGGGTACACATTTTTTAATAATTTATTCGGATAACTGTTTAATAATTTTGTTTAAATGCATTAATTTATACGAAACAATTAAAACGTAACAGAAAAAACAAATATCAATTTAACGCCGACGAAATTTTCATCAAAATAAATTTAAAAAAGCTGAAAAATTTTATTCGAATACAACGCTGCATCTCACAAAATATGTGATGAACTATTATTCGAAAATAGAAAATTTTTTCTATACTAAATTTATTTTTATCGTTCGAAAAGTGTTTTTAATTCAGAAAGACATGATAAATATTCCAAAGCAAAGGGGAAGTCAACATTAGCTTTTTATATATTCAACTTACAAAACAGAACAGCTGTTTTCAACAGCCGTCGCACTTTCAACATCAATAGACATGTATAGTTTTTTATTACCATTTCTTAGCTGGCAGAGTTGAATGTGAATTTTTCGAACCTTCACGTTTTGAGGTCCCAGAAAGCTTTTCTGACTAATTCTGAGAACCCGTCACTATTTCTGGGTGTGTGTGTGTGTGTTTATATGTATGTGTGTGCAAGTATGTTACTCACTTATAACATTTTTACGGCTGAATCAAATCTGATAGCGTTCTGGAGAGCGTATCTGAACTTAGATTTCCTGTGAATTTGAACCGACTCGAGCCGGTAGACTTTAAGATATCCCAAAAATCTTAGAAAAAGTCCTTTTCAAGTGACATTTTTAGAATAACTTTTCAACGGCTTCATTGATAGATTCCACAAAATAATCTCTTGATACGATAAACCGGGTCAAAATCTGTTAATCCATTCGTGAAATATTGTGAACGAGAAGTGATTTTTTTTAACTCTGAAATTATATATCTGATCATTTAGGGTTCTCGATTCTTTTATAGTAATTAAGAATTTTATCAATCGCCGCTTGCCACGTGGAAATCGGTACATGTGGGAACTAAAATAATATTGTTTTAGCTGGAAGAGCTCAAACCAGGTTACGATAGTGTTTTCCGGTTAAGATTAGCAGGAAGCTACAGAGCTATTCTTTGAGATCAACCGTTTTCCAAATTCTTTTTCTTTTGTTTTGTTTTGGTACTGATGGTAAAATAAAAACTGAATAATCTTTCAACCAAATGTTGGTTGGCTAAGAATGGCGCGCTTGCATATAAAAAATGTGACGCTGTTACTTGTGGCAGTTAGTCTGTTAAGAAGTATGGAGGCGGTTTTTAGGCTAATTGAGTAATTTATATATGAATATATTAATAATATATATTTTTTATATTAATGAAAGGTCTATTTTAATTTTAATAACTTCCAGACGAAGATGGTCAACACAAAAAATTTTAATGCTATTTTATTACCAAAAAGGAGCCATAAACTTCCGCTTAACTGTTTACCACCAAAGTGACAAAATTATTTTCTTTTATTTAAACAGAAACACTTTCCAATACTTTATTAAATTTAAATTATTCCTCCCTACATGGCACTACTGTTAATCGTCAATCATAAAATTTTAAAATTTTCTGTGAAATTTATGATAAAATCATAATATTATATGTAAATATAAACATATTTACGTACATATTGGCTATAAACTCTTTTATAAGAAGGTAAACAAACAGTAACAACAAAAAAATTAATATTCTTTAATAATATAAAATGCCTTAATTAAAAATTCTTAACACATCAGATTTAAAGAAATATATATAAAACCAATAAAATAAATATTATAAAAACACACAACAGGAGTTAGTAATAATAAACAAAAACTAAGAAAAATTCTTGGAATAAATTAAGGAGAAAAAAAAAGCAACTATCAAACCCAACGGACGCACCTACTCAATACAACACTAAACGCTTGTGTGTTAAGGGAAAATGAATAAATAAATCCAAAACCACATAAAACGATATTTTCAAATTGAAAAACATATATCCACATGTATGTATATATGTGTCATGTGTCAATGTGTGCATCTGTACATACCAAATACTTGGGCCCAGCGTTGCAGTCAGATCAGTAAAAATAAATGACAACAAAACAATTGTACAATTGACTGATAAGGAACGCAATGGCAAATGGAACAAAACAAACCTAAAAGAGATTATCTATATGGAGAGAGCATTGAACAACTGAATAAATAAAAATTTGTTAAGAAATATGTTGCATCAAACATTAACTCACTGTTGCCAGAAGCGCATTTTTTGAAGTTTCCTTTTCTGGGAGACATAAAACATTTTTCACTTTGTTCTTAAAGCAGTTTGTAGAAGCTTTTAAACAAAAATAAATTTTCTTAGCAGATGTTGGATTAAATTCTCATTAATTCACAATGTCATAGTATTATTATTTTTTCATAAAACACGTTAGAGCACAAAATTTCTTAATTTAAAATTACAGCAACTATTTCACGTTCTTTCTCTTTTTATATTATTTCATTTTTAAATGCAGGTAAAAAATATTCGTGCTAAAAAAATTACATAAAATAATTTTACATCAATGACAAAACCCTTCGCCATAAACCTTTTTCATAACTAAACTTCGAACCCTCGTTCTTGACAAAAACCTCTAATCAAACCCATTTAAATTACATAGTTTTGATTAGAGCTGTACCGAACTGAATCAAACGCTCTCAAACGCTCTTTTTTGACAAGAACCTCTGATCAAACCCATATAATTTAAATGGGTTTGATCAGAGGTTCTTGTCAAAAACGAGCGTTTGATGAAGTTCGGCACAGCTCTAGTTTTGATTAGAGGATGTTGTCAAAAACGTGCGTTTGAAAGAGTTCGGCACTTAATTATTTTTCAATTTAGTTGATTTTCAATAGAGTTGAGTCCAACTTCATCAAAAGCTCAGTTTTGCCAAAAACCTCTGCTCAAACCCATTTAAATTATATGGGTTTGACTATAAGTTTTTTGCAAAACTGAACGTTTGATGAAGTTGGACCCAATTCTAATTTTTAATTAGCACGAAATTGTTATAATATTGAGTAAAATTAAAAATAAAGCTACGACAAAAGAAATCTTAAAATACCATTAATTTCTTCAAAAACTTTATATATTTTTTTTTAGCTGAGATTTATTGACTGAAGTTTTTCTTATCAAATTTATTTATTCTCTCTTGTTTATTTCAGCTCTCGTTGGTACAATTATCTCCAACTGATACAAATGGCCGAAGTATGCGCTTGGAATTGAAAAAGTATTGCCCCTCAATGCAATTGGAGTTTTGGAGTTGCATGAATAGAACTCTTGAAGGTTGGTAGTAGCCTTGCAAAAATTTATTTTAGCTCTTTTAAGGATAATTTAGAAAAGAACAATATTTTTTCAATATATTATTTAAAAGGATTACGTTTTTAAAAAACATATAAAAATTGCTTCTCAGTTTCGACCATTTTTTTGGGAGATCCTTTTGCCAAGCGCATTCTGTTAGAATTTATTTTTTTAAGAATTGTACGAAAGGTAATTTTTTAAAAAGTGTGTACTATTTTGAAAAGGTACTTTACCAACTTTTGGCAATGTTTTTAAAATCTATTTTCACAAAGTTTAAGAACGCGATATTTTTTATGAAGTAGAGCTGGTGTCTTTTTTAAAAATTGGTTTTTTCCAAAAATAAATACTTTTTTCCAAAAGTACCTTTTTGAAAGGCAAAATTTTATCGTTTTGAACCAGTTTTCGTGTACAAATCGTTTTTCATCACATATTCGTAGTTGACTATTGCAAAAGGTACTTTTTGAACCAGATAATTTTGCCAAAAGTTATTAACTAAAAAGCTAATTTAAATTACAAGAAAATGTTTCAAACATGCATTTTATTATAAATTTAATTATGCTTTTGCGTTGGTTTTAAAAACCTTCAGCGAGAAAGGAAAGAAGCCACTTTAAAGTACACTACGGAACTTGTAAAAAGTGCAACATTTTATTGGCCTTTAAAAAACGTTCATTTGTGTTACGGCATTTGTTCAACTCTGCCATTAGCTTAATTGCATTTTTAATGTTTCCTCAAATTTTATCTCTAGACTTAATTTTAATTTTTACAAATTATCAAAGAATAAAATTGTCTAATAAAATACTTTTAAATGCCAAACATCTAGGCACATTGTTTTGAAATTGAGTAACAAAAAATGGTAAAAATGTTCTTAATATTTCGCCATAAACTTAAAATTTGACAAACAATGAAAAATACATAAAATGAAAATTATTTATGTACGAGCAACAAAACACGGCCAATGAAAATTCCTAGACAGGCAGCGTGCCAACATCGAGAAGTGGAAAACAAACAAACAAACAAACAGCGAAATATTATTTATTTAATGCCCGAAATTTCACATAAAAACTTCATTTTAATAGTGATTCTTAATGGATAAACAAACAAACGCTGTAAACTGCGATGGAGGCTGGAAACGAATAGCAGGTGTACCAGGAATCAGTGAGACTGAAGCACATAAAAATTTGGGTATCTCCTCGTATATAACAGATTGTGATCTTTTTAAAACTATTTTTAGTTTTAATAAATAAATTTTCAGGTTTTTTTCCACCTATTGTTGTTCGAGTTCGATGACAAATAAAGTTTAACAATAAGAATTTATTACAGTGGAGATTTTTCGTTAATAATTTATTATTTATTTCGTTAATAAGATATTTATTACGGCATGTTTGGCCTCATTTTAAAATATATATATTTTTAAAAAAATAAAATCTGCAACTTATATATTTTTTTAAAAAGAAAATCTGCAACTAAATGATATCACACAGCACTTAAAGAAAGTCTTTGCGATATATGAATCAAAATTAGTTTGTTATAGAGAGATATGGGTAGTTCCATGGCAAACCAAATAATGACAATAAGAAATGATTCCTTTCGACTTCAGTGAAGTTTTGTCAGAAGCTCTCTGTCATTCTATTCAGTATTTATACCAACGACTACCCTGACAGTTATTATCTTAGAAATTGCCGCGAGTTCAAAATATGTATGTTGTCAACTTATGTTTTATGCCACTATAATAAAGCCCCTGTACAAGTACATGTTTCGTAAATATATATTTTTAACTGTGAATAGGCCACAATATATTTTAAATACCTAGTTAAAATCATTTTATTGTCAATCTGTTTGAATAAAAATGTTTATAAAACTCGACAACGTGCATAAAATATTTACATGTAAAAAATGCCAAACGATTACAAAAGCATTTATGAAAAAACTTAAATGTAACAGATCTCAGATATGAAGTGGCTCTTTCCCTAATGACTGCTAACAACACACACACTCACTCACAGTCTGTCAACATGTGCGTATGCATATAGATAATTTAAAAGTGTCTTATATTGAATGTACATTCATTTAAATGAACTGTATTTCTTTTTATATTTGTTCAGTTATATGGCGTTAATAAATCATTTATACAAGCCAAGTTCTTTCAATTCAATATACAGATTATCCAATCACATGTGCTAATCTGGGGGAATGAACTAATGAAATCGAACACTTGTATGAGAGCAAATAGCAAACGCCTACTTATAAAGGAAGCACAGTTGCAACCAATTGACTGACTAAACGACTGGCTGTCGAGATGGCACTTGTGCTTTAATTTTCTACGTGGCACAATCAAATGAAATGTGATTTATTTTGTGTGGCAAAACAAACGAATACATGCAAAAGCAACGGCTCAATAAAAGTATAACAGAACAAAAAAAAAAAAAAAAACAGCCACTTTAAGTGATCGCTGTCAGAGACACAAACTTAAATCTAATTGCCTGTCATCAATTACAACGACAATTTACATAGACACACACACACACAGCTACAAAAACAAACAAAAAATTCAATAAAAAAACTTAATTAAAAGAAAATTCAAAACAAACAAATTATACCAGTTGGCCAGAGATTTTCTCTTTTCCTT
This sequence comes from Linnaemya vulpina, assembly GCA_963675445.1. Lineage (NCBI taxonomy): Eukaryota > Metazoa > Arthropoda > Insecta > Diptera > Tachinidae > Linnaemya > Linnaemya vulpina. The sequence continues at coordinate 81,328,141 of OY776278.1, read as the reverse complement.
CAAGTCAAGATGTGGCTACATGTGAATGTATGTGTGTTTGTAAGTGCACATGTACCACATCTCTCTTGGGCAAATAAATTCATTTTTATTTTAATTTCTTAAATATTTTTTTTCTTCTTTCTATTTATGTTCATTCATATTTATTTATTATTATATGTAATTTTTTTTTCGTTTAATTACAGCCGTTGCAAGAGGTTCGCAGTGGTCTGGCCGTCGCTGTTGTGCTTTGGGTGTTTCACCGCGCTGCAGCAATGCTTGTGCAACATCATTGTCAACCGGTGAATTGATCAATGCATGCCGCCAAAGTGATGAACAACACATGTTTGCATGTTTCGAACGTCAGGAGGCCGGTGATCGTTGCTGTGGCAATGCACGCACCTCAGAATGTTTGCAGGTAAGTGAATGTATCTAATAGTAGCATCGATACGAGTGTGTACGATTGTTAATGAACTACTGCTGAGATTGTCAACACAAAGTTGTGTACGTCTATTTTAATATTTAAGACACTTGCAAGTTAAATGAGTAAATTTTAATTCAGTGGGTGGGTTTATTAAAAAAAAAAATAAAAGTCGTGCACGGGTGTGAGTGTAGTGTGTGTGTTTTGTTCCAACCCCTTTTTTAATGATTTACTTTATATATAAAAATATACTTAAATGTAGTATTTAAAAAAAATATAAATGTATTTATTAAAGAAAATATTGTACGAAAGCCAACTGCCTTTACGTCTTGACGGAAGAAATAATAGGGCTTTCAAAAATAGTTCAAAATAGTACGTAACTTTTTTTTTGCACTTGGCTGCTTATAAGAGCCTTTTGCTAATTTCTAGACTTTAAAGAATAGTGAAATATTGTCAGCAGGAGTCAATTGTTGTAGGAAACGGTTCCGTAAGTGTCGTATTTTTCTTATCGTCATGAAGTGACTTTAACAAAGAGTTACAGAATAAGAGCGATTGTTTTTGACAGATTAATTTCGAAGGAATCTTATTAGCCATATTATGAATATTTATTTCCTAGATAAGTTTTCCTCTTCAGTAAATTAGCAAGAAAAAATTCACTGTGAGCAATTTTATGTTGAAGTAAAATTCCTCTTATCGTGAATGATTTTTTATGGGAACAAAAATTTCACGTTTTATTTACAACAGGTGTGATTAAATCTGCTTCGATTGAGACTGATCAGCCACACCTTTCCACTGTTGATTTTATATCATCCGAATAATGACACACTTTGTGATTCTGTATTTTTTAATCATCATTAACCTTCATGGGCCAATTCAAATGCTTGTTCATTCATTTCAGAATGTAGTGTTTTAGAAATGAATAAATAAAAAGAAATTAGAAAATAACAGCAGCGATTTCTGTGTTCTCTGCAATATTTAATATACTGCATTCGAAAAACAAAATTAATTAAAATAGAACTTAAGCGGAAAAACAACAAATACGATGCTGAATCTTTATTCAATACCGAAATTGATCTAAAAGTATTATTAATTACCCGAGTCTTAAATAGTGAAACATAACCTTTACTAAACGATACTGATTTTACTCGATGTTGCATTTTATGTGAAATTAAAATTCGGTAAAAATTTTTATTTATTATTAAATCAAGGAAATACTTATTTTCTTAGCTCAAAAAAATTATTTTTGTCCAATTTGCTTTGAAATTTCATTAGAAATTGACTTAAGCCAGAGCCTCGGGTGCAAATTGTTGAAATTTTTAGATCAAAATAATTGATCTATTCGTCAAACTCAAACAAGTGTCCTATTTATGTGACCATGACTGTATCTACACAAACATATACACACACACATATCGCATAAAAAATTATCCCGATTTTTCAGAATATTAAAACGTACAGGCCTAATAGCAGATATTAAAGATATCCTTTCGTAAGAACTTCTTCCCGAATATATAAAAAATTTCGCGACAAAGTTGCATCAGTCCTTTAATTAAATCCTTTGCATCACAACAATTGCCAATTAACTTTTTTTTAAATTCATACATTTTTTTAATAAAACTTTTACTCTCTTTATTTTTTATTCCAGGCCTGCCGTGACATCTTTGAGCCCCTTACAGCCCACAAGAGAAATAATCGTAGGCGTTTGCATGAAATGTGCGGCGAAAAGAACAACGATGTGCTGCAGTGTGTGAAGAATGTTACCGATATGACGCCCGTTACCAATTCCCACAAGTGTTAGTAATAAAAAAAAAAATTTTAAATCAAGTGGAATACATGAACGACTAAACTAAGAAAATAATTAATATTTAATTGTCTCCATTTAGATCTTCCCTGCTGTGACTTCTCCGACAACGAAAACTGCCGCAATACTTGTCGCTCCGTGTTAAATACCACCGAGAGCACAGATATAATTATAGGGGAACTTGAAGCGGGTGGTTGTGGTACGGTTTTGCCGCACTTGCCTTTGTGGCAGTGTTTCTTTACCGCCGAACGTAAAATCTTTGTGCCAGCCGTTATAACGAGTAACCAGGAAACAGAAGTATCACAAATTAATCGCTTGGGTATCGATGGTGCCAAATTGCACTGTTGCGAAAAGTCATTATCGACCAAATGCCGTAGATTGTGTTCGCAAACGTACACCACAGACTGGACAAACACCATGAATAATTTTGAAACAGCCTGTCTCATGCAGCCAAATGAATTGGAGTTACGTCAGTGTATTGATGAAGTTGACGAACCGTGTGAATTGGGTTGTGATGGTTTAAGTTTTTGCACAAATTTTAATAATCGGCCTACGGAACTTTTTCGCAGCTGTACAGTGGATGCGGATATGGCAGCCAAATCCGATTTAATGATGTGGCAGCAAAGAGGTTTTGTTAGTTTACCGGGTGTTAATTTGCCCATTAAAAATATGACCCGCTGCTCGCCAGAGAAATGGAAGGCTATCGCTTGTGTTTTGCAAATAAAGCCCTGCTCAATACAGGGCCATTACAATCACATCTGCCGGGAGAACTGCTATGAAATATTAAGTGAGTGCATGGACTGGACACGCATGAATACTTCTTTAAATGCCGATGCCATTTGCGCCAGATTACATCCCGAGGGTGAAGGCATACCTTGTATCTCGTTGAGGCCTTATTTGGAGGAAAGTGATGCGCCTAAGGAGACTGGCGGTCATCATAGAATTACTTCCCCATGCCGCGGACATCCTTGTAATGCCAGCGAAGTCTGTTTGGCGGCTCGTAATGGCACATTGGGCTTTAAATGCATACCGGGTTGTGCTTTAGGGGAAACATCAAATTATTTAGTGCCCTTTGGCGCTTATGTGCGCATACCGGTCCAACTTACCGCCAATAGAGGCGGTTTCAAGGTATGCCGTTGCGGTTCGCAGGGACGCATCGAGCACTGCCAGCCGTTACCAAGTGTTTCATATGAAAGTTGTGTGCTGCCGGGTGGCAGAAAAATTAAACATGGCACTTCCTTTTATTTGGAGTGCAATCTGTGCACTTGTTATGCCGAAGAGATAACCTGCACTAAGAAACAGTGTAAAATGCCCGGTAAGTTTGCACGATTGGTAGTCATATTTCTATTAAAAAAACTATTAAATCCTGTTTGTTCCAACAGGTTACACGGATGTGTCCTACACTAGTTTACCCTGCAATTGCCCTACGCACTATGTGCCAGTGTGCGGCAGCAATGGCCGGACTTATCCTTCACTTTGTATTGCGCGTTGTTTGGGCGTCCAAGATAGTGATTTAGAATATGGCGCCTGCTCGGTGTGGAACCCCTGTACCCCAGGCACTTATCACTGCCCCGCTGGTACACAATGTTTGCCTCATCGGCAAATATGTTTATCCAGCATGCACCGACCCTGTTTGCAGTACAAATGCGGTAAGTAGATGCTACGAGTTCTGTTCAAAAATGAAGGTGAATTTTCAAATTTCGTGGCCTGCGTACTTTCCTTTTGATTTTGGAACGCTCGTCTCGAATATATATTCATAGTTTCAGCCGAATAGCTTGTTTATGAGAGATATAAGAGTTTAAGGGTTTTCCAACAGGGACTTTCGAATTTTGCTAGTTGACAACGGCCATTTTGTTGAAGCTGTTTTTCCAAATCATGCTGGACGAATGTGGCATGCACCAAGACACGAAAATAACAAAATTGTTTTATCAAATTTCGTGATTCGCCCATTTTACGGTCGCTATAATTGCCCTACCAAGAGGTCGTGGATAAGTTTGAGTCCACAGAAGAACTCGTCCTTTTGCAGACCCCAACTCGGCGAATTTTTTTATTTGGACCTAAATTGGCTAATCTGGGTAACACCGACAACTGGTTCTAACAGACCGGCACTACATTAGATATTTTGTTCGAGCGATTTGGGGCCCCTCGAGATCATGCGATTTTATCTCGTGGAATATTTCTTTGTGCGTTTTCTTAAATCGCAACTGTATGCGAATAAACCACAAACCACAGCAGTCCTCAAAATCAACATAACTTATTCCATCGGTCAAATTCAGACCGATTTACGTAACTTTTTTCGGAAATTTTTGACATAAAGCCTGTAGTGACGAAGTTCTTTCCAAATTTTACTAAAAAATTTTAATAAAAATATAATATCGAAATCGTGCCTGCGCCACGGTATTCGGCTCTACGAATTTTTTCTGTTCTCAAAATTGAAGAGGCCCATGAGAGGACGGCATTTTGAAAGAACTCGCTCAGAGATCGCAAGGACATACCAAAACTACTTCGAAGATTAGAAAATACCCTGGCGCAAAAGTTTCATTTCTGAGGGGGAACACTTTGAGAGCCACAAAACAGAAATGTTTGAATAAAGAAATATGTTTCAAACAAATTAATCACCTTACATTTAGAACAAACCTCGTAACTAGCCTTATTAGGTGTTATTGTTTAAAATTTAATGGTTCTATAAACATGTTATAACGTTGAAATCTTTATTTCATTTTCTTTTCTTAATATTTCGATATTCTCTAAATATCCTAAAGAAGATATCCAGAGGATATTGAATTCTGAAAAAATAATAAAATAAAAATTTCAAATTATTTTGTTGGAAAACATCTCAGTTTGAATATTATGAAATATTTTGCTTTAATTAAACTTCATAAAATTAATGGTTTCATATTTCAGTTAATCAAACGTTACCGTGCGCTAAAGGCGAACATTCTGTGTGCGATTCTAAGGGTATTACTTTTAAAACGGCTTGCGATTTGCTAAATTCAAAATCTACCTTTTCCTATTGGGGCTCTTGCAGTCGTGGTTGCAGCTGGAAGGGACCTGTTTGTGCTATCAATGGTGTCGACTATCCGCATGAATGTGCTGCCTGGGCTGATTATGTACTGGTCGATTACAAGGGCCGATGCCGTGAGGTCGGCTTATTAACTAACGAATTGGAACGTAAACGATGTCGACAAGTTAAATGTTCTAACACACCATCTGCCTATTGTCGTTCTATAATACCGCCCGGAGCCTGTTGTCCCATTTGTGCTGGTGCCTTTCGCATTATCTATTCGCGTAAGCAAATCGATCGTGCTTTGTATGCCTTAAAAGGCCAACACAAGGATTTGCTTACACTGCATAGCGTGCTCAGAGAATTGGATTCTTTAGTACAAACAAGCGAATGCCAATTAACCGGCTTCCTTACCATGGAAGTGGGCATATTCGTAGCTATTGTACCCAGAACAAACACACCCCCACGCATGCAAATTGAGGCCTGTATACGAGAAGCTGAGAAGATTTCCAATTTAATATCAGCCCAAGCTCACAAAATTACCACAAACCTGATATTGTCAGGACTAACTGTGTCCAATATGTTGGAGGCCAATGTGGAAAGTAGGACAAGCAGAATAGTTTCCCTAACATATTTCTATCACACATTGTCGTTGCACATATTTATAAGTTTAATATTTAGGAAAATTTGGATTTTATAGTTTTAGGAAACTGTTTGAAAACTGTTTAATTTAAACACAATCCTTAAAATAAGTATAAAAAAACCACACGGTTTGCCTGTTAAGCCACATGGACAAAATTATCAAAAGCAAACCTACTTTAAGGGGTTTCTGTAAACAATAATTACTGCCTACTTCAAGGCTAATTATGCAAAAAAAAAAAACAATTCTTCCAATAATATAAATTTTTCTATATTTTGTACAGCATAAATTAACAAAAATCAAACAAAAAATAAACAATGGCTCATAATCATAATGATAAAGAAAGTATACTTTAAGGCTTTGAAACACATGTTTTCAAACAAAGTTTTAAACTCTTAAACTATACTTTATTTCGTTTATGAATATGGCCAACTATTTTCATACGATCAAGTGAATTCTTGGTGCCAATAAATTAGTTTTTATACATTTAAATTGAGATTATTTATTAAGACATTTTTTTATTTGTTATTCTTAAGTATTCCTTTATTTTCAAATGCTCAAAACCAACAAGTGTGCCTTTAATTAATTCAGAAGACAAAAATCAACAACAATTTTATTAATTTTAATAATTTTTTTTTTCTTTCTAAGAATTAAACATAATTTTGAGTTTTCGTTTAAGTTTATGCTGCTTAAGTTATTACTGACATTTTTATATACGATCTCCTTGTGATATTAGCAACTAAATTAGGCCATATTTCAAACACATACAAATAACATATTAATTACATACAATTACGCATACAATATACAAGCAACACAAAAAACATATCTTGTATTTATAGTTATACAACTTCTTAAGAGTCTATTTATCATATAAATTGTGCCACTTGGTGCAGTAACCATGTAAGACTCTAAGCAAATAATACACAAAAATTTAATTCTGAATTTCCTATTTCAAATATGCAGCATAATTATATGCAAAATATATAGTGAAATTTATCTAAAGCCTTACACGTTTACTGCACTGAGTTGCTCAATTGATATTTAAAGATAAGAGCAAAAAATAAACCTAAACTTTTTATTATATAAAATAAACAAATCGATTTTGTAAATATATTATGAAATATACTTCTTTATTATAATTGTACACAAATTTTTGAAAATCATATATAATATACGAATCGCCAAAGTTGTTTAACCCTTTTAATCATCCCAAATATTAGAAATATTCATAGTCATTAAGTACCTTGTGTAAAGTTTTCTTTTTGAATTTTTTAAATAAAAACTATATTTAGTAGTATTTTCTAGTTTTAATAAAAAAAAAAACAAATGGAAATATTTTTCAACTTCTATATGAAACGCATTAATTTTATGATTTTTTTTTTTACACTTAAAATAATAAGAATTCTAATTTTTTTTGTTGAGTTAAGCTTTAATTTTTTTTAATTCATACGTGTTTTATAGTGTTTTCACACTGAAAGAAAAAAATCCTGGTTCTAACGATAAACAAGTGATTTTGCGTTCACTTAATTTACAAACTGTACTGCAGCTGTTTTTGGTTGTATGAAATAAAAATTAAATTGCGTTTGAAATTAGATATTCTGATATATGTATGTATATTAGAAATGAATATTTTAAAACTATGAAAAATGCTTGTATATCCAATTAATTAATAAAAAAAAAGATTATGCGAATTTAAAACGAAATATGCAGATGTGATGGGTTTTTCAGTGTATTCTTTTTTTATCAGATGTTTTTAACAAATAACTTGGCAACAGATAAAAACAGAAAGCAATTGGAAAAGAAGTTAACTATTTTCTTTCAAAGCAGGGAGTTAAGTGCATATTATTGCAACTATTGAAGTTTTCAAAATTTAAAAATAATATAAAAAATAACAATAAAATTATTTTCTCATATTTCAAAAGTCAGAATTAAACAATTATTCACCGCTCCAATTTTTAAATACGTAAAATATTATTTATTGGATAATAAATAACATATTTATCTTGTAATAGAGTGGATCCAAATGCTGCACGTCAACAATTTAACACTTCTTTAATTTCAAACAGTTTTCCAAATTTTTCCATACTTTAGGTTTTTTTTATTATTTCACGCCGCTTAGCCTTGGCAAAGCAAAACGTTTTTTGACTTTTAATCATAATTTAAATAAAAATTAAATAAAAAATATTTCATACAATTTTAGAGTCTAAGGGGATTTGAACTACCACCCAACCAAAAATTTCCGTTGAACATGTTTTCTTATTTTCAAAAAGTTTTGGCGATCGTTTATTTACAATAATTTCTAGCAAACATGTACTTTTTTCTAACTTTTACATAATAAAAAATTATATATAAGAAAGAAAAGAATGAAGGACAAAATAAAGAGAAAGAAAAGAGGTCTAACTTAAAAAAAATTCTTAAAACGAAATACTCGGCGAAATATGCTGTTGAAGTTTAAAAATTGATCCCATTTTTATTTTATTTTAAAATATAATTTCGAAAGCTTAACAATTCTAAAATTATTTCACATCTATTTAAGGTTAATGTCTTTAGAATGATGCCAGTTTGATATAGATTAGTTTAGTTATGAAATTTTTACATGCACTCATATTTTCTTTAATTGGCAAAAAAAAATGTAATACAAGACAGGAATATTTTTTTAATAATCCTGCATTTAAATATGATTTAGAAAATAACATCACTTTGAATCAAAATACGTATGTAAATAGACAAGTTTAAGCTATCCAACGATATAATAAAAGAAGCGATAACTTTTTAATCTCCTCTTAGATTTGTCTTTATACACACCATCTGCCAAAGCTAGAAACTCAGGGGCGTGCTCTTTGCTTTTTATCAACAACTTTTTATATTCAATATAATTTTTTTCAATTCTGACAAAGACTGACACAGGCCTTTATAGAATTTAAGGTACTTGTTTCAAAGGTTTCACAATTAAGGATTGTGAGCAAACAACCTCTTCTCTGTGGAGATCAATACCGCTGAAGCGCCAGCAGCTGATCAAAGTATTTAATAACAATTTTTATGAAAAAGGAATACGAGAATTGGTTTAACACAAGAACAGTAGTGCTGATTAAAGTAAAGGATTTGCTTTGTTATACATTTATTATTGTGAAAACACCGTCGCTTTTATCAACAACGCGCACACACACACACACACTCCTTAAATAAATAAACAAAAGCAACAAAGACGTTAAATATTGTTTTTAAGTGCTTGTGCAGAAAATATTTTAAGTTCAGCTTAATTTAGGTTCAGTTATAATTTTGATTAAGTGGTTTAGCCAAAAACAAATGATATTCTACTTTAACCCTGGCTGGGCTAAAAGAAAATCATCTTCGTTAAATCGAAAAACAATTTTTAAAAGCTGCTCTTTCAGAACAGTTTTTTAAAGTTAAAGATAAATAAAAATATTTTTAATTAAGTATTTTGTTTAAAAATAATAAATTATAACTTAGAAACTTCTTTCTTGTTACCAGATCTCGTGCACAACCAGTTGATAGATTTATATTGCGCCCTGACAATATTTTCTTCCATTTAACTATTTGTTCAAAAAAGTACTTTTATTAAAAATATACCTTTTCCAATAAGCAGTTTTTATATAAGAACAATCTTTAAATATTCACTTTTTTACATTTTTTAAAAAATGTACTTTTACTGAGAAGTACTATTTACAAAAAGTTTAAAAAAGTACCATTCCGAACAAAACATAATTCCAAAAGCAAAAAATACCTGCCGTATTCATAGAAAATAAAGATTTCTATTTACAAAATTCTGTAAAAATAGGGTGGATCCCTTTGCTGAAAAAGTATTAAAAATAAAAATATAATAGGATCGAAGGGATTAGAAGAACATTTTTCGAATAATATATTTTAAGCATGATCCTTTCTTTTAAACACCTGTTTTGAGTACATTTTTAGAAAAGTATTTTAAATACATACTTTTTCCCAAAAGCATTTTTTCAAGTAAACAGCTTTACTGAAAAGTATTTTTTTAAAAGAGTACATCTTTAAAAATGTACCTTCTCCAAATATAAATTTCCAAATACTAAATTTGTTTAAATTATATTTTTATATTAAGTACCATTTTCAAAAGTATAATTTTTTAAAGTACCATTTTCAAAATTATCATTTCTAAAAATACCATTTTCAAAAGTATCCTTTTTAAAAGTACTATTTTTAAAAGCACCATTCTGGAATAGCATAATTATCAAAAATCTCTTTTTCGAAAAGGAACATTAAAATAAACGTATTAAAATTATTAATAATTTCGAAAAGTACCTGCCGCAAACAGTACTTTTTTTTAAAGTTGTCAAATTAATTTTCATAAAATCCCTTTATTTAAATAAGTTTTAAAATTCCTCAATAATGTAGTTGACTTTTTGCCTATTTTACCTAAAACGTGTGCGACATTACGTCTCATAAGTCCGAACTTGCCGAAAGAGCCACAACCTATTCCAGATTCTTGTCAGAAAAAAAAAACAGCAACGCTCCAAAAAGCCTTCTGCTATTTGCGATCAATCGTTTATCTGGTTTCGGTTTCTGAAATTTTTAAATAATATATATCGAAGATTCCGATATACAAAGATAACCAGGGGGGGCTCCCGCACAACATATAACAAATGTCTAGCAACAGGCGCTCGGGCTGTGCGTTGATATGTTAGTCAATCAGTCGCGTTATTCTTTTATATCGAGATAATAATTGTTACCAAAAAGTGGACGGACAATAACCCAAATAAACATTTTCGAATGTTTTCTAAATAATAGAATTCTGAAGATATATGCACATACGCAAGTAATAATTAAAATGTAAAGAAAAAATAATAATATAAACAGTTCCACTGCAACAAAATATATATAAAAAAGTTTAATAAAAATATCAGCGGTCACTGTTACATATCTTCCCCTTAGCTTATTTCTTGCACACATCCGTTGACCAAAGCTACAAATTTCAACGGCGTGTTATATTCCAGTCGCCAAACTTTCACAGCCAAACTTTTACCTCATATGCACCGAATCCCGCAAAGACGTTGGGTTTCCACAATTGAGGATCGTGAACAACCTTTTCTCTAGGAAGAATAAGACCACTTTAGCATATGCAATTATTTCAGTTATTTATACAAAATTTGCAAGAAAAAAGAATACGAGAATTATGATGATTAAACAACAGGGAGATTTATTGAACAAGCACAATTATTTTTTTTTTTATTCAACTACACGCGTTTATTTAGCATCATAGTTATTTGTGGAAAAGGGGTTTTTGTTATGCAGATCCCAGTTAAGTTGTATGTTTTTGTTGTTAATTATTTTATAAAAAATTATTTGTATATATTTATTTGTAATGACCAGCGTGACCATTTTAGCATTTTAGCGTCTTTATAAAGAATTAGTTTTGCTGCAGTGATATTTTCAATTCAGCAGTTAAAGTTTTTCAATAATTTGATTTTTATTTATTCGTCAAAATATCAAAGTTATTTTCCGACGTTTGTTTTACCATCAGAAAATTTAACTTATTTCTTGATTTTTTATTCATCAGAAAATAAAAATTGTTTCTTGCAAAATATATAATAATTATATCGTAGTTTTGATTTATTCTTCAGAAAATATAAGTTTTTTGTTTTTAATTTATTTTTCTGAATCCTGACTTTTACTTTTCGATCAGTAAATTAAATTTTTTTTCTAATTTTTATTTATTCATTTATTAATTTATTTTGCCAAATTAATATTAACAGATGTAAGAACGATTTGTCGCAAAAAAAAACTCTTATTTGATATATGAAACGGTGTGGAGTTAAAAATTAATTTCTTTAAATTTTTTTTTATAAAGTAGAAATATGAAATAGAATAGATTGAAATGCTAAAGTTGATTTCTTTTCTACAAAAGAGTGCAACATTTTTTACACTTTTTAGTAGATAATGGCCACACTCTGTCATTTGAAAATAACGAATTTATTCGAAATTCATTCAACATCCCTTACGAAAAACTATTTCTATTTTAAGACTCCTTCAAACTGTTACTTTTTAGAAAACAGCTGAAAAAAGGCAACATTTTTTCGAGAAAAGAAAACGCCATAAGTTTCTGTTATGACATGTATGGATTAGCATAAGTAGGGACTAAGAACCTAATTATGTATATCACTGTGGGTAAGTGCAGTTTTTGCAAAGATTTTAATCTCTTATTTAAATTTCAATCTCTTTTATTTAATCTGCTTTTATTTTTTATCACTATTTTAAACATTTATGTAGGTTTTTCTTAATATTTTATTTTATTTAATATTTTTGTTTTCAAAACGTTTTGTGTTCAGTAAAGGATTCATTAAATTGAATTCTCTTTGATATGTTTTATGGTCAAAATTTTTCATATATTTTTTAAAAATAGATTTCAAATAAATTTGATTTTTTAAATCGATACTAGGGATTATATTTTGATTCGTAACGATATATATAAGAAATATCATAGCTAAACAGAAAGTATTTATTTGCTGGAAAAGAAGTATTAGATTTTAGAGTTGTTTTTTCTTCATTTTGATTTCAATTTAGTTGCCAAAATTGTTATGTTTTGGTAACACTCGTTCAATGAGAAACGTTTTTATTTGTTGTTCCACTGTTTAGTGAAGAAAACAGAAAAATATGCCATAAATGCTTGCATACATACATAATTCCATACATACATACATACATACGCAGGTATGTCCGTATTTGTATTCAAAACAAGATTAGTATACAATGCGTATTAAGTATGTGTATTTACTACCTGCTTATCTCGCAATGCATTATTTATAAGTGCATACTCGCTTGTATTGTATTTGGAATCCAAAAACCAGAGCCTCCCAAAAGTTTTTAGTGGACACCTACTCAATAAACTTGTTCGAAAAATTCGAATTTCTATTTAAATCTTGATTTCTGAATGCAGTTGAACTTAAGACCAATATAAAATTAACAAATCACAGGTAGAATTGCTTTTATATCTATAAATTAAAATTTAAAAATTATATAAAACAAAACAGGAGTAAATTTCAAACACCATACGATCCTCCCTATCCAAAGACATTCGTTCCACATTTTCTGTGGCTTCTATGCGCTTATAAAATTTAGAATATAAATTCAAATTAAAAGACAAAAATTGTTTCATTTCTCTTTTGGTTTTGCCTATAACATTTACAAGCACGAAATTAATAAACAAACTATAGCGTTTGTTTATTTGATGTTTGTGTTTATGCATTTATATTGGGAGAAATAGAAAAGAGAAATTAAAAATTTCCAGCATAGTTAGTCCTGTACTAAAATCTATTTCTTCAAGCCCTTACGTACCTACGGACTTCTCATTAATGTCATACTTGTAAATGAGGGCATAAAAAAAGTACAAAACTGATGTTGATTTCCCCTGTGCTTTGGAATATTTATCAAGTCTTTTTGAATTTGAAACTCTTTTCGATTAGACTATAAAATTAAATTTAATTTAGCAATAAATAGTTCGTTATAAATGACTTACAATTAAAATAATATATGTTGAAGCCCACAACAATGGAACCAAGCGAGAAAACAAAATGATTGCACAGATTTATTTACATACATATTATAGAAAGTTATATGATGATATCATGGAATAATTTCTAAGTCTAAATGTATGTATATACATATGTATTTACCAGTACATGTGTATGTATGTAATATTTCACCAAACTGAGTTAAAAAACACAACGAATAAAATTCTCCAACGAGCATTTGTTTGAGAACCGCTTCGATTTCCAGAACATTGAACATTTCTGTTTGAGTATTGCACAACACAAAGAATTGTAGAAAAGTAAAGTAAAATAAAATTTAACAAAAATACCCCAACAGAGAAAGACGTAAAGAATGTGCAAAGCAAAGAATAGTTAATAACAACACATTTGGAAATTAATTCTTAATACAGTTTTAGTTATTAGCTTGCCTTCATACTCAAAGGTTTATTAAAATATCTGTATATTAAGTGATTTGATTTTTGCGTACGGTCTTTTCATTTTAGAAAACAATCAAGTGAAAATAAGAATTCAGCAGTGTATAAAAAAAATGCGTTGTGCATTGATTTTTGCCTTTATTGCAGGCATTGCACTTACTGGTAGATATTACGAAATTTTATTTATTACAAATTCATTAATTCAATAATAAGTCAATAAAAAGATGAAGTAATTAAAAAGTATTCGGAAAACGTGATTATAAGCTTTACATTTTAATATTGGGAGATATAGCTTTTTGATAGTAATTTGATATTAATGTAAAGTATAACCCATTAAGAAACGGGTTGCTTTTTAGTTTTGTTTAAACAAACAAAAGCTTATTGAAACAAATTTGAATGCTATTTCACAACATGTAATACAAAAACAATTTGTTAAATAATATTTTGTATAAAAGTGTTCGAATGAAAGAATTCGGTATAAAACGTGAAATAAGCGGTTAAATAAAATAAAATAATGAAGGACAGATAAAATGTCAAAGATTAAACTAACAATATAAAAGACATTTTCATATAGTTTTATATATTATTTGATTATTAGCGATTCATTTAAATAAAGACATACTTAAGATTATTTTAAAAGTTACTGATCGAAATAATTGTTCATCTTTATTATATCTATGCATTTTCGAAATGGATCAATAAAGTTTAAAATAATTTCAAGTGCAGTTTATTTATTTGAATCGCTAAGAAGCACTACGATAGTGTTTAAAAAACAAATGTTTGTTTGTTGTAATTAGAAACAGAAGAGTTCTATTAATTATTTTAAATTAATTTCCATATGAATTTAGTTTCATAAAAATTTAAAATTCTATTATCAGCTGTGGCCACAAAACCCCCTCGTTGGGATCCCAACTACATTGTCAAGGGGACTTTGTATATACCCTATGCTGAGATAGCAGAGCCCTTCTATGCCTGGTACGATTCAAATACAAGACGTTCACGTATTGATTATTATGGAGGCATGGTAAAAACCTATCAGCTGGCCAATGAGCATCCTTATGGCACTTCCTTGAAATTGGCTCCCATTACCACGAAAACAGAGTTAAACAAAGTGACTTGTCTACAACTTAATGGCACTGCTGAAAATCCTGTACAAATACAATCCATTTTACCAAATGCCAAAGACTTTCAATTGTTAGGTACCGAATCATTTTTGGGCTTCAATTGTGATAAGTTTCGATTAGAGGAAACCGTAGGACAGAAGAAAAATGTTTATACTTTATGGGTGCGTTACAAGAAGTCGCCGCATTATCCAGGCTCTAGAATGCCCATACCAGTACGATATGAAATGAGGGGTTTTAACACTTTATTAGGATCCCATTATGATCATTATTACTTGGATTACGATAGCTATGAGCATGATGATATACCCAATGAAGTTTTTGAATTAGATGATGGTATGGAATGTATGGCATTTCCCGGTCCCGGCAAAGGCCATTATGCTACATTTAATCCAATGCAAGAATTTGTTCATCCCACCTCTGAGCATCATGTAGAGCATGCATTTAATCATTTTAAAAAGAAACATGGTGTGGAGTATCCCAACGCTCAGGAGCATGAATATCGTAAAAATATCTTTAGACAAAATTTGAGATTTATTAATGCGAAAAATCGTGGTAAATTAAGTTACACTTTGGCCGTTAATCACTTAGCTGATAAGACTGACGATGAACTGAGAGCCCGCAGAGGTTTTAAATCATCGGGTGTTTACAATACCGGCAAGCCATTCCCCTATAATGTGGACAAGTTAAAAGACGACATACCCGAACAATATGATTGGCGTTTGTATGGAGCTGTTACACCAGTTAAAGGTAATGTAAATTTAAATTTATTTTTAAATTTTATTTAATATACTCTTTTTTTGTCGAAAGATCAATCTGTTTGCGGTTCATGCTGGTCTTTTGGTACAATTGGCCATTTGGAGGGAGCCTTTTTCCTTAAAAACGGCGGCAATTTGGTGCGATTATCGCAACAGGCTTTAATTGATTGCTCCTGGCAGTATGGCAATAATGGTTGTGATGGTGGCGAAGATTTTCGTGCCTACCAATGGATGATGGAAATGGGCGGTGTGCCTACCGAAGAAGAATATGGTCCCTATTTGGGTCAAGATGGCTATTGTCATGCTAAAAATGTTAGCCTGGTGGCTCCCATTACTGGTTTTGTTAATGTCACTTCTAACGATCCCCAGTCCTTTAAGATTGCTCTATTAAAACATGGCCCCTTATCGGTCGCGATAGATGCATCGCCTAAAACTTTTAGTTTTTATTCACATGGTATATATTATGAACCTACCTGCAAGAACGGCTTGGATGAATTGGATCATGCTGTATTGGCTGTGGGTTATGGCACTATTAATGGCGAAGATTATTGGCTGGTTAAAAACTCTTGGTCCACTTACTGGGGTAATGATGGTTACATCCTAATGTCTGCCCGCAAAAATAATTGTGGTGTTATGACCATGCCAACTTATGTGGAGATGTAAAGAGGTCTGTTTGGTGAAGACACTGCTTCAAGTCTGATAAAAAAAATGCAGACATTTTGGTTTCCACAACTTTTTATTTCACACAAAGCTATCTATCCTACATATTTTTATTTTTGTAACTTTTTTGTAATCAATAAAAATTTTGCTCGAAATTTTACTTTTCACTTCAGATTATTCTTTCGATGCACAACCGAAACATACTGTATGCAAGGAACTTGCAAGACGGCATGTTCTTTGGTGGATAGAAATTGTCAACCCAATGTATTGACTATAAGGGCTATATGTTATTTTGCGACTAAGCAACATGAGTTTCATGGGCACAACATTTTCAATTCAACACAAGATTTTTCACTACACAAAAAAAACACTTAAAGGTTATTATAACCTCTTCATGACTTGCAAAACTGTCGCCATTTTGTAACTTTTTCATTAACTTATTTTTATTTAATTTTTTTCCCCCGTTGGGCAATTTTTGTAACAACTATATAGTAGCAATAAAGTAAAATTGTATTACTCGTTATTTTGAATTGATTTAAATTCAATGTACACTATTTTTTCTAATCAAAAGTTGTTTAACTCTTCCACGCAGTTGAAAATATATTCAACTACATCAATCTGTGGATACGATAATTCGGCACAGTTGTATTTACCGGCATGAAAACAGGATAAAAAAAATAACATTTTCTTCCGGCTACAGAAAGAGTGTTGCCACTAGGGTAACTTCAATGTTTTAACGTGCAAAGAACTTGTGGCACACTTATAAAATTTTTGAAAATATTCACATTTTGCTTTCTAGCATGCGAATATCAAGTAAAATGTCCCATATTTTTCTAACGATATAAAAAATAAACTTTTCATATTATATACTTGATAAGTATAATCTATAGAAAGTTGAATGTCTTTAAAAAGTGCAAAATGTTATTGCACTTTCTGCATATTAACTTAAGAAATTAATATATTTCAACATGCATACGTTTATATATAGGAATGTGTATATAACAATAGTTCTTATCGTTGAGAAAACAATATATGTATGTATATGAAGAAAAGTTCAATGTGATAAGCTCAGACTATGTGTCTGTTAAGTTTAAGTTTTTATACATTTAATATGTATATATATATATATATATATATATATATATATTAAAAACTTTTTCAAATTAAATTGTCGTTATATTTATTACACAGTAATACTACGCTAGCATGCGCGAAGGCTATCAGCACTATTTATACACATTTAATTGATTGCCCCCGCAGCATGACAGTAATGGTAGTGATGGTGGCAAATATTTTACTACCGTGAACATATCGTACCCTGAACGTACTGCAAATAAAATACTTTTTTTACACGGTTCAATAAAAGGTTAAAGTACTAAAACACACAACTCTGCCGACATAGTTTGTTTACAAAAAAGATTATTTGAATTCCTTTAAGCTCCCTAACAAACGCAAACAAAGTTAATTATATGAATGATATATAATTTCTGAATTAAACATATCGATTTAATTAAAGGTATTTTTAGAGAAAAGTATCCTTTCAAAGACCACAGTTTAAAAAAGTTCTAAAGTTCAAAAGATATGACATTCTGAAAATTTTAGTCGTCAAGCCGCACTCCCAATAATTTTCTACATATTATATAAAATCTTTACATATTAAAATCGTTACAATTATTAAAACGACTGTACAGTTGTCAAGAATATCTATTTAAGAATTTAGGGGGCATACCCCTCAATATTGTAGCTTGAATAAAATCGTCATATATGAAACTGGCGTGGTTAGTTTACAACATGGCATATGTTCTACCGCCCGTCCACAACCCCGAGAACGCAAAACAATTGAGCATTTGAGGGAGGAACTTGACAGGCGGGTAAAAAAGTGGTCAAAAACAACTCTCATCTAGAACAAGCTTAGAAGGAAGAGTGACAGAAAATTTAACCAGAAGCCACCAAAATTTAGTACACTCTATGCCCAAACGCTTGGATGAAGTTATTAAGCAGATAAGATTGCTGCGAAATCTTTTATGCAAAATATCATTTTAAATTAAATGTGCCAATTCTTTTGTGCATCATATAAAACCTAAAGCAAAACATATTGATGTAAAACAAGTTGTTAACTTATAAGTTCCTACCAACAAAATTTTTTAAACTTCTTGAAGTTTTTAAATACATTGGAAGTCAGCTAATACTTAAAGGATATTGAATGAATATATATATATATATATATATATATATATATATATATATATATATGTATATATATATATATATATATATATATATATATATATATATATGTATATATATATATATATATATATATATATATATATATATATATATATGTATAAAGTATAATATATATATATATATATATATATATATATATATATATATATATATGTATAAAGTATAATATATATATATATATATATATATATATATATATATAAGTATGTATATGTATATATAAAGCAATCTTTAAGATTGCTTTATTAAAACATGGTTTCTTATCGCCTAAAACATTTTTGTCAAAATGGTATTTATTATGAACTTGCCTGCAAGAACGGCTTGAATTAATTGGGTGATGCGATATATACTGTGAGTTATTGCAGAATTATTGATGAAGATTATTCTTTGGTCCACTTGGTGAGGTAATGATGGTTACAAATATTGAGAAGTTTGTAAAAATAATTGTCGTACGAGATCTGTATAGAGGTGCCGCTTAAAGTTCGACAAAATAAATGCCGACATTTGGTTTCCCACAACACATTTTTCCACACGAAATTATCTTATATAAGTATTATATTGTTGTAGCTTTAGATAGTCTATAAAGACAGTGTTATAATTAGCTTCAACCAATAACGTATCACTTTAATGGGACTGAAAAATATCGTTGAATGCATATCCACCATATACTGCACGCTCATTTGTTGTAAGCGAGACTGATCTTTTTTGGAAAAGAATTATATCAATGCAGTTTGTAGTCGTCATCATAGTTACGTGAACTTTTGTTTTAATAATCACTGGTTCCATGGTAAAAAGGATAAGCTTGTATATCGCTTACTTGCACATATACATATAAGTTAATATGTAAATCATGCATTTAGTTTTGTACATTAATCTGTGTCATTATGCTATTTTTACTTCTTTTACACTCCGTGAGGAAATGAATCCTCATTCTTAATTAAATACAAAAGATTTTCGCTTCAAAGTAAATTACTTTTCAGGATACACATACATTCATTTTAACTCCTAGTTGGTACATGGAAGGCTGCCGACATTTTATAACTTTGCTTTTAATTATTTGCCGTTTGATTGTTTTAGAACAATTTTATATAGAAACAAAGTTTTACCTGTGGTTATTTTAAGTTGCACTGTAGTTTATTTACACCATTAAAAAGTTTTCCGTTTTTACCACGCACTTAGAGCCATTAAACTAATTTTCTCTGAAAATGCGCCATTTCGGCATAGTTGCATTTTACTGCATCGATAATATTTACTACCATTGTAATTGTCCGCATTTAAACTTCATTTCGCGGATTAGGCGGCTTATTTATTTACTCTAAGGATATAATACAGATAATTAGGATATTAAAATTCATATATATTTTCAAATTCGATTCTTTTAAGTCGTTATTTAAGGTTTTTATTGTACTGCTAAACTAATATGCAACCTTGTGCTTTTATTTGCATGAAGCTCAACAACCCTGTTTATATTTTTAACAGCTGATACGAACGGCAAAATTTTGCAAGCCCGGAAAAAGAATTATTCAGATTATTTTTTTGTTTACATTCCGTATGTGTGCTAATATTCAATTATATATTAAATTATATGCCAAAATTTGCCTTCCCACAAAAACTTTTTTACACACAGCTATCTTATACAAACATTTTGAAGTTTTAGCTTCTTATAGTCGATGAAAGTAATGCTATAGTTAGTTTCAACCAATAGCGTATTACTTTACATTATGGTACTTTAGAATAACGTTCAATGCACACCCACTACATGCGGCATGTAAATTTGTTGTAACCAAGTTTGATTTTAGGTGGGAAAGAATTGTATCAATACAGGGTGAAGGCCATGGTAATTACGTGAATTTATTTTTAAGAAACACTAGTTTCATGGTAAATAGGCTTAAGATAAGCTTATATATCGCATACATTTACGTAAGTGTGTATGTATGACTTACATTTTGTTTTGCATGTATATTAATCTATTGTCATTAGGCTATTTTTACTCCTTTTACACTTCGTGAAGAAATTAATACTGAATCTTAATTGAATACAAAAGTATTTCGCTTCAAAGTAAATTACTTCTCAGGATATACATACATTCATAATAACCTCCAATTGGTACTTGCAAGCCTGCCGACATTTTGTAACTTTCATAAAACACTTGTAATTATTACCCGTGTGATTATTTTATATAGAAACAATCAAGCAAAGTCTTACCTGTGGTTATTTTAAATTGTTTTAATTGCTATGTACATATTTTATTTTCACTAACACAAACTTTTCCCTATACCACGCACTGAAAAACATAAACTAATTTTTTCTGAGAACGCGCCATTTCGTCACAGTTGCATTTTACTGCATCTATAATATTGTATATGTATTACACCATTGTATTTCTACGCACTAAAACTTCATTTCGTGGATTAGGCGACTTATTTTTATACTTTAAGAATATAATGCTGCTAATTATGATATTAAAATACATGTATATATTCAAATTCAACTCAATAAAGACGTTATTTAAGGTTTGTATTTTATTCCTAATTTAATATGCAACCTTGTGGTTATATCTGCATGAAGTACAACAGCACTGTTTATATATATATATCAGCTGACATAAACTGCGAATTTCTGCAAACCCGGAGAAAGTATAGTTTACGACTTATTTTTTGTTTATATTCTGTAAATGTGTTAACATGCATAAATAATATTCAATTGTTTATCAATACCAATTATATCAGTTCTAATGAATAAAATGACATCCAACGCGGCTTCCCTCCATCAATATAATGACGAAACCAATAAAAAGCGCATACTTGACGATGGCACATACCAAAACTTGTGCGATTTTATACATAATTATAATGGGCTGCCCATAGATTGTGAAATGGAGTTAGAAGACAACTTTCCATATATTCAGCGTCTAACACGGAAAGCGATATTAGAAACGGAACTGTCAAATCGAATGCGTTCCATTCATTGGCACTACGAAGCAAACGTAGAAAAATATTTAGAAAAGTAAATGTACATTATTTATACCTACATAACTAAATTTTACTTTTATTATTCTTAGATACGAGAAACGCTCAGAAAACAATTCATCGGACGCTAATATATTGTTGGATATAGCAAGAGCAGAAAAAATCGGGCCAGTCATGTTGTGCCGCACCTTGCTGAAATATAAATATGAGTTAAATAATAAATTGAAAGTGACCAAACTAATGCGTTACCCACATTTAATAAATGACCCATTGCTGTCAGCCAATGTTGCACAATGCTTGCGTAGTGATTCACAAGATGGCCCTCTAATTGATTTAAAGAGAAGGGTTTTGGGTGAGGAATATGAAGTCAAGGTAAAGTTTTACTGTTCAAAGTTACAAACTTTCTCTTTCTTGACAAAAATTTAAATCAATTACATATGTTGTTTTGTATTGATTTTTATAAAAATGCTGATGAATTACTAAGTTGACCTTACAGTTAGATATAGTTTAGTATTTTAATTCTAACTGCAGTATATTTGACATCCATATAATTTGAACATATACTTGATTGTATTTTTGTTTTATTTTAGCTGAAACGTATGGCAACCGATGCTGGTATGCATTTTTATGATGAAAATGATTTGCGACGTTTGGGTTATGACAAGACTCCAGATATTAAAATGATTTTACCATTTCTGTTCAAAGGAGAAGTCATAAATTGGATTGAAAGTAAAGCAAAATTTGGTGATACTAAAACACACCAATGGAATATAAAAAATCAACTAAATAGCTATTGTAATAGGTAATTCAATCAAGCAATTAATCGAAATTTTAGCATTAGACAAGATTATTTTTTGTTATATGAAGTTGATCATAATTATACTTATCATAATTTAATTTATATAGGTTTGGCGCTGGCATTATTATATATTGGCTTGGGTATCACGAAAACACACCTAAACTACCTGATAATTCAATAGGCATTGTAGTCTTAGACGATTTTCCGTCTCAAACTGACATAGAACTTTTAGATTTAAGTGCACAAACAAACACTGAGAACGTTGAAGTTACAGATGAAACATGATACTTATTATAAAATTTTAGAATTGCCTATTTTTGCAATTTTAAATATCTTTTAATTTTTGTTGAAAGACTAAAATCATTTTTAATATATTATGTTAATAGTTAAAATGGAAGTTTTTATCAATTTTAAGGAAAATGTGTTATTTATTACTATGTATGTCTAGTTGACAAAATATATATTTTTATTGCAAATTATTTTTATTATATAAATATGTAATTGTAAAAAATTACATGGAAAAAATGGCCTTCATAATATAAAAAAAAAATTAAGAATAATTACTTAGTGTGTTTTCTTGTTTTTAAATAAAATTAAATTATACTGCATATACTCTTACATAATCCACTTCTAATGAAGGTTGTTCCCAAGAGGGGAACCATTTTTCACGATTTCTAAAGAAATTCAAACTGCCTCTTGGGTCTGTGTTGCCCCACGGTTTGCGATCAGTGTCAGGAAAATCTCCATTGCCGCCAGCAGCCAGTCCCAGTGTTATATAAAACTAAAAATTATTTTTTAATAAAATTGGAACACGACCAAATAAAGAAAATAAGTCAATAGATAAGCATTCAGAATGGATTACATTGAAGTCAGAGCCAAGCTAAACTTAAATATTTAAAGATTTCCAAACAAAAACGCAGTCATTAATTCTATTAAGCAAGCCTGAAGACCATAGATAACTTTTAAAATAAATTTTACATATACAATAATCGCTATTTTAAAAATCTTCAAAATATTGAAACTTCAATAATTAAGTTTTATTTGAAATTCTTATTTTGAGGTTCATATATCAATATTTCTGTCGCTGGCGCATAACAAGAGTCCGAACTAACACAATTTAGCTCAAAACAACAATATCGTGGGAAAATGAGAGTTGTACGAAATTTTTTTCGGTTCGAAGAAAAATTTTATTTAGTTTACATAAGAAAATGAAATGGTAATTATAAAAATTCAAAATACAGGAAGATTTCAATTCTGTTTGGAAACCTAACTGATTCCGTATTTTGGTTGTCAGGAACTGATAGGCGAAACAATTTTTCGGAATGCAATCATTTTTAATGCCTTTAAAGATTTTATTCCAATTAACTTGATTCCGTTCTGAACGATATCGGATTCAGCAAAATGCCTGATAGGTGTAAATAAATACTTGATCTGAGATCATACAAAAATATTTAAAAGTACTGCCTTGAGTTTAGAAGTTTAAATGCTTTAACATTGTATAAGTAAATGTGTGATATATGCAGAATGCAGAGTGTCAACTGGAGCTTTCCACAAGCAAATTTCCAATTTTTTGAGCTCTAGTACATGTTGTTCCACAGGTATTATTGCGAACGTTTTTCAAAAATGTTCTAAGAAAGTCTAGTTCAGGGTCCTAGAATCTATTTAAATATATTGTTCTTCAACTTACCATTTGATCAAACGGCGCATTATTTTCACCTTTGTTCCATATTGGCTCATTAATAGTTTCTTTGAAACTCGATTTAATACGACCGTATTCGTTGCCATCTACAGTCATTATCAATTCCTCAGGTGTCCAAGTTAATGAATACAAATGAAAATCATCACCAAAATGTTTGACATTTGGCAGAGTGACATCTTTCATGAACTGATATCTGGAATTAGCATTTTGCTTAACGATTGCACCACCATATAAACGGCCACCATTTATGTTCTTATTTTGCCATTTTAACTCTTGATTGCCATGGATATAAGCAACACGAATTTCGCCCGATTTATAGCGATCCCCATAGGTAGGAGTGGAGGGTTGTAATGTTATCACTATATGAAAATGATGACAAAATATAAGTGCAATTAACATTCATGAACAAAAAATCTTACATGGGTATAACCACTCGCCTATCGGCATTTTAGCTCTAACTACAACGCGCCCATATTTGAAATTAAAATTGTTTTTAGTTGATAAGCGACCTGAAATGATGGGTGGTAAAATTAAAACACCACGAGGAGTAAGTGAGCATTCAGTATCGACATGGATACTAGTGCATCTGTAAGAAAAGAGAATTGTTAGCAAAGTTATATGAATAAATGGAATACCAAATTATATGTTTTCTATATAAACTTTACAACGTTTGTATTCCCTATTCGCATTGTTTATTTAAACATTTTAAACCGTGTCATTCATACTTGCATTGTAATAATTAATTATTCTATGTATTTATATTTATGTTGAATCGTTGACCTGTTGTATTATAATAATATTCTTATGTGTATTGTTCGGCTATAGATGATGTTTTAAAAATTAATAAACATTAAATATTTTTAATTATTTAATCTTTATTTAATCATGTCGTCGCAATATTTCCAATAGCTTCTTATTTTTAATGTTTATTATATACTGTTTTGTACCCAAAAGTGTTCCCCTCAAAATGAATAGTGAAGCTATTCGAAATATTAGGACGACATGATTAAATAAAGATTAAATAATTAATAATATTTAATGTTTATTAATTTGTAAAACATGACCTATAGCCGAAAAATACACATAAGAATATTAATTAATTATTCTATAATAATGACATGTTTTACAACGAAACCCTATAAACATTTGAAATTTGTATCATTTGAAACTTTATATTCAAAACATATGTACATATATATATAAATTTGACTTTTTATTGCTATCTCAATTATAATTTCCAAACCAAAATTTACATTTTATTTATCGAAAAGACTGTACTTTTAAAGCAAAATTAAAAACGTTTCTCTGTATGAGAATTCAAATTAGACTCAAAATATTATCAACATTCATAATGCCAGGAGTGATTACAAACATAAACATGTTCGAGTTTTAAGTTGAAATAAAATCAAAGTATGATAAATTCCCATTATAAATTTCCGAAATTTAGTCTATATTATTTGGAATGAACAAAGTAAAAATAGTTTGAAATTTAAGTAAAATTAAATTTCTAAAACTGGAAATAGATAATGCTGCAAATTCATTAAAAGTGAATTCCAACATTAATGTCAATATTCCAATATTAATTCCAATATAAATGTTAAAAGTTAAAATGTTTATTGATGATAAAAGCTCTAACTTAATATTTTATCCCAAATGCATCGAAATAATGTTTGTGTGATAAAAATAAAAGATGTACATACGCAAAAAAAAAGGTTTCAAACTTTCGATAACTTGATTATGAAAAAACTATTTCAGAGAAACAGGAATATCTAAATACACCAAACAATGCGATTAACAGCAGTCCAGTTGCCATATGAGCAACCCGCCAGAAAACCTATTCTAAGAAATACCCATGTTACTTTAAGGAAATGAACTTAAAAATAGTTCCTACAGCAGAGAGCAAATCTATAGCAATATATGGCATTCTATACATTATACGGATATAAAGTATACCGCTTTGAGGAAGTTCTATAAAGTTCTTTCTCTCGTTAATTCAACTGATCTGCTGCAGTAAGTTAGACATATTCTGGAAATGAAAATTCTATTTATAACGATTGCTGCTGAGTTGATGGTTTTTAACCAACATATCCAACTCAAAGAAACGATTACTAATTCAGGAGGTGCCTGAAGTAATTTCAGTTGTTGGCAATCTTTTAAAAACCAAAGTCTTATGATTTTCGTTATTACATAACTTCTCATAAAACCTACACTAAAAAGTTACAAAATGCGTTGCAGAAATTTCTACAGAGCTCGAATTTTTAATACAATACTAAGTGTATTATAAACTGATATACGGCCTTTTACCTTGCTCCCAAATCAATGCTATCCTTTTTTAAATGTTTACTATTTAAGCTGGCTTCAATTTTTAAGATGCTATTCTCCACTCCCAATGTGCCATTGTATAAAACAAATTCAGCATCATCTGTTGTTGGCGGCAAACGAACTTCGTTTGTCCAATACTTGCTGTTAATGGTATTGAAATCATCTGAAAATATTAAATCATCACGGCAATAGGGTCCACCGAAAGATCTTGGCACTTCTGAAACCGTTGGACGACAGATTTTATTTTCTTGAGTAACATCAATTGGCTTAGGTGCGTCAGTTGAGATTTCTATACGTGGATCAGTTACTGATTTGCTGGTTGTGAATTTGCAATTGGGCGCACAATTCTTAAAAGCTTCCACAGATATGGGATCTTTTTTATCACGAAATATTAATCGATTATACTGAACAGCCAACCAAACGTAGACAATGTCATCGTCTTTAAGTGTTCTATCAAACTCGTACGACCATTTTTTATCTCTAGGTATACTTGTTATACCAGTTAGTTGACCACTCTCAAAGGCTTTAAATTCTTTGTTGATATTGACGTTAAACGATACCCATTTAATATCAGGATCATCTATTATATTGTAATAAAATAAAAATAATTATTTTTAATAAATTTTCAAATTAGCTTTTAGAACATTTTTTAACACTTACTTGGTATGGATAGACGAAACTTTTCATCCAATAATTCAAATTCAATTGGTTGTATAGTATAGCTGCAGCACCATCCTGTTAAATTTACCATCAACAACATTGATAACACATTTTTGTACATTATTTTCATTATTGGAAATCTCTTTACTGATATGCAATGAAAATAAAATAAATTAATTAAAAGATGATACTTTGCGTTCAATCAGAATGAGTGTGTTTCAGTTTGTTGGCTAAGCTTAGACTAAAGAGATAATGCTTTCTCTGCTTTTGATTTTTATAGTTTACTATATTATTTGTTTCAGAAACTGGAAATTCCTCATTATTCGGATACCTGAAATGATTTAAATAAAGATGAGAGAAAATGAATGCGTTGTGCACAGTACTCTCAAATTATACAGGTAATCGATTGTAGATTACTGTTTGTAAGCCATACTTGAGCAATAGGTTGCTGATGAAAATTTTATAATAAAAATTTTAGTTGTAAACATACTATCATTTCATTTTGTTTTAGTTAGACATTAACTAAACGATAAATTAAAGGCAGGCAGGTCTATCCTACCTAATAGCCGTTGCACTGATGAAAAACTCTTCATACGTTCGAGCTAACTCAAGAGATTGTAATAGTGAACCTAAATTTTTTTATAATTCCTATTAAAAATTAAATTTTATTTATTAATAATATGTTTTAAATTAAATTTTTATTAAGATTGGAATATTTATTTATATATATATATATATATATATATATATATATATATGTTTGATGATTATAAAATATATTCTATATATTCCACTTGCATATATTATGTAAATAAAATTTTATATATTTATTCCTTTAATAAAAAATACTTTGTAATAATTTCTAAGCTCACAGATTTGAATTTATTTTAATTGTTTTATATAATTTAATTTTTCCTGAACATAATACACAAAAAATTCAACAATACAATGAAAAAAAACATGCTGATAACTGTCAAATTTTACCGATTTTCATTCGCGTTGACGCAGAACTACGAAATGTTACAAGGCTCTTAAGAAACCATGTATTTCAACTTAGTTTTCTGTTGAAAAGGGCTACGCATAAGTTTTATAACTTTTTTTTTTAGTATCTAATTATAATTATACAAAAGTCGTGAGCATATTGTTGTGCGTACTAAATTTTTCTTTAAGCTTTCGTGAGCATTTTTGATTTGAGTTTACTTATATTGAAATATTTAGGAAGGAAACCTTAAGTAACTTTACTCTTCAACTGATAGTTAAATGTATTACTTAGTATTGGACTGCATGAATTAATCTTACCTTTCCACCCTCGTAGTCTTTAATAATATAAAAAAGGCATATTACATTTTACGAATTCTTAATCATAGATTACTTAAAATTTGTTTTTCAACGTTTCAAATTATCGAAATAATATCCCAAGAAAACCCCCTAAAAATATTTTTTTTTAGTTAACCAATTGATAAATTTCTTTGTACGGCTCCCATCTCTCTAATCATTAGAGTCTAATGTCAAGTTTAGCTCTCATATTAATTAAAATGTTTAAGACGAGTTTAAAGCTCACTCTTTTTATAGAGAGATAATAAAACATTACCAGCGTTACCATAGAAAAATTTCAAAAATTGTACTTGTAAGAGGGGGTATTTGATGGAAAGCAGGGAACACTTTTATAAATTTAATTTGTATAGGAAAATTTGTTTTATTAAAAGGTACTAAACGCGTAAAATGTTTATAAATTAAGCCTTAAGACTTAACTCAATTTATAGTGTAAAAATATATCATTTAATTAATGATTCCTTATGTATTTATAATGGAAACACTATTTGAATTCAAAATAATATGTAGAAAAGCATTTAAACACTTTAATGAAGCGCTTTGTACATTATTTCCAAGTTACCGATTCAAAATAATTTACATATAGTTAATAAATTAACTATTTGACATACTGTGATTGTACTATTATAATATGAAAACTTTTATTTTTTGAAACTTTTCAAAACTGTGGATTTGGTAAAAAGCGCCAATGAAATGCTTATAGAAATTGCTTAACCACCCAACAAATAAATTTCATATTAATTTACATATATTTTGTTTAAATGTATAAATGTTGGAAACAAGAATCATAAATATTTATTCATTCTTTAATTTTTATAGTCTGTTTATTGACTTCTTTTTAAGATATCTTTATTTTATATAAAAATATTATTTATAAAGCGTTTTCCAACTGCCGAATTCTGAATAATTAATTGTATTATGAAAATGTCTATAGTAAACTGGCTCTAGTTTTCATCGAAAAATTGAGCGATTGAAATCGATTTATCGATCTGTATTTTTTTGAGAAAAAAGCTTGCCATCGCTTTCAACGCCGAGTGTTATTTGTGTTATTCAAATTTAAAGATAGCAAGCACTTAATGAAAAACTCTTTACATAAATATGCATGTATGCATAAAAATCAAAACCAGTATACTTGAAAGTTCTTTAACCTGCACATATAAACTGGATTGTTAATAATTGCACAGAGAAGTCAATTCTAAAATCCTTCAATTGGTCTCAACTAGAGATGGGATAGTGAGTAGTTTTTAAAATGAGTTAATTCTATCGTCATGTATAATATATTCCTGGACACTAATGAATAATATTCACTCATATATAAAATTAAGGTCTTATAAAGCAATTAAAAGTAATGAGATAAAAATGAGTATTAGGTTCTCTATAGATAATATACTACAACACAACTTCTTAACTTTATAACATTTTTCTTATATATTTTTTCCATATTAAAAATATTAATATAATTCATAAATTGTTTTTATATTAGAAAATGGTTGGAGAGTTAACAGGTTACTTAGAAAGATTGTGGTATTTTTTCCATGCGAATTTTAAATGGGTTTGTAAGCAAAATCTTCTTATACTTCAGAAAGAATTAAATTTTCAATTCAAACAAAAAGACGTGGACAACTCAAACTTTTTTGGAATATAAGAACCAACTAGAACCAATTATTATTTTTCTTTGAAAACTAAGGATTGTCGATATGAAGTCAATGTAAAATGTTGGCTTTTAAGTTACTGAGTAGATATTTTAGACCTGAATGATAAAAAATCTTTATTTAGTTAGTAAATATTTATCCTGTTGATAAAATATATAGTATATAATTGTGCATTGGTTTGCAGCATGTAAAAAGTTTGCTCTAAAATAATGTCAAATTATACGGCGTATACTTTTATATAATCCACTTCCAATGAAGCCTGCTTCCATGAGGTTCTCCACTTTTCGCTATTTCTAAAGAATGCGAAGCTGCCTCGCGGATCTGTATT
Source organism: Linnaemya vulpina (assembly GCA_963675445.1). Taxonomy (NCBI): domain Eukaryota; kingdom Metazoa; phylum Arthropoda; class Insecta; order Diptera; family Tachinidae; genus Linnaemya; species Linnaemya vulpina. The sequence continues at coordinate 81,297,795 of OY776278.1, read as the reverse complement.
ACTCCATGGTTTGCCTTCAGTGTCAGGAAAATCACGAATACCGCCAGCTGCCAGTCCCAATGTTATATAAAACTAAAATATTATTTTTGATAAAAATATCGCCAAAGAAAATAAAACGAAATTCAAATTCAATTCAATTCCCCATAATCTTTCATTTCGGAAATAGTTTTCTCATTATATTAAAACTTTTTATGGATTTAAACCAAACTTATTATCAGTAAAAATTACCACGTTTAAAAATTGCAACCGAATACATGAAAATGCGGAATTGGCAGAATATAAAAAATAATGCAAGTGCAGAATTAAAACCATTTCAGTAAATTGGGAGGAGTCTTTAACCCATTTGTTTCGAAGAATATTTTTAATTTGCTCTCAATATGGTCTAGACACCCTGCGCTTTTAATATTTTTGTATTTTATAATTTAATTTATAAAATATATTACTTTAAATAATTGCTTCGAACATGTCTTAGGCAGACCTCTTATACTGTACCAGAAAATCTACATTTATTTAAATATATTTTTCTCCAACTTACCATTTGATCTAACGGCGCATTACTTTCACCTTTGTTCCATATTGGCTCATTAACAGTTTCTTTGAAACTCGATTTAATACGACCGTATTCGTTGCCATCTACAGTCATTATCAATTCCTCAGGTGTCCAAGTCAATGAATACAAATGAAAATCATCACCAAAATGTTTGACATTCGGCAGAGTGACATCTTTCATGAACTGATATCTTGAATCCGCATTTTGCTTAATGATGGCACCACCATATAAACGGCCACCATTGATATTCTTATTTTGCCATTTTAACTCTTGATTGCCATGGATATAAGCAACACGAATTTCACCCGATTTATCGTGTTCTTTATAGAAGGAAGTAGAAGGGTTTAAAGATATCACTGTAGTATATAAAAAATAAGCATAAAAAGTAGGCGTATTTAATGTTAGTGGAAAAGTTGCGAAAATCTTACATGGATATAACCAATCGCCTATGGGCATTTTAGCTCTAACTTCAATGCGGCCATATTTAAAATCAAAATGGTTTTTACTAGATAAGAGACCAGAAATGATGGGAGGCAAGGTTAAACTAGCATAAGGAGTGCGGGAGCATTCAATTTTCTCATTACTAGTGCATCTGAAAGAAGAGGAAATTTAAAGGAGAATTATAAAGATACAAATAATCACATGTATGTAAGTATATTTTTAGTACAAACTATTCCTTTTGTCTCTGGAAATGGTGAACGGTTTTGGGGTAAAAAAGACAAAATAAGAAAAGGGAGCTTAAAGGAAAATTGACATACAACACGCTCTAAAAACGCATAGTGTGATAAGACAGCTCAAAATTTTTGTTTTAGTCCAAGATATTTTACACAATACGTCTGTCCCAGGTGCATAACAGAACAGTAAATAGAAAATTTATTCAAAATTACTAGAACGCAAGAAAGTCATAACTGTAAGTATTGATATATTAGTGCTACCTTATTTTTAAATTTAATTAATTTTAATTGAGGTGTAAATTAAAAACGATTTAAAATCAACATATAATTAGCTTATACTACAAAAGGGAGAAGTTCAACCTTAATTTAATTTTTTAATATACTTTTAAATAAAATATTTCTTCCTTTCAATTTTCATTTTTGAAGTGTAAACAAAAAACCTGATAAGTCAATTCTAGTGTGAACTTATCCAAAGAATAACTTCGTATAATTTTGTACAGGAAATGAAAAATAAAATTTTTAAACGCACAACGATAAGTATTTTATAGTGGTGCTATTCGCAAGTTTACCTTGCTCCCAAATCAATAGTGTCCCTTTTTATATTTTTAGTATTCAAACTGGCTTCAATTTTCAAAATACCACTCTCCACTCCCAATGTGCCATTGTATAAAACAAAATCGGTGTCATATCTTGGTGGTATGCGAACTTCGTTTGTCCAATACTTGCTGTTAATTGTATCGAAATCATCTGAAAATATTATATCATCACGGCAATAGGGTCCACCGAATGTTTTGTTCACTTCTGAAATCGTTGGATGGCAGGGTTTATTTGGTGGAGTAGCATCAAGAGGCTTAGTTGAAGCAGTCGACATTTCTGCACGTGCAAGTTCGCAAGTGGGCTCACAACTAGTATAATTCGCCACATATATGGGATCTGTTTTGTCATGAAATGTATATCGATTATATTGAAGAGATAACCAAACATAGACAATGTCATTATCTTGAAGCGCTCTATCAAATTCGAACGACCATTTTTTATTTCTTGGCATACTTGTTGTACCATATAGTTGGCCATCCTCAAAGGCTTCAAATTTTTTATTAATATTGACGTGAAAAGTTACCCATTTAATATCAGGATCATCTATTTTATTGTGATAAAGAAGATAAATCATATTTAATAAGCTTTTAATTAGATTTTAGAATATTTCTTAACACTTGCTTGGTATGGAAAGTCGAAATTTTTTATCCAACAACTCCAATTCAATTGGTTGTATGGTATAGCTGCAGCACCATCCCGTTAATTTTGACAACAATAAAATTGATAATAAATTTTTATACATTATTTTGTTTGACGGAACTCTCTTTACTGATCTGCAATTAAAAATAAAAAACAAATTATGAGATGATACTTATCGTTTAATTAAAAAAGTGTATTTGTTTTACTTTTGCTAATTTTTTATATAATTGTGGTCAATAAAAAATAATTTTTTCTTTTATTTTTTTTTACTAAAATAGTGTTGTTGCATTAAAACGTTTTCTAATATAAAAATGTCAAAGTGACCCATAGGTTCATACTACTGTATTCTTCTTCTGTATTGCTTTTTCTATAAAAAAAAATGATACTTAAGTATTCACACTTGATGTGTGTGAACGTAGACGTTTCGCTTTTTCTTTTGTTGGCAGCAATGTTTATTTTTTGAAAGGCGAACTATATGCAATATTAGTTTTTACTGTATTTGATTTTTACAGATCGCGGAAAAATTCATTCCAGAAAATCTTTTGTGTAAAATATTTAGTTTAAATAAGTTTAATCATTTTCTAATAAGTTTTATATTATTATATGTTTTTGTTAATTATATATGACTTACCTATATTAGTACTTTTCATTAATATTCCGATTGTCCTTAAATTCTTAAGCTGAAATACATACAGTTGCTTAAATTAACTTACTTTAATTATATACTTATCTATTTACGAAAACTCTAATACTTAATGAATTGTAAATCTATCCATGGGAAGAAAATACCCAACTACAAATTAAATTATTCTACAACTAGTAATCAAACAAAATTTAGCATATAGCAGCTTTAGTGAAACTGGTTCCCCTGTTTTCTTTCGCTCTTTGTCCATATTGTTACAACTCATCTGTATATGAGTGACTATAATAATATAATCGCAACTATTGAATAATATATATGAACAGATTTTTTATTAACAACAACCGCATGTCCAAATTAATACAAATTTATTAGCAGTTATAAAATAATTTGCGAATTTCACAAAATAATTTTTAGTTGATTATACATAATATTTGTCTCGGTAACAGGTTTTGTTTGCTTTTATTTTATTTTCTTCTGTAATCAGTCTTTTTTTGTGACTCTCGTCATAAAAATTTTATTTACATTTTATATAATAGAAGTCCACACTATATAAATTATTTCCGTAGTAAATAGTACATATGTACATAAATTGATAACAGTTTTGCTATAATTGATCGCTCTTTGGCAAAGTATATGTGTATATAACAAAAAATGCAATGAGATTCAATGAAGTGATACGTTACCCATATTTTGTAAACGACACAGTCTTGTCGCTAAATGATCTTATAATGATACAGAAGATGGCGCTGAATTAAGGTGATAATTTTAAGTGAGAAATTCGAAGTAAAATGAAAATTTGCTTTAATTTTTTGATTGCAATACCATTCATCAATAATTTTCAACTACATTGTAGATCTTATTGAATTTTACTTATTCTAATTTATTAAGTAAAAATATTCTGCATAGAACTATGCAATATAGATATGATATACTGTAAGTTTATAATTTGTTTTTGGTTCAAATATGATTGTACGAAAGGTTATTTATTAATTCATTTATTATCCAGGATGCAACCGAATTTCCCGAAGAAATCCATCAGTACTTTGATGTTCGTAATGCATTTTTAATTGAGAAAGACGCACAAGGAAAGGTCACCATAGAATCAATGTTTCAAAAATGCAGTCATATAGTTGCAAAACATGTCTGCATCAGTTACTGTTGCACTGCTTTATATATATATATATATATATATATATATGTAATTGACAATGTTGTATATATGTACTCTATATTTATTAAAAACTTATTTTAACTACATGAATAATTTCAAAAATAATATATGCCACATAAGGCCATAATTTTATGTATGAGTATGCATATATGTATATGTACGTACATATGTATGTAGGTACAAAAATTATTTTGAAAAATAAATTAATTTTTGTATTTACTTGTGTTTTAACAATATCAAAATTAATTATACCGCATATACTCTTACATAATCCACTTCCAATGAAGGCTGTACCCAAGTGGGATACCAAACACTACGATTCCTAAAAAAATTTAAGCTGCCACGTGGATCTGCATTAATCCATGGTTTGCCTTCAGTATTAGGAAAGTCACCGCTGCCGCCAGCTGCCAAACCCAATGTTATATAAAACTAAAATTCATATTTGAAAAAGTTCGAAATGCCATGAGCAAAATAAAACATACATATGTAAGCCAATAATATAAAAGAGTTAATCATATAAAATCCATAAAATAGGCTAAGACTTTTGTGGTGGCCAAGTTAAAACTGAATGTAAAAATGAAAAAAAAAAATTTATATGGAACAAAATTTACCAAAATATTTAATATTTTTAGATAAAAATGTTAATTTCAAAATATCCCACTTTAAGCTGCATATTACGATATGTTTCTGAATTTTAATTTGACAGATTCTTTATTTGACTCTACCTGCCTTGATTTATTCATATTTAAACAATTCAAAAACGAAAAATACAAGTAATGCAGAATACAAAACAGTCATTCCGCTCAAATCGGATTTACTGATATAGTTATAAACCTATTTGTAACCTTAATTTTGTGAGTTGCAATACAAAGCAAATCTTTTAAATACTTCTTTACGAAGCCTCGCTCATGCCTCTGACACCGAATAAGAAAAGGTAAATTTAGTGAAATAAATTTTCTTTCCAACTTACCATTTGATCTAACGGCGCATTAGTTTCACCTCTATTCCATATTTGCTCGTTAATAGTTTCCTTAAAATTCGATTTAACACGACCATATTCGTTGCCATCAACAGCCATTATCAATTCCTCGGGTGTCCAAGTTAATGAATACAAATGAAAATCATCCCCAAAATGTTTGCCATTTGGCAGAGTGACATCTTTCATGAACTGATATCGCGAATCGGCATTTTGCTTAACGATGGCACCACCATATAAACGGCCGCCACTGATGTTCTTATTTTGCCATTTCAAATCTTGATTGCCATGGATATAAGCAGCACGAATTTCTCCCGACTTATAGCGTTCCCCATAGATCGGAGTAGAAGGTTGTAATGATATCACTGTAGTATATGGAAAATAAGAATAAAATGCATACATCTTTAATGTTATGGAAAAGTTTTTGAAAATCTTACATGGATACAACCAATCTCCTATGGGCAATTTAGCTCTAACCTCAATGCGTCCATACTTAAAAGAAAACTTGTTTTTAGTTGATAAGCGACCTGAAGTGAGAGGTGGCAAAACTAAAACACCACGAGGAGTAAGCGAGCACTCAATTTCGACATTAATACCAGTGCATCTAAGAGGAATGAAAACAAAAAAGAAGATATGAAAAATATATGTAAGTACATAAATGTTTTTATATGACTTTATCATATAATTTATTCATCCAAAAGAAATTTTTCTTTACCTTGTTCCCAAGTCAATAGCATCCTTTCTTATGTTTTTGCTGTGCAAGCTGGCTTCAATTTTTAACACACCGTTCTCTACTCCCAATGTGCCATTGTATAAAACAAATTCAGCATCATCAAATATTAGCGGTATGCGAACTTCATTTGTCCAATACTTGCTGTCAATTGTATTGAAATCATCTGAAAATATTAAATCGTCACGGCAAAAGGGACCACCGAATGCTGTGGGCACTTCTGTAATTGTTGGAAGACAGATTTTATTTAGTTGAGTAGCATCAGTCGAATCCTTTTCTGTAGGTGGATCGGTTATTGATCTGATGGTTCTTGTAAATTTGCAACTGGGCATACAATTCATAAAACCCATCACAGATATGGGATCTTTTTTTTCACGAAATATTGATCGATTATACTGAACAGCCAACCAAACGTAGATGATGTCATCGTCTGTAAGTGTTCTATCAAACTCGTACGACCATTTTTTATCTCTTGGTGTCCTTGTTATACCAGTTAGTTGGCCATTTTCAAAGTCTTCAAATTCTTTGTTAATATTGACGTTAAAACTTACCCATTTAATATCAGAATCATCTATTTTATTGTAATAAAGAAAAGAAATTATATTTGATGGATTTTCAAATTAGCTTTTAAAGTATTATATAACACTTGCCTGGTATAGATATGCGAAATTTTCCATCCAATAATTCAAATTCAATTGGTTCTATAGTATGGCACCATCCTGTTAAATTTGCCATCCACAAAATTAATAATAAATATTTCTCCATTATTTTCATGATTAGAAATTTTTTTTACTGATCTACAAGGAAACAAAAGTTATAATATTACAATACGCAGCGTTCGATCAAGAGTGTCTACCTTTTAGTTCGTTGGCTAAGTTTAGACTAAAGAAATAATTCGTTCTTTGTATTTGATTGTATATTTTACTATATTTTACATTACATTGTTTTTTCCCCTTAAAAACTGGAATTTCCTCATTTTTCTTACATTGAAAATTAAATTTATTAAATAGAGATAAGAATAAATGAATAACTTGAATTAGTTTGCAAGCGCTGCATTCAGTATCCCGTATATGAATACGATATTTTTGCTGTATTCATAAAATATTAATTTGTAATTCAAATGTACTATAATAATATATGGAAATATTGTTTTCAAAAATACTTCAAATCTAAATACACTTTCACTTCAGTTTGTTTAGTGTCCCGTCTGAAAAGTCCTTTTGCAAAATATAACATTTTTCTAGTACAAAAATCTTACAAAATTTCAATGTTTGTAAAATAAGTGATATTTATTCCAAGGAAGCTTATTAAACAATAAAAATAAATTAATGAAATGATTTTTATTCATATAGCGTTATTCCAAAATGCAATTACTCGCGTTATTTTTATTCTAATTATTTTACTGGTTTTCATTCGAATGAATTTATATATATACATATAAATATATATATACATATATATATATATATATATATATATATATATATATGTATATATATATATATATATATATATATATATATATAACTTTCGTTTTAAAAGAAAGTTTTGAAAATGAACTGACGCATTAAAGAGTTTCTCCTCAGATAGATTTGTTATGAGTAGCATTGAAATGTTTATTCTATGCAAAATTATTCGAATAATTTTAATATGTATGCTAGAAATTTATACAATAAGAGGGTAGATAATAGATTTTAATTTTTAAATATTAACAAATAGTTTTCTTTCTAAGTGATCAACCACAAATTGTTTTATTTAACACAAAAATTTTTTCAAATTTTTTTTACGAAGAATACTAAAAGTTTTAAACGAGGAGAACATCTCTCTTGACGGGTCTAGATGAATTAACATATAGATTTATTACCTTACCTATCTACCCTCGTCAAATCGTTGCTACTGTATATTTATTAATTCTAATAATTAAATTATATAACTTTTAAGCTTTTAGATGTTAAAAATATAAATATGGCAAAAGGTCCGTAATTACTAGTTTGTTTCTTCATTATGAGAATAAAATATAAATTTCTTTGTGTGGCTTTTTACTATTTTTTTTTTCATTATGAGAATAAATTATCATAAATTTCTTTGTGTGGCTTTGATCTCTCCAATGTCAAGTTTAGCTCTCATAATATTAAAAATGTAAAACAAGTTTAACGCTATTTCTCTTTGCTAAGGCAGGGAATAAACTTTGAAGATCTTGTTTTAGAAAAGCTTAACTTAGTCTCAATTGTCAAGCCTTAAACGCAAGAGCTCTGAATCAGTCCGATCGTAGCTGCCCGGCTGTATTTTGTTGCACCTTTAGATGCACCACAACACACTAAAACGATTATATTTTTGTTTTTTGTTTTTATGTTATGAAGTGCCAAATGTTAAATAGAATTTGTTGCATAAGGGATTTTCCTCACCTATAACAGATAAAAATTGAGATTATTTTGAAAACGGAATTTGTAAAATGCAAAATATGAATAAAACGTTTTAGAGATTAAAGTGTTAATTTAATATTAAATGCTCACATTTCAAATGCAATTTAATAATGATCTTTAAGATTTTGGATACTTCTAACAGGAGTATAAAGCTGATTTGCGGTCAAAATTTTATAATTTCCTTCTGCTGGCCTTTGTGACAAGTCGGTATCTTAGTTTTAATGCTGATATAATAAAATAAAAATTGTTACCATATAGTAGGAAATATTAAAAAATTTAATAACTCGGCCAAGCTCAATCAGGGTATAAGACTATGTGCTAAATACTTTTACTTATAGCCATCCTAGTAGAGGTAACATTTTGGCGTTGAAATTACAGTATTGACATCTGAGTGAATACTTATTTTTTTCAATAAAATGCAAGCAAATGAATATATTTAACGACACGTAAATTAAATTTTGATCATTTAATTTGCAACTTAATTTATTCATAATCATTTTTTATTTTCCCGCAAAAAATTCAAAAATAACATCAGGTTATTTGTTTCATTACGTTTTGCAATAATTAAGTTTCCAAGCATTATTGACTACTTCGGAGAGGGTGTCATTATCTCATTTTGTTTAACTTTAACTGTCTGTTTTTGTTCTGGCTTTCAATATGCATAAGTCGTCTCCACACAAAAAAATTTTCCCTTTCAATCCTATATTATTTAAGTCCTTTATGTAGATTTGGAAATTAACGACTCTAATATACTACTTTATATAACAGTTTTTAAGGTATACATGCTCTCGTCCAGTTACACCATAAAACTACAGCTTCTCTATCAATATTGTATGTCGTATTACATCAAAAGCCTTAGAAACGTATAACAATCCTCCGACATATACAGATGAGCCTCTATTTCCAAATATCTTGCCAGTTGCTTAGTAATAAATTTTTCTTTATTGGCTTAGTAAAAATGTTCTCAATGTTGATGATATATTTAATAATATATTGGTCTACAGCAGAGGAACATAGTCAAGTATTATATTATACGGCATATACTTTTACATAATCCACTTCTAATGAAGCCTGTTCCCATGAGGGGAACCATTTTTGTCGATTCCTAAAGAAATTCAAAGTGCCTTGTGGATTTGTATTGATCCATGGTTTCCCTTCAGTGTCCGGAAAATCAACGTTGCCGCCGGCTGCCAATCCCAGTGTTATATAAAACTAAAAATTGTTTTTGAAGTCAATTGAAATACCACAAAATAAAGAAAATAAGTTTTTGCAGTAATTATTACCATACTTTTATAAACGCCTTGATCTTTTTTATACAAGAAAAATTAAAAATACTGCCTTGACTTATTGAAGCTTAAACGCTTTAAAATCGAATACGTGCATATATCTACAGAACCTAAACCAATTCAAATGCATTATCTACAGAATGTAACCGAAAGAGTATTTAACTTGTTTATTTAAAAGAAGATTCCTACAAACACATATTAAATTTTGTGAGTTTTAGTACGTGTTACCCGTTAATCATAATTGCAGAAATTAAAAAAAAAATATTTTAAGCACGTCTTCAAGAAGTCTGGTGCAGACCTTTGGTTTCGATTTGGAAAAGTTATATATTTATAAAAGAGGTGTACAGCCCCATCTTAACAAATTATATATTTTGCAACTTACCGTTTGATCAAACAGCGTATTATTTTCACCTTCGAGAAAATGATTCTCAGATTTCGATTCAATACTACCATATTCATTACCATCCACAGTCATTATCAATTTATCGGGTGTCCAAGTTAATGAATATAAATGAAAATCGTCACCAAAATGATTCACTTTTGGTAAGATGATATCTTTCATAAACTGATGTCTGGAATCGTCATTTTGCTTAATGATAGCACCGCCATATAAACGCCCACCATTGATATTTTCATTTTGCCATTTCAACTCTTGATTTCCATGGATATAAGCAATACGAATTTCTACCGATTTATGATCTTCTTCATAGTTGGGTTGTAATGATATCACTGTAGTATATGGGAAATAGGGATATCATGTATGTGTATTTAATTTCCATGAAAAAGTAGTGAAAGTCTTACATGGATATAACCACTCGCCTATGGGTAATTTAGCTCTAACTTCAATGCGTCCATATTTGAAATGAAAATGATTTTTAGTAGATAAGCGACCCGAAATGATGGGTGGTAAAATGAAAACACCATAGGGCGTGCGGCTGCATTCAGTATCGCCATTTATACTAGTGCACCTAAAAGAAAAAAAAAAAACAAAAATATTAAAAAAAAATAAAACGAAAATTCCAAGCAATTTTTAAAGTTTCTCTGTCATTTTCATAACTTTAGTTATTTTAAACATAGAAAGGCTTGAGGAAACATTCCCAGTTCATGTTGTCCAAAATTGCTGATAAAAAGTTAAAGCGACATGAGAGATAACTATTTTGCAAAGTGTGGAAAATGGGATTTGCTTAGTGGTTTAAATTGAGCAACAACGGACTGAATAAGAATTTTTCAACGAAACGGTTACTAATTCAAAATTAACCTGACTTAATTCTACTTGTTAGCAAAAGCTATAAGATCCGTTTTGGCAATTACATAACTGAACCCAAAATTTGTATTTAAAAGATACACTACGTAGCACTAGTAAAATTTATGAACGCTCAACGCGAATTGTTTCACAATATGAGGCTCGGCGGTTTACCTTGTTCCTAAATCAATAATATCCTTTTGTAGCCGTTTAGTATTCAAACTTGCTTCAATTTTTAAAATACCATTCTCAACTCCCAATGTGCCGTTGTATAAAACAAATTCGGCATCAGCAGTTGTTGGCGGCAGACGAACTTCGTTTGTCCAATACTTGCTGTTAATTGTATCGAAATCATCTGAAAATATTATATCATCACGGCAATAGGGTCCACCGAATGTTTTGTTCACTTCTGAAATCGTTGGACGGCAGGGTTTATTTGGTGGAGTAGCATCAAGAGGCTTAGTTGAAGCAGTCGACATTTCTGCACGTGCAAGTTCGCAATTGGGCTCACAACTCTTATAATCCGACACATATATGGGATCTGTTTTGTCACGAAATGTATATCGATTACGTTGAAGAGAAAACCAAACGTAGACAATGTCATCGTATTCAAGAACTCTATCAAATTCGAACGACCATTTTTTATTTCTTGGCATACTTGTTGTACCATATATTTGGCCATCCTCAAAGGCTTCAAATTTTTTATTAATATTGACGTGAAAAGTTACCCATTTAATGTCAGGATCATCTATTTTATTGTGATAAAGAAGATAAATCATATTTAATGAGCTTTTAATTAGATTTTAGAATATTTCTTAACACTTACTTGGTATGGAAAGACGAAATTTTTCATCCAACAATTCAAATTTAATTGGTTGAGTTGTATAGCTGCAGCACCATCCCGTCAAAGTTACCATCAACAAAATTGATAATAAATTTTTATACATTATTTTGATTAGCAGAAATCTGATACTGATTACTGATATGCAAATTTAAATATAATACTTAGCAGCGTTCAATAAAAAAAAATCAACTTTTTAGTTTGATAGCTAAGTTTGGACTAAACTTAAGTCACTAAAGAAATAATTTTTATTTGGTCTTTCATTATATTGTTGTTGCTTGAGAAACTAGAAATTCCTCATTTTTCTAATGTTGAAAACGAAATGTATTAGAGATGAGAGGAAATGAGTTAGTTGCACGCGCTGCGCGCAGTATTTACAAATTTTACAGACGCTCGATTCTGAACGATTAGTCTAAACGATATTTGAACAATGGGTTACTTGTGGAAAACTTATTATAACTATTTTGTGCCGTATTCACAAAATTAATTTGTAATTCAAGTGCACATAAAAAAATGCATTGAGATTTACACTTTCATGTTTGTTTATTATTATGTTTGAAAAGTGTTTTTTAATATATTTTTAATATCAAAATATTTAAGAAATTGTTCCACTCTGCTGTTGAAACAAAAATAGATGTTGATGTCTCTATTTGGTTCTTTTATTATTCATCTCGCCTTTCGAAAACCAGCCTGTCAATAATAATTGAAAATAATTATTTTTCAATGATATAATGTTGCTAACAAAAAAAAAACAATTTAATGAATGTAATGATATATTAAATGAAATTCATTACAAACGTTTATTATAGTCATCATTTCAATGTAAAAAAAATATTCGAATCGCATTATTGAAATAGTGTTAAATCGAATATTTTGCAAATAATTTGTATTCGAATCATATCTTAAAAGTATATGTATTGAATGATAGATATTCAGTACGAAACTGAATTGAATTCACCACATTTATGTAAAAAATATTATTCAAATTGTATTTTATTCAACAACACATTGTTAGTGCGAACATTTTTCGAATAATTTGTTTTCGAATCATATTATTAAAATAATTTTGTATTGAAGGAAATGTAAAAATGTAAACAAGTTTATTCCGATTTTGTTATTCAAATAATGTTAATTCGAATATTTTCCGAATAATTTGTATTCGAATCATATCTTAAAAGTATATGTATTGAATGATAGATATTCAGTACGAAACTGAATTAAATTCATCACATTTAATGCAAAAAATATTATTCAAATTGTGTTTTATTCAACAACACATTGTTAGTACGAACATTTTTCGAATAATTGTTTTCGAATTATATTATTAAAATAATTTTGTATTGAAGGAAATGTAAAAATGTAAACAAATTTATTCCGATTTTGTTATTCAAATAATGTTAATTCGAATATTTTCCGAATAATTTGTATTCGAATCATATCTTAAAAGTATATGTATTGAATGATAGATATTCAGTACGAAACTGAATTAAATTCATCACATTTAATGCAAAAAATATTATTCAAATTGTGTTTTATTCAACAACACATTGTTAGTGCGAACATTTTTCGAATAATTGTTTTCGAATTATATTATTAAAATAATTTTGTATTGAAGGAAATGTAAAAATGTAAACAAATTTATTCCGATTTTGTTATTCAAATAATGTTAATTCGAATATTTTCCGAATAATTTGTATTCGAATCATATTAATCAAATAGTTTTGTTCTGTTTGCGCTCTGTGACTTACATATTTTCAAAATTACAAATTTTATTTTATAAATAGACTGTGGAAATTGAAGGTACGAATAAATTAATCATCTACATATTTTTTTTGAAAAAGTATTCGAATAAAGTAACAATATAGTAAAAACTGTACAAGCCTTTTACAGCAACTTAGTGCCACATATCAGGTCTAAAACAACACATTAGTTCACCGAATACTACATATCGTGAATCAACTTTTTCTTTCACTGAAGTGAGTCTGTGTATAGAAAAAATGTAGCATGAGTAACTGAGGCTGTCTTGTAATTGCAATGTGAAATTTCGGAAAACATTTTCCTAAAATTGTGATATATAAAAAGTCATTCAAAAACTGTTTTTATAAATTTAAGAATATTAGTTCGAACATTTTTTGGAATAATTTGCATTCGAATAATATTATTCAAATAATTTTTTTTTTTTGTTATAGTACTCTTATATTTTCAAAATTACCAATTTCGATTTACAGGTAATTTTTTTGAATATGAAAACAGTGTAGCATGAGCCTGGTGCTTGAAACTCTACTATACAAAAATATATTATTGCATTTTCATGCAATTGTTCAATAACTTTTTTTAAATAATTTTCCTCGATAATGACTGGAATGGATAAATTAACCCAAAGATTTATTAGCTTAACTGTGTACCCTCGGAAAATCGTTGCTATTGCAAAAAAATATATATTTACGAATTCTATTCATTATATTTTGTAAAGATCATTTCAAACGTTTAGAAGTTAACAAAAATAAACATTGCAAAAAGTCCAGTGTAATTAACTTTTTTCGTTATGTCGAAAATTTTATAAATTTCTTTGTGGATCTCTCCGATCTCAAATTTATCTCTCATAATATTAAAAATGTAAAACAAGTTTAATGCTATTTCTCTTTGCTAAGGCAGAGAATACACATTGAAGATCTTGTTTTAGAAAAGCTTAACTTAGTCTCAATTGTCAAGCCTTGAATGTAGGAACTGGAAATCAGTCCGATTGTTACTACGCGGGTGTGTTTTATTGCCGCTTTAAGTGCATCATAACACACTAAAAACGATGATAAGGGTTTTAAATGTTTTTATTCTATGCAGTGTTTTTTTGTTTGCGATTGCTTTATGTTATGAGGTGCCGAATGTTAAATTAAATTTGTTGCATAAGGGATTTTCCTTAACTATACCAGGTAATAAATGGAGATTACTGTTGAAAGAGAACATGGAACCGGACACCATCGACTATTCAGAATGTAAAAATATTATGAATGATATATTAAAGAAATATTTCATAAAGATTTAAGCATTTATTTATCCAGCGGTAATGCAAACCACATAAACAACAATATATTCGAATGTATATCTAATATTCGCGAAGGTCGAAAATTGATATCCTACAAATTTTAGGCTCTTCACAAATGTGCGCATTGGATTAATTATAAATAAATTTATAATTTTGTATATAAATATATAAAAATAGTTTTCTACAAATCAATTTTGTGATATATAGAATAAACATATAATATAAATAAAAAATTGTTAATAAATTAACTATTTGATATACTGTCATTGTACTATTATAATATGAAATTTATTTGTTGGGTGGTTAAGCAATGTCTATATGCATTTCATTGGCGCTTTTTTTTTAAGCGCCAATGAAATGCATAGAGACATTGCTTAACCACCCAACAAATAAATTTCTTATTATAAATAAAAAATAATTAAAGCATTAAAAATAGATAATTTTAGTGGAAATAAGGACTAATAAAATTCAAGTCCTAGCCCACTATGTCGAAATAGTTTCGATTGTACAATTCACATATAAAACAATAAATTGTACAAACAAAACTTTCTTTCGAATTAATCAGATAACTTAATTACAAAATTACAAAATAGTAAACATATAAGCGAAATAGAAATGTAGAATAGAGGAATCGATATGTAGAATATGGGAGCTGCTTTCATCAACAAATTTGTTATTTTCAATTTTTTATTTAAGTTAATACTGAAACTATTCTGTGTTTTAGATGAACCTGGCCTTAAGCAAGTCTTTTATATTATTAAAATAAACGATGAGTGCCCTACATTAATGGATATATTATTTGAACCACAAACAAAATGGACTACAATACAAACATCAAATGATGTTAAAATCAATGACAAATTAAATATATCGATACTTATAAATCATCAAGGAGAAGCTTATAAATCATATCAATATCTTGTAGTGGGAGAAAATGACGAAGGTATATTAGTGGCGCCACCAACTGCCAGATCTAACACAAACTGTATTGATACTACGATAGAAATACAATGCCGAGAAGCCTCAACTGTTGTCTTGGGCATGACACAATTGTGCCAGGGGCAATTAATATTTGAGGATAATTTTAGCAACACAGAGCTTGATACCATCAAATGGTCTTACGATATACGACATCGTTTGGCAGGTGGACGATCAGACGAATTTGTACTGTTCGATAATCATCGTGAAAACATTTTCATACACGATGGTTATTTGAATATACGACCAACTCTGACGAAAGAAAATATGAGACAAGCTAAATTGAATTTTGGATCACGTTGTACACCAATTACGAATCGAAAAAGAGAATGTGAATTAGTGCCGAAGTCACCAATTATATTTGTGCCACCATTTAATTCATCACAAATCCGCACTGCAAATTCATTTCAATTTAAATACGGCAAAATTGAAATCAAAGCAAAGCTACCAAAGGGAGAATGGATACTGCCGTGTAAGTTACAAAAAAAAATATATTATCACTTCCTAGAATTGATTGTTTTTCCAAAAATTAGCTCTCTTGGGTGACAGGCAGATGTTCATATGAGCAAAATATTCAAACCGGGTTAAGTTTATAAAGCGATTACGAATAGGGATTTTTGTTTAACGCGAGAAATAAATAAATAAAAATTTTCAGGATGCCAGGAAATAAAAGAACTACATATTTACCAAAACTTTTAACTTAATGAAATTGTAAACCAAATAAATATCTGCCTGCAAAACAATTTTGATTGGGGCTTTATTTAAACACCAAATTTCAGTTTTTTATCGTTGTTCGTTATAAAACCCCTATACAAGAGTTTTTATTTCATTTACAAAAACATTAAATATTTGCTTTCTTTGTTGCTTATTTGGAATTAAAAAAGTAAATAAAACAGTTTCTAAGCACATGCGATTAAAAATATATAAAAATTAACATTCTAAAAACAAACAAAAATTGAGTTTTTAAGTGTATAATAAGACATACATAATCGAATTACATAAGTCGCTAAGGCAACTAATTTGGTTGGTGATATTGACGAAAAGAGTCCACTCTTTTTATTTAATATTGGTGGGTCCCATAAAACCAACTAGCAGATCCACGTTGTGCAAATCTAGTAAAAAGTTTCAAAACTTTAGACTAGAATTACTAAAATATATTATACTTCTAGCAGAAGGGCCTACACTCCCTAATCATATTAACCTTTAGACCTTTTCTAATCGGTTCCTATACGATAAACTTCTAAACGAATATATATTATAAACAATTAAACAAAAATGAAACAACTCCAAATCATAAATATGGGCGCATTAACAGGCGGGTAGACGAGACAATATACGTTCACAATTAAAAAAATAGAAGGGAATGAATATGATATGAATGCAAAATTTTACGAACGGTCTATAAACAACGATTTTGTAATGGAGCAAATATGTAAAAATAAAAAATTTTTTTATTTGTGATTTAAATACAAATAACATTTTTATTATTAATGTTACTGTTTTTCCATTTAGACATCATGCTGCAAAACTATGGAGTTTATGATGAGAAACAAATACGCATTGCCTTTGCCCGAGGCAATGAAGAATTATTAACGTTCGACAATGTAGACTTGAGTGGTAAAATACTATATGCTGGAGTTGTTATGGACGTGGAAAATAATCACATAAATTTTCAGCAAAAAGCATCAAATGAACATTATGGCAATAGTTTTCACATTTACACATTAAATTGGAAATCTAATGAAATTTCAATGGAAGTAGATGGTGTCAAATATGGAGCAATAACCGAAAATTTGGATGAATTCAACAGATTTGTAAGTCATTATTTGATAAAGAATATTATGAATAACACAGAAATGAGCATGAGATATTACTGTCCTATATGACTACATGAGACTATGCACATCGCGAGATAGCTTTAGTTCTTTAAAAATTAGGACGATTTGTTTTCACAAGGCCGGTGATGAGGATTCTTAGTACTAATTTCGCTACATGAGATTAGTTCGAGTACAGATTTGCTCTAATTTACAGCTTTGATCTGTATGCAGTAATAATTTATCAATCGATTTTTATCTTGCCTTCCGCGTTGCTGTGAAATGGAACCCACTATATCCGGCATAACTGAACAACTTGAAAATCATACTGCGTGGTTTTGCAAATAAAATAGAAATTTACAACTGGCTATAAAAGTGTTAGTGTATGAATGACTAGATAGCGAAACTAATGATTATGACTCACCCAATCCAGTGAAGAGTCCTTTCATAAGAGTCCTTTCATATATTTGCATGTCATGAGTATTGGCTTCGTATAGATATAAAATTGCTTAATCCTCTTATAACAATCACATAAATCTTAAGGCTTTGAAACTTCCGATTACTACCAGTTTAACAACCTTAACTTATTTTAAATATGTATATATTTCTGATTTTCCTCATATTCCAGTTCTTCATAACATTTGGTGTATCTGTTGGTGGTCATTTACAGTTTCCCGATGATTTGCGACAACCGAATAGTAAGCCCTGGTCAAATACATCACCCAGGGCAATGCGAGAATTTTGGCAATACATTAATAATGGTCATGTTCTATGGACTCGAAATGAAACTCTGCAAATAGATTATGTTAAAGTATATGCTGTATAATAATTTTCAATAGCTACTTAAGCACTTGTGATACTAAATAAGCAATAAATTTTTAGAATTAAAGTTTTGAAGAAACAGTTTATTAATCGACACATCTGATCTGACAAAGAACGTGCACAGAATATATGGGACATGAAGAAAACAAATTCAACGGTATTGCAATTCTCGTATACAATTTTCTCAAGAAATTTTTATAAGAGATAATACATATTCACGACACAAATAAAATACAAATAGAACTACACATAAATATTAATGATATATAATGAAAGTAACGACTTCCGAAAACAGTGTTGTTGCATTATAGATTGGAAAAATTAAATGAATACTGGCTTCCCCTAAATATTGATCGTATTTAATTCTTCTGAATATCACGTTACGCATCTTAGGGCAATCAATTTCGATATAAGCACGTTACTTACGTCTGATAAGTAGGATTCTACAAATTCATAATGGGGAAAGGACTAGATGACCAGCAATTTAAAACGACTTTGCTTTTGGGCAACAATAGTCCATCGTATGAACACCGCACTGCTTATTTCGTACTACGATCTTAAAGAAAATGTTCTTGGGACATCATAGTCAGAGGCTGGTGAAATTTCGCAGTTGCCGTACATTTTAGCTGTTTTGATAGAAAGTTACGCAGGCGTAAGGAGTTTGGTTTTGATTATAACTGCATTGGTAAAGTTTATAAATATCGAACTACTGTTGAATATTTTTTATGAGTTTTAATTTTAGAAAATGTTAAGCGTTTGCCAACTTGTGATCGTTTGCACCATCGAACTATTTTCAATATTTTCTCAAATATATTTTTTGAATTTTTAATTAAAATGACATTCGAAGGTTCAATGTAATAATTGCTAATGAAAAACAGGAGCGAAATTAAAAAAAATATATTTACGAAATTGAATCGTTCTCTTTAGTTAAATACTAGAGTATTCAATTCATCGGAGTTTTGTTTTGATCGGTCACATCATTAATCGAGTCTTTGATATGGAGAACGGTTGAGCCGACGGACATCTCTGTAGCTTAGCAGTAATTTGTTTAATCAACCGATTCCCCATGACAAGCGGTAATTCCTGTGCTTTTCGATTACTATAAAAGAATAGAGAATACTGACTGATCAGATATATAATTTAGGAGTTAAAAAAAGGCTTTTTTCGAATTTTTTCGTTCACGATGTCTCACAAACGAATTAATTAAATTAATTAATTTTTTGTTGAAATCTACTGGTTCGAATCGGTTCCACAGGATATCTAAGTTCAGGATCGCTCTTTAGAACGCTTCCAGTTAATTTGAATCGGTTCGGCCGTTCAAAAGTTATACACACTCACAAACACACACGCACAAATACATCCACATACAGCCATGGTGACGGGCTCTAAGAATTAGTCAGGGAAGCTTCCTAGGAATTCTAAACGTGGATACAAGATGAAAACTTGATTTTTACAAAACGACGCAAAATATTTAATTTTCCTAGCGGGAAGTTAAAAGGCATGCGACTTGGGGTCTATAATTTTTAGACCACCGATATGCTCATACATGCATGTACACATATAATTGCTTTTGGAAAGCTGCTTCGCCTTATGGCAAATATCACTATGGCAGCCCAAACGAAATTATAAGTGATTGTTCAATATTGAAATAACAAAGTCACTGGCAACCACTAAACATTTTTATCAGTTTTCTTTTCGTAGTACAACCAGAATAAATACATATATTTTTAGATATTTTACAATTTTCTTTATATTAAAATGCCCTGCTTTTCGGCTTCCAGTAAACGTTTAAATCACTGCTTATCGGAGAAATCGGCAGCCAGAGCTAAAACTGCTGATCCCTTCAATAGATCTCCCAACCAGCCTTCACTGGAAAAACCGGCAGCAAGAGTCAAAACTGCACACCGTTCAAATCTAAATGGCTCTGATGCAAAATTAACGAACTACGCCAATAAAAGTCTTCATCCATTTGCAAAACAACGCAATGCTCCGGTGTCATCAAATGATAGAAAATCTCGTTTTAAAATAGAGAGAAAAGTTTCTCTCCCAGTCCAGGAGTTTAATCGATTGAAAAATGCTGCCAAAATTGTGACTCTAGAGGAGCGATTGGATAGTCTTGTGCGAAAAGAACAGGAAATGAAACGTTTAGAAGAGGAGACGGAACAAATGAAACAATATTTCAGAGAAATTGATGATGCTCGTAAAAAAGCCGAAGAAGGCAGCCTCAGACAAGATGTTGCTCAAGAGGCTAATGAACAACTTAAAATATTGGAAAAGGCCTTTTTGGCCAAACACGAACAAGAAGAAGAAGTAAAAAAAGCCAATCGTATAATACTTGATGCTAAATGCCATGCCGTGCGTGATGCTCAGGTCCAAGAGAAATATGAGCTGCAAAGAGAATTAATGAAAGATGAGCAACGTTTAGAGAAACAAGTTATCGATAGGGCTATGAAGGCCTTAAACGAAGAGGATGCTAAATATGAACGTCTAAGCGAAGAGAAGCAAAAGTATGCCAACGATATTAAGAAACAGTTAAATGAACGTGAAAAAGCCCGATTCCTAGAGGCGGAACGCATAGAAGAAGAGGCTATTATGTTGCGTAAAACAAATGAAGCTATCAAACGAGATGAAGAACGCCAGGCGAAATTAGCTAAAGAGAGACGTTTAAAATATCGCGACGACTTAGCAAAAGTAGTAGAAATGTCCGCTGCATTTCGGCGTATGCTTTGCGAACAGGAAAAGGAAGCTGAGTTGAGAATAGCGGCCTACATGAGAGCTAAGGAAGAACGCTTAAAGGAATTACAAGCTGTACAAAAGCTAGCCAAGGAAGACCTGGAACGCAAACAACAGCGTAGTTATAGTTTAGCTGAAAAAATTCTACAGTCAAAATCTGATCGTGAAGAAATGTCTTATCTAACCGAACAAGAAAGAATTGAAAGGGAATACCGCCGCAAAGAAAAAGAAGCCGTTCTACGCAAAAAACAAATTGAAAAAGAGCTAGCCGAGACACGCGAGCGTCAAGTGCAGGAAGCAAAACATTGTCAAGCTCTACAAATTGCCAGAGAAGAGCAAGAGTTCAATAAGCTCATCAGTTCTCTTAAACAAGCCGAAGACAAGCAAAAGCGTGAAGACGAACAAAGAGAACGTTGCCGTAAATGCTATCGACGGGATATCATACAGCAGATAGGTGATAATGAAATTAAACGCCGCCAATTGGTAGAGTTAGAGAGAAGGCAGGCCTCGGCTTGGCGTGAAAGTGAACGTCAGCGAGATGCAAATATACGGGCTGTTATAACAGCTAAAGTGAATGCTATGCGTGATGCCTGTTTGCCAGATAAGTATATAAGCGACGTGGAGAAGCAGTTATCCAAAATTGCCGCTAAAAATAACGCTCTACCCCAGATGATTTCTTAATGCCAATTTTCATTTTTTCAATTATTTAGAGATGTATTCTTCCATCTTTTGCAGTTTTCTTCCTGAATATAATCGAATCACGGATATTTAATCCAAATTTAAATGCACAGCTAAAATTTTGTATTCTAATAGTGGATTAACAGAATTTAATAAAACAAAATAATTTGATTGCATGCGTACATAATTGCACTTGCATACATACATATGTGTGCATGTTTGTGCATGTTTGCGCATGCACTCCGACTATTTTTGTAAAATTTTTTAATTTTACTCATACGGCAGTATTCCCAGAAGCCATTAATCAAACAAAATTTTGTCTCGATTACGAAAACAGCAGGTAAGATGCAATTTGTTGAAATATAACTTAGAAATTACTTAGAAATCTTTATGGTGGTATATCGATCCTGTTCTGTAAATCCGTTCTATTTGTTATCATACGATTTCTTAACGTCACATAAGATATTTTTCTTTTAGATATCATGATATTTAAGGCCTCTATATAATAGAGAAATCAAAAAAGTCGGAAAAAATATTATTCTTAGTGGAGTTACTATAAATTTGTTACGGAGTGGGTCGGACACGATAACTCACGAAATGGAGGGGAAATTGAAAAAATATATGACACTCGTATGTTTGCTAAAGTCGTTTTTTCAGTAACTTAAAAATTTGTTTTTAATAACTTTTTATTACTTCTGGGGAAGAATTAATTCGATAAATTCGATAACGATCGAAATTTCAATACAATTTATAAATAAATTTTTATCGCTATCGAATACTGTAATTTCCCCCCCGGGTCTAGATTTGAAAAGTCAATGATTTGAGACATCACAGCTTTTCAAAACAATAGTTTTGAAAACGATCGTTTTCCATCCCATACCTGAATATTTTGTTAAACAATGAACTTAGAAATGTCATAGTACTTGCGTGTACATAGATTTAGGGAAAGAGAAATTATCGCATAATTATTTTCGAAATTTCGAACATACATTAATATGGTGGGCAGGGAGAAACTTTTTTCAAGTCCCTTATAAGTATAATTGATTTTTTTTCGTATTTTTGTCATACCTTTTTAGAAACTTACAGTTTTGCCACGAAACTAAATGTGCATACATATTTGCTTATTTCGAACTTAACAAAAAATTGCAGTTCTTTAGAATTTACGTAGAATTTAAATATATATTAAAAGAAAACAAATATGTAATTTGAGATTTCTCTCAATTTTTCTATTACAGTTCCATGTCCCGTAAATAGATTTCATATAATCATATAGTATATTCGAAAGAAAAAGTTCAAATATTTAAATTTTAGCTGAATATCAACTTGCGGCTTTAATTTTATGAAGATCTTCTAGCAAAATCAAATTTTTTTAAATATATTTTAAGGTACTTTTAAGACAAAAGTATAAAAGCTAATAAGATCCCGAACGCTTTTTTATTACAATAAATGCAAATAATATAAGAGTTTTGCAATTCCCCGTGAGAGCGTACAATTGTTGGAAAAAAGATTTTCAAACGAAAATTTGGTTCACATTCAGGTATGTAACGCAAAACGATCATTTTCAAAACTAATGTTTTGAAAAGGTGTGATAAATATCTCCCAATTTTAATAATTTGTTTTGAAATACTCTTATAATACTGATATTTAAAAATTAAACTAAAAGATTATATAAAAATAAATAAAATAATAATAAAATAAAAATAATAAATAAAATAAGAATAAAAATAAAATAAATTAAGAATAGAAAAAATATTATTAAAAACAAATTCAAAAATTATTTGCAAAACGACTATAGCAAACACATCGACTAATACTGCTTTTAACTGGTTTAAGCGTCTAAATCGTTTTTTATCACATACCTGATTATAACTGATACTTTAAAATGCGCATCGGAAAGGCTTGATCTTTGTTTGCTGTCCCAGTTGTGAATTCTTGATTTTATCAAAGATGTACTAAAACTACTTCTGTAAATCTTGCGCTACCAAATTGTATTTTCCTGGAACGTGTGCTTCCAATTTCGTTTTAAGTTAATTTGTTTTGTATTGAGAAGTCCATATGACACGACATTCTGTAACATTGCGAGAATTAATTGCTGAAAATGAGGCAATACCATAGGCACATATTAAATTCGTTTGAATTGAGGGTACGTTTCCTTATAACCTACAATATTGTCCATACAAGATAATTTAAGAAGTGAGACAACAAAATTAATTTCTATGAAATTTTTAATTAACAGTTTACAGAAATAACTTTCATCATCTCTTGTGTACTACTTTAAGTCGTTACCAAATAATTTCTTAAAATTTATACATTTATCCATATATAAAACGAAGTCTAATGATTTTTCTGATTTACATATATGAATATAAATATCATTTACAAACTAAAAAAAAAAAATATACATTCATACAAATTAAACTAAATAGTTTTAAAACTAATAGAAATTAGTTTTTTTACTATAGCGTAAGTAATTTATAGTACATGGTTGTTGTAGGAGAGCAGCAGAACAAAGTGCATATATAGAATAGCTCGTACATACATGTAGATATGTCGGTAAATAATACGCTATTGGCATATTGCTTAGAATGTTTTGCCATTGTTTTTCTTGGAACCATTATTACGAGAGTTTTGGCTGGTCTTCTTGCGTCGCTTTTCAGAAGACCAGTCAACGTCATCTTCATCATCACTGCCGGCATTTGTTTGCAGGTACGACGACGACGAAGACGAGCTAGCACTGTTGCTCTCCTTTGTGGCCAGTCGCCGGCTTGCAATGCGGGATGATATACGACCCATGCCCATACACTTTTCCAAGTGTGGAGCAAAGCGTGCAGCCGACACTGGCCTATCACAGTTGGGGCAGGTGCAGTCCATTGGTTTCTTGGCGGTGGAAATGCCAAAAATATCAAAATTTGGCATATCGACTATGCGAAATGTTGTGTCGGCATCCTCGTCAGGCACTCCATCAATGGCTGTCAGATTTCCAGTCTTGCGTAAATGATGAATTTCAATAAAGACACCTACAATGGCGTCATCTAAAAGCGATTGATACAAATAGTTGGCAGCCTCGTCGAGACTTTTGGGATCTTTGACAATCTCTCGAAACGATTTGAGAATGGCAGCTGTTGAGGTATTGGCGTTCTGTATTGTTGAATTATTAGACTTTTCGTTTGCAGGAACTTTAGATGAGGACGTTGAATTTGTTGTTTTGTTACCACTATTATTGGAGGATGCAATATTATTATTATTAGGAGCGCCGGTTGACATCTCTTTTAATTCTTATAAATTTGTGTTTGCAATACAAATACAATGAAAGAAAAAACTCTTTACATTTGATTCAAACTTTTTTTGTTTATAGCAGCAGCAGCAAGAGAGATGCCAGATTAAGGGGGTGAACCGCAAAAGAAGTCAGATGTTAGTTATCAACATGCTGAGGAGGAGAAATGTTTAGGAACATTCTATCTACGGCGAGTTAAATGAAATATCCCACGAACAGTACTGCGATTGGCGCGTATAAAGCAACATTACTTGTGGTTAGGAAAATCTTAACGGTTTCTTCAGTTTGAATATTATGTCATATTCCAATAGGATAAAAGAATTAAACAAATATTGGCACCATTATATAGTGATATATTAATTGGTCTTGCACAAAAACGATCTAAAATATACATTCTGTCAAACTCCATACATAAAAATTGGCTAGTAAATATCATAAAAATTATATAGAATTGAGACCATTTCACGATTACGGTATTATGTAACTGTTTGTCAACGTCACGCCAAGGCTTTCATGTTATGTTGTTTTTCAATGTATTTCTCCTTTTATACGAAAATTTGATATTGCAAAGTTTCCGAAAAGCCGTTTTTAGACAATTTAATTGACAACCCTGATACTAAACACATGAAATATTGTGCATCTTTTCATTCTCTACAATAAAATTGTCAGTGTGTATGACGTACCATGAGGTTGTACAAAAATTTGACGCAATATTGAGCATTGTGCAGTATTTTTTGATAAACAATTTATAAAAAAATGAGCGTAGAAGAGAAATTGGAGGAAAGAAAATTTATTATAGAGTGCATTAAGCTGTATGAAAATTTGCCAGCATTGTGGAATATAAAATGCAAAGATTATTACAGTCGAGAAAAAAAGAATCAACAATATGAGATTCTGTTAAGTAAATATAGGCAACGTTACTTCAAAGCTGATAAAACAGAATTAAAAAGGAAATTCAATTCCTTGCGTACAAATTTTCGTAAGGAAGTGAAAAAAGTAAGTGATGCTCAGAATGGTATTCATTCCGATGAACCTAGACTATGGTTCTTTGATCAAATGAAGTTCTTACTAAGCATTGATGGTTTGAACTCATTCCAAATTAATATGTCTGCTGACGCAGAATTATATGAACGGGAACCACAGTTAGAGGTAAGTAAAAGAATAACACGGTGCAACACATATCCAAGG
Source organism: Linnaemya vulpina (assembly GCA_963675445.1). Lineage (NCBI taxonomy): Eukaryota > Metazoa > Arthropoda > Insecta > Diptera > Tachinidae > Linnaemya > Linnaemya vulpina. The sequence continues at coordinate 81,271,495 of OY776278.1, read as the reverse complement.
ATATGTTAATATGTAGGCAATTTGTTGTACATATGTACATCTTCAGACCCAACAAGATTCGAAAAAATATATGTACATATACATATAGATTCTGTAGATCATTAGGCATATTATTAGGTTGTGATTAACTTACCCATTTGAATTAAAAAGAGCAATTGTTTGGAAATTACTTTTATTATTTATAGTATATGAATATAATATACCACACAAATCAATGCCTACATACAGATACATACCTTGCATTCAATCAAGTTCCAAGTAACGTTGCATCGTGTGTAGCAATGTTTACTGTTAAAATCGTGATTAAGATTTTTGGTTCCAGACTAGATACATTTTTGTTTTATCAACTCTATTGATGTTTGTTATTTAGTTGAGAATAATCATGCTTTAGTAATAAAAATAACATCAAAGATAATCGAAAATGGCGATAATTGAAAATACTGAAAATTGGACTAATTTTATAAGTGAATAAAATAAAGAATTTACCTGAATTATGGGACATAAAACGTGAGAGCTATAAAAACAAAACTAAAAAGCAGCATCATACGAAACATTAAGAAAAGTGTATAGAAAAATTGATGAGAGTGCAAAGAATAGAAACAGTCAAGAGTCGAATTAAAAATATGCGATTTGTTTACAAACGGGAATGAAAAAAAAGACAAGCAAGTGAAAGGATGCGCCGCTACTGATGACCTACATGAACCAAATTTATGGTACTTCAATCAGTTTGAGTTCTTAAATGAGCTCTATTAGTTGTGTATCCATATTTATGATTTTGTCAGCTACAGAAAAAATTTAATAACAACAAAATGGCAATTGAAAAACACGATCATTGGGAAAATTTTATTACTTTATATAAAAATTTACCAGAATTGTGGGACTTCAGTTCCGTGGAATACAAAAATAAAACTTTGAGAGCGGCAGCTTATGCACGATTGGCTAATGAATATAAAAATATTGATAAAAATGCCACAATCGAAAAAGTAAAAAGCACAATAAGGAGTATGAGAAGCACGTATAAAAGAGAATTAAAGAAAAAGATTTCAAGTGAAAAAATTGGAGCCGGAGCTGATGACTTGTACAAACCAAATTTATGGTACTTTAATCAGTTTAAGTTTTTGAATAAGCTCGAAATTCCAAAGGAGGGAATTAGTTCAGACGAAGAGTGTGCTTCTGTGGTAAGTCGTTAAAATCAGTCTTATTTCCATAATGCATAATACAAATAAGTATTTCTGTACAGCGATTGAAGGAAAACGGTTTAGAAAATTGTGGTACAGGAAACATTGGTTTTTTTTTTATAATAACGTCGTCGGGTAGGACACAAGAAATTTTTTTCTTACATGATTTATCGTTTCATATGGCGGTATGTGCATTACTCACTTCCAGTCAAGTTCTCTTTTGGGCTCCACCGTATGTATCAAATCATGCTATGGACCAAACAATCAGCTGTTGCAGTTTTAGGAACATACATTTTTGCATTAGTATAGAAAATTTAAGATAAATAACTTAGAAACCCGTATATTTAAAATAATTTTTTTATTGTGGTACTAAAAAAGACTCAGATATATATGTTGAAGGATTTGCCTACAATTTAATTTAATATATTTTTTACTGCTGCCGGAGACACAAAATTGGAAAAACAAAAAAAAATTTTGACAAGTCAGTTTGTTGTGTGGCCATGCTGTTCAAAATTTTGTCTTGTGAGAAACAGAACTAACTTATACGATTGCTGCGCATCATGTGTTACCACACACACATATAAAAATTAGCTTCAAATTTTTGCAGCCACGTTTTTATTTAACGATACGTGTGTGTTTTCACTCACACTACTAAAAATATGAGAGTTTGATGAGCCAGTTTGATGTGTAGCTATACTGCTGTTTGTAATAAACGTTCTGCTCGCTGCTGTGTTGATGCAATAAATTTATAATTTTTTTATCAGTTTCAATTTTAGAACTAAAATTTTTTTCTAAAATTTCATTCAGAATAGAAATGGAAAGAACTGTTGAGCAAAAGTTTTTCATAGAATTTATTGAATTGTATGAAACTCTACCTGCATTGTGGGATACATTATCGAAAAAGCATTGTGATAAAACACTCAAGTGCGAACAATATTCCGTGTTACTTGAAAAATACAAACAATGGGATCCCAAAGGAACTCTCGACGATATGAAAAAGAAAATTAACGCTTTGAGGACAAATTATAGGCGAGAAAAAAAACGTTTGTTATGTTTAAGAAAAGGAGAACCCGATGAAGAATATTATGCCGCAGCTAACCTATACTATTTCAAGGCAATGGATTTCTTACGAAATTGTGAAGCTCCACCAACTGCAGTTCTGGGTGTATCCGTAGAAAATAACGATTGTTCAGTAAGTAAGAAAGGAATACAACCTTTTTATAGATCTGTAGACAACCTCAAATTGATAGTCTGATTTGATTTAGAGTGCAGAAAGTTGTGCGATTTCAGAACATTTACAGATACGTGTCTTTACTATACATACATAAAATTACCTTATTTATACTGATCCAAATATATTGTAAATTATGGTCACTGCACTTCTAAATTTGCCAATTCTCATGTTCCATGAATGTACATGTAAGAATGTGTGTACGTATGTATTTTTTAGTTGCATCTCCGTGATTTCTATGTTGAAAATTTGGTGTCTTCTACTTCATTACCTTTCACCACTCATTCATTAATCTGTATGTGACTCGCAGATAGTTATTGGTAAAAAAGACGACCGTTTGGTGGATAATCGCCCATTAAAGGTTCCTTCTAGATTGCTTTAAACCAAGCTGACTGAAAACACAAATTTATTTTGTCTTCGGCAATTCACAAAATATGTTAACACATGATGCTTGTTTACACATCCACACGTATCTTTGTTTACAAAATTAAGGCTACAAAACATCAAACATGTAAACTCTGACCAAATGTCAAAAAGTGTAAATATGTAAGTGTATAATATATAAACTTTGATCAAACATATCGTAAAGTGTAAGAGTGATTGAGTGTATAGAAATTAAAATACGATGTGGAATTGTAAATAATTTTGTATATTGTTAAAATCTGACATGGCAACAAATAAAGAAAGACAATTTTGGATAGAATTCTTTGAATTGTATAAAAGTAAACCCGAGTTGTGGAAAGTTAAAAGTGACGAATATAATAACCGGGCCAAGAAAAATGAGGCCTACAATATTTTAATAGAAAAATGTAAAGAAGTGGAACCAACTGCAAATAGAGATTATGTAACGAAAAAAATCAATTGTTTTCGAACTGTCTATAGGAGAGAACTAAGAAGAGTGCATAATTTGAAATCTGACGAAAGTGAACACGTATCTTCCTTGTGGTATTACAATTATTTAGGTTTCCTAAAAGATCAAGACGAAAATGAATGTGTCATATTAGACATAGAAAAGCAAAAGGCAAGTGTAAAAGATAGAAACAGTTAAGCTTATATGTTGTAAATTGATAATGGATGAATATCTATGACGAGCAAATGCAAAAATGTTTTCAAATTCGGTTAAACACAATTTAGAAATTTTTAAAAAATATGATTATGGAACATTTAAAAATAAACTATAGTTTATGTAATACTCTAACTTTCACAGAAGCTTTATTGTAACGTCTTCTCAAGAATAGGTTACAAGTTTGATTATGTTTGTTATTTTCAGGAAAACGAACCAAAACCAAAAAAGAAAAAAGGTAATAACTCTATTGATGAGTTAGTTCGTTTAGCAACTCAGCGCTTGAAGTCTACACAAAGCTCATATCACCAAATAGCTAGTGTTTGGGGAAGCAAGCTGACAAAAATGGACCAAAGTCAAAGAATAATTGCTGAAAAAATAATAAACGATGTAATGTTCAATGGAGAATTAGGACTTCTTAATTATGATACAACTTTAACCAATATAGGATCCGTATGTAACTTAAATTCATCATCGTCTTCGATTAGTAATATAATAACAAATACGAACGAAGTATCAGTACAAAATCGAATCGGAAACAATTATAATACCAACGACATAAATCAACAAAGATATTCTGATGGTCATATAAAGTATCCCTCGCCATCTCTATTGATAAGCTCCGATGTAATAACGGATCATGAAAGTGACCAGATGGAAGACAACTTTATCGTTGCAGAATATGATCCTTTAGCCAATTCCATAAAAATAGAAGATAAATGTTAATATATTAGTCTAGTTAATATCGGAAAAAACCTGCCACGTTTGCCATCTCTGATTATACGATATGCTATCAATACCTAGAGAATACCTTAGTTTTACATGATTAATAAATTTAAGAAAACAGTAATAATTTTATGGACACAATTCGTTTTGATTGGGCAAAAATATGCTGTTAGATGACAAACAACAAAAATATAAACTATTTGTGGATAAGTTACTACTGAGATGCCAAGAAATTCAAACCGAAAATGAACGTCATGTTTTGAGGTAAGTAAATCATACGAATGTATGTATTTATGTGGTTATGAGTGAATTTATTCTTTTTAGAATCAATACCATAAAAAAACTGCTTCGACGACGCGTACGCGATGTTGAGCTGCTTAAACGATGCTTGGACAAGCATAACGACAATTGGCGCTCTCTTCCCATGGTAGCTCCACATCCGAAACGTAAAACGGAACAGAAGCGTGGTCCAAAACCAAAAAATAAGGACATAAACGGTTCTGAACAAAAGGAAAAAAAAGTTCGCAAGCAACGGGCTAAGAAAAATGGCGATGATAAGATGTCCAACAATTTGACAGCAGTGCAAGACATGCTGGAGCAAACGCGTTATCAAGAGAGTCAGGCACAACAGCTTCTTATGATGCAACAGAGGCAAATGAATTTAAAAAATGATCAATTAATTTGATTAGTGATAAATATAAAATTTTGTGAAGTAAACAACTCATATTGACATCCATATACATACATGTCAGTGGTCCATGTAGAAAGATCCTAAATCGCATATATTCGATATTGAGCTTAAAGGTATATTTTTATCTGCTGGGATATAGGATATTTTTTACATGCGTATGTGTGTCTTTTGGTTATTTTAAAGAAAGCTATACTATAATAAAGATGTTATTTTCTATGTAAATACAGAGTACATTTTGATTGCCGAGTTCTATCAGACGTATATCTTCATAATTTTTAAATGCACAAAGTAAATATTACCCCTTAATTAAATATATGCATACGTACAGTATAAGTACGCCATTTCAAAAGCAACAAAAACAAACCACAAAATTTTTCTTTTAAATCGACTCATGGGGTTGGCGTGCATTATTTTATTCAATGCTCATTGAAATATAGAAACTTATTAATGTGCTACTTTCATCACAAGTACGTTTTAAACAAGCATTTACGCCAATGTTCGGGTATTTTTACCCGATTTGTATATTTGAGCATTAAAACTTAAAATGCTCGTATTTTCTTATGTATGTAAATATTATTAATAATAAAACAAAGTGTAGTAACAAAATTTAATGATACTTATTCAGCTTGTCTCAAACGAGCTAAACGTTGGGTCAATTCGTCTTGTTCTTGAGATACCTGAGTAGAAGCGCCGATGGTGGACGACTGCACTCCACTTGGCAATTCCATATTCAGCTCCAATCTGAAAAAATATTATTAAAATATATAAGAAAATTACTATTCAAAAGTCATTTACCCAGCTTCATCGGCCACTTGCTGCAGAAGATTATCAACATCTCCCTGAGGCACAGATGTGGTTGTGGTATCAGACATAGTGTTTTCCATAACGGAGCTTTGCACATCCAAGTCCTCAAATTGCTGTTCGAACTTTTCCATTAATGACGAAATTTTCTCTAAATTCATACCCTTCATGGCAGCATCCATAGCTTTTACTACACCGGCCATTGAACCTGTAACTTTACGTGTTGTCAATGCCGATTGTACTCTACTAGCCACAGCGTCCACTCTAGCGCTCATACGTAAATAGTTGACAGCCTGATTTTTCTGCCGTATAGCATTTTCAGCATGAATTCTTGCTACATCCATGTTACCTTTCTGTATGGCCTTTTTGGCTTTTGCCTTTTCCAATTTCTCTTCTTTTTCACATTTCTTACTATTGCGCTCAAGTTCCTTAACAGCAAATTTTAAATTGAATAAATGCTCTAAAATCAGTTCAAGAAATAGTAATAAGTTAACAAACATCGCATTTATATTATTTCATTCTTACTTTCCATTTGTGTAGTAGACATTTCGTTCCCCAGTTTGCTTTTTTTGTTAGATAACTCAGTAAATCTTAAAAAGGTGTATTTTCAATTTAAAAAGGCAATTGGTTTTTTGAAGAAATTATGTTTTTCTGAAAATTTTTTTTTCCGTTTTTTGTATGATTCACTTGTTTTTCTTTAATTCTTTTTCTTATTAAATTATTGTTGTAATACGTCACTTTTGGCACAGTTGCAATTGAACGAAAATGCCAGACTAAGCAAAACGTTATGAACCTGACAGACATATTTTTTTTGAGGTATGAGTCGTGTGTAGTCAGTCAGTATCCGATTTTAGCGGTTATATACAAAGACTGATGTACCTCCAACACGGTTTTAAGTCCATAACTTATCGCGACATTTTCCAATATACATATGAGACATTATTGTATAGATCGTAGTAGATACTATGATAGATTTGCATGCACAGCTCATAAACAATATGTATTAAGATATATGAGTTGCATCTTCTTAAGCTTTAAAGCATGAAATTATATGACAATTGTATCTGTAGGTATACATATATATATAAATATATATATATATATATATATATATATATATATGTATATATATATATCAAGTTCAGTCATTTACTTACATACTAGAATCCTTACATAGAAGTATGCCAACAGACTTATTGCTGTATAAATTAGTATTTGTATGTGGCATCTCTTTGTTTACATTCTTCTATTTTTCTGCGCACACTTGTCCTGTATCAATTTTGATTGTTATGCGACGTAGTAATCTCTATACAAATTAAATGTTTACAATTTAATAAAGTTCAATAAGTGGAGATTATAAAATAAACAATATAAAATAAAGTGCGTTCAGAATTTAACATTTAATTATAACTTTGTCAGAACAACCAAGTGGGAAAAATGAGTGACGACGATAGAGATATAGATATTGAAAGTGATGTAAGTGTAATAAGGAACTAAAGAGAACTGGTAAATAATATGTATGTATGTGGTTTATATTATTAGGATGATAACGACTCAGATGCTGGTGGGTCACAACAACTGCGTCAGACAAATACACAAAACTTTACTCAAGAAGAAAAACGGGCGCACCACAATGCTCTGGAACGCAAGAGGCGTGATCATATCAAAGAAAGTTTCACCAGCCTAAGAGAAGCCGTTCCGTCACTAAAAGGCGAAAAGGTATTTTCGAAAAAAAACTTTTTTCAAGTTATTTGTATAACTATTTAATTCCTTCTTCAGGCTAGTCGTGCTCAGATTTTGAAGAAAACAACTGAATGTATACAAATAATGAGAAGAAAAATTCAGGCTAATCAAAAGGATGTTGAAGATATTAAAAAGCAAAATGCTATCTTAGAATCGCAAAGTAAGAGAATAATTTTAAGTATTGTTTTTTATTGCTACCATAAAAAATAATTTTTCGTTAAAGATGGTATTTGTTTTAAATGTTATTTATTGAACTCTGCGAAACTAAAATTATTATTTTGGCAATTTTTTTACAAAAATACCTGATTTATAAAGTAAAATACCAAAATATTAACTTAAATATTTTTGTTCTAGTTCGTATGCTTGAATGTGCCAAAAGTGGCTATGTAATCGATCCAACTGAATACCAACAGCTCTCAAACAGTGAACAAACTTTGCAACATGACAGCTCCGATGGCGAAGACCAAGACTTCAGTCGTCGGAGTAAAAAAATGAAAACTTCGTATCAGGCATAGTAACTAATGCAAAAATTTAATGATATGAGATTTTAGTATTAAATCTAAATCAGCAACAAAACCAAAAATTGGAAATCAAAATATGGACCTGTAAAACAAATCAATCATTGTTGTGAAAAAAGAACATATATTTTATATGCCACATTTTCGTAAAGAAATTGCATAAAAGATATACGATAATAAACTCTTTTTTTTTTAACTAGATTACTAGCAAATGTCCAATTTTCTCTTAATAATATTACAATATTTGTATAATAATGCACGGTTAGAAATGTAGTATGTAGTTTATCATAAATGGTTTAAAAGATAACTTTCCCACTCTTTAATATATATATTTTTGTGTATTTTATAAATGTTTAATAAAAAAAGTTTTAATAAAAATTAAACATTTTTCTTTTTAATAATATTCTATTCGAAAGATCGAAGTATTTCTTTGATACTGTTCTTAATCTTCTTCAAGTTTAGTTTAAAATCAGAGGGCACAAGACGGCATTCAATATCGATCGAAATTTTTGTTTAACTTTGGCCTCATGATTTTGCATGAAAACACAGGCCGATACTGACAGTCATAAACAAAAAATACTTCAATATAAAAAAACACTTACTTCGTATAGAGACTATCGGTTTTAGACAATTAATATGTACTTTGTTAAAACTATGATCATTTATTATTATATTATATTTTGTTTAATAAGAATTTATGTATCTTTATAAAATAGTTCGTATAACTGATTTAATATAAAGCTCCGTTATAAAAAGAAAATCAACTATCCTCACTTTATTTTTAGCACAAAGTATAGCACTAAGAACACAAAAACCACAAACAAAAACATGTAACACATATGACGACTCCCACCATTCTTTCCTAGTCTTACAACACGTTGCATTGTATTTCCTAGAAAACCATGGGTGCGATCCATATCATCATCCATGCCACGTATAAGTTTATCCTGATATCGTACTTCATTGCCAATGTCGATAGTTAGTGATTTGAGAGCCCCAATTTTTTGCTTTAATTCTTCTGCGGCTTTCTCATTCTCATCCTCCAATGTGTCGTGAGCAACTCTGCTCGATCCGGGATTTTGATTGAGGGGCTGATATGGATAGTTGTTGTTGCGTCTCATATTTATGTTCGCCAGATTTGAAGGATGCTTTCATTCAACTAGATTGATTATAATAATCATAGAAATGGTGTATTTTATATTTAATTGTAAGCAAAATCACATTGGTGGTGGCGAAATACTTCTTCGCAAGCCACATAAATCGTCGCTTCAAAGGCTGGAGTAACAGAATTGGGGGAAATGAAGAAAGTGACACGTACCTTTTCACCTAGCCGTTTTGTAAGATTGTTTTATATGAATGGAATGATTTACGAAGGAGTGTTGCAGCATATGTTCCAAACACTATTAAAACTTCAATTTGTTTTTCACTAAGCAGTTGAATTTTTTATTTTTAATCCACAAGTTAAGTTAAAGTATTTCTTGAATTTTTTATATCAGTTTTACGAAAACAAAATCAAACATCTGTGCAAAAACTCATTCACAATGGATTACAAACGGCACAGTGCAAAATTTTTAAGCTCAAGAAAAATTGTTAGTATGTATTATCACGGTCAACTACCCTACATATATGACTTGGAAAAAACGCATTATATAACGTTGGAATAATTTGGCAATACGAAAAGCCATCTATAATTTCAAGAGAACCTCGTCTAAGTATTTTAAGAAATCAATAAAAAAAAATCCAGATAATTGGTTCCTTGAAATTGGGCAGTAAGAGATACACTATATAAATTGATCAAGTTCTTGTTTCCATCAATTTTCTTTTTACACACTGGCAGCTCTTTTAGATATACATCCAATCACAATAGCTTTGCATTGAATTAAATGCTATATCAGCTTTTTTTTCATCAATAGAAGATAAAACGCTGACTTACCATCATTGATTAAACTTATCTGCATCCGTCTGTTGCAATAAAATTGTCATTTTAACGTTTGTTAAAACTACAAAAAAACACAAAAAACGTGGAATAAATAATTATCACACCAATAAAAAAATTTAGTGTCCTTAATTGGTAAATATATCAACTGCTAGCTCCATATATACGTATATATCACTAATGTTTGGATACGTGTGAATACATCCATACATACAACATGAATTTGTTAGTGATGCGTTTGTTACTTCATAATAAACACCTATAGTGCTAATAGATATTAGTAATACATACATTTATATATATATATATATATATATATATATATATATAACTATGCATGTATGTGCACGTGTATAGCATTTCCTATAGTCATTTGCAATAGTAAACAATGATGCTGATTTCGCAATGTTAAGGAGGTCACAGCCTTAACTTTTTCAAGTTCTTATAGTTTGACCACAATATAATGAAAAGTCTGCATATGTACATATGTGTGAAGGACAGGAATAAGTACCGAATGTTTGTTATAATAGTATTGTTATTTTGTTAATATAATACATTTATGTATCCTATATTAGATTTTTTGGAGACAGTTGTTTAATCGATAGAAACTAACTTTTAATCAATAACAAATGCACTTTATATATATATATATATATATATATATATATATATATATATATATATATATATATATATGTGTTTGTATACATGTTTGTAGATATGCATGTGCATCAAAGAAATATATACGCAAATGGTGATTAGTCTAAAAACGTTTTTGAACTGCCAAGCTCACATCCATGGAATATTAGTTATTAGCAGAAACCAGTATTCTGACTGAAATATTTTGAAATATGAAATCAAAGATAATGTTTGAAAGGAACTGTAGTAGGTATAAAAAACAGCATTCGCAATTGAGAGATGTCCTTGTATGAAACGCATACATTGCAACGTTGTTTTCCAATAAGAGAAATTAAATACTTACAGAATGTAGTAGCGATAAGCTCTTTTAATTCATGTTCATGTTTATTGCTTGTAACGTACATGGCATCTATATACTATATATATATATATATACATCAATGTTGTATGTGGGTATTATATATATACGTGCACGTATATTGCTATTTAAAAAATTTCAGATAGTTCGATATTCACAGATATATATTTTCCATTACCTTTGCCTAGTTAAGCAAAAAATGACAGTTGTCTCAAGCGGCGGTGATATTGTTGGTGGTAACATGGGTCTTACAGCTATTTTAGCAGAGTACTTTGGAGTTGGAGATGCTGCTATACGTTTGTTGATAACCTTATTTGCCGGTATGTTACTATTGATTGTACTTATTTTTTATCATATCTAAAACATATTTTTTAATAACGTTTAGGTTATCCCATAGCATTTATTTACCGCTTCTTAATACAGCCGCAATCATCGAAACCCGTTCATCATATATTCTTTGCATTATGTGGCTTTGGTTTGTGTTTTTTTAATTATGGTTTTAATACTTATCACTCGTTGCTATCGATATGGATTACGTATTTGTTAGTGCGATTGCTACATAGTACAACTACATATTTAGTAGCAGCGAATTTCATTTTTCATATGACCTATCTGTTAACTGGATATTACTTTACCGAAAGCAATGAATATGATATTTTATGGACTACGCCACATTGCGTCTTAACCTTGCGTATGATTGGTTTTTGCTTTGACATTGCTGACGGTCGCAAGCCTAGAGAAAAGTTATCTAAAGATCAATTGGATTGTGCCTTACATCAGATACCTTCGCTGTTAGAACTGTCAGCCTTTGCTTATTTCCCTGGATCATTTTTGATTGGACCACAGTTTCCGTTTAAACGTTATCAACGTTTTATTAATGGGGAATATGCCCAATATAAGGGTTTTGTTAAAGCAGGCTTAACACGGCTGGCAGTAGGTTTAATTTACTTGTCAATACGCCAAATTGGTACCATGATATTGCCCGATAATTATTTCCTAACCGATGCATATCGTAATCAACCGTTTGTATGGAGATTGTTTTATTTGGGCTTCTGGGGAAAGTTTTCTTTGTATAAATATATTTCCTGCTGGCTGCTGACTGAAGGTGGTCTTATGTGTTTGGGTAAGTTAAACATTATGACAAAAAATACATTAGTTTTTAATCAACCGTTTCAAACCGGATTCAATGTCTACCATATTTTAGTCTATGTACGATCTAAATACCAACTAGAAGTTTTACCTGTGGTCGGCTTTTATTCGATCCATCAAATATTGTCTACAATAACCTCATTAATTAATTAATTTTTTATCGCAACTTTGTTAGGATTTACTTACAATGGCAAAGCTGCAGATGGAAGTGATGAATGGAATGGCTGCTCAAATGTCAAATTGTATTTACTAGAAACCGGAAACACAATGGAGCATTATGTCAAATCATTTAATGTCAATACCAATCAGTGGTTGGCCTCTTATGTGTACAAACGCTTAAAATTCTTAAACAACCGCAACATAAGCTATGCCGCGGCTTTATTTTTCTTAGCAGTATGGCACGGATTTCACAGCGGCTATTATATATCCTTTTTAATTGAATATATGATAGTTACGACTGAAAAACAGGTGGGTTATTAAATAACTTAATTATCATTACAACAAATGAAATTTATTACATCGTTTCTTAAAAAATAAACAAGGTTGAAGGTGTCTACAATAAATTGGTGGCAAAGAACTATAGCTCTCTTGTCAACTCGTTGCCTTTTAAAATTTTGAAATTTGTAGCTCTAAAGTCTTACAATTTAATTTATATGGGTTGGTGCTTAACGCCATTTATCTTCCTAAGCTATGACCGTTACATTGTAGTTTGCAGGGCTGTAAACTATTTCGGCTTAGTCTACGTAGCCATATGGTTTGTTGTCTATAGAATTATTAAAGCATTAAATTCGAAACCATCAGAAACACGAGTATCTAGCAACGCAACCGACTTATCACCAACTGTTAGTCAAGAACGTCTAACAGATAGCAAGGCTACTGATTTGTCGCCAACTTTAGAAGAGAATAAAAAAGATGATTAATTTATAAATTATTCATAACGTAAAAGACAATTAAAAATCAAACAAGCAAGTACAACGACCTATCAAGAACTATTCCGCAACATCAGAAGCTAAAGGCCGTAGAATAAAATAAAAGGTAATAAATGCAGTAAAAAAGCAGCGATATAAAATAAAATTATGACTTAAAGGTAATTGAAACGATTACAAATCTACTGCAAATGTTTTGTGTTGTACTGATAGTTTATATCTTATATTTATAGTCTTTCAGATATTTTATTTTAATTTTTATATATTTTGGCTTTAATATCTTTCATAATAACATTTAGTTTAAGTTTGTTCAATAGTTTTGTTTAGCTTTATTTTCCCTTAGTTTTAATTAATTACTTCTGCTGCTCTTAAAAGTATTTTTCAGTTTCTTTATACACAATTTTCTTTTGAAAACGTAAAACTCCTTTATCTAGTCAAACATAAATATTTAAACAAAAAACTATATATGTAATTTATTAATTTAGTAAAAAAAATCTTAAACTCTTAAAAAAATTAAAATCAAACAAGATATTTTAACAATATAATTATAAACGAAAATTATAACCATTTTAAAGGTTAACAACTTTACAAAAATACTAATACATATTTAATAGTGGAATTTATTCTGAATTTATTTATCCTCAAACTTTAATCTTTTTTAAATTTGGAAAACATTTTAAAAATGCTAAAATTGTTTCATAATAGTTGATTCCATCCTTTTTTTAATTTCAGTTTAATATTTATTTTAATAACCAAAGTAATAATCTCTGTGGTTCATCTATTTAACTGATATGTATTACACATGTAATTTTAATAGAAAAAAAATTTCAAAACCATATCGTAAATATGATTTCAACTGCCTTGGCATACAATTTTTTTTTTAGGATGTGTATTTTGTATACATCCTCCTATTTAAAGATCATTAGAGAAATTGCAACATAAAAATTCACAAAACTCGAAAATTCGACTAAAATCTCTCGAGAGTAAATGATCAGTGGTCTGGCTGCACTTAACAAATAATTGCCAATGAGGCTTGAGGATGATTATTTTTCAATATTACAATATTCTTATAATAATAATTATTTTTTTTTGTAAAATATACGAAAGATCGATAAAACTATTCCGTGTTTTGTTTTCAAAACAACTTATATACGGTAAACATTAAGTACCGGGGTTACGTGGTAATTTTACCACGGGTGTAGCAAATATAACTGAATGAATTGCTTTTGTTTTTCTTTTACGGTTCACTGCCTATCGTGCGATCTCACTAACAGAATTCATAACAAATTCTATATTTTTTTTTTTGCTTGAAATGTTATAAGTTCGAATTAACTATAGGTAGTGATATCGATAAACGGGCAATTATGCCAATCCTTTACTCATATTAAATGAGATTCAATTAAAACTTTTTTGCTTTTTTCAATAAGTGTTTTTGATGAAAAATAATTTTGTATATTCCTTTCCACTGCCAATTAAATATATTTTATTGTTATTACAATAAACAAATTCGCAGGGGTGAACATATCACTGCGACTTTATATATATATATATATATATATATATATATATATATATATCAATCAGAATTATATTCCACTTTTAATTTAATATAATTATAAGCTGCTTTATAACTCTTTCAATATAAAAATTGTGATCTTGCCTAAGTTAGGATACTATCCCGACTACATTAAAATTATGTATGAAGTGATATTTTCAAGTTAAGTGGTAAAACTATAATGATTAAAAATGAGAACATAATAATATAAAGCATTCACTTATACAGGAAATAGGATTTGTAAAAAGGCATTAACTTAAAATAAGTTTTAAATTGACATGTAAAACAAAAACAATTAAAATTTGAGAAGCACTGCGCACTGTGTTTGAAAATTATATTTTTGTAATAATATGGCTTAAGATTGTTAAGAATGGATAAAATTGTAATACGAAAATAAATAAAAATTTATAATTTTTCAAAATGAATTGGTAAAAAAACGAAATAAAATTATATTTCGAAAATTTTCAGCACAATTAGCAACATAATTCTAATACAGATTACAAGCCATTCATTGTGTTCACGCAATTTCTGTGGTTCTGTAAAGTAATGTCATACTTCTGGGCGTAAATTACGGTGTTCGATATCAATCGATGTTGGCGCAACTAGTAATTATTTTTTTTTGAGGACTCTATTTAGCTACGTCTAGAAGAAATATGTGTACATTGAAATTCCCCAGAATGGCTTTTTTACGTTTATGAATAAATTCTTTCTATTAAGTTTTATTTTAAAGTAATATTTATAAGTTTAAAAAGAACTTCCTGTAACTTGTTAAAAATAAAACAAAGTATTATTTATGTTCCTTGTTTTATTTTCGTTAAAAGTTTTCAATCAGACTTGCTAATTGATGTTCAAGACAAAATATCGATGGTCTCAATTCCATCTTGCATTCGTTTATTTAAATGTGTACGCTCATACACGCAAATATTGAAATATCTTTTGTTCAGGCTCTATTTGAACCACTATCTACACCTCATTGAAAAAGACTAACATAAGCCATAGGAAGATATATAACTTGGCGGACACCATATAAATGTTAAAAATCTATGCTTCTTACTATTTATATATAACAAAAAGTAGCCCAAGTAAGAAAGGAGGAAATAAAGCTAAATTTCAAACTTATTCGTTGTGGATAACAATTGACTACTCTTGACAGGCCCTGACAATAGGGATATGGCAAGATGCTGTTATATATAATTGGTTGACAAGGACAAAATAAAAACGATACACATTACAATATGCATTATATTACGTATGTTATTAAAGAAAAATAATACGCAGCAGAACAAAATTAAAATCTACATATAAAATGAATTAAATTTCAATAATAATCTGTAACTTAATGTTCCATTGGCTGAGTGTCGCCGCCACCATCTTCCTCACGTTTTGTTATTTGAACTGTGCCTTCCTTAATCTCTTCTTCAATTTCATTAAACATGTATTCATCTTGATATTCTTTCAAAATTTGACTTGAACGATTTTCGTCTAAAAACAAAGAATATACTTTTTTAACATCCTCTGTGTTGACTTCAGTTGCTTTACGACGTCGACACACCAGATTAGCGGTGGTAATTAATTGTATTGCATAACGCAAACTGGTGTCGGTGGCGATTTTTGTTAAAATAGTAAGAGCGTCGGGATGCATAAGGCAATCTTCCTCTTCACATCGTATCTTAAGTATTTCTTTGATTTCCTTTTCTGTATAGGGCACAGTACGTATAATTATCATACGATCAAGTAGATCAATTGGTATACCATGAGGGCTGCGAAAGTTTGTGCCTCTTATACGTGTAATGCCACGATTTGTGGCCATTACTACAACCGGCGCCATGTCCGACTCTAAAGCGCGATTCAGATACGAAAAACATTCTATATCCAGCATGTGCGCTTCATCAATAAATAAAACTCCCGGGTTGATTTCTGCTTTACCCTCTTCTCTCCATTCTAATACCTTATTATTGATTTGATCACGTACTTCCTGTTTTATTTCGCCTGTATCACCAGAAAATAATGCCAAGAATCCATGCGTACGACTATTGATAACATCAATTTCATGTAAGGTAACTGTGTGTACTACTTCCTTGCGTTTTTGTAATTCTCCTTCGGGGCACTGAACGAAGCGGGTCTGGGCACCAGTGGCATCGTAGTCACGTGCTCGAGTAAAACTACGACCAAGTTTATTAACTTTACCAGAAGCTTTATCTATTGTCACCACATCACCAGCCTGAATTTTTTCTTTGATAAAACATTCGATGATTTTATTTCCTAAATCATAATTTGTCTCCATTTCTGTGGTTTTTAAAGTAACCTGAAGGTTAGAAATATATATGTAGAACAAATAAAAGTTTTATATCTGCATATGTACGTATAGACAATGCTTATAAGATAAACTAGTACTACTTGTTGTGAGCTATCCATATCTACTTGCCTTTCACTCATATGGAACCATTAAAAGACTACTTTATTCTTTTTAATAATTCTAAAGTTACTTTGTTTATAGACTGACTTAGAAAAGTAATTTGAGAATCATGTAAGAATAAGCATAGTAAGCATAGAAACTAATACACAACACAACCCAAAACGAAACCATTGAAAATTTTAGTTGCTAAAATATATTTCAATCTACAAGTTATAGTTCAATGTAAGTATTTTGATCAATGTAGTATAGCTTAGACTGAAAATTAATCACAAAGTTGTTTGCATAACTGTCAAGGTTCTTTTTTATCTTTTTGAAAACCCCGACTCCAGGGAGATCACCTATACAATCTTTATCTACTTCGGTATTAAACTATAACGTTTAGACTAAATGTTTTATATGTTTACTATTTCATACCTTGCCAATTTTTTGTCCTGTTCCTGTAGCTGGTCGGTCAATCTGTATTTCAACAACTTCGCCTTCGATAATCTCAGTTTCCTCCTTAATTCGTACTCCTATGCTTTTACGTAAGGCCTGCGACAGGGCCTCTGTCTTACTCATTTCCAAAGAATAAATTTCTGAGCCTGACATGCTCGTAAATGGTGTCTCTGTACCCAACGCCTGGGCCATGCCAACGGCTATGGCGGTTTTACCAGTGCTTGGCTCACCGGCTAGCAGTATACAACGCCCAGCTATCTTTCCTTCACGAACCATTTGTACTACAACACCAGCAGCTCGCCGGCCATCTTTCTGGCCTACCATACCCTGGGACACTGCACGCGCTTCCAGAACATCATCCAAACCCAAGCCACGAATGTGAGAATGAGCCCCAATACGTTCAATGCGTGTAATATCGCGTACTTCTATTTTATCACCGTCACCCATTTTTCGTTTTGTATTTTATTATATTCAAATAACTAAGAGCTATTTAATTTTATTTATTTCACGTTGCTTTGGAAACTAGATTGTTTCACTCCTAAAATAATTTTTCTTTGCCGGCTGTTGTCTTGCTAACGACTATTGTGAATGTTGAGAATTAAGCGTGTTTTCTACATGTGGCTTGTTTACACTCAAAACAATAAATAAGGTTGCCACAAGTAAAAATTTCGTAAGCCATTTGATAATATTTATAAAATGATATGGCCAGTTAATGTTCATAAGAGAAAGCTGTTGCACTGTTTACTTCAGTTTTCTTATTTTTTGCCGTAAGTTGTTAATAAATCCGCGATATATTTGTAAATTTAAAGAATTTCGTATAAAAATGACATTAAATGTACGCGACTGGTTACCGGTTTTGTTTTGCGGCCTTTCTATACCTTTGTCTCTATTTATGTGGCTTGGAAATGTAACGATCTCCATATTATTAACTCCAGAATTCGAAGGTAAGTAACATGTTTGCAAACCTTTAAAATTATTTTCGGCGATCTAGCTAAATTGTGCTTATTCCTTTTGCAGAACCTAATATTATACCACCTACTCGCTGGCTGTTTTCTGTACTGATATCCTTGGCTTTCATGATTGTCGCCTTAAAGCGGAAATCAGTGAGTAAATCTGGTGCTGCTCTAGGACTTGTTGTGGCCCTACTATTATCCATAGCCAGCCATGCATTTTTCTTTAGTTTGGCGGCCTTCTTCTTTACTTCTTCGAGGGCCACTAAATTTCGCTCACATATTAAGCGAAAAATTGAAAAAGATTTTAAAGAAGGTAAACTTAAGCTTAAGTTGCAAAAATATTATTTTATATATTTAAGATAAGTGCATGGGTATTTTAAAAGATTAAGCAAAAACAGCATCAAACTGATAAGACCTACACGTATGCATATATGCCGATATATCTACGTACATATTACCTATCTGCGAATGCATAGAAATCAATATTAGTGCACAGCACAAACTCTTGCTTTGATTAACATTTATTAGGTTCGCAGTATTAACATTTCATTAAACATGTATTGCATTATAATAACTCGTCCATAATTTAAAATATTTTCGAATCATACATCATATATTTATGCATATGGATTAATTTCCTAACAAAATATAAAATATCGTATTGAGTAACGTTTAAATTCTCTATTGAAGGAGAAGGTCAGCGAAGTTGGGTTCAAGTGCTATGCAATGGTGGCATGGCTGCCCAATTGGCCATATTATATTTGATTGATGTGGGCAGCAGTGAAAGATCTATTGATTTTGAGAAGGACTACAGAGCTAGTTGGTTGGGCATTGCCATATTGAGTAAGTCAAAAAAAAAAAGGAACTAAAAATGATCCTGGAATTGAATAAACACTTATATTTCTACAAAAAGGTGCCTTTGCATGCTGCAGTGGTGATACTTGGGCCAGTGAATTGGGGTGCGTCTTATCATCTCGTGATCCTTTTCTCATCACCACCTTCAAACGCGTACCTAGAGGTACAAATGGTGGCATATCTGGAATTGGCTTAATTGTTAGTTTCCTGGGCGGTTTAGTTGTAGGATTAGCATATTACATTACAATACGTTTAACAATTACACAACGCATGTTAATGATTAGTCCACCTCAGTGGCCATTGATATTGTGTGCTGGCATGGCAGGACTTTTTGGTTCAGTTATTGACTCTCTATTGGGAGCAACACTTCAATATTCTGGCATAGATGAAGAGGGAAAAATTGTAGATAAGCCCGGCAACGGGGTTCGACATATTAGCGGCTTACGTGTTATTGATAATCATAGCGTCAACTTAATATCTAGCATTGTTACTGGAGTTTGCATGCCTTTGGTTGCCATTAAATTCTGGCCCGAGATTTAAACATTCAGTTATGAATGATTTGGGAAAGATGTAGAATCTTATTTTAATAAAAGCCCTTTATACAAGCAAAAAATTTCACTTTGACAAAGACATATTTAAACATTCGTGAAACATAATTTAACTATATATGTTTATATGGCGAATGAAGTATAAAACATCTGTGCTAATCCATCAAAGTATATTCCCACTCCCAGTTCGTTTGCCTTTCTCTCAATCGAAATTTTGCAAACGTATACTTTGCATATGTAAAGGGCTCTAATATTTATTCTTCGACAGCATTTAAGTTTTATGTTTCAGACCAATATTTTTCAAACCGACTGATGCAATTAAATTTTAGAACAAAATTTTTAAGTTATTGCTAGTGTTAAAAGTCCTTAAATATATTTATTGTGTTTTGTAAACATGTCGTAAATATAGAAATATTGTAAAAATATTTTTGTTTGTCTTTTTGAAGGAACTGAATTTGTAAACATAAATATGTATTTCTGAAGCAAAGAAGCTTATATACGACTTATCGCACGAGTTAATGACCGATTTTTATCCAGCTAAAAAGTTATTTCATAGCAAATACAATAAATAATTGTATTCAAAACACTTGATTCTCTTAAAATTAGTTCTCAACGACATAGTTTTAAAGCGGTTTATAAAACAGATATTAATTTGATGTACATTGTTTAAGTTTTGGCTATAATAGTATATTTTCAGCTTACAGCCATTTTTTACGCTGACCCATTTCTATTTGCCTTTACAGGATAGCTTTTTATTTCGTTCGTGACAGGCTCGCGCGAAGAAATAATAATTCGACACTATTTTTTCCCTCTCTTCCATTTGTCATATATAGAAAGAAATGATGCAAGATTCATAATATAAATATAGAATTTCTCATAAAGGGCTTTATAGCCCTCTTGATAGCCAATTCAGTATATCATAATTTCCATGAAAGATTGTTATATTTACCAAAAAACTCTTATAAATTGAAGAAAAATATGTTATTCTTAAAAAGGAGCAGTTGATTACTTTAGATGTTGATGGGTCATTGTTTCTTATATTTAAATTTCTTAAAAAAATCAAAGGCTGATTTGTTTAACAGTTTTCGTAATTCATTTACAGTTTTTAACAAGAAGTTCTAATTACAGATTAATGATACTCAATTTTTTTAATGAAAATTTCTTCAATACATTAAGTATCCCTACATTTCTGTGGAAATATAGGCTAATGAAACTAATAAAATTATATCAATTAAGTACAACTTCCTCAAAAAAGAAAATATACAAGTCATTAACATAATTTAGTTCTAAACCTAAACAAAACCCAATTTTAATTGTAAAACTGATCGTAAAAACTTTAGGAGTAAGTCTTGAAGTTTTAATTGAAATTGAAATTACAACAAAAGTGAAAAAGAATGATGCAGCAAGCTACCGACTATAAAAGCAAGTGCAGTTCACATTGTAGTCAACAGTCTAAACCTGTCAACGTACAATGAAGAGCGCGCAATTAATTAATCGGTTATTAGTTTTATTAGTTTTAGGTGAGTGAAGAAAAAGGAAGAGAATAAAAAGTAAAAAATACTGAAATAAATTTTCTTATAACAATTTAGTTTGCTGTTGCCAAGAAATCTGGGCAGGAACAAAAGGATCAAAAGCTAAAAATAATACAACTATAAACAACCAGACCACAAAGCAACCGAAAAAAGTGTATAAAATAAAAACATCTACTACAACAACTACTGGCCCAGCAAATCCGCAGCTGGAAACTACAACTTCACCAGCAGTTTTTGATTTAGATGGACGTAATGCTTTTATTAACAACAAATATGTAGCGGATGCTGATGAGTCCACTTCACCAGCCTTACATGATGCCTTGCAACCACAGGTGCAAACCTTACAAACGAATATCGCAGACAATTTCCAGAACTATGACCATAACTCACCCAAAATAATAGAAGTCGTAAATGATGACCATGTTGAGGCAGAAAATCTTTCTAAGAAACAATCAGTTAACTATGGCATTAGTCAGTTTGACGAATACGAAGAGGAGGAAACAAGTGAGAGTGACTACATGCCTGAAAATTGTGAAGATACCCAAGAAAGTCTGGGGAATAATAATGAAGACACTGGGCAAGATTCAGCAGGTGATTTTAACATAAAAAATGAGGAGGACTTAAGTAATTCTGAATCCCATATGTTTGAACAAACATATCAAAATAAACCATATGATAATTCAGATTATGCACCACAAAAATATACAGTTCGTGGAATTTCGTATGATCATAAGAATCAAGAAACTGATACAACTCAAGGACTATCACAGGATTTATCACAATACGGTTATGCAATAACAAAACCTATTCATCAATCTAATTACAATAAAAATAGAGCTACCAGTACTCTTGGAACAAAGTCCAAACCTAACAATCAACAACAAACTCAGAGTTATTATGACCAAATAATAAGGAAGGATCCTCAACAAGTTTTACCAAATCAATATGTCCAAAAAAATCCCCTAGAACATTATGTACAAACAACTCAAAATTTTTATGACCAATCCAAAGCGCAGCCATATCCCAAAACTCACTATAACATAGAAGAAAGTCCACAACCGTTTATAAATTACCAAAAGCCAATACAGAACATTAAATATAATACGAAACAACCAACTTATTTAGATTCTGGTAGTAAACCTGCCAATAGTTTTTATAATAAACGTTTACAAAATAACACTTTATACAACTTTTTAAACAACCACACAGAAATTTTGAGCCAATTTTCGAATTTAAATTACCCTAATTACGCGCTAGAAAACTCTAAAACGGAAACATCGCCATTTTCATCAACGTCTCCTCAAAGCAAGAAGTATAAAACCGTGTCTTCATCTGTTCAATATGTTTCAACACCTTTGGTCGATTTAGTGTTCAAATACTCCATTGGCATGGCCAAGCATATGAAAATGGCCCAAAATTCAACGGATATTAAATCATATATATATAATGTTCCTAAAGCTATTGATGGAAAAACTAAATAAACTGAAAATTTAAGAAAAATTAACGACTGTTTCATTTCATTTAAAAAAAACGATATATATTTATTAATTCTAGTGGGTTCTTTAGAAAATGATGACTGTTAAGTTGTTGTTCTATAAGTTGGGCGACTTACTGCGTTCCAACTTAAGTTAGAATAAATTTATAAATTTATTCAGCAATAAGTCCGCTGTTAGTATCATTCGATTTTACAAATCAGTTGACTTTGTAGAAGATGTAGGAATAAAAGTGTTTAAGATAAATATTCCATATGGTAACAATTGTGATATATAAAAATTTTCTGAGGAAATAGTATACGAAATCGATACAATACTACACTCCTTTAAAACAACGTTAAAGCCCACTGTTTAACGAAATTACGTTTCATATGTATATGAGAAACGATCATTTGATTTTCTATTCTATCACAAATATAAATTATTGATTTTCCTATTAAGCTAGTGTTATATACTAAACGCTTGTGATATATTGAGTCCTCGGCGGAAATCGAACACACGACAATTGGACTTGTCAAATATTTGTCCAAAAATGCGTAACCACTACTGAAAAACTTTTCAATCCAGACAATTGTTTGTTCAGTGAAAGTGTTTCCAACAATGTTGGCTTTCATGCCACTGTCTATTCGTTGTGAAGGAAACTGTTTTACTTAATAAACAAGATGTGACTCGAAATATTTTCCATTAGTATTTAGTGATTATCCTTTTTTCAGCAAATATTTGACAAGTGTGAACGTACCTTTACTCTCACTAAACTTAAACATTTTTTCTATGAAGAAAATTTATTACAGCGATAAGTTTGTTGAAGATAATTTAACATAGTGATACATCTTGCAGTTGCCTAGTTTTATTGGATTATTTTATTATATTAACTTTAAAGAAAATCGTTTATAATTTAATTTCACTAAAACTACCGCTGTCCGTCTTGATGTCCTTATATGCATCTTCGGATTCTTCCACCTTTTGTACTGGCTTCGTTTCCTTTAACTCCTGTATTAACAATAGTTCACTTGCAGTTGTCGTAGACTCCTCAATAATACTTTCGGAAACAGGGATCTCTATTTTACTTCCTTGTTGTTGGAAAACCTGTGCTGGTCTTCTAAAATATGGACTTCTAATGAATTTCATTTCAGCATATTTTAACTCTTCCAAATATTGAGCTTTACATTCTGCATACGGTAAATCGGTCCAATAGCCATGACTTCTGCATTTGGCTACATTTAATTTACATCTATTATAGAAGACTGCAACTTCGGAAGAAGTTCTAGCACAAATCGGTTCATACGGACCCGAACAGTCATCATCGCAAAGGAAACCTTCATTAAAAGAATTTTCATTTGAATTTAACGCCATACTGGTAAGTCTCAAACAGTTAGCATCCTTGCAAGGAAACCAGGCAATGGGTATTGCCAAAAAGGGAGGAGCTTGAAGGCCAGTCGAATTTTTTCCATCAGAATCCAAGGGTAAGAAGGTACGTTTGACATAATAGCCATGCTCCTCACTGGCCACCATGGAATTTTTAGTTTGAGCTGCTAAATTAGAGGAAGAAGACCATTTAGTTTTGGTTTTAGTTTTTGTAGACTCCGAAGATTCATCAGAGTTTCTGTGATGTTTCCTTTTCTTAGCTTCACACAGGCAGCAGCAAACAAGCAGGCACACTGAAAGAAAAAATAGAAAAGTTTATCATCAGCTCTTCTTGGCAACGATTTAAGTAATACTTTCGTACCTAACGCCACTGTTAACTGATAAATCCTCATTTTATTTTTTAATTATTTTTATTCTAAAAACAAAATAAAATTAGTTGAACTTTTATTGCCCAGATCGTTGATGCAGATCTTTGTACGTCTTTTAAGCAACTGTCTGATTTGTTAACAAGATTCTTTGATTTTCTTCAAAGAACAAAATGAAAGTTTTTTTTTTTGTTTGTTCATAACACGACTGCAACTTGAAAAACAAGTTGCTGTTACTTTCATAGCAGCAATTGTTGTTGTTGGTTTGGCCATTCCCAAAGACAAGCCAACTTGTGGGGGCTTAACATCTTTCTTCATCTACATTCAAATGCGAATGAATACCGTGCGCCTTTCACTCCCTTGCAGCGTCGACTTGAACGATCATCCAGCTACCAGATTCTTAAGTTGTTGGGCAAATAAATTTTTAAATTAAAACCTCTTGTTAAAATATGTTGGTGGTATTGTTAGTTAAACAAGTTTTCGAAATCGGGTCAATTGAAATTGCTGGGTGTGAAAATAACACTATAAGAAGCCAACGAACCAGACGTTTGAGCTGACAGAGGATGAGTAATCAATTTAATGGAAGATTTTCTTGCTGCTATAAATTTCACGTTGTATTGAGTATGAGATCTTGATTAAAAAGAAATTAATTAACGCTTAAAAAAGGGAAATCGCAACTCATCTTTAAGTGTATTCTGTTTGATGATCCATAAACATGTTAAAACCAGCAGTTTTATTTCTTGTAGTTCAAATGCCGCGAATCAATAATGAGAACAATGGCCCGCTTGCTAAAGCACTTAATAAAATACTAATACCAACTTTCTTGTATGGCTGTGCCCATTTCCTCCTTGTAGCCTACAATCAATTTGACTGGTCTCAGTAATTTAGATGTGTACAAGGGCGTAGACCTTTCCCTGCATATTAGAAAAGTATTTTTCAATTTCCCTTTTGCCAGTATGATTTTCCAATAAACATTTACATGACTACAATATGATTACAAAAAAAAAAAAATACAAATATTTTAAAGTCCCCAAAACTCGTATATGACACAGGGAATGTCACCGAAAGCGTGTTATAGAAAACACATTTTTAACCAAAATTTGCTACACACGGGTACAGTCCATAAATACTTCTGAATGTCTAACGAAAAGAGCCTAAAATGAATATTTGCTCCTGGTCCTTCGAACCGGACTGTTGTTGCCGTATATGATACGCTACTAATAATTAAATTCTTAGAATTAAAAGCCAATCAAGATCCAAAGAAAACTGCATCAATGGAAAATGTGAACAATGGTCCCGAAATGGAATAGCTTTTTTTTCGCTTAAAATGTTAGTCTTTAATGAAAGAACAACGAAAAAAATCACACATTCAATCTAAATCTTAATCTTAACAAAATTTAGACTCAATCCACTTATCAAAAACAAGGCCCTAGAGTTTGTTGAATTATAAGACAATTAAATAGTTATTCCGCAATTAAATTGTTATTTGCATTTAAATATCTTCAGGCTATTTTTAAATATGTGACCTTAACTTTAAGTAGCGGCACACAATAAATTACTTGTGACTTAGAGCGTTCTTCTAGTTTAGCTTTTCAAAACTTCTTTAACATTCACCGATAATCTTTCTTCTATTTTTGTCATAAAAATAATGACCCAATTTGTAAATTTGTTACTTCCAGTATCAAAATCTAACCGCAACATCTTTAATATCATTAATCTTAAAGTATTGTAGAATAAATTTTATAAAAAAATTCTTAGAATCTTAGAAGCATCTTCTCATTTCGAAAACATGATCCACAAAACCACTGAAAGGAAGTCACTTTCAATATAAATACTCATGACAGCATTTGGCAATTATGTAGTCTTGCAAAATGTTTCCAAGAGTTAAAATAGTTGGTAAGTTGCAGACTTAGCCAAAAACAAATTATTTAAATTTATTGAAACACTTAATTCTAATTAGCCTTTATTTTGCTGGCTTATGCGTATCACAATTATTGTCAGGCGGCTTCAAGCCTGAAGGTTATAAAACAGGCCCCTTCTATTGACAATACAGATGCTTCTCCTCAAATTGTTTACTACTCCCAAGCTGATCATCATCTGCAAAGAGATAAGCCCAAAGAGCCTCAAATTGTTGAGGAGGAAGTACTGGAAGAAGCAGAAGAAGAGCAAAAGGATAAAGGAGCGCACAAAGTACCAGATTATTTGTATTCCTCTGCCACACGCATGAGGAAGAATAATGTTAAAATTATCATGCCACAAGTGCCCAATTATGCCATGTATGGCTTGGAAAATCGTGATTTGGATACTTCATCCAATCAGTGGCAGTCACCACGTTTGTCTTGGCCCAATCCCAACTTACAATTCGGCTTAAACTTGAATGCTAATGCTGGCTTGTTCGACGACAAAACCTCTTCGAAGAGACCACTGACGGAGCAAGGAGATATGATGCCAATGCCACCAACTGCTATTTTGCCTTTGATCATAGCTGGGCCACCAGGACCTCCAGGTCCACCTGGGCCACCCGGTCCTCAAGGTCCTGCAGGAAGAATGGGAGGTCAGGGTAGGCCTGGGCCTCCAGGCCCACCTGGACCTCCAGGTGCTGCAAGTACCGCAAATAATGCTTACGCAGCTCTGGGACAAAGTCATGGCGTTTGGTATAGCGGGGGCAAACCATTAATACCCATTTTACAGCCAAGTAATAATAATTACAACAATAACGAAGAATAGATTTTAAGGAATAAAATTGAAAATAAAAAAAATATATTTTCTTTAACAACCGATGAAATTAGATCGAAGTATTAAAAAATCCGATTGAAATTGAAAAGTTTCTTATATAAATTTTGTTTGGGCAATGCTTTGTGCTTAAGGCAGCGCCCCAACGTAGTTAATGGGTTTGCATTGAAAAGTCATCTTGCGGTGAGAAAATATTTTTTGTCCTGGAACAACATTCTGAGGATGACCTCTACAATATGCGATTTATTGTGCCAGAACTGGGAATCTTGTTTAAAAGAGGGGGAAATAGAGAGAGAGAGAGAGAAAGAGAGAAAGAGAGAAAGAGAGAAAGAGAGAGTAAGTAGTGATTGAGGACGTTCGATTTGAACTTTCTCAAGTTAAACGTGGAAGGAAAGATCTCTGTAGGAAGTTTGTTCCATTTACGAATTGTTAGGCCAAAGAACGGGTTCTCTCTGTAAGTGTCATAGTGCGTTTCACTGGCGCCTAAACCACAAGAAAATGTGTCCAGAGTGAAGAATGTTTTGCTGGGAAAAGTAATCGAGTTTCGATGCTCCTGTGCGTCAATAGTCACCGAAGAGCTTTTTCACCCTCTCCTGCTCACTATCGCTTAATTTCCAAATAGACTTTAAAGCAACGGCCCATACATAAGAGTTGTAATTCAGTTGTACAAACGAGGAGTCTAGTGAACAGGAATAATTCTGGAAATGAAGATCTCTTTTGATTCATTTTGCAATTGATCTGTTCTTAATTTAACCAAAAGATTTTCGAACTTCAATCAATGCAATAACAAACTCCAAAGTTACTTTCACACTTATGAAATATTTGATCAGAAAAGCGCAACCACTAAATATAAAAAAAAAAATATTTTGATTCAGATACGTATTTTTTAAGTAAAACACTTTCTGATGAGCAGTATTGTACAATCCAATAATACTGGGAATTGTTCAACCCAATAAAAGACTTGACTGAATGAAAATCTTTTTATTATTATTTAGTGGTTACGCTTTTTCCATCAAATATATCAGAAGTTTCAACTTGCCCTAATAATATGCGTTTTTAGTTTTCCTTACTCGAAATACTTTTTACTTTTAATAAATAAATAATAAATAACTTAAATAAATAAATTGTACTAGTTAAAATATATAATTTCTTAATTTCTAATTTGATTGACATCCTCGGGGTTTTTCTGAGCCTGTGGCGGTTCTTGTTCAACAGAAGTTTCCTTATCACTGGTAGATTCGCTAGCATTAACGTTATCGCTGCTATTGTCGCTAATTTCTGTAACGCTCTCCTTATCCTCTTCTGGCACAACTGTCGTAGATTCCACTTCGTCCTCATCGTCATCATCGCCAATGACTTGTTCAATAGTTTGTTGTAGGAAGTGTTCGAATAGTTGGAAATATTGCTGAGCACTGGTGGCCACCAATTGGGTGTTGGGTAATTCGGTAACCTTTTTAATAGCATCACGTATTAAAATCAAAACGGAAGTGTTCGGCGAGTTGGAGGCAGTGGTAGCGGCGGTACTAGTTGAACTTGTTTCTTCGGCTGGTTGTTTATCTGCCTGCTCAGGCACTTCTTCGTTGGGCTGGGGATGTTCCTCGATTTCATTATTGGCCACAACGTCAGGAGCATCACGTCTCAATCGGCGACCATAACTATCATCATCATCATCTTCCTCAAAGTTATCTTCGGTATCTTCATCACTGCCCTCTTGTGAATCACCCACCGTTTGTTCATAGGCCTGCTGACGTCGTATAACAGCTTGATGCTGTATCGCAGCATCATCTTCCTCATCATACTCATCCGAATCTTCGCCCGATTCATCTTCGCTATATGTCTGACGAGCACTTCTGACATTTGCTTCCCAGACTTTATAATCCAATTTTGGAATCACATCATACGACTTTTCAGCGTCACTACCACGCAAAGTGGCAGCTCCTGCCGATGCGGAAAAATAAAGTACCGCACACAAGGTCAGTAACAGTTTAATACTCATCTTAAGTTTTGAACCGGTAGTAGGACCGATTTATTATTCGGACGATTAGTTATTCCTTCTTTTTACTCCCACAGTTTAAATTACTTAACTGAGCATAAACGTTTATATGTTTTGGCCTTTTATAGGTTTTTGTTTCTTTCTGGTGAGTGAAAAAAATATATAATAAAAAAAATAAAAATAAAAAATGACAAAAAGATATGCACACAAAGTCGCTTAAGAAATCAACAGCGAATAGAGATCAACATCTTCATGATGTTGGGGAAAAATAAAAATGAAAGTAAAAACATTTTTTTCTTCTTATATTTACGACTTTGTTGTACATCTTTGACGCTTTTACCACAAAAAAAAAAGAAGAAAAAAAACCGTGCAAACAAACAAAAATCTATATTCATATTCATATACATACATTATTTTTATTTTTGGTTTTTATGGATTTTTATTTCTCATTATCGCTACAGTCTGCAGCTTCATTATCATCATTATTATCTTCATTATGATATGAAAGTGTCATTCTAAATAATATATTTTGTTAACTTTTTAATATGATTGCTTACTCTCTATTTAAATTTAATTTGTAAAAAATTATGCACAAATACTGAAATAATATTTCATTTATAACTATTCAGCATTTGCTTAAATGCAAAAACACCGCCCATCCGTCTATGAAAGAAAGTTTGCTTAAGATACTCTACTTTAAGTAGCCTCTCTTTCTTTTCTTTAATAGATTTTATTCATTTAGTATTTTTAGTCTAATATATTATAATTGGCCATTTTTTCATATTTACCTTTCTTTGGATTTCATTTAATATAATTGATCCATAGAACTATAACATATTTTATATATAATCAATACAAATCAGTTATTTAATTAAAACACAAAAATATATCGTTTCATAGGAATTCACTTTGAAATATTGGGGGTATTCACACCGAGTCTGTTAATCCGGTAATTTGTTAGTTGGTAATTTGTTGAAACACTTTACTATGAACACACTTTTTGTTCTATCTCAGTAGTGCGGTAACTTTTGCTACAAAACAGATGATTTAAATTTATTAAAAAGCAAAAATGCCTCGAGAAAGTGCAAAAACAAAAATAGTAAAAAATTTAATTGAAAATTCTTTGGAGGAAATAAAATTTATTACTGGTAAGTATTTAAAATAGGTAATCAGAAAGACATGGAACTAATTTTATAATTCTTTTAAGACGTATTTAGTGATGATGAAGATTTGGTGGAGGATACCATTGACGAGCTATATGATGACTTGCTCATTGTACTTACATGTCGAAGAGGTGTGGAAAATATTATTCCAAAATCTATTCAGTGGTGCGACGATATTTTAACTACAATGGATGATAATCGGTTCCGTCAAATGCTACGTGTGGACCGAACTCAATTTGCTCACTTATTGTCCCTTATAGAAAACGACGACGTTTTTGCGAAATGTAGTGGCAAGCAATTACCCGTCGATATACAGTTAGCTGTTGTTCTATACCGATTAGGCTCCTCTGGAGAAAGTGCCTCCATCCGAAAAATTGCGTCAACTTTTGGGATTGGTGACGGAGGAACGTTGACTAAAATTACTCGCAGAGTATTCAAGGCATTTTTAAAGCAACTTCATTTATATATATATTGGCCGGATCCCACTGAGCGCTCTGAAATAGTGCGGGAAACATTCAACGAGCTACCATTCTGCGTAGGTTACGTGGATGGCACTGAAATAAAGCTCGCCGAAGCGCCAATAAAAAATCCTGAGGCGTTCTTTTCCAGAAATCATGTTTATGCGATTAAAGCTCAAATGGTTTGCGACTACAAGCGCAAAATTCGCGATGTTGTCGTTGGCTACAGTGGCTCTACTCACGATGAAAAATATTTAAAAATTGTTCGCTTTACAAACATCAGCCAAGATTCTTTTCCGGACAGGAATGGGTTGCCGGAGATTCAGCATACCCCCTCAGTAACATCATTATAACGCCTTACAGAAGCAACTCTCAACAATTTGAACCAGCTAAAAGAAAGCAATTCAACAAGCAGCATAGCAGATACCTAGTTAGGATTGAACACTGCTTCGGCATATTAAAAGAGCGTTTTTGCAGTTTAAAAGAACTAAGGATTCGAATTCAAAACGAAAGTAGTCAAAAATACTGCAACGAATGGATACTCGTATGCTGCATTCTTCACAACATACTCATAGATAGCAGTGAAAGTGATGACTTAAAAGATAGTTCACCTGAAGACATTAATGAAGAAGAAGTGGAAGAAACGACCTCAAATAACTTTGAATTAAAAAGACAATCCTTATGTCATCTTATGTTTCCAAATTCAGTTTAATTAAATTAAAAATTATAATTAAATTTAAAAAATTCACATTTTAAACACAAATAAACACAGCTGTTGTTTTTTGTTACCGAGTAACAAGAAAATTACCAAGCTTGGCAGACTGGTACTTTGTTACTCGGCAGTTCGATAATTTGTTAATTTTACAAAAACAAAATACACGTAAAAAACTATCGAATAACGACTAACAAATTAACAAGGCCGGTGTGAATCACCCTATTATTTTGTGCAACAGTTTTGCTGTAGTTAACATTTAGTTTTCTTATTCAGACTTATAAATTATGACATAATGAATTGTTTGCCTTAACTTGAAATAGTAAATCATATTCATGCCAGATTTTTCAGCATTTATTGCAGCATTTTTGTATTCTTTTTCAAAATAAATCCTTGTAAGTTTCTTAAAATATTGACTGAAAAATACTGAATAAAAAAAAAACAAAGAAGTAACTCTTTTATCCAACTTGAAAAATGCAATTTTTCAAAGTTTTCTAAAATATATTGAAAACAAAGGACTCTAATCGATTCCACCACACAGGAAATCTAAAGTTAGGAACGGTCTTCAGAAAGCTACCACAACAATGGATTCCATTCAGGTGTTGAAAAGTACTGGCACATAAATTCATACAGACATAATTAATTAGGATCGCTTCGTGGAGAATTTTGTAAAATGGCGTGAGATCAGTAATTTATGGGTTTTTGAAAATTATAAATTTTCCCAGCGGGCACATTTCAAAATAAATTTTGGCTTAAGAAAAAGAGTAAAAAATGGAATGCTCAAGTTAACGTCAATACCTGCAATTCGGCATTACCTGACGGTTCCCTCAAGCACTCGAATGAAATTAGGTGCCCACCCAGGGGCCACACCAGTGCAGCCAGAACATCAACCCTAATGAAAGGCTGCCTGGCTGGCTGAATGACTGGCTGGCTGAATGACTGGCTGGCTTAATGACTGGCTGGCTGAATGACTGGCTGGCTGAATGACTGGCTGTCTGAATGGCTGAATGACTGGCTGTCTGAATGGCTGGCTGAATGGCTGGCTGAATGGCTTGCTGAATGGCTTGCTGAATGGCAGCTGGGTAGCCAGCTGGCTGTAAAATTTCAATGCAATTGGTCGAATATAGTGTGTGAGCAATGAAAATGAATATATTGTCGTTCCACAAAATCCTTAATAAAAACTATAATTTTTCATCAGTTTATTTTTCAAATTACGTTTAAAATGTTGGTAACTAAATAAACTATTTGGTAAAAAAATAAAACATTCCAGATTAATGAACAAAAATAAAATATGAAATGATATGAAAAATTTTGAAAAAAACGAAAAAATAGGCAAATTTTGAACAGTTTTTTGAAAAGTTTTCGTTTTTAAATCCAAAGTGGTTGTGAGTCCAAGTTTTGTAACTCGGAAAGGAGAAAAATTTATCGATAAACCCAGGATGATTTATTTAGCAGTTGTTTAGTGGTTACGTTTATTTAATCATACCTTTTATAGATGTGGACGTATCTTAAGTCTGTTTATTTTCGATCTAAATATTTTACATTAAAGATTATAAAATTCAAGTTTATTAAACTGACTAAAGAAACTCAGATAACAATAATTTATTAACCTGAAATGGTGTTAATAAATTGGACTTTTATTTTTTTCCTAATTAAAAAAAAAAACGAGCCATGCAGATGGTCATTTACTAAACTTTTGTAGGCCTGCATTTCTTAC
Source organism: Linnaemya vulpina (assembly GCA_963675445.1). Lineage (NCBI taxonomy): Eukaryota > Metazoa > Arthropoda > Insecta > Diptera > Tachinidae > Linnaemya > Linnaemya vulpina. The sequence goes on along the minus strand of OY776278.1, from coordinate 81,238,243 downwards.
TCACTTTCTTACTTCTTATAGCATCCACAATAATTTAAATAGATAACAGTTAGTTAAATCAACTAAAGAGTTGGAAAAGGTAATAAAAATATTTTATATGGGGCAATGAAACAAAATAGTGAATTTCTTTAGAAAAGCAAACCCAAAATAAAAAAAGCAAACTCATGTTGATTTTAATTAAAAAAACTAATTGTAACCCTCAGATGAATTAAAGTTCAAGCGAATTCCTATAAATTTAGAAAGTATCGAAAGAAAAAAGCCAGTCAGTCGAAATATTTAAAATGAGGTTGACAGTTACACTTACGATTTGTTTAGGTTGGTGGTAAAATTGAAATAAAATTTTTGTGTTAAATTAAAATCAAAATGAAATTTTTCTTAGTTTTGTTCTTAAATTATAAAATTAGCTGCAGCCAACCCATTGTGAATCAAAAAGCAAAGAACTTAACAACATTTAGACAAGAAAGACAATCTCGGCAAATCTATGGCACCAGTGTGGAATATTATGATGATGATGATGATGATGATGATGATGATGCTGATGAAGAAGAAGAAGAAGAAGAAGAAAAAAATTATGCTGGTGCTGAAAACCAGCAGGAGAAGCTGAAAGGACTATACCGTAAAGAAGAGGATGAAAATTATTACAATGGCAGCGAGGAAGCAGACGAAGAGGAAGAATCAAATCAGCAAATTTATAATGAAAGTGTTGAAAACAAAATAATACAGCGAATTAAAAAAAAGCCTGAAGATGAAGATAAGAACGACTACAATGATGATGATGGGCCCAAGGTAAACAGCAAGGACCAAGAGGACTATGACGCCAATCAGGGGGAGGGAGAGGAGGAAGACGACGATGAGGACGAAGATGACGAGGAGGACGAAGATGACGAGGAGGACGATGAATTACGTTTCATGGAAAATAGTGCCTTCTTAAGTAACTTATTTGATCTACTTTGAATGTATTGAAGGCAAATTTTGATATTCTCAAAATTTTTTTAAATGAAATAAATTTCCATTGAAGGCTTTTGACTTTCTTTTTCTCCTTCTAATATCTACCGCTAAAAATATTTATTTTTTGAATTCAGCAATATATTTAAATATATATATATATATATATATATATATATATATGTATATATATATATATATATATATATATATATATATATATTATATATCATATATTTATTTTATATTTACTTCTTATTATTTATTTTAAAGTTATTGTCTTTATTTAACACATTATGTATTTGAAATTATAAATCGATCTGCATTGAATGAAAGTTGATCTCCTTGTTACTATTGCGATTTTTAGTTCGATCAAATTATTTGGTTAAAATATTTAAAAAATATATGTTAAGGAAAAAAATATATATATTTAGCTACTTTCATATACCACAAAAAGAAAAGAAGTTTCAACTTCCATCCTTGGAACCATATATTTGATCTTTATGATTTTCAATACAAATTTTTTCTTTCTAAAATATCAAATTTGTTTCATTAAAAAAAAAGTCAGATGATAGATGTCGTGAACTACAAGAGAAAATTCTCTTGAAAAGCATATATCTTTTCTTATCAATGCAAAAATACACTTTAGTCGTCTTTATATAGTCTTTATTGTAAAAATTGCTATTAGAAATCGTAGATATTTAAAATTTTAAATTATTTATCCGTTACTGTAATAACTTTAACGGTACGGTTCTTTTTTATAATTTGTTTGAATCTACTTGTTTTATTTCATTTTAGCCAAGACAAACATGCCAATATGAGTTGGTGGTGAAACATTTTGCTCATGCTTTTAGAGTGTGGGGGAAATATTCCAATCGTATTGTTATCGATTGTTTAATTTAAATCCTAAGCATACAAATATTAAAAATACTCTGAATATTTAATGCTATATTGCTTTATTATTAATTTTTTATAATATAAACTTTATATATATATATATATATATATATATATATATATTCGGGCATTCAATATAGTAGTTAGAAAGTCATATATATATAATATTAAGAGTTTCACCATGTTTTTTATAATTTATTCGAATCTCCTTGTTTTATATCGTTTTAGCCAAGACACAAATATACCGCCGAGTGCGTGGTGAAAAGTTTTGCTCTTGCTAATGAAGTGTTCAAAAATATATTAACCATGTTGGTATCGATAATTTGATTGAAATCGTGAGTATACAAATTTTAATATATATTCTGATATATAATTTAGTACTATATTGTTATAACTTTTATATATAATTTAAGTTTTTAATTATATTTCATATATTATCATAATTCATAATTATATTATCATATTTGAATACCATATAAGAGGCATTCAAATGCGAGTCAGAAAGCTATATGAAGAGTTTCATGGCAACGCTGTTTTTTTAATTTATTTGAATCTACTTGTTATGTACAGTTTTAGTCGAGACATAAACCACATAGCGTGTGCATGGTGGAACATTTTGTTGTTGCTAAAGAACTGTATGGGGAAATTAATATATGGGGATATATTAATTAATTGATTAATTAATTGATTAATTAATCAATTTCTTTGATTTCTTGATAGAAATTTTAGTTTTATTATTTATTTATAAGATATTATATTTAACCAGTTTACAATTTCTAATGAGTAGAGTTATAGAATTGTTTTCTCTTTTCTTGTGACACCAGCTTTTTCTTTTAAAACATATTTGAATATAAAATTTGGTGTTATAAAAGAAAAACCTAAAAGAAAATTCATAAAAATTAGAAAACCTGAAAAAATATGTCTATGCTATGGATGTTATAGTTTCTTAAAGCAACTTTTGAATAGCATTAAAAGCAAAATTTATTTTAAATCTCTGTCTGAAACGAAGATTAAAAAAATTAGCGATTTCTTTTATATACCAAGATAATATTCATACCAAGATAATATTTCTCATACCAAGATAATATTTCATCTTTATCTGTAACTATACGGGTATTTAAAATAAATTCTCCCCCACTGAAATATAAATATTTTAATGTTGTGACTGTTTTAGAAAATCAAACTCTAAATTAATTTTTGCACTTCCAAATTTTTTGCATAAAAATATTAATATATATATTCTATTACCAGCAGAATCTTTTCCCATTTAATTCATATTTTCCTTGTCAAAGTTGAATTTTCTCACAAACACCAAAACGCGAAAATCATTGAGATGATGCCATGAAAGTCTAAATGGAAATATTATAAAAACCAATATTATCATATTATATTTAGCCCTCATGCCACCACCCACTACCACAGCAGCATCTTAAATCAATTCATAATCATATTGACTATCGAGAAAGTAAAAAGCATGAAATTTGTTTTTTATTTTATTTACAAAAAGAAAAGTAAAATATAAAAAGAGGAATAAGAAGAAAGCTAAAGCATAGCAGAAAACTCAAAAACTATGATTGCTTTTGAAAAAGGAAAAAAAAATTAAGTTTAAAATAAAATTCAATATCTATGGAATTCATTTGAGTTTCTTTGCCCACACCAACATCCTCGTCCTTGTTATCGTTTACCAATTCTAAAAAGCAGTTGCTTGCATTTCAAGATAAAGAAACTAAAAATTTTAAATTCTTAAATAATTTAGTTAAACGTTAGAAAATAACATTCTCAAACATAATTTCAAAGCTTAAGTGTAGACCAAGAAGGAGAACAGGAGCTAATAATTAAATATTTAATACATTTTAATGAAAAAGAAGGCAGCTTAAGAGAATATACATTAAAGAAATTATCATAAATATTTTAATTAACAAAATTTCGAGTGACCGATTTTAACTGAAGTCCAAAACTGCAACCGAAATCGGATAATAAAATCTCGATTTTAGCTTAAAAGTTATTTATTTACTGCCGTATTTATAAAAAATAGTATGGACTTGCTAATTTTCCTAAAAAAATTTTAATTTAAGGTGCTCTTTAAGGGCGTGGCACTTTACGTACATACAAGAAAATAATTAAAATTTTGGGGGATTTTTATACACAATTTTTTTTAGTAGTTTTCAAACATTTAAAATTTCTTTTTCAATATAAATTTTTATCCATCATTTCTTACCGCAAAATCAAAATACTAGCGATTTAAAGAAAACAATCAAACGGCAACACATGCACTTAACAGGAGCGTATTAGCATCGATTTGATACAATTCTCGTATTCTTTTTTATAATGAAGTTGGTACAAATGGAAATTGTTATCACATGCAATTAAGCCATCTCAGAAGTGATAATATAAAAAAAAATACTCATGAATATTGATAATGAAAGTGTAGTGGGTTTCGAAAACAGCTGTTCTGCCCTAATGTAAGTAAATCGAGTTGTTAAAATTGATTTTGACTTTCCCTTGTGCTTTGGAATATTAATTATGTCTCCCTGAACTAACTCTCTCTCTCTCTCTGCATAATTTTTCGTAACACTTTCGATCTTATCGCTTGAATTCCATTGAATGAAATGATCTCTAATATCATCTGATAGACATTTCCTTGCAATTTACTTTTAATAATATAATTTTTTAGTTCACTTAGGATATTCTTTGGAATATCTTTTTTACTGGAATCCATTGAACTTTTGTTGGCTGAACTGAATCCGCAGTGAGTGGAATATTTCTTGTGGTCTTCATTAGGACCTGGTTGTATTAATTATTGTTGGCCTGTTTTAACAACAAAAGCATAGCACTGTGCGCAGAACACTAACGGCAACGATATCATATACTAAAAAGCAGAATATTAGCACCCCACTTTGTCGGGACTGTAGCGAAAATTCGGCAGAAAAAGAAGAAATAAAACGGTTACAACAATTTCTCTAAATTTTTATCTCTTTTGCATCTGTACTCTCAAGATTATCCCCTGCTTTCTAGTGCTGATCCTACTAAAAAAAAACAAACGTAACAAAGAATTAATTTTCATAAATTCAATAGCGATTTGTTAACTGCTTCATAATAACTTTCATTTCCAAGTGCGGGTACTACATTTCTCTTACAGATGCAGCCTTTTAAACTGAAACAATTCGCTGATAAAAATATCCCGTTTAAAAGTGATTGCACTGAACGTGTGAACCAGGTAGAGTTGGGTCAAACTTCATTAAACGCTCAGTTTTGCCAAAAACCTTTGGCCAAACCCATGTAATTTAAATGGGATTGATCAACGGTTTTTGACAAAACTGAGCGTTTGATGAAATTTTATCCAACTCTAGAACCAGGTATTTTAAGTATTCAATTCTCGTTTTAGCTGTTTTTCTTTTTTTTTTGTAGACAAGATCGTGGGGTAAAATTTTTATCGCAGTGAAACGACAAAAGCTAGCGACTAAGAAGCGACACTTTGTTTCGCTTTCAATACTTCACGCTCTTAACTACGATCATTTATTTATTTTGTTGATTATCTTAAATGGCGTAGAAAATAATAATGCGCAGACGATTAATAACTGTGAAGGACAGCTTGCACACTGGGGCAATTAAGTAGTGACAAAAAACATTTTTTTTTAACCTGGAAATTTTCACACTTTGGGAGTATTTTTCTAACGTTAAAAAGAATGGCACGAAGACGATTAACAACTGCAAGAACAGCTTGCACACTGGGGCAGTTAAGTAGAGCGAAAAAAAATATTTTTTTTTTATTTTCCCTGGAAATTTTCACACTTTGGGAGTATTTTTCTAAAGTTAAAAAGAATGGCACGAAGAGGATTAACAACTGCAAGGACAGCTTGCACACTGGGGCAATTAAGTAGAGCGACAAAAAACATTTTTTTTATTTCCCCTGGAAATTTTTACACTTTGGGAGTATTTTTCTAAAGATAAAAAGAATGGCACGAAGAGGATTAACAACTGCAAGAACAGCTTGCACACTGGGGCAATTAAGTAGAGCAACAAAAAAACATTTTTTTTTTATTTTCCCTGGAAATTTTCACACTTTGGAAGTCAAACCCTCTCATCTGTCAAAGCTGAATTGCCAAACCAAATAATAAAACACCCGATACAATAATTTTGAATGTATTTCACAATTTATTATTTCATTTTAATTTGATATTATCTTCTGTGCTCACACAACTCCCATTACAGTGGTTATTTGCTCTTTTTCCTGCACTTTAGCCAACGTTCGGTGAATCTCTATTTGCAATAAATTTCAAAATATTTTCTACAGACGCTCTACCAGACATTATTTTTCTATTTTCTTTTATTTTCAATAATGACAATTTTGCAACCACAATGTCAACACAAACAACCTGCACACACTCGTCTACACTAATTGTCTTTTCAAATATATTTAAAGTCGACTAAAAAATATCTGTAAAATTTTCTATAAAATTATTATAATAAAATGATTTATTTCTAAAAATTATTGTAGAATTTTTTGCCAAACACACAGACAGACAGACAGACAGACGAACACATTTCATGTATATAAATATTGGAAATTCTTGATTTCAATGCAACAAATAAACATTCACGTAGTCACATGAAAACCAAATAAAAGGAAACGGAAGTAAGAATAATCAATGGAAAACCAATTACAGTAATTTCTTAAATGAAAAAAGAAAAAAAAATAATAATAAATAAATCAGAGAGATATTTTATAAGCCACAAAAGAGGATAAAAGGATTCAGAGTAATATTTTATTTCAAGCAGGGTGATTTTTTAAAGTTTTTATTTGAAAATTAAAAGCAGACACAATTTTAGGTGGAAGTTGTTTTAGAGGAGAAATTAAAACAATTTTGGTTTTACAGTAAAAAAAAAAAAATGGAAAGATATGGAAAACGGGTGACCCTAAAGGACAACCCCAAAATTTGTCAATAATTTCAGCCGAAAAGCTGCCGTAACCTGGTTTTTATGTTATTCAATGCTTTTGAGCTCTTGGAGCTGAAACCATATTATTTTAATTTTCAATTCAACCGATTCCCATGTGACAAGCGGTGATTGATGTAGAATCGGGAATACTAACTGATCTGAAATATAATTTCGGAGTTAAAAAAAAATCATTTGCTTTAAATTACTTCGTTTAAGGTTTTTCTTAGTCCTTTTTATTGATATCTTGAAATTACCGTTTCGAATCGGTTAAAACTAAAAGGAAATCTGAATTAAAAAAAAGCTTTTTTTTTCGATTACTACAAAAGAATAGAGAGCATCTCTAACTGATCAGGCATATAATTTTGAAATTCTTGAAAAGAAATCACGTTTTTCGAATTTTTTCGTTCACGATGTCTTACAAACAGCTTAACCGATTTAAACCCGGTTTGCGCTTATGGTATTCTTAGATTACCATAAAAGAATAGAGATTATCTCTAACTGATCAGGCATATAATTTTGAAATTCTTGAAATTCTTGAAAAGAAATCACGTTTTTCGAATTTTTTCGTTTATGATGTCCCACGAAGAGCTTAACCGATTTAAAACCGGTTTGCGCTTATGGTATTCTTCGATTACTACAAAAGAATCGAGATCATCTCCAACTGATCAGGCATATAATTTTGAAATTCTTGAAAAGAAATCACGTTTTTTTCACGAACGGTTTAACCGATTTTAAATCGGTTTGCGGTAATGCACGTGATCAAAAGCTGATTAGCTTGTGGAATGGATCGATGAAGCAGTTTAAGAGTTATTCTAGAAAAACAATTTCAAAAATTTTTATTTTTTAAACACCCAAATAAATTCATGTGCCGAGAATATTCTAAGCCCGAATGCCATATAAGAAGCTCGCCATTTTTAACCCGCAGCATTAAATATTTCTTTAATTTAAAACATCTACTTCAACAAATTAAGTTCTCTAAAATATTTCTATATTTCTAAAAAAACCCCCAGCTATAAAAATATCACCCTTTACACATGCCTGTAATAATAGAACAACTGTCTAAGCATTTATTTATAATTTATGTCTATACTTTTGTTATTATAGAGTTTTAACCGCACAAAAATGTTTAAATTATAAACTATTAAATTATAATGACAATTTATATAAAAGTTTTGCAAAAAAAAAGAAAAAAAATTCCAGTAAAAAGAAGCCATTCAATTCTAAAAAAATTGAATTGAATAAAATAAATCTGTGTGAATAAACTGACATGCAAATGTATGGGTACAACATTGACAGTGTTAGTGCATGAGCTTGAGTGTGTGAGTGTATGTGTGTGCATTAAACAACTCATTAAAATCTAGAAAAAAAATCGAGGAGATAAACTCTAGAAAATATTTTGCTTATTTCAGAGCCATTAAGACTACAGTAGAGAGAAACTAAATAGCAACATTTATATAATATTAACAGAAAAAAAACAGAAAAGTGAGATAAATATTTTTATTTTATAACTTGTATCCGTTTTTTGTTGTTGTTGTTATTTTACAAAATAATTAATAGTTTAAAAAACCTTGAATTTACTAAATGATTTCATTATTCGCTCTTCAAAAGTGTGGAATTGTGCTGTTCGACGATTTTAACAATTCGAATGTTTTAAAATTATGAATCTGCTGTAGAATTCTAGTTAAACTGTTATAATTAAAACAATACTAATATTACGTATACGTCGTTTCTTCATATTACGCGGTGTGTCCACTTGATGCGTTTTTGTATTATGGTGTTTGCGCGACTGTAGGAGAGTGTATGAGCGTGTGTGAGTGTGTACGAGTGTGTGTATGAGAGTGTGTGAGCGTGTGTATGAGAGTGTATGATTGTGTGTGTGTGTCTGTGTGTGTCTATTGTGTGAGTATAAGCGTGAGTGTGTGTGTGTGTGTGTCTAGCGTGTGACAGTGTATAAATGTGTGTGTGTGTGTGTCTGTGTGTGTCTAGTGTGTGATTATAAACGTGAGTGTCTGTGTGTGTGTCTAGTGTGTGACAGTGTATAAGTGTGTGTGTGTGTGCGTGTGTCTAGTGTGGGAGTATAAGCATGAGTGTGTGTTAGTTTGTGGATGTGTGTTAATATGTGAGTGTGGGTTAGTATGGGAGTGTGTGTGTATGTTAGTGTGTGAGTGCGTGAGTTTGTGTCACTATGTGAGTGTGTGTTAGTATGTTAGTGTGGGCTAGTATGGAAGTGTGTTAGTGTACGTGTTAGTATGTGAGCGTGTGACTGAGTGAGTGCTACTATGTGGGTGTTTGTTGGTATGTGGAAGTTTGTAAGTGTGTGCGAGGGAGAGTAAGTGTGTTTTTGTTTGCGTGTGTGTTTGTATATGTGTGAGTGTATAAGTAACTGTGCGTGTGACTCTGTGTGTTCAGTATGTGATTATGTGTGTTTTAGTATATAAGTGTGCCTTTGTGTTTGCGTTTGTATGTGAGTGTGTATAGTGTGTGTGTGTGTGTGAGTATGCGAGTGTGTGTTAGTATGTGATAATGTGTTGGTGGGTATATTTGTATGTGGGCGTGTCTGTGTGTTTGGGTTTGTATGTCAGTGTGTGTGAGTTTGTTTGAGTGTGTTTGACTGTGTGCGTGTGTGTTTGCTAGTAAGTGAGCGTGTGTGTGTGAGTTATGTGTGTAGGTGTGTGTGAGTAAGTGTACTTGTGTTTTTTTGTGTCTGTGTGTTTATTTGCGTGTGGCTTTGTATATGTGTGTGTGTCTCTGTGTGAGTGTGTGTGACTGTGTGTATATATGTGCGCTTATAAGGTCTGAAGTGTATAAAACCAAACTTTCCGCTCTCTTAAAAGTTTTATCAAATTTAGGCACCCTGTGACTTTGATCCGCCCGGAACCGATAGATTTCAAGAAATATCCCACAGAAAAAAAAAACAAAGAAAAACCCTGTTCGGGAGATATCGTGGGAAAAGTGGAAAATGTCTTTTTCTTAATTCCGAAATTATATATATCTAATCAGTTGGTGTTCTGAATATTAAAAATCATCAAAATGTTATAACGGGTGGCGCTAAGCTACCGTTCAGTTGTTTCAGAATGTTTCATAACTTTTTAAATTAATTTATATTTTTTATTTTATTTAAAAATTTTGTGAAGAAAACTTTGGCAGCGATCAAAACTTGTTGAATTTTGTTTTGCAAATCAACGGTCAATCGTTTTGTCGCAGCGTTGCTTATCGCCGTTGCGGTCGTAGTCGAATTGTGGTCTGAACTTTACATTTCTTTTAGAACTCTGCTAGTTCGTCCAGCGTTGCTGCTGGTTTGGCCATGTTTGAAATTCTGTAGTTGGAGGTTTTTTTTTTCATTTCTTTCATTGATTCTTTACCATTCAGTTTACATTATTTTCCTTAATTTTTTCCCCTGTTTTTTTCTTCCTTTTGTATTATTATTATTTCCATGAGTATTTATTCAGGCATAAATGGATGCTCCTTTCTTTACATTTTATTCCGTAATACAAATTTTTTCTCAGATATTTTTTTTCATTTTTTTTTTCAATATATTTTTTGGTTGCCAGTTTGTCTGTAAAATGTCTGTCTGTAACTTCATATTCGATTGTCTTTTGCAAGATGTGTGTGTGTGTGTGTGTGTGTGTGTTTGTTTTTTTCCTGCTTTTCTTTGTTTTTGTTTTTCGTATTTATTCAGGGTGTTCAACTGCTGTAATGATTTGCCTTTTTATATTCCAATAGCCCCGTGTGTTTTTTTTTGTTTTTGTTTTTGCAAATTTGCATTTGCTTTATTATTTCTTCCTGGGTTTTGTGGAAGATATTTTATCTCCTCTAATTGTTGACTATGGACAGGTTTTGTGAAAGAAAAAACAAAAAATTCTATAAAAAAAAATGGAGAAAATGGAAAAAGTATTTCTTTAAGTTAACGCAGTAGAGAATATTGAAAAGCTTTTTTTTTGTACTTTAAATATGAGAAAGAATTATAGAGAATATATCTGCCTGCCTGCCTCCATGTAACAACCCCTCGTAACAATCCAGCATAGCCGACATTTTTTTGGGGCTGCTGTAAAACATTCACCTCATTGCCATTGCCCCCGATATATAATCACATGCATGAGTGTGTGTGTGTGCTTGTTAACTTGATTCATTGATTGTGCCACATTTAAGTTTGACATTTGTGCAACCGCATTTTACAGATGTTCGGTGGTTTTAAACAAAACAGCATGTTCTTTCTTGTCTGTATGCAAACTTTTCTTGGGATATAATTCCCTGTGCCTGCATGCCGTTGGTATTTGTGTGCGAGTATGTACCCGTAATTGTTGCCTTAACCATTCATTCCTTTTTGTTTTACAATAAATTTTCATCGTTTGCCCAAAACCAATACTTTCTCAATAGTTATTTGTATTGTGTTAAGGCTTGACGTCTGTCAGCACTCTACACAATGCATTTTGTCAACTCAATCAAGCAATAAATGCATACACTGTCAGCGCCAGAACATGCCATGAATGACTGAGAGAATGAATGAACGAAGGATTGTATGAATGAGGAAATGAATGAACGTACGAATGAATGTTGCAGCATCAGTGCGATGTACAGATGCGGGTTGGAGAAGTAGTTTTCCAAAAAAAAAACAATATTGAATTGAATTTCTTTAACGTCTGACTTTGTTTAAACAGATTAAGAATATTTTAAAAAGGATGGATTTTTTGCCAGTGATTTAAGTCGTAGACCGCATAAAAGCTGAACTGCAGATCCGGCTGAAAATATATTAACCTTTTAGTGCAAATGCACTGCAAAAGCTTTCAATCCTGAATATATAATTCGCAGGTTTATTTAATTCACAAACTCACATGCATGTTGTATGTAGTATTTAAGAGCACCATTGCACTTGTATTGTGTTGTTGTTGTTGTTGTTAATGTTCATACAAAATTATAATCTAATTAAACGATTGGAATCGTTGTATTAAGGCCTTGGCCTGGGAATATTATAATTTTTAAAATATTTTTATAAAACTCATTTAGATGTGTGATAGCCAAGCGTAAAAAATATATGTTTTTAATCAATTTCAATTTAATATTGAAACCATCAACTATTTGGCATCCATATTGAATTGAAACCGATTCAACCTGGTAGATTTCTAAACATCTGAAAAAAAAAAATATTAATTTTTTAAACTATTTTCTTATAATAATTTTTAAACGGCTTCATCGATTCGATACCACAAATCAATTCGCATTTAAAAACCACCTCGATCACTGCGAATCGTGTCAAAATCGGTTATTCCGTTCGTATGATATTGTCAAGGGAAAAATTTGAAGCATTAAACACAATAATGACAGCAGGCTACACGAACACCGACTACAAAAGCCGTTGGCTACAATAGTCGCCTCGTAGTCAGCTGCTTAATTATTTTTAAAACGACAGCACCAAATCAATAACCGTGAGTTGTTGTTTGTAGTAGTAGAAATGTCTTCACACGCCAATGTAGCCGCTTTCATATATTTAATACTCTTAAAAGGTGTTATTCCAATAAAATATATAAAAAGTCCACAGTATATGAAAAGAAATCATAACATTAACTTGAAAATATAGTTTGTTGTTTCTTTTTGTATAATAAAACAGTATATTTTCAAGTTTACAATAATTGAATTTATTTATGTTATACTGGCAACACTGCATCTACTCATTGTCACTCACTAAAATAGAAATTAGTTTAATTTGACTACAGCCACAACAACAGCAGGGACAACAACCAGTAGCCGTGTTGCCTGTAGTAGTAAAAATAATCATTCTTATAAACGCACATGGATTCTAATTTTGACAATTTGTAGTCTGTAGTCTGCTGTCGTTATTGTGTTTAATGCTTGAAGAAAAATATATATCTTAAATTCTAAAGAGCTCAAAAGCATACAAGAGCACAAACACCAGGCTGCGTTATATTCGCAGGAAGTTAGAGGAATGCCCTTTAGGGTCAACCGTTTTCCGTATTATAATTTTCCAATAAAGTATTTGGATTTTTGGGAAGTTTGTTTTCCACTGAAAGTATTTATTTTTGTATTCTTATTTAAACGGACTTGAAAAAAATATCCGGGATCAAAAACCCATTGTATTGTTTTTATATGCAAATAGCCTGTAAAGACATCCTCTATAAAATGAATTAATGTTGATTTCTTTTCTAGAAAAGAGTGCAACATTTTTTACACTTTTTAACAGAAAATGACAACATGTTGTCATTTGAAAATAAGGAATTTACAAGAAATCAATTCAACATTCTTTTTTGAGAAAAAGTTTCTGTTTTAAAACTGCTTTAACGGCCGCATTTTAGAAAAGATGTGATAATATGTTACATATTTTCCGCAAAAGAAAACGCCTTATATAAAATAATAAAATAAAATAAAAGTAATTGAATAACATAAATAAATAATTAAATGAAATTAAAAGTAATTGAATAACATAAATAAATAATTAAATGAAATTAATAAGTAATTAAATAAAATAGATAACTAATTGAATAAAATGAATAAGTAATAAAACTAAGTAAATAAACAATAAAATAAAATAAAGAAATAATTAAGTAAATAATTAATAATTAAGTAAAATTAATAAATATTTAAATAATAATAATTTAATAAATAAACAATATAACAAAATAAGATCAATAAATAATTAAATAAAATAGAATAGATAAATAATTAAGTAAAATAAATTAATAATTAAGTAAAATTAATAAATAATAAGATAAAATAAACAATAAAAAATAAATAAATAACTAAAATAAGTAATTAACTGAAATAAATAAATAATTAAGTAAAATTAATAAATAATTAAATAATAATAATTTAACAAACAAACAATATAACAAAATAAGATCAATAAATAATTAAATAAAATAGAATAGATAAATAATTAAGTAAAATAAATTAATAATTAAGTAAAATTAATAAATAATAAGATAAAATAAACAATAAAAAATAAATAAATAACTAAAATAAGTAATTAACTGAAATAAATAAATAATTAAGTAAAATTAATAAATAATTAAATAATAATAATTTAATAAATAAACAATATAACAAAATAAAATCAATAAATAATTAAATAGAATAGAATAAATAAATAATTAAGTAAAATTAATTAATAATTAAGTAAAATAAATAAATAATTAAATAAAATAAACAATAAAAAAATAAATAAATAACTAAACTAAGTAATTAACTAAAATAAATAAATAACTAAGTAAAATTTATAAATAATTAAATAATAATAATTTAATAAATAAACAATAAATAATTAAATAAAATAGAATAAATAAATAATTAAGTAAATTAAATTAATAATTAAGTAAAATTAATAAATAATGAAATAAAATAAATAACGAAAAAAAATAATTAACTAAAATAAGTAATTAACTAAATTAAATAAATAATTAAGTAAAATTAATAAATAATTAAATAATAATAATTTAATAAATAAACAATATAAGCAAATAAAATCAATAAATAATTAAATAAAATAGAATAAATAAATAATTAAGTAAAATAAATTAATAATTAAGTAAAATTAATAAATAATTAAATAAAATACACAATAAAAAAATAAATAATTAACTAAAATAAGTAATTAACTAAATTAATTAAAATAATTAAGTAAAATTAATAAATAATAAGACACAATAAATAAATAACGAAAATAATAATAATGAAAAAAAATAAATAAGTAATAAAATAAAGTATGAATTATATCTGCTGACTATTTGCAATATGAGTCGCTTTAGTCCAGCAGAAAACACTGGGGAACAGAAGTTCTTTAAACAACATTTTGAACTCCCGTTTTAAAAGATATTTAAATATTGAAAAAATTCAATGAACGATTTTAATAGACGCAACAACAATTCAATGAGAAAAATTTCCCAAATATTCTGCTTAAACATGCCATTCAACAGTGATCGCTAAATGTAAATACCATAGTGATAACGGCAGTTGAAAAATATATCGAATGTTAGGAAAAATAAATCAACAAAAGAAATAACTCAGCCGCCCATCCATCAATCAAAAGCGCTGCGAAGCTTCGAAAAAGTTAAGGAACAAGTCAAGATGGTAGCAAACAAGCAATTTGCTTCACTGTCAGTTCGTCTGCAATAACATTTTTTTGCTTTTCTTATATTTTTGTTTTTGCTTTTGCTTTTTTTGTTGTTTTTTTTCTTATTGCCTGACGCGGCTCAATACATCAATTTCAAATTTCAGCACTCAGCTGTCACTTTAATAGATGATACCGGAAGTTTAGCAACGAACACTACAATGGCAGCAACACACACACACACACACATATACACGTCGAAAATGCGAGTAACAAACACTCACACACACACACACCCGGGAACAACTCTCCTCAAATGCCGCTAACAAAAGGTGAAAATTTTTATAATCATCGACAAGTGTTTCCTATTTTAACAAATTTTGTTTCTTTCTTCATCAAACGAACGAGAAGAAAAACAAACAAACAAACAAACAAACAAAAAAAACCGATGAAAGAGAAGAAAATAAATAATTCGAGCATTTTACTTTGACATATTTTTATGCTTGAAAAATTTCTCATTTCAACGACGACTACCAACTTCTAGAAGATTTCATCGATACAATAATTTTTTGTGTGTTTTTGGGGATTTGAAAAATGAACAGATTTTCTTCAGTTTTCCCTTGATTTTCTTTTTAATGGCATCAAATATTTTTTCAACACGTGTGAAGGTATTTGCCAATAAAAATATATATAGTTTTTGATTTGTTTACTGAAATATTAATTTCCAGGCTTTTTGATAAAAAGGTTTTTATAATTTTCAATGCTGCTAATATGGTGTTTTTTTAAATTTTTTTATAGAAAGTGGCGGCTTAAAGGAGTTTAAAAACATAAATTATTTTTCTTCTTCTTATTTTTATTTTAAAACGACACAGTGTTGTCAATTTCTGCTAAAAAGTGCAAAAAATTTTAAATTTTTTCACTACTTTTTTAAAAGTATCAGTTGAAAGAGTTTTTAAAAAAGAAAAATGAAGAATCTTTTTTATATAATTTTATTTTCAATTGACAGAATGTTGCCGATTTCTGTTAAAAAGTGCAAAAAATTTAACACTTTTCTACTTCTTTTCTAAAAAGTGGCATTTTAAAGGAGTTTAAAAACATAAATCATTTTTCGTAAGAAATGAAGGATTGATTTCAAATATATTTTTGTTTTCAAATGATGGAGTATTGCCAATTTCTGCTAAAAAGTGCAAAAAATTTTACACTTTTTCACTTCTTTTCTAAAAAGTGGCAATTTAAAGAGTTTTTAAAATAGAAATTATTTTTCATGCGAAATAAAGAATATTTTTTAATGCAATTTTATTTTCAAATGTCGAAATGTTGCCGATTTCTGCTAAAAAGTGCAAAAAATTTTACACTTTTTCACTTCTTTTCTAAAAAGTGGCAATTTAAAGAGCTTTTAAAACAAAAATTATTTTTAATACGGAATGAAGGATATTTTTTATTACACTTTTATTTTCAAATGACAGAGTGTTGCAGATTTCTGTAAAAAAGTGCAAAAAATTTCACACTTTTTCACTTCTTTTCTAAAAAGTGGCGGCTTAAAGAGTTTTTAAAATAGAAATTATTTTTCATACGAAGTAAAGAATATATTTGAATACAATTTTTTTTTCAAATGACAGAATGTAGCCAATTTGTGCTAAAAAGTGCAAGAAATTTAACACTTTTTCACTTCTTTTCTAAAAAGTGGCAATTTAAAGACTTTTTAAAACATAAACTTTTTTTCATACGGAATGAAGGATTTTTTTTTTAGTACAATTTTGTTTTCAAATGTCAAAATGTTGCCGATTTCTGCTAGAAAGTGCAAAAAATTCAACACTTTTTCACTTCTTTCTTAAAAAGTGGCAGTTTAAAGGATTTTAAAAACATAAATCGTTTTGCGTAAGGAGTGAAGGATTAATTTGTAACATATTTTTATTTTCAAATGACAGAATGTTGGCAATTTTCGCTAAAAAGTGTAAGAAATTTAGCACTTTTCAGAAAAGAACTTAATTTTTTTCAGTTGTTGCATGATTTATGCCAGCCAGTGAGATAATGAAGCAGTTAAAATTTAATTTGCCTGGAAGCATTCTTTCCCACTGTGTAATATATTGTTTTTTGTTTTTATAAATCAATTGAAATTGTGGTCGCCCTAAGTCTCCGAGTTTTTTTGCAGTTCCTAACAAACTGTATGGTTTCTAGGGTTAAGACCAATGCTATAAACGCTGCTGGTAAACAAGTTTTGCAAAGAAACATTCAAATATTGCAGGCCTTATTAAAATAAATTTCGTATAGAAAATTTGTTTTATAAGCATTTTATAAAACACTCAATATTTTTTTATGAATAAGGCGTTACATGTTAAAACTAAATATTTGCTTAACCCCATATTTTAAATAAAATATTATTTATTTGCCCATATATTTTCCATCATATCAACGCTACTGTAGCAGCATAAAAACATATAAAAAAATTGTCTAATAAGCAGCTTATAAACACACAGTATTTTTTATGAATAAGCCATTTTATGTTGAAACTAAAAAGTTCATTAACCCCATATTTCCTGTTTATCTTCTCATACGTTTCTTTACAACGGTGCTGTAGAAAGAATTTCGCAAAAAAATTGGTCTTGTATGCAGCTTATAAGCACAGAATATATTTTATGAATAAGGCGTTGCATGCTACAACTCAGTATTTGCTTATTTTCATATTTTTAATAAAATCTTGTTTATCTGCCCAAACACTTTTTCTTAAATCGATGTTGTAACAATAATTTCGTATAAAAAATTGGTTTTATAAGCACACCATATTTTTTATGAATAAGGCGTTCCATGTTAAAACTCAATATTTGCTTAACTTCATATTTTTAATGTTTTATCTGCCCAAACACTTTCCTTTACATCGATGCTGTAGCAACAATCAATAAAATGATTTGAATTTCAAAAACAGTCAAGTTCAATCACGTTCACAAACAAATTTTTTTTTTATATTTATTTTTATAAATAACCCATTTCATTTCAATATAATAGATACCAGCCCACTTACACCAACAACAACACACAACAGTTTGAGTGAGAATTATGTCAAGTGTTTGGCAGACAGGAAATGAAAACGATATTTTATAGCGAAACTCTCAATCGAACAAAATAAGCGGCAGGCGACGAAGCCTCGAAAAAAAAGAGAAAAAAAACTGAAATGAGAGTTAAAATAAAATTGCTTGCTGTTGTTGTTGTTATTTAAGGTATTAACGAATGATAAATTATCCGTGATTAAAGAAAATTATTTTTCCCATTTCTGTTTTGGGCTTTTCTTTTTTGCATCTATTTTTTCCCTGCTCATTATTTGCCATAATTCATTCATATCGATGGGTTGAGTTACTTATTAATAAAACAGCAGCACGAGAATAGTACCGCCACCAGCCATGAGAAAAATACGAAAACTAAATGATTTCTGTTGGAGTGCAGAAGATTTATTAGTTGGACTAACAACACATCAGCCACATCGGAAGGGAAATGAACGAGAAATAAAACTTTTTCCCATACTTTTGTAAGATCTGATGTGTGTCCACGAAGGGGGTGGACACTAAAAGAACTTTTAAAAATTTCCTGAAGAATAAAATTCTCGAGCCTATTCAAATTTGTTGGATTAAGCGATCAGACTAAATTTTCACATCAAAATTGAACTTATAAAAATATGGAAAACTTTTGACGTTGATGACCCTTCACTTCCCACTATTTTTAATCGTAAATTTATCGTAACCTGTTGTCTATGCTTTTGAGCTTTTCAAACTGAAAAACTATTATTTTTAGTTTCAAGTCAACCGATTCCCACGTGATTAGAGGTGGTTGATGTTGTTTTCGGTTATTATAAAAGAACTGATTAACTGATCAGATATATAATTTCAGAGACTCAAAAAAAATCACTTTTTTTTTGGAATATTTTGAAATCTACCGGTTCGAATCGGTTAAAATTCAAAGAAAATCTTTTGATTGCTATAAAATAATCTAGAGCTTTAACTGATCAGATAAATAATTTCAGAGACTCAAAAAAAAATCACTTTTTTCAATATTTTTTCGTTTACGATATCTCACAAACAGATTAACCGGTTTACGGTGACCAGCGTGACTTTCAAATCCCACGAGCCGATTCCTGAAGATTTTTTTAAGATATTCTAAGAAAATACTTTTTTAAAAACTTCTCATTTCTAAGTTTTTTTTTCGAGATATTTTGAAATCTACCGGTTCGAATCGGTTCAAATTCACAGAAAATCTTAGCCAAGGATCACTATTTTTATTTCGATTGCTATAAAATAATCTGGAGCATTAACTGATCAGATAAATAATTTCAGAGACTCAAAAAAATCACTTTTTTCAATATTTTTTCGTTTACGATATCTCACAAACAGATTAACCGGTTTACGGTGATCTCAGGAGTCGATTGCTGAAGCTTTTTTTTTTAAAGATATTCTAAGAAAATCCTTTTAAAAAGTGATTTTTTCGAAGCTTTTTTTATGATATTTTGAAATCTACCGGTTCGAACCGGTTCAAATTCACGGAAAGCTGAGACACACTCTTTTCTTTTTGATTACCATAAAATAATCGAGAGATATATAATTTCAGTCTTTAAAAAAAATCAATTTTTTCAATATTTTTTTCGTTTACGAAATCTCACAAATAGATTAACCGGCTTACGGTGACCAACGTGACTTTCAAATCTCAAGAGTCGATTGCTGAAGCTTTTTCTAAGAAAATCTTTTTTAAAAATTGATTTTTTAAAGCTTTTTTGAGATATTTTAAAATCTACCGGTTCGAATCGGTTCAAATTCAGAAAATCAAAGCTAAGGAACACTCTCTTTATATTGATTACTAAAAATAGTCAAGAGCAATAATTGATCAGATATATAAACACAGAGTTAAAAAAACACTTTTTTCTACGATTTGACCCGACTTCCTGTGATATACCTGATTAGTTTGTGAAGTCGATCAGTGAAACTTTTTAAAAGTTATTCTTAAAAAATACTTTGAAAAGTGTTTTTTTTCGAAGTTTTTTTTGCATTCACTAAAAATCCAAGTACAGGAGCGTACTACCGAACGCTATCAGTTTGTTTATTTTGATTCGGTTCAGACGTTTAAAAGAACAACTTCCTTCTTCCAAATATATCGTTCAATAAAATTTAAAATCTTTTAAAGTTTGTTTGCATTTGAATGAATCGCTAAGAAGCAAAACAGATTTAAATACGAATTAAAAATATTTAACAAAACAAAATAATTTAAAATCGAATTTATTTAAATACTCATATACAGGGTGGCGCCAAATTAATCACCCTATTGTTAGATGTACTTTAAATTCAATTTTATTGGAGTGTTTTTAATTTAGATACTCAAAATGGTATTGCAAATTTTAAGAGCAACTGAACACGAGTTTTATATATTTCAATTTATACAACAGAGCAGAACAGCTGCTTTCGAAAGCCGCTACACTTGCATCATAAGTACTCGTGAGTGTTTCGTGAGTAGTTTCTGTTTGTGAACAGCTTTTGCAAATGGAATAGTTGTGTCGAAACCAATAAAATATCGAAAATCATCATGAGAAATTCGCAATTTAATTTAAGCGGTTCGCATTTTGATTAAGGCGCCTATTAAATTTAGATTTATATGCCAAGATTCGTAATAATTGAATTCAAAATGATGCCTTGAAAATATTTCAAGGCTCTTCAATTTAGTCTCCTTCTCTTTCTCACATTTGCGATTTGTAGATCTTCACTTTCCCTGATTGCTTTCATATACTTCCTACAAATAACTGATTATATGATTTATGTCCTTCGTAAAGGACTTCAGCGTTGTGCATCGTTAATCATAATATTGTATGTTTATAACAACGTGCGATTAGTAGCCTGTTTTTTTTTTTTTTTTGGTATGCCTAAATTTGTAATGAAAGCAAAATATTATTAAGAGATTCGCTCGCATCCATTTCGGCATCGTCATAAACGAGGCAAAAAGTATTTTGAAATATTAATACGAAATTGATTAATTATTCAATAAGAGCTTTATGAAATTGAGTAGCAAAGAGAATATTAAGAATTTATTGATGGTAATCAAGATTAACGAAAAATGTTTCGCATCAACCACATAAATATTTAAGTGAATGGAATATGTAAACGAGTATTTTGAATAGCAGGAAGTGAGCTGATGTGCTCCACAAACATGTAATGAGACGTTGGTGTGTGAGTGTGTGTGAGTGTGTGTTAGTGTGTGTGTGAGTGTGTGTTAGTGTAATTCGGTTGGTTTAATAAAGAAATGCTTTAAAGCGTTGTGGAAGTGGAATGCAAACGTAAAAGTCTATTTTACCTTAATGACTTATTTTACCTTAATTCGTTTTACTTTTTGCGTTTTCTTTTCTTGAAAAGATGCAAAATTTTTTCACTTATTTCTTAAAAAGTGCAAGTTTGGAAAAGTTTTAAAGTAGAAATTATTTTTCGTGAAGGATATTGGATTCATTTCTAATAAATTCCTTATTTTGAAATGGCAAAATGTTGCCATTTTCTGTTAAAAAGTGTGAAAAATGTTGCATTATTTTCTAGAAAAGAAATCGACATTAGGCCCTAGTGTGAGTAAAAACTTGTTACTATTCTACTGACAAACTGTTTATTCGTGGAAATGAAAAATTAGTTCAAGACAAAAATTGTTTTTGCTGCTTTGACCTGGGAAAATGGGGCACGCCCCATAAAAAATCTGAGGAACTACTGAAGATCCAAATTAAAGCTGATGTTCCAGAAAATTATCAGGTGAAATGGATAGCCCCATACAAGGCAGTTACAATATTTAAATTCCGGTTGGGAAAATTTTTGTAAAAATAGGGAAGTTATTGGCTTTATATAGTTTTGAAACGAGTTTTCATCAGATCTCCACGTTTTGAGGCTTAGGAAGCTTCCCCGAATAATTCTGAGAGCCCTTTACTCGCCCTAATGTATGTGTGAGTGTGTGTGTGTGAGTGTGTGTAAATATGTGATGTGCTTATAACTAAACTGATAGCGTTCTAAAATTTTGATTTCCTGTAAATTTGAACTAATCGAACCAGTAGATTTCAAACAATTTAAAAAGTTGTCTGAAAATAAAACTCATTTTTTAAATGAATTTACTGATTGATGCCACAAATCAGGCAGCGTTAAAATCACGCCGATTAATCTGTTCGTGAAATTTTGTAAATGAAAAAAATTCGAAAAAAGGCTTTTATTTTTCGTTAATTTCAAAATCAGAGTCCACATTCGATGTGGATCAAAATCTCAATACATTTTGTGACCACCCGCTTGATCAGTTAGTGTTTTCTATTATTTTCTAATAATCAAAATCAAAAACGTCACAACATTTTGAAAATTATTATAAAAGTATTTGACCACGTAGTTTTCAAAACTATAGAAGAGTATAGAAATCAGGGGGCAACCTACGGCACTCGATATTGATCGACATTTGTATTATAATTTTATTAAAATTTCCATCAATATCGAGTGCGATAATTTGGGTCCTGGAATCAAATTATCGCATTCGACATAGAAAAAAACTTCAATAGAATTTAAATTCAAAATTTCGATCGATATTGAATGCGGTTGCGATAGTTTTGCGGTTGAAATTAACAGAAACTTAAAGAAATTTCTTTTAGGAACAGTCGTTTTCCAAAAATTCTTTAATATCCTTTTTTCATTTAAAAAAGTGATTTAATTTTGAAACTTCTAAATTATATATCTGATCGGTTAGTATCCTCGATTCTCACATCAAACTCCTAAATTATTTAGTTGATCCAAAACTCTTTAATTTTCTTTTTTTTTAATTTAAAAAAGTGATATAATTTTGAAACTTTTAAATTATATATATCCGATCAGTTAGTGATCACGCTTATCACTTAAGAATCGATGGATTTTTAAATTAAAATTTTACATCGAAGAGCTCAAAAACCAGGGATCGATAACGGTAGCGGGAAGTTACAGCGATGGTGTTTAGGGTTAACCGTTTTGCAAAACTCTTTTTTAAGAATTTTCAAATATCTACGATGTTTTTTATTTCCATAATCCGAAATGCTGACTTTTGAGAAAACGTTTGATGCCACATCATTCCTAATCAAACTCTTTTACCCAGGATTTATTTAAGTATTTTTTTTATATATTTTCTTGTAAAGGGTGTTTTTTATAGAGTGATACAAGTTTAAATCATAGTAAAACATATTAATATCATATGATTTTGGCCATGTGGCCGCCACGGCTGGCGCGGACAAGGCACAATCTGGAACACCAATTTTTACAAACAGCAACATTCCGACCATCATCGTTTTTGAAGACATACTGGCCCATGACTCCGCCAGCCCATAAAGCGCACCATACAGTAATTTTCTGTGGATGTAATGCTGTCTCGATAAAAGCTTGTGGATTCTCCCCACGCCAAATGCGACAATTCCGTTCATTTTCGTACCCATTCAACCAAAAATGGGCTTCATCGGAAAATAAAATTTTGAATGGACGAAGTGCACGATAAGTTTGACGAACATTATTTTGATTAAAAATTTCTACAATTTGCACGCGTTGCTCTGGTGTAAGTCGATCCACAATGAAATGTCAAAGTAAACTGAACAAAAAGCAACTGTCAGCTGTTAAACGGGTGGTCAAATAAAGCAGTGATGCCAACTCGAAGTTGTATCACTCTATAAAAAACACCCTTTACATCTTAAAAGATAAATACTGTTTGACTAAATCAACATCTGAATCAGCATAATCCTTTTATATAGTCGTTGATATATGCTGCTGATATTTTTATGAGTTGCGTGACAAAAATTCCTAAATTAATAAAAGGAATAACTGAAAATTTGTATATGCCAGACCGTGATCTCATTACAAGTTTTTTTTTTACAGATTTTCCTTTCAAACGCCAATTGGCTTTCGCTATTTCCATTGTAATAGTTTCTATTGCTCTCGGCTAATCAATAAAAGTATCATGTTTATGACACACTCTTCGCTTTGACGCATTCTCGCAAGAATTTTACCAGCAGCAACATTTTTCGTTTCACTTGAGCAAACAAAAAGCAACCATTTTCGCAAATCCTACAAAATGACAAGTTGGTAAAACAGGAAGGAAATCTCAACGTACTGAAATGTTTTAGATACAAATTCATTATCTGCAGAACAAGTGTATTTCAGTTAGGAATACAATATGAGAGCACACACAAACACACACACACACACATACATACACAACTCTACAAATGAATGCTGCTCGTAGAGTGAATGTGTTTTCAATATTCCGAACACATCAACGCATTTTGCTAATTGAAAATTAGGCAGCTTTTCTTTTTTTGCTGGCCTTCGCTTTATTGTAATAATTTTTCTTTCTTTTGGCATTTTAGTTGTTCAAATGTTATTGAAGCCTAATAACATGTTAAAGTAATACAGTACGAGGACCGTCGTTAAAGTCTCTTGTTTAGGGGAATAAACTGAATAACTTTACTCTTGGATGACTGTAAAAGCGATCATTATACAGGGTGGCGCAACACTACCGCTAATAACTTTTTTATTTTATAGTTAATTATCACTATTAATTCATTTTGTTATAAAGTAAATTAATGGGGAATATTTTTGACTTTAGTGTGAAAAATTATAGCCCGCAAGTGGTAGACACTTTTGGCTTCGCAAGTTTTTCGTGAATTGTTCTGCTAGAATTTCTTTGCGAATATTTTGTTTTAGTAGTGGCATGGCCGCTGGTTTATTTACGTATTCCTTTTCTTCCAAATAAAGCCAAAGAAAATTGACTGCCGCTGGTAATATGTTTATGTTTTTTCTGGACCACTTTTCCCATACACAAAATCTTCTTATGATGCCGGTGTTGCCATTTTGATTATAAAAAAAAAAATGTTTGTAAACAAGATATGAAGAAAAAATCACAAATTTTGGCTAAAAATAATCAATATGGCAACACTGGCAGCATAAGCAAATTTTTGTATGGGGAAAGTGGTCCAGAAAAGACATAAACATACCACTGCCGCTGTTAAATCCAGTGAACGTGCGAGGCAATTGAAATCGCGTTCGTTAAAGAGGTCCCCTGACATGATCACCTGCATTGTGAGCTGCGGCTTCATATTGTTGTAACTGCAACTGTAAATGGTTTTCTACAGCCGACCTCAAAAAAATTGTCCAGCATCGTTCGATATTCAGCATCATGAACTGTAACTGAAGCGTCATGTGATTTTTCAAAGAATGATGCTTTCAGATGATCCTTTTAGACGATCCTTTCAGACGATACACCGCATCAGACAGCACAATTAAATGGCTGCAATTCTTCCTGACGAACTGTTCCTGGATTCTCCGTAGCTCATATCCTGGAATTTTGCTTCTTTACGAAACCATTCCAATGGAAATCGGCTTCATCGCTCATTATCGAATTGTTAATAAAATTGCGGGTTTCTTCTGGTTTTTATCGGAATGAGATGGCTTAATAAAGCTTCAATTCTCGCCCAAGCTGAACCTCATACGGAAACATGGGCAATACAGCCAAAATACTTCGAATGGACCTCCCCGCTGGTTGTGAAAGACATCGTCTGGTTGATGTCTCTCGAATGCTCTGCACACTATCGACAATACATTGGATATATTCTTCCATGTGGACCGCACGCAGCCCAGCGGTACATTTTCAACCAGGCGTTTTATTGTAGGGGCTGGAAAGGTCCAGTGCTCCCATTAAAAAAAAAAACAAACGATGGAAAGCACTTTGCCTCCGAACAATTGACTGCTGATTTTCAAAATGAGATTCAACAAGTTTTAGCCGCTCTTCTGTTGTGCATTTTTCCATTTAAAATTCCCCAAGTTTTCTGAAATAGATTCTGAAATTTAAAAAGTTATTAAACATTCAAACCGTAACGTTAAATCTTGCGTTTACCCTGTAATAAAAGATTTAGTCAGTCCAATTGAAAGCAGGATATGCTGACGTTAAAGTACTGCGTGGTATTTCAATGACTTCCTAGACAAGCCTCGTACAGCAAGTTGTATTATGTTATTTACAATAAAAGTGCCAGGATTCCCTGTCTGCAATGCCAGAAGATTGTGTAGAAGCACGTACTCTCTGGAACTTCTGTTTAGTCTTTTCCTGTTGTGTACGTGTGTGTTATAAATTTACGTCTACTGACCCCTCGTCCACTTACACGAACTAAGTTTTTCGTGGTTGGGTTTGTAAAAGTATTTGTGCTCTACACTTACAACCAAGTACTAGTAGATGAATTTTACTTTTCCAAAAGTGCGTGTTGATTTCATATCGTCTCTGGAGGGTGTCATATTACAATTTGCTGTGCGTAAATTTATTGAGGTCAAACCCGGTACACGAGTGCCAAATACATGCGAGTGGAGGCGGTCTGAGAAGAAAAGTGCTGCATAGACTTTTGCAACAGGGAATAAAAATGTAAATTGAGAGGATTATTTTGCTGTGAAAAAGGGCTAAATTTATGCGAAATATTATATTTGGAAACTTAATAACAATTTCCTGGAGCGATTGGTTAAAGATATTTTCGGCTGCATTTTATAAATTAAAATATAAAATTTTCCTTAATAAATAAACAGTTTTTTATTTCTTAAGGCAGGGAAAATATTAACAATTTAAAAGATATGGAATTGTGGGGTTTTTCTTTAAGGTGTTGGGTAATAATTTGCAAGACTGATAGAAGTGAGAAAATATATAGAATCACTTTAACCTCTCAACGACCTTCAGGATGGTTACGGAAACAGTTAAAGTTATTTTCACATTTAAAAATTTTAAGTCATATTGTCAAAATGTTTTAATAGTTAATAAAACTTATTGCTCTACTCCATTAAAGAAAAAAAAAAAAAAGAAATTTAAAAAAATGGAAAATGGTTAACCCTAAAGGCCATCCTTGTAACTTCCAGCTAATTCCAACCGCAAAATTAGCGTAAGCTGGTGTTTGTGCAATTCTATGCTAAAACACAATTATTTCAAATTTCCAATCAACCGATCCCAACTTGATAAGCGGTGATTGATGTAGTTTTAGATCAGTAACTGATCAGATATATAATTTTGAAGGTAAACAAAATCACGATATCTCACGACCGGATTAACCCAATTTGACCCGATTCACGGTGATCGACATGTCCAGAGCTGGAGTCGATTATAACAAAAACTATTTTGAAAGACGCGTTTTCCAAAGTTTTTTTTTTGAGTTATCATAACATCTACCGTTTCGAATCGGTTAAATTTGAAGAAAATATAATATCAGGAGGACTTCTGAATGCCTTCAGTTATATCCGATAAATCGGTTTTTCACAAAAATATGGGGTTTTTCGAGTTCCTTCATTCACAGTATATTACCGATTACAATATTAACCGATTTTGACCCGATTCACGGTGATCAACGTGATTTTTCAACGTCAAAAGATGGAGTCGATTGTAACAAAACCTATTTTGAAAGACGCGTTTTCCATAGTTTTTTTTGAGTTATCATAACATCTACCGTTTCGAATCGGTTAAATTTGAAGAAAATATAATATCAGGAGGACTTCTGAATGCCTTCAGTTATATCCAATAAATCGGTTTTTCACAAACATGTGGGGTTTTTCGAGTTCCTTCATTCACAGTATATTACCGATTACAATATTAACCGATTTTGACCCGATTCGCTGTGATCGACGTACTTTTTCAATGTCAAGAGCTGGAGTTGATTATAACAAAAACTATTCTAAGTTTTTTTGAGTGATTTTAAAATCTACCGTTTCGAATCGGTTAAATTTGAAAAATATCTAAGTTCAGGAGCACTCCTAAATGCCATCAGTTATATCCGATAGATCGGTTTTTCAAAATATATCAGTTTTTTTCGAGTTCCTTCGTTCACAATGTATTACCGATTACAATATTAACCGAAAGTGCTTTTTCTCTATAAGCCTTTTTTGAGTGTCCCAAAATCTGCCAGCGTGAATCGGTTTAAATGCACAGGAAATCTAACTTTAGGAACGTTCTCCAGACGTTGCAAGTTTAGTTTGGATTCGGTCAAGTCGTTCAAAAGTTAAAATCGGTCCAAATACAAACATACACGGATTCACCCACACTCATTGCACACACACATTTACACGCATTCACCCACACACACACACATATTTATATACCTACACACATATACACACATACTTACAAATATATATTTAGGCACACACGCATATATATACACACACATAGATACTTACACATCCATACTTACACACAAACAGTATGTAGTTAAAGGATCTTTGATGACTAGTGAAGTCAGCACAAACATTCAAAAGTGGTAGAATAGAAGCAGCAATTAAATAAAAATAAATTAAAAATTATTTAAGAAAAAATTAATATTAAAAGGGAAACTTAAGGAAATACGAAACATTAAATTCATGATTTATTTCAGTTCATTTTGTGCTCTTGGAAAAATGGGAAAATATGATTGAGAAGAACCCAAAATGAAATTGTTGTTGCTCGTAATCCAAAAACTTGTTAATTTCGCTTAATACGTCGTCGTTTTATGTAACAAAGTGCGTTTGTTAAAGTTCCTGCTCTTTTTATTTATTATTTTTTTATTATTTTTTTTGCTTCATGGCATGTTCCTTTTGCACGTCCACTATTTAGTTCATTGTTGTGGGTTTTGAATTTTTCTTTGCACTTTCCTGCTGGTACGTTTTTGTTAAAATTTTTTATATTTTTCAAAATTTTTTGTTACTTTTTTGGTGTTTTGTATTGCTGCCTCCTGTTGTTCCTGTTTTTTTGTTTGTTTTCTTGCAACATTGTTTTCCTCTTCCCTGTTTTGTTGGTCTTTCTTGTTTAAAGTTTAAAGTAACGTTTGTAAAAGTTTAATTGAGAAAGTTAAGGAATTTCAATTAACCGTGGACAGTTGTTACAATTTTCTTTTGTAGTTGAGATACATTTTGTAGCCACAGTCACTGTGGGAGTTTAGATATTTTTTTCTTTACAGCCAACATTACTTATTTGTTCAAATTAAATAAGATATTTAAAAGCTTGTCTGAGATATATTGGAATTTTTGTTAAACTAAAAATGTTTGCTTACTTTATATATCGCAAAGAGTTTAGTAAAACGCATACCTTAAAGATGCTGGACTAAAAGCTTGTGAATTGTTTACAGTGTTGCAGTATAAAATAGCACTAAAATAACTGCCATGGTCTTAATAAATGTTGGCTTCTACTTTAAAAATCACTTAAATCATGTTTATATTTGATTAGTTTAATGACGTTTTAAAGTTTGTAACATTTTTTCACTTATTTTCTAAAAAGTGGCGGTTTGGAAAAGCTTTAAAATTTAAATTATATTTCGTGAGAGATGTTGGTATCATTTCTAATAACTTCATAATTTTGAAATAGAAAAATGTTGCCAGAAAAGAAATCGACATAATTTATTTCGATTAAACTACCGAATTGAAAATTTGACCGGATCTAAGTTCAAATCTCCTATTGGCAAATTGTTTTTTTTTAATGTTCAAATTCTTATCTTATACTAATCGCTTAACCGATTAGTATAAGATTTTGATTAAAAAAAATTTAATTAAAAAAATTTATTATATGGGCAGCCAATCATTAGATTTGATCCAGCGATAAATCCCTTAATATTTGATTAAAAATTTAATTTGGAAAAATTTCTAAATGGGAAGCCCAGAACTAGAACCGATTAAGTTTAACCGATTAATAGCAATTTTTTATCAAAAAATTAATATGGAAAAATATATAAATGGACAGCCAAACATTAGATCTGGCTAAGCGATTAATCGATTAACCGATTAGTATATATTTTTGATAAAAAAAATAATTTGAAAAAAGTTTATAAATCTTCAATCAATCACCAGATCAGCTGGTGGATCCATGTGGATCCCTTCTATTTGAATGTTTAAGCACAGTGGGCAGCCAACCATTCTTTCGCATGTCAAAGAAAAAATTTTGCTATTTTTTTGGTTTTATCTGTAAGAAATTATATCCGCAGATGCGTATGATCCAGCGTTTACATGTATTTGTTCTGAAGTGCAACACACTCCCAATTTTTTATTTTTATTTTACTTCTTTCATATGCACTGAGTCTTTTCCTACAATTTTACTTTTATCTTTTTCCTGAATGGTGCTACCGCTGCTGCTGCTGCTGCTGCTGGCTTTTCACAAAAACGGTTTTGTTTGGGAAATTATAAGAAGAAGGATAAAGTTTTCAAGTAATTGTTAGCCTTGAGCAGCAGTGCTACAGCTACTCTGCTGTGTTGTCTTGAGCTTTTTGAAAATAAAAAAGCGAATGCTTTAATAGCTTCATCATACTAGTGCTGGAGGAGGTAATCAGAAGGAGGAGCAGCCAGGTATGGTGTTTATAAGAATTGGCAGTTTGGCCAAGATGGCTGTTCGCAATGTTAATGTTCGTGGCGGAGTATTTAAGAAGCTATTATTTTTATTAAAAGGCTGAAGAGCTGTAATGAAAGTAAAGGAAATAGGAGGAGGAAAATAGTTTGAAAAAAATTAAGAAAAAAATAATAATATTGTGGTCTGGTGTAAATCAGTTTAACAATTTTATCAGTTGATTTCGAGTCCACTCGACAACGCATTGGCGGCAGCAGTGGGCAATCGCAAGGACTTAATACAACTTGTTTCGTGCAGTTAATTTTATTTTATTATCCATTTTTATTTATCGCAAAAACTTTTGCTAAAATCCTTAAACCGCATTCGTGTGGATATATTTTTATAAAAGAATCATTATTCCCTGATTTTATTTAACACATGATCTCTATAAATCATTGAGTTTTTCTTTTTTTTTTTAAATTATTTTTCCTTTTTGTTTAACTGTTCGCTTAGTTGTTTTTGTAGCACAGGGTAATAAAAAAAATTGTTACTTTTAATTGCAACTTTTGTGTTCGACTTAATTGTTCTTGTTCTGTTCCATTTTGTGTTTGAATCAGATAATGGCAACTTGTGCTTTTTGTTGTTATTTATTTTCAGTATCATTATTTTTGTTCATCAAACACATTCTTTGAAATAAATTGTACATGTTTTATTAGCGATTACGTGATAAGTTCTTCCCTTTTTTCTTCTCTTTTTTTGTGGAACTTTACACTGTGCAAAAGGAAGAGAGAACACGCACACACAAAAGCTCATAAACAACCAGACTGATTTTGATGGAGATGGAAAAAAATTTTGTTTATATTTCCCCAGTATTTTGACAATTTATGTTAGCGACTGTTATTAGCTTGAGTTACCCATCTCAATGAATAATGAATCGATAGAGAAAACCCTATTTCTAACCTTTAAGGTATCGTAACCTGGTTGTGCTCAATTCTATGCTTTTGAGCTCTTCGAACTCAAACACTTTTATTTAAGCGGTGATTGATGTAGTTTTTAATTATTACAAAACAATCGAAAACTCTAACTGTTTAGATATATAATTTCGGAGTTAAAAAAAAGAAAAAAGTTTTGGGATCCTTCCGTTCACGATATCTCACGGACGGATTAAACGATTTCAACCCGGAGTTCGATGTGGTTTCTAAGAAAACATTTTAAAATATTGACTTTCTTCCAAACTTTTTGGGAATATCTTGGAATCTACCAGTTCGAATCGGTTCAAATTCTAAATCCAACATCAAAAAACTTCTTCAGAACGGCACCAATTTCATTTAAAACTTGTAATTTTGAAAAAATTGAGTGTTTTTTATAGAGTGATACAACTTCGAGTTGGCATCACTGCTTTATTTGACCACCCATTTAACAACTGATAGTTGCATTTTGTTCAGTTTGCTTTGACATTTATGGATCAAATTACTCCAGAGCAATGCGTGCCAACTGTGGAAATTTTTCATCAAAATAATGGTTCTGTTCGTCAAACTTATCATGCACTTCGTCCATTCAAAATTTTATTTTCCGATGAAGCCCATTTTTGGTTGAATGGGTACAAAAATAAACAGAATTGTCGCTTTTGGCGTAGGGAGAATCCACAAGCTTTTGTCGACACACCATTACATCCACAGAAAATTACTTTTTGGTGCGCTCTATGGGCTGGCAGAGTCATTGGCCTCCATTTTTGTCAATGGTAAACGGTGTAGGAACATGATTCGAAGTTTTTTCGTACCTCAATTAGCTGGCATTAATCTTGCTGATATGTGGATCCAACAGGACGGAGCCACATGCCACACAGCGGGCGCTACAATTGATTTAATCAAAGAAGCTTTTGACGAAAAAATAATTTCACGAAATGGCCCAATTAATTGGCCCCCAAAATCGTGTGATTTAACTCCATTTCGAATATATTTTCTTTGGGATTATGTACAGTCACTTGTGTACGTCGATAAACCAGAAACAATTGAACACCTGGAAATCAACATTCGAAGAGTTATCGGAGAGATACGGCCGCAAATGTTGCGAAAAGTTTGTAAAAATTTGTGTTCCAGATTGCGACTTGTACGCGCCAGCCATGGCGGCCACATGACCGAAATCATATACAAACATTAATGTCATAAAATATTCTATCCAAGAAAGACCGTTTCATTGATATCAAAAATATATTACTATGTTTTATTATGATTTAAACTTGTATCACTCTATAAAAAACACCCGATATATATATAGACATACACCGACATTGTGACGGGCTCTCAGAATTAAACAAATAAGCTTCCTGGGGCCTCAAAATATGGAGATCTGATCAGAACTCGATTTTTTTAAAACGGGGCAAAACCAATAACTTCTCGATTTTTTCAAATTATTAATTTTCCTAGTGAAAAGTTAAAAACATGACAAGAACTTCAAAATGCTACATTTTTATCTTAAAATCAAAAACCGCATTTTGCTGTTTCTTAAAAAAAGTCGCTCTCAGAAGAAATATAAAATTATATTATAAAGGGGTAATTATTGAAAAAAGTTTAAAAGAGGCCTATAAAATAAATTTTTTAATGAATTTTTTATTAGTTTTATTAATATTATGTTCATAAATTAAACCTGAAGAATTTCAAGAACAAAAATTTTAATATTCTTCCGCAGCATTTGATGGGAATTTGGAGTCATTTTATATTGAATTCAATTCATAATGAGATCAGATCTGTCTATATGCTATTTACTAAATAAAAAAAAAGAAAAAGATTCAAGAAAATATTCTCTTTCTTTGTCTTAAATTTACCAAAATTTTTTTTTTAGTGTACAATCATAAACACATTAGAAACTTTTTTATACTTAAACCATATGGGAGAGTTATTATACGTGAAGATAATGGCGTTGCGTGTTGTTTATGAGTGTGGGTGGGTGTGTATGTGTGTGTGTGGGCGTGTATGTGTGTGTGTGTTTGTGTGTGTGTGTGTGTTTGGTTGTATGTGTTAGTTAATAGTGTTCAATACTTTATCAAAGCAAATCCAATAGGGATTTGAAGTTAATAGAATATAAAATTGCAAATACGTTTGATGAAAATGGAATTTATTTTGATAAATAGTTTCTTAAAAAATTAAGTTCAATTTTAATCTGCCTACGGACTTGTATCACAAGGCAATATTTTAATATATATGAAATACCGACTGTATTTCAACTTCTAGGGTCTTCAGAAAAGTTGCGCCAAAAATCTAAATTCTGTTGAAGCACTCTTTTTTTTTTATGGCCGAATAACTTGGCTAATATTCGCCTTATTTTTCTATCGAAATACACTTATTCACAATCTACGAAAATCACATTTTAAATACTTTTAATAATAAATATTTAAATACTGTCGAACAAAAAAAACAAACAATTCTGCCCCAGTTTATTTAATTTTCATGCGATATGAATATTTTCCTTTACGTCATGCTTCGCGCTTTATACTCGTTTATGTGTGTTGTAAACATTCTTA
Source organism: Linnaemya vulpina (assembly GCA_963675445.1). Lineage (NCBI taxonomy): Eukaryota > Metazoa > Arthropoda > Insecta > Diptera > Tachinidae > Linnaemya > Linnaemya vulpina. The sequence continues at coordinate 81,204,584 of OY776278.1, read as the reverse complement.
AAAAATTTATATGGCGTCACATTAAAATTAATGTTGCAATTTTTAAAACAAATTTACGAATAAAAATAAACAGTGCAGCGTGTACACAACGCTGCAACAGTATGAAAATGTCAACATTAACGTACGAAACAACAACATGCGAATACCAACAACAAATAACAATAGGCTGCGTAAACAGAATACCAACATGTACATGCAGGAAAGCGACAATAACAAAATAATATTCATACGGAATAAAATCATGCATCTGCACACATTGTGTGGGTGTGGGTGTGTGGGTGTGTGTGTGTGCACATAATGACAAAAACAACATTAATTTGCACAAATTGTAAACATGTATTTAAATTGTATATACAGTTGTGTGGGTGGGTGTGTGTGTGTGTGAGTGTATACTGGCACACTTAAGTAAACAAACAAATCGAAAGAGTAGTTTAAAATACACATACACTCACACACACACTCTACCGCACTGCCTTATACCCACTTGTAGTGCAAGAGATGGACAGAAGGACAAAGTCTTTATAAACGGCACAGGCAACGGCCATAAGAGAAATTAAAACCAGTTTCATGTTCATAAAAAGTGGTAAACAAACAGGAGATTTCTTGTTTATTTATGAAATAAAAATTAAAGAAAATTAAAGTCTTAATGTTTAACTCGTGTGTGTGGGTGAGATAACAACGCTGGTAATTGAAGGTCTAGAGAAAAAGCTCAACTGTTTTATCTCGAAATAAATTAAAATTTATTTGATAAAATAGAGTGGCTTAAATGGTAAAACAATGGCAGCGAAGCTTTCACTATTCGAGAGAGAGAGAGAGAGAGAGAGAGAGAGAGAGAGTTGCTAAAGGGGTAGCGACATGTCAATTATGTCAGCTGAAGAAAATCAGCTGACATAATTGAGACACTTGTGACAGGCGCCAGGGGTAATCACAGTGTTTTTATGTAAATTAGTAACTACAGTTTGAGCTGGTTAATACGAGGTCTGTTCTTACAAAAGTGTAAAATTTTAATACATCAGGCGCCCTACATTCATTTAGCATTAAACATTTTTTTTATTTTGTCACACTTTACTTTAATTGTCAACTTATAAGTTGACAATTTCGTGCGTGGCTTGGAGCCATAAAATATGGAAGTGTTTTGAAGGCCCGGCGATTTTTCGATGACGCAAAAATTAAAAAAAAAAATTTCACTTAAAATTTTTGTCCCACAAAAACGAAATTAACTGCTGCAGTTAAAATAGATGTTAGCAAGTGTCACAATAATTTTAGAAAAGGACGAAAAGATGTGAATGACGACGCTCGTCCTGTACTGCCCAGAATATCAGGAACCTACGAAAATCTTGAGAAAATGGGGAAATAAAATATGCAGGTGTTTTGCTGTCGAAAAAATGGATCACAAAATTTGCATAAAATCTTATGCATCTTATCCTAAGATGGAGTGAGAGGCCACTCTCTATCTCTCTCTCTCTCTCTCTCTCTTTGAAATACCGTTCATAGACTTTTGATTGTATTAGTGAAAGTATCGAGTGTTTTTTATAGAGTGATACAAGTTTAAATCATAATTAAATATAGTAATATATTTTTGATATCAATGAAACGGTCTTTATTGGATAGAAAATTTTATGACATTAATGTCTAAATATGACTTCGGCCACGTGGCCGCCACGGCTTGTGCGTAGAAGGCGCAATCTGGAACACCAGTTTTCACAAACAGTAACATTCTGACCATCATCGTTTTTGAAGGCATATGGGCCAATGACTCCGCCAGCCCATGAAGCGCACCGAACAGTAATTTTTTGTGGATTCTTGTCACCTCAAAAGCTATAATTCTGCTTATTTACGTACCTATTCAACCAAAATTGAGCTGCATCATAAAATAAAATTTTGAATGGACGAAGTGCAGGATAAGTTTGACGAACAGAACCATTATTTTGATTAAAAATTTCCACAATTTTCACGCGTTGCTCTGATGCAAGTCGATCTATAATGAAATGTCAAAGCAAACTAAATAAAAAGCAACTGTCAGCTGTTAAATGGGTGGCCAAATAAAGCAGTGATGCCATCTCAAAGTTGTATCACTCCATAAAAAACACCCTATATTATCAGTATTTCCATGTGTATTTGGGTTTGCCGAATAATTCTGAGGTGATGTAGTGGCATATAAAAAAGTTTTATTAGAAAATTGAAAAGAGGTTTTTTATAGAAGTTCGTCCTGTACTCTCCAGACAGAATACCAGCGACCTACGAAAATGTTGAGGAAGTGGAGAAAATTGCTGCTGAGGATGTCTGCAAGTCAGTTGGTTCATTTTATGTATTTTGCCCGAAATATTAAATATGAAGTATGTGGCGGGGAAAAACGTTTCCAAATTGGTCTATCTTGCTCAAGGTCACTGTTATGCGACCATCCAGATTTTCTTAAAAGAGTCACAAATAACTGGACTATGACTGACATCGAAACTAAATCCTAATATTTTGAGAAAAATCAAAATAATCATAAATACAAAGTAAAATAATAAAACTATACTGATAATGAAAGTGTAGCGGCTTATGAAAACAGCTGTTTTGCTCTTCTGTGCAAGTTGAATATATAAAACTGATATTGACTTTCACCATGTCCTTGTGCATTTAAAACACTTTTCTAACAATTTGCCTATAAAATTTAATTTAACAAAAAAAATAATTCTGTTCGCCATATTAATTGAAAGCAGGGTTTATTTTATAGTCGTCTTTTAATTCAGCTATATTTTTATAAATCGAATTAAGACTTTAGCTGGAATTAGGATATCTTGGGACAATCTCAACTATACACTTGCATGTGTTGCTTTAATCTCTCTGCAATAGCCTGGAGTAGCCCATAGAAGGACTCTAAAAATCATACGATTTTTTTATTCAAATTTGTAAAGGACCAAATGAAGTAGGAATTAAGGGAACTCCTCAACTTTTTTTTAAATTCATATATACGCACATGTATTCTATTTTTGACAAATTGTAGTCTGTAGTCTGCTGCCGTTATTGTGTTTAATGTGATCATACGATTTTTTTATTCAAATTTGTAAAGGACCAAATGAAGTAGGAATTAAGGGAACTCCTCAACCTTTTTTTAAATTCGTATATACGCACATGTATTCTATTTTTGACAAATTGTAGTCTGTAGTCTGCTGCCGTTATTGTGTTTAATGTGATCATACGATTTTTTTATTCAAATTTGTAAAGGACCAAATGAAGTAGGAATTAAGGGAACTCCTCAACCTTTTTTTAAATTCGTATATACGCACATGTATTCTATTTTTGACAAATTGTAGTCTGTAGTCTGCTGCCGTTATTGTGTTTAATGTGATCATACGATTTTTTTATTCAAATTTGTAAAGGACCAAATGAAGTAGGAATTAAGGGAACTCCTCAACCTTTTTTTAAATTCGTATATACGCACATGTATTATTTTTTTTGACAAATTGTAGTCTGTAGTCTGCTGCCGTTATTGTGTTTAATGTGATCATACGATTTTTTTATTCAAATTTGTAAAGGACCAAATGAAGTAGGAATTAAGGGAACTCCTCAACCTTTTTTTAAATTCGTATATACGCACATGTATTATTTTTTTTGACAAATTGTAGTCTGTAGTCTGCTGCCGTTATTGTGTTTAATGTGATCATACGATTTTTTTATTCAAATTTGTAAAGGACCAAATGAAGTAGGAATTAAGGGAACTCCTCAACCTTTTTTTAAATTCGTATATACGCACATGTATTATTTTTTTGACAAATTGTAGTCTGTAGTCTGCTGCCGTTATTGTGTTTAATGCTAAATGAGTAGATGCAGCGTGGCCAGTATAATACAAATAAATTCTATTATTTTAGACTTGAAAATATATTGTTTTATTATACAAAAAGAAACAAAAAGTTAATGTTATGATTTCTTGTCATATACTGTGAACTTTAAATATACTTTATTGGAATAACACTATTCAAGAGTATTAAATATATGAAAGCGGCTACACTGGCGTATGAAGAGAATTCTACTACGAACAAAAACACATGGTTATTGATTTGGTGGTGTCACTCTAAATATAATTAAGTAGCTGACTACGAGGCGACGATTGTGGCCAAAGGCTTTTGTAGTCGGTGTTCGTGTAGCCTGCTATCGTTATTGTGTTTAATACTTTGCCATAACAAGAACTCACTGATCCCTGATCACTTTTCCTTTTTATTTTCTTACGTTTTTATTCTACAATTGGTTGGTTTTTTTCCGACTTTAATATCTTTTATTAGTTTTCTTAAATTTTTTCTTTCTTTTTATTATCATTCAGTTGGAATCCATCAAGTTGGATTAATTGTCGGAGAATTGTTGTGGAATTATTTTTCTTGTGTTGGGAAATATATTCTAACATTCGACTGCTTAATTTGTTAAATTGTTGTCCTGCTGGTCCTTATTATTATTAATTTATTTTTGCAAAATTTTATGACTTCTTAGCCCTGCTTCAAATGTGATAAGAAACAGCATTTAAACGTACATGAACTTGTTATTCAATTTGGTTAGATTTCAACAAAAATTGTTCCCCCCCCCCCCCCAAGTTTATTTGCAAGAACAACAAATTGTTCGGGCTGTCATTTTGCATTATTACAAGTTTTATTTAATTTAAAACTTTCTTGCGTCAAAATTTATGCGAAAATAACAATTTCCTTTTGTGCAGTTTATTGCGTGGGTGGAATACTTTTCTCTTGAGTTTATCAACTCCTTCAATTGCTAACAATATGCCTCCATAGTTTCTGTTCGAGCCAAGTAGATAAAAATAGCAACTAGTTTTACATGATTCTTATTTTCTTCTTTTTTTTCATTTACATTTTTGATGATTTTTCTTTTTATTTTTTACATTTTTTTCGTTTTGTTTTGCAAAGTGGCCTGCTATACAAAATGGGATTGTATTGTTGTGTTGTTTGTCATGTTGTAGTTTGTACAATATTCTTTAGCTTTTCATCTATAAAAAAAGTGAAAAAAATATTTATAAAAATATTGCGAATTTCGATCACGAGCTTTTCCACTTAACATATTCAATGAGTTATGAGTTGTTACAAGTTAACGCATGAATGGCAGCCACTTTTTCCTTTGACTCGCTATTGTTTTCTTAAACAACACAATATCGTCATCACGCATGTCCTTGTATTTGAAATGTTCGTTGCTCTTATTTTTATAGTGTGTGTTTTTATGTTTGTGCCAAACGGGAAAACGGTAGAGTTTCTTATTTCTTGTTGTTGAAGGCAACTCAAACTGTTGTCACATGTTGTTTTTATAACTTTGCTGTTGCTAAATTGTTGCTGTTTGTTCGTACTTAAAAAAACTTAATAGATTTTTTGCAGTTTTCTTCCAAAACTTACAATTACACTGAAGGACATTTTTTCCAATACACATCAAATAAAACATAATCCAAATGACAAAGCAGGGACTTAATGAAAGAGTGTTACTATCGGTTTGATAAAGTTCCTGTAACCTTTTTTGATCATAAAATCGGTACAAATAAAAATTGTTATCACATTAAAAATATCAATTTTCTCTTTTTTCTATAAAGTCACAATTTGCAGGGGTTTCAAAGTGGTATATTTTCCAATAAATTCGAATTCTTAAACGAAAAATGCGTTTTTCTTTTGAAAAGTGTAAGAAATGTTGGTTGTTGTCAAGATGGAAATACAATATTATATCCCAAAAAGTATTTATTTCTTTGTAAATATTTCATTATTAAAGTTGTCGCTTAGTTTTTAATCTTAATTTTTAAATAAAAATTTAATTATTATAATAAAAAGAAATAAAAATAGTCGAAAATACAAACTAATTGATGCTTTGGAAGTAAAGAAAAAAGTAGTTCCTATAAAACGACTACTTAATTTGTTTTTCATCCCGCAGAATATACTAAAACTTACTTTTCTGGCGGCATCAGCGGTCCTTATTTATTTTTAAACCAGTAAAATCTTGTGTTGGAAGGTTATAACGAACACTATCAAGTACAGATGACTTAAGATTTGCTTCCAAATAAATATATAATAGTAAAAAAATAATAAGAAAATAAATAACAATAAAAAATAAGAAAAAATTAAAAATTAAGATATAATAAAAAAAAATAATTATAAAAAATAATAATAAAAAAGTAATAATATAAAATAAAAACAAAATAAATAATAATAAAAATATAATAGTAAAATAATAATAACCAGAAATAATAATAAAAAATAAAAATAAAAAATAATAATAAGAAATAATAATAATAAAAAATAATAAAAATAATAAAAAAATATAAGAAACAATAATAATAAATAAAATAATAATAATAAAATAGTAATAAAAATATAATAAAAAAATAAAAAAATAAAAATATAGTAATAAAAAAATAATGAAAAAAATAATATAAAAAATAATAATAAAAAAAATTATAAAAAAGTAATAACAAAAATATAATAGTAAAATAATAATAAGAAAAAATAATAATAAAAAATTAATAATAAAAAATAATAATAATAAATTAATAATAAAAAATAATAATAAAAAATTAATAATAAAGAAAAAATAATAAAAAATTAATAATAAAAAATAATAATAAAAAATTAATAATAAAAAATAATAATAAAAAATTTATAATAAAAAATAATAATAAAAATAATAAAAAAACTAAAAAATAATAAAAAATAATAAACAATAATAATAATAATAATAATAATAATAATAATAATAATAATAATAATAATAATAATAATAATAATAATAATAATAAAATTATAATAAAAAATAAAAATATAATAATAAAAAATAAGTAATAACAAAAATATAATAGTAAAATAATAATAACAAAAATTAATAAAATTAAATTATAAAAAGAAATAATAATAAAAATATAAAAAAATAATTAAATAGCAGAAAAAATAATAAAATAATAATAATAATATTAAATAAAATTATAATAAAATAATAATAATAAAAAATAATAATAAAAAAATAATACGAAAATAAATAATAATAAAAATATAATAAAAAATAAAAATATAGTAAAAAATAATAAAAAAATATGAAAAATAGTAATAAAAAATAATCAAAAATAAGTATGTAATAATAAAAATATAATAGTAAAATAATAACAAAAAAAAAAAAAAAAAAATTATAAAAAATAATAAAAATAATAATAAAAAGTTAATAAAAAATTAATCGATAAAAAATTAATCATGATTAAAATGTGGAATCGATTTAGCGCAAAATGAATTTGTGTGATAAATTTATTTCACTGGCCCCCCATCTCTCAAGAGACTTGACATCTCTGGATTATTCTGTAACATATTTAGCCTACGATCCAGCAACTTTTGAAGGGCTGGAAGTTCATATTGAAGCGATCATTAACGCTTTATGGGCAGTCCAATTGGAAAAAGTAGTTAAAAGTTGCACTGATGATCGTTGTATCATGATGATCACTGTAACTCAAAGCAGAATACGATACAAGACGGAAATAATATTTTAAAAATAACAGTTATGCCATCGTCTACCTCATGACAATAAATACAATATTTTTGTCAGTTTAAATATTCATAAAGTAAAAATTCACTCAGAACAACACTCGTTTACTTCAGTCGGCCCATCACAATCATAATTTCACAAACACACACACACACACAGACAGAGTTCAGCCCCATACTCTAAATTACAATACACGGTTTGATTGCTCGAATATTAACTCAATTGAAGAATGAAAAAAAAAATAAACAAAATCGTTATAACTAATACAGCCGCCATAAAACAACCAGCAGTGAAAGAACTGTGCCGAAATGCATTCTCATGCCCACAACAACTGCTTTAAAACTGTTGTCCCAAAGCCGCTTTAATGCTCGTATAATATTTGATTACTCTGGTTTAACAGCAGATTAAAATTTGTTATGTTGCGACCTGCTCGAAAGTCAGTCAACTGCATTTGGTAACTAATAGAAAATGCATTTTTCCATTAACTTAAAAACAAAAGGATTTAACGTTTCCAGCAGTGACAACATTTTGGTGACATCGAAAAAAAAAAAACTGAAATCGTTTTGTGATTTAAATATCACAACAACATCAACACCAACATCAATAGCAAAAACGGGCCAATATGGCTGCAAGTCCGAGTGGAATGAAATGGAATGACAAGTAAACAGAAATCATGCTCAACTAACAAAACGATTACATGTAATCAGAGAGTGTATGTGTCTGTGTGTGTGTGTGTGTGTATGGGTGCATATGTGTGTGTGTCTCTCTGTATGTTTGTGTGTGAATAATTTTTGCCAAATTAACAAATTTCGTTTGGTGGCAAAGCAAACAACTGCAACTTCATCAACAGCACGCTGATAACGATGATGCCGACGCTGATGATGATGATGCTGCTGATGATGATGATGGTTATGATTAAAAGGCTCGGACAGTGATAGAAATGGTAGGGCTGATGCATGACAATGACAACACAATGGCAAATGTGTTGATGAATGATTGTGGGCGAGTGGAGAGATAACGGAAAATAGATGAAAAGAATTGTGATCAAGCGGCCGTGCATTTGGCGAAAGCACCAACGGGGTTGTTGTTTCTTGGTTAAATTAACAACATAAGCACACCATTTTCGCAACGACCACATGTGTTTAAGGCCTGAAATGTCAAATAGACCGAAAATTGCGTGAGTCTTTTTTTATTTTTATTTTGCCAAAACAACATCTGGGGCTTGTCCGTAGACGCGGTGGCCATAACAAATTAGTGGGTTGTGTTTTATTCTGTTTGATTTTCAAGCAATTGAAAGAGAGAAAATAGATGAGATTTGCAGTTTCAACACCTCCGCTAATCGTTTGTTAATAGAAAAGCAAACCGTTTTATTTATAAAAAATATTTTTATATTCAATATAATTTTAGTTTAATTATTTGAAAAATGTATTTTTAATTCACAAAGACAAGATAAATATTCCAAAGCACAGCAACAGTTTCGTTTTTCAAAACTGAATAACAAAAACTTTAGGGAATTTTATAAAAACCCTTTTTATAACAAAACTTGTTGACATCAATAATCCACAACACTAGTGTGTAATAACCAGCGCTAGAAAGTATGCTACAAATTTAATCCAAAGAAATGTAGATGATCAAATACACTGGCTGCGTATGAGTAATATTTTGAACACTCGCTAGCAAAATAAGTATACGTTAGTGTGTACAGGAAATTGTGTGGGATTTTAATCAGTGTTGCCAGCTCAGTGCTTTTTGCTTCGTTCCTTAAACTAGAAACTTTTAATAATTTTTTCTTGTTTCTTGTCTTGTCGCTGCCCGTGATTAGCCGTGATTTATGTAGTTTTCGATTACTATAAAAGAATTAAGAGCACTAACTGATCTGATATATAATATCGGAGTTTGAAAAAATTTTATTTTCTTAGTGGCTTGGAATTATCGGTTCGAGTTTACAGGAAATCGAAGTTTAGATACGCTCTTAAAACTGCTGCCAGTTTGGTTTGATTCGGTTCAACCATTCAACCGTTCAGAAGTTATAAGCGGGTCACGTACTTACACACACACACACATACACGCATACACACACTAACCCACGCTCACACATACCCATACACAAATACATACACACTCACAAATATACACATAGTCACATACGGACACATACCCAACAACGCAGATAAACAACAACATACACACAAACACACACACACACCACATACACAAAAACACACAGACGCATAGGCAACAACACATACAAATACAGACACAAAACACACAGACGCATACGCAACAACACACACAAATACAGACACAAATAAACATATACACACAAATAGATATACACAAATACACATACACAAATAAACATAACAAATACACATACAAACATAACAATAAACTCTACACAGCTTTACACACACACACATACAAATACTTATACACACATCCGCACACACATAAATAGACAAATACACACAATTACAGATACACATATACATACACAGAAATACACACACGCACATACACATAAATAGAGACACAAAAATACACATTAACAAATACACATACACCAATACACATACACAAATACATATATGGATATAAACACACATACACAAATACGCATGCACAAATACACATACACAAAAACACACACACAAATACAGATACACAAATACATGCTCAAATACACATACACCAATACACATATACACACACACTAAACAGCTGAACACATACACACACGCACATACTTATACACACATTCACACACACACAAATACATAAGCAGACAAATACACACAATTACAGATACACATATGCACACACAGAAATACACACACGCACATACAACCAAATAGAGACACACAAAGTCACATACACAAATACACATACACAAATACACATACACAAATACACATACACAAATACATATATACAAATACGCATGCAAAAACAGAAACACACACACATATACCTACTTATACACACATCCGCACACAGACAAATACACAAACAGCCAAACACACTCACACACACACAATTACAGAAACACATATACACACGTAGAAATACACACATGCACTTACACATAAATAGAGACACAAAAATACACATACAACAATATACATGCACAAATACATGCACAAATACACATACACAAATACACACACATGCTCAACACACATACAAACATACACAAACTTATACACACATCCATACACACAAAATTACAGATACACATATACACATACACGCAGAGTTACACACACACACACAAACATACACATGCACACACAAACTTACATATATTATTACACATATACATACAAGCATAGTGACAGGCTCCCAGAATTAGTGAGGAAAGCTTGCGGCGACATCAAAACATGCAGATCTGATGAGAACGCGATTATTTCAAAACGGGGTAAAACCAATAACCCCCGGATTTTTGCAAATTTTCTATTTTCCTAGCGGGAAGTTTAAGAAAAAATACGCTAGCCCAAGTATTTTATGTAAACATGAGAGGGACCACTCGAAAGAGCATGAAATGTAAATGGATGAATAAATAAGTATTCATTTGGAACGACTGGCTGGTAGTAAACAAAAATACTCGTGGGTACTGATGATGAAGTCGTAGCTGCTACCGAAATCAACTGCTCTAATCTACTGTTAAGTGGTACAGATGTTGACTTTGCCTTTTGCTTTGGAATATTTCAGTCCTTTTGACTTTAAAAAAAACTTTCCAAAAAATTTTGCAAAAAAGTTCTCATGATAATTACCTAATTTTTGAGCACACCTCGTTTAAATGGTATATTTTTTGAAGTCTTGAAAGTCCATTGTTGTTGTGTGTGCGTTAATATTTCTATTTTGAAGCTACTCCTCTTAAGCGGGGGCTAACGGCAAACGTTGTGTGATTGTGGTTTTTTTTGCGAAATTCGTTCCTATCGGATCAAGTCTGCCATCCTGCTTAAATTATGTACTTATTTTTTGTTTGTTATGCAACCAAAACACCCCAAGACTTGTCCTTGTCATGTATGAATATTTATACGAAAACAAAAATTGTTAATTTATTTTCACAACAGCAAAAGAATCATTAAACTACTTTCATGCTGCAGTTTTTGTTATTGCAAACGAAAAAAGTTATTTTCCACAACAGGCAGGCAGGCAGGCAGGCGGGCAGGCGGGCAGGCGGGCAGGCAGCAGCCAACAACGACACAGAACGAGTATCGTATTGAAAGGAAAATCTGTTGATATTAAAAAACAACCAACTGCTGGGCGAAGTAGAATTCATAAATTTTATATTTTTGGCATGTGAAAAATCTACCACATTTAAGTTAAAACCAAAACGTTTATATTCTGTGTGAATATCTGTGTGTGTGTGTGTGTGTGTTTGCATGTGTGTGTGTGTGTGCGTGTGTTCAATTTTTAAAAGGTTTCATTATAAATGCTGCTGCACACTTATACGCCACCCTGTGATTGACATTCCACTTGCATGTCTGCTGTTGCACAGTTCTGGCTGTTAGCCTAGTTTTATGCAGCAGTTTATTTTTGCCTTTTGCCTTTTGCTTTTCGCCTTTTGCTTTTCGCCTTTTGCCTCTCTCCCTTATTTTATGATTATTGTCATAGTTCGTGCTGCGTTGTGCTGTTAGCATGACGGTACACCAGAGCTTTAATTACTGAGCTGCTGCTGCTGTTTTTTTTTTTTTTTTTTTTTGTGAATAATAAATTTTTAAAAATTGCCGGCCGTCCGTTCCGAGCTGCTTTAATGTTTAACTTTACAATTTGTTTGTTATGCTTTCCTCCCATGTTTCTGCATGGTTTTCAAATTGGAGCACTTTTAACTTTTTTCACATTTTATTTTTAATATTATTTTTCAATGCGTGCATATGAATTAATTGTGTGCGCTGCGTTGTAACTCTTTGTGGTTTTGTGCTTTCAGTGTTGCTTTGCGTTTCATTTATGCTTTTGTTGCAGGTGCTTTTTTGTTGTCTTAATTATTTCTCTTCGCTTTCATTTGTGTCATACTTTTAATGATATTTTTTCTCGCAACTTTTGCTGTGCCTAATTTTGCTGGCATCTGCTGATGCAGTTGGCGTGCTGTTTAATCGCTTTCTTCGCTTTCGTGTCTGAGTTTTTACCAGCGCAGCATTAAATGCGCTGTGCTTTCGTTGGGTATTTCTTTAGAGTGTCTTAACTTTAAGTTGGCATCACTGCTTTATTAAAGAACCCATCGTTTTGATTTAAAAACTTATTTCGTAAAATTTTCTTTCAAATAACCCCCCTTCCATTCATATTAAAAATATATATCCTTGTCTTGTTATGACTAAAACTTGTGTCACTCTATAAAAAACACCCGTTATAATGTCACATAAACTGAAATTATTCCTTATTTCTTATAAGGATGGCCAATGACACAATTTAAAGTCTTTATAAAAAGCCCAAGTCTGTTCTAAATGTATTAAATTTATTAAGAAACTGAAGCTGTTAATTTCTTTAAAAATAAATTCCATAAAATTCTTCCTATTCTTAAAAATATTTAATGTAAAACACACGTCTAAATACCAGCTAAGAATTTTTTACTACAATAAAAATGGTTTTGGTATCAAGCTAAATTCTTTAAACAAAAATTTCTTTTGTCCCAAACTGTTTTCCATAAGAAAAAAAAAAACTATTCTGCTATCCTTTTACTAAAGAATTATACATTATAAAAAACTATTTTGTCCCAATTTTATATATTTCTAAATATTTTTGCTAAAATATAGTGTCCCAAACAGAAAATGCCTTTCTAAAAAACTGCTGAATATATGGAAATTGCATTTAGTCTCTAAGTGTTCTTATACAGAGAACTATTTTCATCACTTTGACGTTTTTAATGTTTTTCAAACCAAAAATTTTTTTGTCCCAAAATTTTTTCCATGAAGAAATATATTCTTGCAATCATTTTCCAATTCGAAATAATTTGTATAACAAAAATATGGTTATAAAAAAAAAACTATGGTGCCGTAATATGTTTATGTGTATACAAAAAGTTTGTGTCCCAAATAAAAATGCTTTTCTATAGAACAGCTGGCTGTATAGAAAATTGGTGTAGTCCCAAACAGATTTTTATACTGCAAGTAAGTTCCCTTACAAAGCCGATTTGAAATAAGTTTTTTAATAGCAAAAAATTTTTTTGTCCCAAAGTTTTTCCAAGAAAAAATATATTATTGGAATTTTTTTACAAATCGAAATAATTTGTGTAACCCAGATATGGTTAATATAAAAAAATATTGTACCGTAATATATTTATTTATATACATAAAAAAGGTTGTGTCCCAAACAAAAAATGCTTTTTATAGAACAGCTGGCTATATGAAACATTGGTGTAGTCCCAAAATGCTTTTTATACTAAAAGTAAGTCTTGCCAAGTCGTTTTGAAATATATTTTTTAATATGAAATTTTTTTTTTCCCAAACTTCTTTCCAAGAAAAAATATATTCTTGCAATAATTTTCTAAATCGAGATAATTTGTATAACCCAAACATATTTATATAAAAAAGCTATTGTGCCGCAATATATTTATTTATATGCATAAAAAAGGTTGTGTCCCAAATAGAAACGCTTTTTTATAAAACAGTTGGATACAGGGGAAATTGATGCAATCCCAAACTGGTTTCTTATTGCAAGTTAGTTCTGTTACCAAGTCCAAATTGGTAATAAATTGGGACAAATTTTTTGTCCCAAACTTTTTTAATTGAGAAATATATATTTACTATCACTTCCTAATTCCAAATAATTTGTATAACCCAAACATAGTAAAAAAAAACTACTATGCCGTATTATGCTTATATGTATGCAAAAAGTTTGTGTCCCAAATAGAAAATGCTTTTTTAGAGAACAGCTGGCTGTGTGGAAAATTGGTGTAGCTCCAAACTGATTTTTATACTAGAAGTAAGTTCTCTTGCCAATTTATTTGATATATGTTTTGCAATACGAAAAATTTTTTTTGTCCCAAAATTTTTTCCATGGAAAATTATATTCTTGCAATCATTTTCTAATTCGACATAACTTGTGTAGTCCAAACATGTTGATATGAAAACACTATTGTGCCGTAACACGTTTATGTGTATACAAAAAGTTTGTGTCCCAAATAGAAAATGCTTTTCTACAGAACAGCTGACTATATGGAAAATTAATGTAGCTAAAAGCTGGTTTTTATTTTGGAAATTATTTTTATTACGATGATGTTTTGAAAAATTTTTTTTTAATACGAAAAATATCTCTCTGTCCCAAATTGTTGTATACAAAAAGTTTCAGTACCAAATAGAATTTTTTTTTGTAAAATACTTGTTTATACAAAAAATTTTTCTGTTTTTATTTTATACAGAAAATAATTTTCTTAATGTTTTTTTTTTTTATAAATGGAACAAACTTTGTGGCCCAAACTTATTTTAGGAGGAAAAAAATTTGTCCCAATGTGCTTTAAATGAAATTTTTTTTTCTGTACCAAACTGTTGATTATAAGTAAATTTGCTTTATCTAATTGCTTGGAAAAAATCTTAACTTTACTTTGGCAATAAAAATGTGTAGGAGTTTCTTTTTAACGGCGAAATAATTTGACAGCAGTCAGCGTTTATTTTCCAAAACAATCGTTTATCTTTATTTTGCAAAAATTTGTTTTCCTTTTTGTGTGCTTAATGTTTTCCCCATTTGTCTTTGTTGTTAATTATTTATCATGATACTCGTGTACAAAGTTTTACCCCAAAATGGTGTCATATCCGTTTCCGTTTTGCATGTGAAATTATAATTTTCTCTTTTACATTTTTTGTTGTTGTTGTTGTTTTTTTTTTGCACAAAATTCTTATCATTAGTGGCTAAAATTTTAGCCATTATTTACAAGAAAATTAAAATAAAACATGAGAGAAAGCGAGACGAAACTTTTGAGTTTCACAATTTTACATCTTCACATATTTTCCTATTTTATTTGTTTGCTTGTTATCGTTGTTGTTGTTGTTGTTGTTGTTATCAAAAGTTACACTTAAGTGCAGAACATATAAAATAATAAATTTTATAAAAACGTCAGAGAGTACGAGGGACGTTTGGTAATGAGTTGAAAATTTTTCTTTACTGATACTAGAGTACGAGGGACGTTTGGGAATGTGCTGTATATAAAAAAGTGAGTTTAGAATTTTTCTTTGCTGATAATAGAACTTTTACAATGATTTTTTTTTTCAATTTATATGTACAAAATAATGACTTTTTTTATTCTGAAAAACAGGCAACATTTTTTCACTTCTTTTCTAAAAAGTGGCAGTTTAGAGAAGTTCTAAAACATCAATGATTTTTTGATAGGAATGAAATAGAGGATTTATTTCTAATATATTTTTAGCTTTAAAATGACACAATGTGGCCATTTTCTGTTAAAAAGTGCAAAAAATGTTGCACTTTTTTTTTAGAAAAGAACACAAAGCAAGTAATAAATATTTACCTTTAACTCAAAATGGCCTGTATAACATTTTGATAACTTAATAGAACATGGGAACAACGAGGCTAAAACGTAGAATATTGAAATATTTATGGAAACTAATTTCGGTATAAATTTAAGTGAAATAAATATTTTATTTAAATTTGCACAAGTTTTTTTTTTTCTGTAATAATTATTTCGATTAAATAGCAGGCAATTTATAACAGGCTTGATACAGAATTATTTGTTAAATTGAGAATTTTCCATTTCAGGTGACGACATGTTTGTGTGTAATTATGCTCAATTCCCTCTATATGAATACAGTCCCTTTAGATGTGTTTGTGCATGTGAGTATTTTGTGTATTTGAATAATCTTTGGATGTGTGTGTTTTTCTATAAAAAAGAACACAAGAGAACGAAAATATGCTTAAGGCCCGTTTGTTTTTTATAATTTTACTCACAAGTTTTTTAAGAGTGACACTCCTACACAAGAATTACACCAACAGATCAAACACACTCACATCCTTTGAAACAATTGCCAGTGTTTGTGTTAATAGTGTCTGTGTGGCGGTTGGGCCCTTTTGTTGATACTGCAGCCGTTATAATGATAACGGGATGCAACTCTTTGTGTGTGTTTGTAAAAAACTTAAAGGGAAAACACACACACACACACACACATGAAAGACGTGCAGAGAAGAATAAAAAGATGAAAGCGAATAAGTGAAAAGAGATTTCTTTTTTCCTTTTTATATGCGAACTTAAATTAAGTGTTACATTTAATATTTTCTTTTTGTTTCTCTTTCACTTGGACACCCATCAAATTAAATGATGGCGGCAGGATATAATTTCTTGATGGCCGGTATAATATTTAAGCCACAATTAGGCGGCCATCAAGGAATGGCTGAGACACATTCTTAAACACGTTAACGTTTATCAGTTTGAAAGCACTTAATTTGCGAAGGTATATTGAGAAGGTGTGTTGGGAGATTGATTTTGAATACAGTCATGGCAATAGAAATTGTTACGGTTCGTTTTAATGCTGGATGTGGTAAAATTTGATTTAAAATTTTTTCTTATGGCAACAGTTAACTTGAATAAAATAAAATATGTAAATAAATGAAATATATATATGCGAGGTCTGCTCAGCAAACTAGGGGAATAGCTTTAGAAAAAGCAAAAAGAAAAATGGCATATTTGCGATATTAAATAGCAGAGTGTTGCCAATTTAGGTTAAGAGTTTTCTGGCAAACAGGGGAAAAATTGCTGCATTCAATAGTTAACAAGTTTTCAATATAATTTAAAAAGAAGTTTCATATAAAAAGTTCTCTTATTAAATTTTCATTAAAAATATATTTTAAATAGTTGATATTCCTACTGACAAGTGTCACCTTTTAAATAAAAAAACAACATTTAGGAAGAACGCTTATGAGATGTTGTAGCGCCCCTGAAATTGGTAATGATGCGATCTGCTTATTGGATATTTATAAAAAATATTCCGCTCTTAATAAAAATTTGGATTTCAAACTTACGGACTCTTAATTAAATATCAATTTTGAAATTTTATTTACACAAAAAAAACCCGACTAATAAAATATATTAATAATTCAACAAAATAGTTTCTATATTAATTAATTACTAATTTTTTCGCCTTCATAGTGGTCCCTCTTGTCCCACTTGTGTTGGAAATATAGTTTTAATCCTCGACAGGTATAACCTTTCTCTCAGCGATTCGGTTTTTTAAAGTAAGTTTTCAGCAGAAAATAGTTTTTGTAAAATATCTTATTATATCCCATACCAATTTGGGACATATATATATATATATATATATATATATATATATGTATATATATATATATATATATATATATATATATATATTACATTAAATCCCACTTGGGACACTTATATATATATTTTTATAGCAAATGTATTTCAAATAAATATGTTATAAAAAAACAAAAAATATTATTGGGACACATTTTCCTAGGAAAATTTTTTTTGGGACAAATGTTTTTTTTTGGCACAATAAGACTGCTGCATATATATTTCAACACTTTACTTAAATAAAACTTATTATCTAAAGTATAATTTTCAGCAAAAAATAGATATTGTAAAATTTTTTACCTCGCACCCAGTTTAAGACACTTATATATTTTCATATAGAATATATATTGTAAACAATTATTTTACAACAAATAACTAAAATAGAACAATATAATATTGGAAAGCATATTTCTTCGAAAAAAAAGTTTTTAGGACATTTATTTTTTGTGAAAAAAATTGGGACAGAAATTTATTAAAAAAATATTCTTTCTAAAAATTTTAAGGCTAACATTAGAAAAATATATGCCATAATATTTTTCTAGCTTAACACAAATTATATTCATAAAAAATTATGTGTTTTTGCAACATAAAAAAATATTTGGGACATGTATTTTTTAAGCTTGTGCATATATTTTGGGCAAATATTTTTTCAACAAATAATTAGAAAATAAGTTTTAATAGATATATGCATGTATATATTAATATAAACGTACGTATATCACACAGACGATGTTGTTGTGACAATTGTGTTTAAATGTAAAGCAAAAGAAATGTCTTGGGATAAATATATTTTTCATATGTACATAATATATTGCGAATAAACATAATAAAGTATATATATTATTATTTTAATACATATATTTAAAAAAAATAAAATTAAGACAAACGTTTTTCATAAAAAAATTTTGGGACAGATGTTTTTCATCGAATATTATTTTTATATTTCTTTTTAAAGTTTATATTTTCATATAAAATAAATTACATATTTTTTTCTCCGTTGGGACAAATTATATATTGCATTAGGTGCTTATATATATGACAGAAAAGGTTTAGTATATGAAATATTTTGGGACAGATATTTTCCATGGAATATTTTTTCCATGAAACCTTGTGAACCCAACATTTTCATTTAAAAAAGTTTTCATATGTTTTTTATAATTTGGAACAAATTATATTTTGCATTAGGTGTTTATGTGCATAAACACATTTTATTTAGTATATAAAATCTTTTGGGACAAAAGTTTTCCGTCGAATTTTTCTTTTCATGGAAGTCTTTTCGCATAGTTTCTTTTTACTTTGGGACAAATTATATTTTTTGTTAGGTGTTTATGTGTATCAAGAAAAAGTATCAGTATATAAAATATTTTGGCACAGATGTTTTTCATTATACATTTTTTTCATGAAAGTTTTTGATGTTAAAATTTTTAAGACAACATTTTTGTATGAAAGAATGCATAATTGTTTTCATCTTTGGGACAAATCATAAGTTTTTTTGAGGCCTTTGTATGTACAAAGAAAAGGTTTAGTAAACGAAATATTTCGGGACAAATGATTTCTATCGAATTTTCTTTTCCATGGAAGTTTTTAAAGCCAATATTTTTATATAAAAAAAAATTTTCATAGTTGCTGTTTACTTTGGGATAAATTCTATTTTTCAATAGGTGTTTATGTGTATCATTGTATATTTCTTTTTATGGAAGTTTTTTTGCATAGTTGGTTTCTATTTTGGGACAAATTATATATTTCGTTAGGTGCTTATCAAGAAAAATATTTAGTATATAAAATATTTTGGGACAGATATAATTCATTGTATATTCTTTTTCATGGAAGTTTTTGAAGTTAAAATTTTTAAGACAACATTTTTATATAAAAAAATGCTTAATTATATTCAACTTTGGGACAAATCATATGCTGCTTAAGGTATTTATATATACAAAGATAAGGTTTGGTATACGAAATATTTTGGGACAGATGTTTTGCATTAGTTATTCTTTTTCATGAAAGTTTTTGAAGTTAATGTATTCATAAAAAATTAATTGCATAATTACCTTCCACTTTGGGACAATTTATGTATACGTGTTTATGTGTATAAAGGAAAGTTTTAGTATATAAAGTAAGTTTTATTATGAAGGATATGATTTTAAATAGATATTTAGAAAATGGTTTGTCTGATATAATTTTTTATCGAGAAAATAATTGAAGAAACATGTTTTTATATAGAACATAATTAACGATACCAGGTGAATGGTTTTTGAAAAATATTTGAAAAACATAAACAGCTTTTTCCAAATATATTTTAAAACTACTCTGCTTTTATCAGTTTATTTGCTGCTTTACTTTTTACGACTTCATGTTCTTAATTAACGTTTCTGTTAAAGGAAATTTCTTAATAGGATTTGAATATTAAGAAACTCTTCTTCGTATTGTTGATGTTCCGTTTGTCAACAGGATGTAACACCGCCTGATGATACTTTTCCGTGTCGTTTTCCTCTCCGGCCATCATCTCCTGCATGAAACAACATTATTCTCGGAATAATGCATCATTTTAGGAGATTAATGCCATTTAGAGCTGAAACTTTTCAGCTGCAATCATAGTTCTGAGTTAAAGTGTAAATGTGTAGAAGAAGAACAAGAAGAAGAAAAAGAAGAAGAAGCATGAAGAATGTTTTCTTATATAATTGCCATGCCATGGCGGAAGCTGACCAGGATAAGCAGAAGCGTAAAACTTTAACTTTCTTTTTAGTTATTTATTTTTTTTCTTTCATTTTTCTGTTGCATACTTCAAGGATTATATGAATAAAAAGTGTTAATAACAAATGTTGGCATTATATCTGGCCAAGATGCGAGCATTTGCTATTAGAAGCAGTAGTTTTGACTGCTGCAACTTTTCTCTTCATTTTTTTATTTCCATGTTTTTTTATTCTTTATATCTGGAATTTTCTCTGGCCAAGAATTTTTCATGCTGGTACGTTCTAAACTAAAGATAGATTGTGATTGTGATGAAATGGCCGTTAGAAACTTGTTCGAGGCAGTGTCGGCGAAGTACTTCAAGAGTTGGACAGACAACAGCAGGAAGTTGAAACTGAAGATGGAATGCTGGTTGGCTTTATCCTTTGCAATCCTGCATTACAAGCATTCCTTTTTTTCTTCTTGTTTTTGTACGCTCTTCTATTTAGCTTCGAGATAAGAATTATATATTTAAGAAGTGGAAACATTTTTTTTTCTTCTTAATTTTCCAAGGGATGCCTGTTAAAGTTTGTATTTTTTTTTTGCCTTTAAGTTGAACATTTTTATGTTGAGTTGCTGGAGTCATGGTTTTTATCACTTATTTATATAATTTCAAATTTGCAGGGCAGTTTGAAATTATATATTTATTTTTGTGGTATTTTTTCCCTTGTTTCTTAATTTGCATTAATAGAATAAGTGCAAACGGAAAAGCGTTAGCGTCGGTTTAATGTTTGAAAAAGTTTATACGGGAAGTGAAATAAGTTTTTCCAACATTTTGAGATTTTATAAAATTATACATTTTAGTATAAAAATATTTTAATAGCCCATATATATAAAAACTGCTTTAAACACATTTTTATCATAAAGAAAAAAAAAAATGAAAATATTTTCCAATATATTTCTCAGGCTGGGGTCTTTTTGCCTAAAATGTTGGTGTCAAATGAAATAATAAAAAATCCCAATCAGCAATTTCATTAACTCATACCAATACATTTTGTTTCAAAACAATTGTACAGTCATTTCAAGGACATCTCATGCTATCAAACTCAATTTTCAGATCCGCAGTACTTTTATTTATATCGATTTTATACAAGCTACAATATTGAAGTGCATTTTGACGATTTTACATGTATATTCATGAACTCTGTTTGCAAACAACAAAAGCGGCAGCACTGGATTGATTAAAATATTATTATATTTTGGAACAAAAAAATTTATTGTTAATTCAATTGGTCATATTATTAAATTTGGTTTGAAAATAACCAAAACGGCAACACTGTACTGGTTTCAGTATCATTTTCTGTAACCAAAAAAGTTAAATGTTTAAAAAATACAAGAATTCATACTAATACATTTTGTTTGAAAATAGCCAAAACGGCAACACTTGGCTAGTTTTTGTATCATTCCTTGAAACAAAAAAGTAATGTATATAATTAATTAAATTACTCATGATAAAGAATTCAATATCAAAACAACCAAAACGGCAATACTGGGTTGGTTCAAATATCACTCCTTCAAACCAAAAAATTGCGTGTTAATAAATTCAGTTACAAATACTAATGAATTTATTTCAAAATAACCAAAATGGCAACACTGGCTTAGTCCAAATGTCATTACTGGAAACAAAAAATAATGAGGCAAAATATTTTTTACTCATGGTAAAGAACTTTGTCTGAAAAACCCAAAACGGCAACACTGGGTTGATTTATATATTATTTAGTGAAACAAAAAAATAATGAGCTAATAAATATAGTTACTCATGGTAGCGCATTTTGTTTAAGAATAGCAAAATCGGCAACACTGGATTGTATTAAGTATCATTCTCGAAAAAAAATAAGTTGTATCAAATACAATATTTCATTCTATAAATTTTGTTTGAAACTAACCAAAACGGCAACACTGGGTTATTTTGAGTTTCATTTTCTGAAAGAAAAAAAAATAATTGTCAATAAATTCAATAAGTCATACTAAAGCATTTTGTTTAAAAATAACCAAAGCGGCAATACTGGGTCTTTGAACCCAGAATTGCAATTCTCGTTGCTTCGAAAAATCTTTTTCTTGTAAATAAAAATCTATTTAAGATCAAAAATCCATGATTGCACGAATAGAAAACGTATGTGTGTGTGAAATAGTGAATAGTGCAGTGAGTTAGAAGAGTGAAAAAGTTAAGCCGTGCGCAGTGTTATTGTTCAACCAGAAGTCAGTTAAGGGCCTTTGAAATGTTGAGAAGTGAATAGGAGGCAGCCTGACACAAGAGTGCAAAAATGTTAAGTGTTTTTAAAAAGCAAATTATTTGGTGTTGGTACATCGAAAGTATGGCATGTTATATATCAATGGAAAGGTAATTTTGTGTAGTATTTGAAAAAATTATATGTTGAATAGATAATTTTAATTAAATATAAAATAATATGTGTTTAGTGTGCATTAAGCTTATCAACAGATATTAAATGTATTTGAAATATGACTTTTAAGACATGATACATATTCCAAATTACAGGGGGAAGTCAACATCAAATTGTATATATTCAACTTACGCAGCAGAGCAGAACATATGTTTTCAAAAGCCGCTACACATTCTTCTTTTCCTAAAAGTGTATCTACAATCAAGACAAAAATTAATAAAAGCAACATTTTTTGATTACTTGTAACTCATGCATTTCTAAAAATGTTTTCGTATTTTTTACTCAAAATACTACTTAACGCTCCTGGCTCATTTGCATTTCTTTCCAAATGCATTATTTATAATATGCACAACTTTTTAAAAGCATAAGTTGCACTACAAACAAAACCGTTCATCTGCCATAAAGTCTAAATAGTGCAAATATTATTTAAAATACTAGATAACAAAAACGAGAGAGAGGAAAAAAAACGAAAATATAAAATTATAAAATCTCAAAAAACAAGTGGTAACTACCACAAATAATAAGTCTTGCTTACAAGTTCTAAAGATATAAATACAACTCTGCAGTAACCACATTTCAAATAATTCAACTCAAAAGGAAACGGAAATACATACTAAATCAATATACAAGTGCATATGCAGGCAGACTATGGTAGTCTGACACGTACGCACACACACACACACACAGATGCACACTTACACACATACTCTTTTATCAAATTGTAAATAACAGTATTTGCTAAACACTAAACTTGAAAGTTATCCATACAATTGTAAGCAGGCAAATTTCAACTCTCTGGCTGTGTGTGTGTGTGTTCGTGTGTGCGAGTATTTTTAAACACGTACAAGCAAACAAAACTAAGTGCACGGGCCTTCAAGAGAACTCTATGAAAATGTGTGGGTGTGGATGGATGTGTATGCTCTCAATGCAATAAATGTGAAAGCATGTTTAAAGTCAAGCTACTTTACAGAGCTTTAAATTAATCATTTAATTTTTAAAATTAATTAGCAAATTAGCAAATTTGGAATCAATTCTTTTTGCGATAAAAATTAGTTAAATTAAATTTGAATTGATTTAAAGGAATTAAGAAGAAATAAATTTCAATGTCTTTTTAAATTCAAACGAAATGAATCTCAATTCATTTTTAAATTCAAATGAATTAGTAAAATGAGTTACAAATGAATACGTTTCAAGTTTGGATGAAGTTGTTAAAGTCAATTACAATTCAATTTTAAACTCAAATGAATTAGTAAAATGAATGACAACTCGTTTCTTATTTAAATGAACATTTAAAGTGAATCGCGATTCATCTCGAAATTTAAATAAATTCGCAAAATGAATTATAATTCATTTCTAAATGTATTTGTTAAATTCATTTTCATATTCAAATGAATTAGTAAAATGAATATCAATTTATTTTAAAATTTAAACGAATTTGTAGAATGAACTGCAATTCATTTCATTTTAATGAAGTTGTTAAAGCCAATTACAATTCAATTTTAAACTCAAAAGAATTAGTAAAATTAATATCAATTTAATTTTAAATTTAAATGAATTTATAGAATGATTTGGAATACATTTCAAGTTTGGATGAAGTTGTTAAAGTCAATTACAATTCAATTTTAAACTCAAATGAATTAGTAAAATTAATATCAATTTATTTTTAAACTCAAATGAATTCGTAAAATGAATGACAACTCGTTTCTTATTTAAATGAACATTTAAAGTGAATAGCGATTTATTTCTAAATTTAAATAAATTCGTAATATGAATTTTTAAGTTCAAATGAATTAGTAAAATGAATATAAATTTATTTTAAAATTTAAATGAATTTGTAGAATGAACTGCAATTCATTTCTAGTTCAAATGAAATTGTAGAATGAACTGCAATTCATTTCTTTCTAATGAAGTTGTTAAAGTCAACTACAATTCGATTTTAAACTCAAATGAATTAGTAAAATGAATATCAATTTAATTTTAAATTTAAATGAGTTTATAGAATGAATTGGAATACGTTTCAAGTTTGAATGAAGTTGTTAAAGTGAATCGAAATTAATTTATGAATACAAATAAATTCGTAAATTGAATTACAATTAATTTTTAAAATCAAATGAATTAGTAAAATTAATATCAATTTATTTTTAAACTCAAATGAATTCGTAAAATGAATGACAACTCGTTTCTTATTTAAATGAATATTTAAAATGAATTACGATTCATCTCGAAATTCATATAAATTCGTAAAATGAGTTACGATTCATTTCTAAATTTAAATGAATTTGTTAAAGTTAATTGCGATTCATCTTTAAATTCAAATGAATTCGTAAAATGAATTACAATTCATTTTTAAACTCAAATGGTTTTGTAAAATGAATGGCAACTCGTTTCTTATTTAAGTGAACATTTAAAGTGAATCGCGATTTATTTCTAAATTTAAATAAATTCGTAAAATGAATTATAATTCATTTCTAAATGTATTTGTTAAATTCATTTTTAAGTTCAAATGAATTAGTAAAATGAATATCAATCTAGTTTAAAATTTAAACGAATTTGTAGAATGAACTGCAATTCATTTCTTTCTAATGAAGTTGTTAAAGTCAACTACAATTCGATTTTAAACTCAAATGAATTAGTAAAATGAATATCAATTTAATTTTAAATTTAAATGAGTTTATAGAATGAATTGGAATACGTTTCAAGTTTGAATGAAGTTGTTAACGTGAATCGAAATTCATTTATGAATTCAAATAAATTCGTAAAATAAATATCAATTTATTTTTCAACTCAAATGATTTTGTAAAATGAATGGCAACTCGTTTCTTATTTAAATGAATATTTAAAATGAATTACGATTCATCTCGAAATTCATATAAATTCGTAAAATGAGTTACGATTCATTTCTAAATTTAAATGAATTTGTTAAAGTTAATTGCGATTCATCTTTAAATTCAAATGAATTCGTAAAATGAATTACAATTCATTTTTAAACTCAAATGGTTTTGTAAAATGAATGGCAACTCGTTTCTTATTTAAATGAATATTTAAAGTGAATTTCAATTCATTTCCCATTCATTTGAACTGAATGGATTTTTAATTAACTCAAATGAATTAGAAAAAAATAATTATTGAAATTAGACAGAACGAGGCTTTTGTATTTTTGTACTGAATATTTAAATTTTGGTAGGAAAAGTTTCCATTTTTTTCTGCTCTTGAATTGCAACTCATTTTTGAGTTCATTCATTTCAATTCTGATTCATTATTCTGATCCACTTGAAATAAATCAAAATCAATTCAATTCAAATAAAATGGAAATGAATCGCAATTTACTTTAATAAATTAATTTAAATGGGAAACTATTCATATCACAGATTCATTTGAAAATGAAGCGTTACTCATTCTACACGTTCATTTGCAATGGAAACGTATTGCAATTCATTCTACAAATTCATTTGAAATTTAAAAGCAGCTTTAAATTCTTATGAATGGACTAAAATTTCATTCAATCCTTTTTGTTGTGAAAAGAATTATATCGAAATTGGGGTAAATCATAATGAATGAAAATCTAAAAAGAATGATTCATTTACAGCTCTGTGATCTACACAGACCTAAAATTTGTGGCCTTATATCCTGTATTTTTTCCAAATGTATGTGTGTGTGACTTTTAAGCTCTATTTTCATTCATAGTTTATTTTATTGTAGATTTGATAAAAGCGTCTCCACTTTCCTTAGACCGACGTGACCTGCATATTTAACGTTTATCAGTCTCTCTTGACTGCGACTGGTTGTGAATTTAAATTTTACAAAAACACACACACACATTTTTCACATACAAAATGGTACAACGAAATTGCTTGTGTGTATGTAAATGTAACATAAGAACTGAAACAAGGAAAAAAAAATCGAAATAGAAATTCATCTTAGAAAACTACAAAATTGTGAAAATAATACCAACAGACAGGACAGCATTCAAAGGCAGAGTTGAGAAAGAATAAAATGTTGAAGGAAATTTAACTTTAAAGAATGTTTAGGTGTAGGATCGGGAAAGATAACACCTTTTCTAGACAATATATAATATGATGGATATGAAATTTCATACGAGGGTAGTTTGATGGCTCCGTGAGTTTCGAGGTGTTCAAGTGTGTAGAGTTTTTTTTTTAGCCGTGGCAAATTTTTTTAAACTTTTTAATACTAAATTTTAGAGCATGACAGTTCAGTTCTTGACACTTCATTATTTGACAAATACTTTACTTTCTAACCTCAAATTTGCCCACCCTGTAGTTGACACTGACTTCGTGTTGTTCTTGTAAAATTGTTAAAACATTCCGACGGCAAGTTTTTATTCTTTCCCTTTTCTTGCGCCGTCTATTTGAAATGCAACAAAATAATACCGAATATATTATTTCATATATCGGCATTTGCAAAGACTTTCACACAACCAGGCAATAGGAAACTAAAACGTTTTTCCATCTTAAGTCAAAGCATGTCCTTAAAGGAACGAACACACGCAGGCATACAGCAAAGAAAAACACACTTCAATCAAGAAATTTTGTAAAAATAAAACTGCATGAAAACTACATTAAATAAGTTAAAGGTCACACAAATATGCCACACCCTCAACTCCAAGCTTTTCTACACTGCCAACACGCATATTCACACACACACAGACAATTGGCTGGGGAGTTGAAATGCAAAGACAGAATAGTGAAAATAAGAAAAAATAGTCAACTGATTTTTATCATTTAAAAGATGGATGGAAATAAATATTTTGTCTAACTGGTTTTCCAAAATATTTCAAGTGCAACAAAAAAAATTTTTTTTTAAATAAAAAAGGAGTATCAGAGATCACTATTAAAATCCTTGAGGCTTGAATGATAACATGCACTTTCATGTTTATAAAAAAAGATTTTAGTTTCCAAAATGCTTAAGAGTTCTGCTTCGCATGAGTGTAATAACGAAAAAGAATCTATCGCCATTTTCTTTTCTAAAAAAATTCAACATTTTTTACACTTTTTAATTGAAAAGGCAATATTATTTTATTTGAAAATATAAAATTTATTTGAAATTTATATAAATTTTTTTTTTAAAAATAGTTTCTGTTATAAAACTCCTCCAAAACTGCCACTTTTTAGAGGAAAAAAGAAAAAATGCATAATTTTTTACACTTTTTAATTAAAAAGGGCAACATTATGTATCTTGAAGATATAGAAATTGTTTGAAATTAATTTAATTTGTGAAAAATATTTTTCTTATAAAACTTCTTCAAACCGGCCATTTTTTTGAGAAACAACGAAAAAATGCAAAATTTTTTACACTTTTTAATTAAAAAGGGCAATATTATGTCATTTGAAAATATAGAATTTGTATGAAATTAATTTAACATCCCTTGTGAAAAATATTTTTCTTACAAAACTTCTCCAAACCGGCCACTTTTTAGAAAAACAACGTACAAATGCAACATTTTTTACACTTTTCAATTAAAAAGAGCAATTTAATGTGTCTTGAACATATAGAAACTATTTGAAATTAATTTAACATCTCTTATGAAAAGTTATTTCTGTCCTAAAACTCCTACAAAACTGCCACTTTTTAGAGAAAACATGAAAAAGTGTCACATTTCTTACACTTTTTAAATGAAAATTGCACTTTAAAAAATGTGAAAAAATGTTACATATTTTCCAGCAAAGAAAACTCCTTATGAAAACTAACTGCGTCATTTAATTTCTTTTATTTTCCACTCGTTATCACATTTCTTCCATGAAATATCACGTTCAACTTAAATTTTTCCTTAATATTTAAATTTAATCAAATTGTCCCTCAAAAGAACATGAAAAACCATCGGAATCGTAGTGAATTATTCCGCCATATCCTGCAGGTTATGAATTTTATAACACATTAAAGTTTCAGTTAAATATGTGTGTGATTGTCTGTCTGTTTTTGCCCCCCCTTCCCATCTTATGTCTGGTTATAGTTTTGTGTGACTTGTATTTAAGTTTGAACTGACTGTGCTTTTGCCAATACATACACAAGCATACGGATGTGTAAGTTAATGTATGTGTCTGACTCGTCAAACAGAGGACACAATAAATGACATCCAGTGTCAAAAGAAATGATGTATGAAGCACATCACGTCTCAACTTGCCAATATTTTAAATACATGTAAAAGAATGATAATGATGATCTATTCAACCACCAAACGCTACGCAAGCAGTCAGCATTTAACAGTTAACATGCTGCGGGCTGGTGGCAGAGGCGATGGTGGAAGTGGTGGTGGTGGTGTTCAGGCCTTGGGGATATATTAAAACCATAAATAATACAAGAACAGTGGCGTTCATTTGCTAAAGATTAAAGATCAAATACTGAGACAAGAATTCATGATTAAATAAATATAATTAAACAAAAAGAAAAATAAATAAATATTTTAATAAATTACTTCTGCTACAATTTTATAGCGCTTTTCACTCTACAATTAAATTTTTTAAGAACTTAATTATAATTTTGGGGCTGATTTCTTTTGGAAATTAGCTCATGCAAGTGCAACCTTTAACACTCTTGAAAATATTTTTTGAAGACTTTATTGCATAAAAATATTCCTAAATAACAAATAAATATTTTACCCATGGTAAAAAATTTAATTTGAAAATTACTAAAACGGCTACACTTATTCTCTGAATAAAAAACTAAAGTATTTTTCATAAAAGATGTTAAATTATTTTCAAATAATTTCTATATTTTCAAATGATATAATATTTCCCTTATCAATTAAAACGTGCAAGAAATGCAACATTTTTCTCTGAATAAAAAAGTTGAGTGTTAATAAATAGAATAAGTACAATGTCGAAATTGTATTTGAAAATTATCAGAGTGGAAATACTGAGTTGGTTCAAATATCATTCCGCGAAACAAAAGTTAATACGCTTAGTTTCAGTATCATTTTCTGAAAACTAAAAATAAAATGTTAAAAGAATACAAGAAGTCATTCTGAGAATAGCCAAAACGGCAACACTTGGCTAGTTTTTATATCATTCCTTGAAACAAAAAAATAATGTATATAATTAATTAAATTACCCATGGTAATGAATTCTGTATCAAAATAAAAAAAACCGCAACACTGGATTGGTTCAAATATCACTCCTTCAAACCAAAAAATTGCGTGTTAATAAATTCAATTACAATTACTAATGAATTTGTTTCAAAATAACTAAAATGGCAACACTGGTTTAGTCCAAATGTCATTACTGGAAACAAAAAATAATGAGGTAAAATATTTTTTACTCATGGTAAAGAATTTTGCTTGAAAAACCCAAAACGGCAACACTGGGTTAATTTATATATTATTTAGTAAAACAGAAAAAATAATGAGCTAATAAATTTAGTTTCTCATGGCAGTGCCTTTTGTTTAAAAATAATTAAAATGGCAACACTGGATTACATTAAGTATCATTCTCGAAAACAAACAAATTAAGTTGTATTAAATACAATATTTCATTCTATAAATTTTGTTTGAAACTAACCAAAACGGCAACACTCGGTTATTTTGAGTTTCATTTTCTGAAAGAAAAAAATTAATTATCAATAAATTCAATAAGTCATACCAAAGCATTTTGTTTCAAAATAACCAAAGCGGCAATACTGGGTTGACTTCAGTATGATTCTTTGAACCCAGAATTGCAATTCTCGTTGCTTCGAAAAATCTTTTTCTTGTAAATAAAAATCTATTTAAGACCAAAAATCCATGAATGCACGAATAGAAAACGTGTGTGTGTGTGAAATAGTGCAGTGAGTTAGAAGAGTGAAAAAGTTAAGCCATGCGCAGTGTTATTGTTCAACCAGTAGTCAGTTAAGGGCCTTTGAAAAGTTGAGAAGTGAATAGGAGGCAGCGTGACACAAGAGTGCAAAAATGCTAAGTGTTTTTGAAATGCAAATTATTTGGTGTTGGTACATCGAAAGTATGGCATGTTATATATCAATGGAAAGGTAATTTTGTGTAGTATTTGAAAAAAATATATGTTTGTTAGATAATTTTAATTAAATATAAAATAATATGTGTTTGGTGTGCATTAAGCTTATCAACAGATATTAAATGTATTTGAAATATGACTTTTAAGACATGATAAATATTTCAAAGCACAAGGGAGAGTCAGTTTCTTAGTGTTAAGGTACTTTGACGTTTGGGCAAATGTTAGTTCCGCTTTATAGTTCTCATTTAACTTCTTTTTGTTTAGTTTGCTTTGAAATTTCATAATGAATCCACTTACACCAGAGCAACGCATGTAAATTGTTGGAATTTTTAACAAAATAATTATTTTATTCGTTAAATTCATTTATTAAAAATTTTATTTTCCAATGAAGCCCATTTCTGGTGAAATAGTTACGTGTATAAGCAGAATTGTCGCATTTGGAGCGAGGAGAATCCACAAGCTTTTGCCGAGGCGCCACAGAAAACTACTGTTCGGTTCACTTTGTGGACTGGCAGAGTCAGTAGCGCACTGACTGAACATTCTGATGGTCAGAATGTTACTGCTAATGGTGAAGGGAATAGGAACATGATTCGAAAATTTGTCGTACCTCAACTACGTGGCTTTGATGTCGTCAACAGCATGGCAGAAATCATATTTAAATATTAATTTCATAAAATTTTCTTTTCTTTAATATTTTGATATTAAAAATATATTTCCTTGTTTTATTATGATTTCAACTCATGCCAATGTACTAGATTTTTTTTCAATCCCTTAAAATCTCTCTGTCTAGCCCACTGTGCATTATTGCTGGTCTCATAACAATCGGCGTCATCATCATAATCATCATCATTGTTGTTGTAAACATCTACTTAAATTTTGTGGCTGCTGCTGCTGTCACTACCACCACTGGCAATCGTTATTAATGTTCCGCATACAAGATGTTTGAACGTTATAAGTGTGCATGTGCATGTGTGTGTGTGTGTGTGCATGTGTGTGTGTGTCATGTGTGCTCATCAAATATCAACATTTACCTTTAGTGTACATTTAATGCATAATGGGGGTTTTAATGTTTCCGGTTTTTTATTTCCTTCGTTCCTTTTTCTTTCTTTCTTTCTTTCTTGGGTAACGAATAACGAAATATTTCTGGTTTTCATAACCAGATGCCTTCAACTGTACGGCAAGAAAATCTGTGTATGAAACAATGACAATACATTTTGGTAGACTGCTTAAGGAGCAGGGGCGGGGGCGGTCTCTGTTAAGCCAGTATAAGTGTGACAAAAAACAACAACATCTTAAAGACCCTTAAACTTTTGTAACGGCCTTAATACGAGTGAGCATTTTTAACAGGATGTGAAGTTGTTGTTTATTATGGTCGTATGTGTTTGAAGATGGACACTAAAAGTCCTGGGAAGGCTGGCTGTTTGCTTTTGCATATGAGGGTTCAATGTTTTTTTGATTTAATATTTCAGAATATTTAGCGAACTCTTGTTATTCTGCTACGATTTATTGTCGTTTTTATTTGATATGAAATTGTGACACGTCCTGGCTAAAATTGTTGAAAATTGTGTGTTAATGTTGTGTGCGATTTTATTTTTAATTTGCATTTATAAAAATTGTGAACGTGTTCTACTGGAAAATAGTTAATTGTTTTATTTTCCTTGAGTGCTAAATTAAATAGGCTGCCTTTTTCTTTAATAATTTATGTGACTAAAGACTACTTTTCTGATTGAGAATTTATCATGTGTATTGCAGCGTCAAACGCACTATTTCTCTCTTCTAGCTTTTATATTATTTAGAATGAATTATGCCCATTCTGAGCCATTCATTCGTAGTTGTAGAGTTTTTAATAAATTCTGTTTCTACGTTGAGTTTTCTTTGAATCAAAATCTTGTGAAACCTAAAATTTTAATATCGCGTGTTTTTTTATAGAGTGATACAAGTTTAAATCATAATAAAACATAATAATATATTTTTGCTATCAATGAAACGGTCTTTATTGGATAGAATATTTTATGACATTAATTTTTAAATATGACTTCGGCCATAGAACACCAATTTTTACAAACAGAAACACTCTGACCATAATCGTTTGACTCCGCCAGCCCATAAAACGCACCAAACAGTAATTTTCTGTGGATGTGATGGTGTTTCGACAAAAGCTTGTGGATTCTCCCTGCGCCAAATGCGACAATTCTGTTTATTTACGTACCCATTCAACCAAAATTGAGCTGCATCGGAAAATAAAATTTTGAATGGACGAAGTGCACGATAAGTTTGACGAACAGAACCATTATTTTGATTAAAAATTTCCACAATTAGCACGCATTGCCCTGGTGTAAGTCCATAATGAAATGTCAAGGCAAACTAAACAAAAAGCAACTATCAGCTGTTAAATGGGTCGCCAAATAAAGCAGTGATGCCAATTTAAAGTTGTATCACTGTATAAAAAACACCCGATATTTAAGAAAATATATATTTTCAAGTCATAATTGTTGTAACTCGTTTTTTAATTTAAAAATCAAATTTCAATTAATATTTTCTGCCTATTCCTTATTCCTCTGAAAACAAAAGTTTGGTCCTGATACTTAAATATTTCTTTGGAAATAAAATTTAATTCTTAACTTTTATTTATTCCTGCGAAAATAAGAATTTTATTTATCCTTGAGCTTCATGTTTTTGCTTGTTAAATAACAATTACTTCTTGCTTTTAATTTGGTTGCTTGGAGAAAACTAATTTTCAAAACGAATTTACTGCTTTCGAATATCCTTTCAATTATAAAAAGTATTCCACCTAAAAACTTTACTTGATCCCTTTAAATGGTTTTTGTAAAGTATCTTTTAACTTTTCGCAGGGCAAAAAAAAAACCGTTTCCAAAATCTATTGCCAATATAAAACACATTCACAATTATAAAAGAAAAGAGTAGAAAAAAAGTTATCACTTATAAATTGCACGTAGCAGTTATCGTTATCATGACTTTATTTTCAAATCGCTTCACTTAAATTCTGCAGGGTCATTTGGATGGAGTTTGTTAGTAGCCGAAAACAGGACTTTAATAGCTTTTAAGCATTCACACTAACACTTGCATACACAGACAAGGAGCTTCTTCAAGCGCACACCTACTTGCAGATGGAAGAGAAAAACCTGCTTAAAATTTGCCAACATCAATGGAGTTCAAGTAATTTGTGGGCATTTTAAGAAACCTTTGTTTTTCTCTTTCTCTGCAATTTAATGCTGGCATGCAACTGCATGCACCTACTCCTACACTATTTTTCCGTTAAAAATGTTGGAAAGTTGTGTGGAAAATTGGCTTGAGTTTTCTCTACCCGCTATTGTTTGAGTAAGAAATTTTGCAGATTTAAAAGAAAAAGGTTTTGATTTCTCAAAGACTTCCAAATGATAAAGCGGAAAAATGTTTCGTTTTCTAAACGAATTTTAATTGAATTGGATATTGCGAAAGCTTGACGAAGCGCTGGTCTGAGTGGAGTCTTAAAAAATAGCAAACAGCGGCTTTAGTTTCAGAAATAAATACTTCAGTGAGAGGTAGCAAACATATGAAACAGATTTTTTTATAACACTGTAGTGTTTCATATATTTCCAAGCCCGGGAATTTTTTAAAATTATAAAAAAATTTATCATCTTTAAGTGGAAACCGAACCCTGTCGGTTTCCAAATAATAAATTCGGGCCTTAACGTTAAAAGCAACCGTTTTACCATACAAAATGACTTTGTTAAAACCAACTTAAATGCATTTTTAAATTGATTTTAAGCAGGTTTCATGATATGAAGCCTTGTTTTTTGCCTGCTGTAGTCAGTGTTAAGTAGAGTGCTGCCAAGTTGTATATGGAAATACAGCTGATATTTTAAAGCAAAATGCACAGAAACATCCCACCACATCTTCTTTCAGAATTTACATAATTTTTATATGAAAAAGTGTGATATTCAATCGTTTATTTACTTTTAAAAAATTTTTTATCATAATTTAAAATTAATCATCTGGGACATACAACAGAATTTCTGTTTCGGAGTGCCGTGAAAAGTAAATTATTTTTGCAGACAATAAAAAAAACAGCTGCAGTACAGTTTGTGAATTAAGTGTTTAAAAAAGAGAGGAAAAGAACACTTTTAAATGCCTCCATTTCTTTGAGAAATTTCATTTATTGTGATTAAATTTATTGGACATTCTGCTTGTTAAAACCTGAATTTATTAAATCCCCAGTGTGAACTCAAAATCACATGTTTATGGTTTTAATGCGAAAACCAGGTTTTAACTTTCAGTGTGAAAACTCTATTAATTGCAGTTCTGACAATCGTGCGGTTTTGGTGTACGTTTCTCCAGCACCTTCAGTTGCTTCTTTGATTGCTGCAAAGTTTTCCATTTATTTTCTGCATAGTCCTCCTCATCGCCTACTGCATATGGATTGCTTTCTATCGTGTTGCTGCTGATATATTTGCTTTAACTAAATAAAGTAAAATAAATAGTTGAAAAGAATTGAGTTTTTGCTAAGAAGAAGTAAAAGGCGTTTTTGCGCTTGTAGTTTTTATTTTTCCACTTTAGCCAACCGAGCGAGTATTTTTCTATCATTTACAACTTTTTGCTTATATAAACATACGAGGAGCACTAGTTATTGTGAATGAAATTTTGTATAAATAATAATAATTTATTGGTGTGAATATTTTTTCCAAATCTAATTCCTTTTTTTATAGCGATTTGTGTTGCTCCAATTTCTTTTCTAGAAAAGAGGGCAACATTTTTTGCACCCATTAATACAAAATGGCAACAGTCTGTTATTTGAAAATAAAAAATTTATTACAAATTATTCCAAAATCCCTCAGAAAAATAATTTTTGTTTTAAAACTTTTCCCAACTGACAGTCTTTAGAAAAGAAGCGCAAAAATGTTGCATATTTTTTAGAAAAGAAAACGCCATAAATGTAGAATGAACAAGTCCGTAAGCAAAATGCTTCGATATCCAGCGAAGTTTCCATTTAAATTATATTGAAATTTCAATTGATATCGTGCAACGTCCTTCAGGGAAAAAAATTTTTGGTTAAAGACTCTTCCAAACTGCCTGTTATTAGAAAAAAAGTACAAAAATTTTGCATCTTTTTTAGAAAAGAGAACGCACAAGTCTCAAGTGAACAGGTCCTTACGCAGCTTGATTCCATATCCATCGAAATTTTCCTTTAAATTGTATTGAAATTTCAATTGATATCGTGCAACGTCCTTCAGGGAAAACAATTTTTGGTTAAAGACTCCTCCAAACTGACTATTTTTAGAAAAAAAGTGCAAAAATGTTGCATCTTTCTTAGAAAAGAGAACGCCAAAGGTCTTGAGTGAACAAGTCCTTAAGCAGAGAGAATTGTATTGAAATGTCAATTGATATCGTTTGGCTGCTGCTTTAAATTTGCAAATACCCTCGTATCCGATCTGGTAAAATATGTAGATTTATTTGTTGTTGTTTTAGTATAAATTTACTTTATTTTGTATCAGTTGAGTTCTTTTGCTTTTTTTTATATACATTTTTGCTAAGCAAATACTCGTGTGCCATCAAAGGCAAGGAAGGACTAGTTTACACTTGCGGAGTACATGAATCTATACGGATATTTCAGGAATTGTTCGTTATTTAGTTTGCCTGTGAACGTGTGTGTGTGTGTGTGTGTATGTGTGCCTTATTTTAAATGTATGTTTTATGTTGATTTAATTTTTTTTCTTAGCTCTCTTCATATATTTTATATCGGTTTCATTTTTCTTTCGAACATCGAATAAAAA
Source organism: Linnaemya vulpina (assembly GCA_963675445.1). NCBI lineage: Eukaryota > Metazoa > Arthropoda > Insecta > Diptera > Tachinidae > Linnaemya > Linnaemya vulpina. The sequence continues at coordinate 81,167,980 of OY776278.1, read as the reverse complement.
TTTACTGACTACTTTGAATTTTACTACAGAAAGAATATTCTTTAATAAAAGAGTTATGGGCTGTGTTTTTTCTCTAGCATTTGGAGAGTGTAAAATGATAACAGACAGAAGGTTTGAGGGCCTTATCAAGCGATAGATATATACCCGGGAAACTTTAATTAATTTAATTAAGGATTTATTTAATCATTTCATTTGCAAGACAGTCGTAATAACAAAAATTATCTGGGGTCAAATTACAGCGCTCGTTATCGAACGAAATTACGAAATATTTCAATAGAGTTTGGAATGGAAATATTTTAAAATTTCGAATCGTATCGAATGCTGTAATTTGGCCCCTGGTATGAAATTATTTATATCTCAAGACGTGCATCATATTTAGTGGCATTTACTTGGCCATTATAAATCTCATACTAAAAAAATTTTAATTAAATATCGTTAACGTTTTAATTGCAAAATTCAGATGTAAAACTTAATGCACAATTTGAAAACGAAACTGATGTAATATAATATCAACCGCCTTGAATCGTGTTCATCTACGAACAACAGCAGCATTTTCGATGATTCTGAGAAAAAACGACCGCAAGAATATAAATAACACAGCTTTTTGTACAGGGTGGCGCAAAACTATTCGTACCATTGATTTTTGAGTATTTAATAACAATTTTATTTAACGAATAATTATTATAATTCTTTTTTGTTCTAAATTGAGGAATATTTTTGGCTTCAGTATAAAAAAATTATATCCCTCTAGTGGTGGCCATTATCGGCTTCTTAAATTCCTGCTCTTTCCAATACATTTTCCACAACTTTTCCTAAAATCTCTGCTTGAATTTCATTCTCAGATTTTTGTTTGTATGAAGCGGCGTAGTCAAGCTGGTCGTTCTGGCACAAGCTGAAGCTCATATGGGAACAGACTGTCCTCCACACTATTCAAAACACTTTGGATATTTTCTTCCGGGCATACCGAATGTTTTTTCTTAGTTGTGGCATTGTCGCTGGCTTATTTACGTCTACCTTTTCTTTAAAATAATTTCAAACAAATTAGTCTTCCGCTGTTAAAACCGCTGAACGGTGGGGCCAATTACAATCGCTGCTGCGTGAAATAATGCGTTTGCCAAAGAGGTCCTGTAACAGAGCCATTGTGTCCTTTGCAGTTGAGGGCTGTGGCTTCATATCGTCGGAACCACAACTGTCGATGGTTTTCTACAGTCAGCCTCAAAAAATTATCCAACATCATTCGATATCCAGCACCATCAATTGTAACTGAGGCGGCATGAACATTTTCAACGACTGATCTTTTTAGGCGCTCCTTTCAGGCGATATTCCTCAGCAAACAATACACTTCAGTGGGTGTGATTGTTTCTGATGAACTGTTTTTGGATTCTTTGTAGCCCATATTTTGGAATTTCGCTTGTTTACAAAACCATTGAAAAAGGAATGGGCTCATCACTCCTTTTCAAATTATTATTAAAATTGCGTTTTTTCTCAGATTTTTGTTTGTATGAGGCGGCGTAATCAAGCCGGTTGTTCTTGCACAAGCTGAAGCTCATATGGGAACATGTGGAACGTGGTCGAAATCCCCCGAACTAACCCCCGTGACCACACCAGTTGTGCCGAACATCTTGTTGATGTTTCTCAGACTGTCCTGCACACTATTCAAAACACTTTGGATATTTTCTTCCGGGCGGACCGAACGTGGTCTTCCGGTACTTGGAAGGTGTCCTATTGTTCCATGTTGTTGAAAATTTTCCACCAGGCGATTTGCTGTTTTTGGTGCTGAAGATACAGTAGGCACATAAAAAAATAACGACGATAAGAACGCTGTGTGAGAACGATTGACTGTTGATTTTTGAAAATAAAATCGAACAAGTTTTGATCGTTGTTCATATTCCCCGAATTCCCTACACAAATTTCTGAAATAAAAAAAAAAAAATTAAATTATTAAACATTCAAACCTCAACTTTAGTTTTGAGCCACCCTGTATTTAAATATTTACTTCTATAGGAAAAACTAAAATTCTTATAAAAGAAATTTTTGGTTGCATGTATTTCGTCAAATATTTTTAATTCAGAAAGACATGATAAATATCTGAAAGAACACATCAGTTTTTATATATTCAATTTACCATGCGGAGCAGAACAGCTGTTTCCGAAAGCCGCTACACTGTCATTATCAGCACTCACGAGTATTATGAAACTTTATTGAAACGATTATAAAACCGGAATAATTGACAATTCTTCAGCGAAGTAAAAACAACTACGAAAATATTCTCAGTCTTCCAATCGTTTGATTTATTGTGTTGTTGAGTTCTTCAAGCTAAAACACAATTTTTGAATTTGAAATTGAATGAAAATCAGCTGTTAATATTTTGAATCACTTTTTATCGATCACTTTTAATCGATTACTTTTAATCGATTACTTTTTTCGTTCACGATATCTAACGAACTAATTAACCGATTGCGACCCGGTTCACAATAATTCACGTGGTTTTTTCAATATCAACTGCTGATTGGCACAAAACCAAAATACTCATGAGTAAAATGAAATAAATTATTAATCGCCCGTATTATGAATGACGACGTCGACGTCACATCGACAGGACATCATCAAATTTTCACTTGTAAAAAGAAATTATCTTCTGGTAACATGTTCTATAATTATTATACGCCTTAAAGAATACCAAAAGGCTGTTAACTATTATTAATTACTATCGACAACTAATTTGACAAGTGTCAATTTCTTGCTCTAGTATTGATGTGATGTCGACGTCGTCATTCATAATATGGGTAAATATAATATTTTCTGAAATCAATTGCTTGCAGGCCTTTCCTAAATTTAAGCCCTCTTCTTATTTTCCATATACTTTTCCAGCAGTAAATTTTTTTTTATTAATGTTTATATATTTAACTCTTGTATTGGATATATAAACTTTTATTTCTATTTGATATATTTTTCTATGTCAAATATTTTTAAAATTGAGTTCAGTAGTGCTACACTGAACACACACATCGTTACACGTAACGCAAATATACACAAAAGTAATGACTCCTTATAAAATGCTTCTTTTACGATTTATTGAGTTCTTTTTTAAAAGCCATAAATATTGTTGTAGCAATTTTGCTTGCATGTGAATATTTGGAATATTATTTTAAAATAAACTTTTTTTAAGGACTTGATGTTTTGTTACTTTTTATTTCTTAAATATGTAAAATCGCTTCGAATTCCTGTTTTTTATTAAAATTTTCTGAAGAAATTCATAAAACGGCAATTGAATTAGGACTTTAGAGAAGACAAAAATCTTAAGGTTTAAATATCAAAAAGAAAAAAAGTTAGTAAATTAAGAAAATAATAAATTAAATGCAACAATAAAATTATTTATTGAATATTTAGAAGCTGGGGATGTTGCAAAAATAAATGGAGTCTTACAAAATAGCAAATAGCGGCTGTAGTTTCAGAAATATATATTTTCGGGAGAGGTAGCCAACGTAAGAAATAGATTTTTTGATAAAACTGTAGTCTCTCATATATTTCCAAGCCCGGGAATTTTCTAAAATTATAGAAAAAATTTAGCATCTTTAACTACGAACTGACAGGGTTTTAATAAATTCTGGTTTTTACCGCTAAAACCAACCGTTTTACCATACAAAATAACCATTTTAAATTCGTTTCAAGTAGGTTTCATGAAATGCAGCCTTGTTTTTGCCTGCTTTAGTCAGTGCTAAATTGAGTGCTGCCAAGTTGTATATGAAAAACATCTGATATTTAAAAAAAAATCCCACCACACCTTCCTTCAGAATTTACATAATTTTTATACGAAAAAGTGTGATTTTCAATCGTTTATTTACTTTTTAAAAGTTTTTATCATAATTTAAAATTAATCATCTGGGACATACAACAGAATTTCGGTTTCGGAGTTCCGTGAAAAGTAACTTATTTTTGGAGACAATAAAAAAAAACAGCTGCAGCTACAGTTTGTGAATTAAGTGTTTAAAAAAGGAAGGAACAGAACACTTTTAAATGTCTCTATTTGTTTGAGAAATTTCATTTATTGTGATTAAATTTATTGGACATTCTGACTGTTAAAACCTGAATTTATTAAATCCGCAGTGTGAACTCAAAATCACATGTTTATGGTTTTAATGCGAAAACCAGGTTTTAACTTTCAGTGTGAAAATACTATTATTATTATTAATATTATTATTATTATTATTATTATTATTATTATTATTATTAATATTATTATTATTATTATTATTATTATTATTATTATTATTATTATTGTTATTATAAACACTTTATTATTAGATATATCACTTGGCAGCACTCAACTTAGCACAGGCAAAAACTGACTAAATTAGTTTCCCATGTCATAAAACCTTTTGAAAATCAATTCAAAAATGGTTTTAAGTTGTTTCCAACAAAATCATTTTGCATATTAAAAATCAGGTGTTAACAGTTGGTTTTAACGTTAAACCCAGAATTTATTGAAACCATGTCAGTGTGAAAAAACTGCAACACATTTATCATCTGTACTACTCGGCATATGTATATTGAATTATGATTTACTATATTTTTCCATTTCTTGTGCGGCAGTTATCTATCTGTCTTCTTTGCTTGCAACCACAAATAAATATTTTAGAAAACTATTCTTTAAAGCAAACAATCAATTTTCAATTGTGTAAATTCGTACAAGAACGTATATTTTGCAGCAAAAAAAAAAAAAAGAAAATAAAATACACATCAACACACGGAAAATTATTTAGGAAAAAAAAATCCATATGTAATAAAGTAAATAACAGCTGTATTGTGGAAATAGAAGAACAAGTTTTGTTAGTTGTTGTAGTTTCAGTTTTGCCAGCAGTGGATGCGTTTAATGTTCGGAACCAAAATGTTAAGGAAACGGGGGGGAAAAAACATGTTGCAGCAAGTGTTTGTAATGGCATCAATGATTATAGTGATGATGAGTTTTTGATTGTATATTTATTATGTTCTGTGTGTGTGTGTTATTTACTTGAACTCCTTGAAAGAAAAGCACTAATTTATTTAAAAAAAAAGTATAATAAAATTGTAGTTTTGCTGTTAGTATCAGCGGAAAATTGCATAGTTCTTAAAACTGATTTGAAAGTTTGAAGCAGATATTATTTTTGATAATAATAATAGCGTTTTCATACTGAAAGACAAACCCCGATTTTAGCATTAACCATAAGATTTTGCATTCACCCTGCAGATTTAATAGATTCATGTTTTAATAACCAGAATGTCCAATAAATTTAATCTCAATAAATTAAATTTCCTAAAGAAATTAAGGTATTTAAAAGTGTTCTTTTCTTTTCTTTTTATAACACTTAATTCACAAACTGTACTGCAGCTGTTTCTGGGCATCCTTCACATGTCTCCAACATGCAACTTGGCAGCACTCAAATTAGCATTGACTAAAGCAAAAAAAATCAAGATTGAATTACATGAAACCTACTTAAAACCAATTTAAAATAATCATTTTGTATAGTAAAAGGTTAAAACCAGAACTTATTAAAACCCTGTCCATTCGTACTTAAAGATGCTCAATTTTTTTATAATTTTAAAAAATTCCCGGGCTTGGAAATATATGAGAGACTACAGTCTTTTAAAAAAATCTGTTTCATAAGTATTAATTTCTGAAACTAAAGCCGTTGGTTGCTATTTTGTAAGACCCCATAGATAGAGATTTTGTTTTTCAAATGCAGTTGATTTTGTGGCCAAACAGGTTATCTTTAGATATATAAATATCGGCAGATTGTGTACTAAGAAGTTGACATTGTGCTGAGTGGTTTAAACATAATGGACATCTCTGTCAGTACCTGCCTATTCGGCCTTACCTGACGGTGCTCTCAAACACTCGAGTAAAATTAGGTGTCCACCACCAACACTGTCACCCTCAGAGCCACATCAGTGCAGCCCCTTAGAGCTTACACAGGTTGCAACTTCACTCCTAGCTTTTCTCCTTAAAACCATATTCATACACCCTGCTAAGGTGTTCGGGCCTATCTTAAAACCTTGTTACTTCCGAGGGAAGCATATCGTTAGCACCAAGAGGAACCAAAGATCAAATTCATAAGACTTATCTCTCCTGACACTTCCAGCACCAACAACACACGACCCCTTCCGTAACGTCTGCTGATTCACAGCAGCCCATAGAGACTACCATCAGGCGGGCTGAAGACCCAGCACAGTATAAATATGCCAGAACATCAAGCCTATTCTGAAATCTTTCCCAGCAACAATTGGTATCAAACCACTACCACCACGTGGACTCATGAAGAGACAGACCTCAACCAACATCTGGACAGTTTTAATTGTAAATAAAACAATAAGTTTTTCAAACTTATTAACTCTTAAGCATTAAACGCAATAACGACAGCAGGCTACACCAACACCGACTACAAAAGCCGTTGGCTACAATCGTCGCCTCGTAGTCAGCTACTTAATTATTTTTAAAACAACACCACCAAATCAATAGCAATGAGTTGTTGTTTGTAGTAGAACTCTCTACAAACGCCAGTGTAGCCGCTTTTATATATTTAATACTCTTAAATAGTGTTATTCCAATAAAATATATTGAAAGTTCACAATATATGACAAGATATGATTTCATTAGATTGGAAATATAGTTTGTTGTTTCTTCTTGTATAATAAAACGATATATTTTCAAGTTTACTATAATTGAATTTATTTATATTATGCTGGCACATTGCATCTACTCATTGTCGCTCACCAAAATAGAAATCAGTTTAATTTGACTACAACTACAAAAACAGCATGAACAACAACCAGTAGCCGTGTTGCCTGTAGTAGTAAAAATAATCATTCTCATATACGCACATGTATTCTATTTTTGACAAGTTGTAGTCTGTAGCCTGCTGTCGTTATTGTGTTTAATGCCTTAAACAATCGCCATGGTTAATTATTATTATTTTTTTTGTTATGAAGACTATTAATTTAGAATAAATTTTAACAAATTTTGATCGCTGTTCTGTTGTCTGTTGTTACATTTCAAACTTTCTAAGTTTTTCTGCACAAAACTCTAAAATAAAAATAAAAAATTCAAATTAACTTTGAAAGTTATTAAACAGTCAAACCCTAGCGGCTGCTTTGCGCCACCCTGTCTGTATATTTTTAAAGGTATTTAAAGATAAAAATAAATGTTTCCTTAAATTAGACTCTTCTGTGCTTCAATTAGATAAAACCACACAACAAGTGTTCTTTTATATAAAAATTTTTGAATCGAAATATATGAAGTCTTGCACATAAATGGGCAAATAACTTCCTTGAACATTTTATAAATTAGAAAGTGAAAAATTATAAACTAATTCAGATATTTATTTTTTACAAATAAGTAAAACTATTTTGAATTTGGTTGTCAATATATTTCATCCATTTGGTTGCACTATTATTTTGATGTTGGCAGCACTGATTGATACAACTTTACAACACTTTTACAACACTGTAGTTCATTTGATATATAATTTGCAAGAATATATATTATTTTTTGTGAATAAAATATGTTACGAAACTATTTTATTTACTGCGACACACACACATTTGCCCAATTGAAATACTCTACCAGGACAACTCATTCACTATCGCCTGAAATGTAACAAAATGGAACAAATAATTGCAGCAGCAGTGAGTCACAAAGTACTAAATAATACCAGTAGTTGCTAACAATTCCCATTCTAGCACTGACAATTTTCGTAGGTTTGCACTAACAAACATTTGCAAGGAAAGAAAGAAAAGGACACTGACAATGAGAATGGAATTGTGTGCAAGGAAAAGCCACAATCTAATAATTCAATTATATATTTTTTCAAAGACGATTTGTGTAAGTTAAAATATACCAGAGTGTTTTCAGTATGTTGCCATTATTATTACTATTCGCATTATTATCAAGGATTGCAGCAGGAGTGTAAACTGTTACATTTCTTTTATGCAACATGAGTTGTTGGCTGTAGTATTTGTATGTGTGTGTGTATGTGTGTGGGTATCTTCTGTAGTATTTATTTCGGATGATGCAGCTTTAAATAGCATCAGTTTTACAAGCCAATAAAGTGTGTAGTGTAGCAGGTATTTTCTTTGTTGGATTTATTCCTCTGAAGATTTTATCTGTATAAAATATTTAGTCGATACCAGAGAAGTTGCAACGACATGTTACGTGTCAGTTAAGAACAATTTTTTTTTTTTGGAATTTCATATTATTTATTGGAAAAGCAGAGATATATTTTTGCTTTGTGGCTGATATATACTTTTGCTTAATTTAATTATATTAAAGGATTTAATATATGACAAAGTGAAATATCCATATCGAGTTTCATGTCAATTAAAAATAATTTATAAATTCACGGATTTGAACTTCAAACTGAATAATAATTCTTGTCACTAGAGTTGTCAATTATTTAGGTTTTATATTTAAAATATAAATAAATCAAATAAAATTTTATATATTTATCCTTTTCGATCAGCCGAATAATATTAAGTTTTTAAACGAACATTCGACTGGCTTTATAAATTATTAGAACTATAAAAAGTTAAATAAGAAATTATAAATAATTAAATATTTTATATTTTTAAATAGGATAATAAATTCATTTCAAAAGAAAAACTAATAATTTTGATATAAAATAATTAAGCAAAATAATTTTGATAATAAAAGTCACTTTCATAACATATTTGCTTAAAAAAGCGTAACCACTATATTCTAATAAAAACACTTTTGATTTAAGACCAGAGCAAAGACTCTATAATATAATATATTATATTATATTATAAATATATCACAAAGCCTTTGTCCAGAGTTTATGGAACTAAAATTTCTCTATTTATATTAGACAAACACGTCTCTCAATCAAAATACTTTTAACTAGGTTTTAGTGGTTACGTCTTTTCCGACAAATATTTGAAAAGTGCTTATGTATCTGAAAGAAAGTTATTGAAAAAATTCTAAAATTATTTAAAAAATTAAAAGGATTATGATGACAACAAACAAAAAGATTCTCACTATTCGAATAGCTGCTCCCGACGTCACGAAATATTTTATTATTTAATATTATTTTAAATCAACTCCCTTTTGTTTTGACTTCGAAGAAAGATTTTGTGAAATAAAGTTGGAAAAGTATGAAAAAAAAAAATTCAAAAGAAAATTTGGAATAATTGAAAATTATAAAATTTTATTCACACTCCGAATATTCGTATAAAATTATATTCGCTGTATTGTGGCATCGTTAAGGCATTAAACACAATAACGACTGCAGACTACAATTTGTCAAATATCGAATGCATGAGCGTATATGAGAATGATTATTTTTACAACGACAGGCTACACGTCTACTGGTTGTTGTCCATGCTGTTTTTGTGGTTGTAGCCAAATTGAACTAAAGCATTAAACACAATAACGGCAGCAGGCTACAGACTATTACAACTTGTCAAAAATAGAATCCATGTGCGTATAAGAGAATGATTATTTTTACTACTACAGCCAACACGGCTACTTGTTGTTGTCCCTGCTGTTTTTGTAGTTGTAGTCAAATTAAACTAATTTTTATTTTGGTGGGCGACAATGAGTAGATGCGGTGTTGCCAGTATAATATAAATAAATTCAATTATTTTAGGCTGGAAAATATATTGTTTTATTATACAAAAAGAAACAAAAAACTATATTTCCAAGCTAATGAATTGATTTCTTGTCATATACTGTGAACTTTAAATATATTTTTGTTGGAATAACACTATTGAAGAGTATCAAATATATGAAAGCGGCTACACTGGCGTTTAAAGAGAATTCTACTACAAACAACAACACACGGTTATTGATTTGGTGGTGTCGTCGTTAATGTTTAAATCATTAAACACAATAACGACAGCAGGCTACACTAGCACCGACTACAAAAGTTGTTGGCTACAATCGTCGCCTCGTAGTCAGCTACTTAATTATTTTTAATACGATACCACCAAATCAATAACCATGAGTTCTTGTTTGTAGTAGAATTCTCTGAATTCTTACAATTGAGAAAGAGTGTTGCGAACTTTTCGCTAAATAAATGACACCGAATGACAGTCAAACTCTGGATATTTCATAAATGGATGGTCACCTTACCTTTTATATACAAATTAGTCCATCATTTATTAACTGGAAATAGCTTTTAAGACAAACAACAGTTTGATTTAAATGCCTTTAAATTGAAAACTCAAACGTGAGTGTTGAGAAAAGCATGCAGCAGCATGTAGCAGCATGTAGCAGCATGTAGCAGCGTGTAGCAGCATGTAGCAGCATGTAGTAAGTCATGCCTTTCCGTCTTAGTGTTGTTGCCTTTAATTAACTCTTTGCCAATTCGTTTTAAGTAAAAATTCCTTTGCATTAATAATTTAAAACAGAAAGCATGGCGCCACCCGGTTTAATAGCTTCTTTAATTAAAGAGAACTTTTTGGTATTTAAAGAAAATCGTTGCTGCCTTTATTGCCTTGAGTCAATTAGATTTCCACGCAACCCTTGTCTTGACATTTTCCTTTAATTACAAACGTTTTTCTTTAAACTTTAAACTCAAATTTACAAATATAAACCAACTATTTTGATTGTTAAAATTCTCAGAAACTTATCATGTCTTTAATGTTTAATTTGAAAAGTTTTATTCGTGTTTGAGATTATTTTGGCTTCGCTTGTTGTTGAAGTGTTTCAATACGATTTCCAAGAAATTTTCTTCCACTTTAATGTGGGTGTTTATGGCCTCTCTCTCTGCTGGTGTCGTTGGGGTCAATCGATAATGCGTTGTTTTACTTAAACCATGACTGTTTTCTTTTATTTATTTATTTATTTTATTTATATATATATTTTTTTTGTTTTGCTGTTGTAAAAGCAAAGAAACCAGTAAAATTTATGAAGACAGTCAAGTGTTTTGAACAAAAGTTTTTGCAAAAACTCTAAAACACTTTATTGCACGCAAGCAAAAAACCATTCACACAATTTAAGGACAACAAATTTTAGCAGGAAACTATTAACAGACATCAGACTTACACTCATACATGAGTGTACATGAGCTGGCAGCGTCTAAGTATTTGTGGCGGGGTTTCCTTTAAAATACTTTTGCAAGATATAAATAATAAACGAGTTTTCTTATAAATATTTGACACAATGATTGATAATTTGAACTGCCAAATCGTTTGAGCAGAAACACATTTATAAAATAAAATACGAAAAATGCCAGAGCAAAAAAAAAGAAGAAGTGCCCAACAAGAGATACTTAAAATTGAACAGTTCATTTGGCATGATTAACTGTTGCGAACCGTTATTATTTGGAAATAATACAGTGAAATACAAATTAAATTATATTAAATTAAAGGGAATCCGGGGAACAATTATGGCAAGTAGAGATATTTTTAAGTAAAAAAGATTGAAAGTCTGCCACCTGGAATTTTGGCACACTTTTGCAGAGGACATTTTCTGTTTAACTTAAAAATATTTGGAACAATTTTTATAGAATTTTTGAGCGCTATCGAATGTCGTAGTTTTGTGCCTGAATGTAGAACAAGAGTTTTTTTTAAATGTATTTTGTTAAGCATTAAACACAACAACGACAGCGGGCTACACGAACACCGACTACAAAAGTCGTTGGCTACACTTGTCGCCTCGTAGCCAGCTACATAATTATTTTTAAAGCGACACCACCAAATCAATAACCATGAGTTGTTGTTTGTAGTAGAATTCTCTGCATACGGCAGTGTAGCCGCTTTCATATAGAGTATTAACTCTTAAATAGTGTTATTCCAATAAAATATATTTAAAGTTCACAGTATATGACAAGAAATCAATTCATTAGCTTGAAAATATATTTTGTTGCTTCTTTTTGTATAATAAAACAATATAATTTCAAGTCTAAAATAATTGAATTTATTTATATTATGCTGGCAACATTGCATCTACTCATTGTCGCTCACCAAAATAGAAATCAGTTTAATAAAACGACAATCATGCAGCCGTGTTGCCTGTCGTAGTAAAAAAAAATCATTCTTATAAACCCACATGTATTCTATTTTTGACAAGTTGTAATAGTCTGTAGCCTGCTGCCGTTATTGTGTTTAATTCTTTAGTTCAATTTGGCTACAACCACAAAAACTGCATTGACAACAACCAGTAGCCGTGTTGCCTATCGTAGTAAAAATAATCATTCTCTTATACGCACATGGATTCTATTTTTGACAAGTTGTAGTCTGTAGTCTGCTGTCGTTATTGTGTTTAATGCTTTAGTTGAGCTTTTTTGTAGATACAAAAAAGCAAATTATTTAACAGGTTCTAAGATCGGCAAAATATATTTTTAATGTTTGAATTTTTCTAATTATTCGGACATTTGGATAACCGCAGCGAATGGCTACGGAAAAAGTCAAGAGAAAAATATAACACTTGAATCGAAAAAAAATTTCAAAAAGTTAAAGTATTTTATTTTAATATAAAATAAAGCGGATTAAAAAGGAAATTATCAAGGATTTTTTTTTCTATTATTAAATATTTCTATTATTTTTTTCATTATTATTTTCTATTATTGAATATTTTATTTAGAAAGTTTTTATTCACAAATTTCATTATTTGTAACCATTTTGACCCTGTTTTTATGTGGTCATAGTGATTTTGATGCAAGACTTGGCATCACTGGATGCCAAAGGAAGCTTCAGGATCACGCAACGCTGCTACTGCGCCTATTTCCTAATATTTGCAGCAGTTTGTGGTTCTTAATAGCTTCGAATTGATAAGCCAGGGCCTGTAAAGTATTTAATCATAGAACAGCATTCACTGTCGACATAGTGCTTTAACCCATTAGTGACCAGGACTGCCAGATGGCACTCAAATTATTATTAAGTTGCAAAATCTTCTCTTGTAATTTGGAAATAATTTTGTTTTTGATTTATCGTTATAATATTATTTGCTGACAATCAATTTATTTTAATTTAATTTAATTTGATTTTAATGTTGGTTGCTCGTTTTATTGAAGTGAATGTTTTTTATTTTCTTTCTAGATTGTGGCAGTGCCCTCAGCAGTCGCAGGTAAGTCCTAAAGATTTATACGCAGTCCTATAAATGGAGCAAATATTTTAAAAGGATCAAACTAAATAGGTTTAGTTTAGATTGGATTTAAATCAGTTTTGAAACTTTTTTGTTGAGTTTAAAAAGGAGTCCAGCTTTCAAGTTGGACCTCCCGATCAAATTCATATGAAAATAGAGTGGGTGCGTTTTTTAATCGATTAAATCATAATAAAATTGAATTTAAATCGTAATAAAATAAGGAAATATATTTTTAATATCCTTGAAATAGTCTTTATTTGAAAGAAAGTTTTATGAAATTAATTTTTTAATATGATTTCTGCCATGTGGCCGCCACAACTGGAGAGTAGAAGGCGCAATCTGGCACAAATATTTTCAACAACTTTTCGCAGCACTTGGGGCCGTATTTCGAATTTTGATTTTAAGGAGTTCAATTGTTTGTGGCATCAAAAGAATTTACTGTTTATTTAAAAAAAAAATCCCAAGATTCTTGATCGCTGTTCTCTTGTGCATTTTTCCATTTCGTATTCCCCAAGTTTTCTTCAGAAAATTGTGAAATAAAACTAAGAAATTTAAATTGATTTTAAAAGTTATTAAACATTCAAATTTTTAAGACGAAAACGGCATATCCTGCACCAAAGCAGGGACGGCAATAAATTATATTCTTAATAATTTTTGTTGTTGTTTGCTAGTCCTTGAGCCATGATTTAATCGAAATATTCCAACATATTTTTGAAACAGTTTTGATATATTATTTCACCTTTATTCTGATTCATCTTGTTATCACAAGATGTTTAATTCTCTTCCTCAAAAATTTAATTATAAAATAAAACAACTCTTTTCAAATTATTATCCTTTTTGAGAATTGTCGCTTAAAACTATTTCATTTTAATATCGTGATGATTTCATTTACCCAAAATCTTATTAAAAATTCGTTAGTATTTCTCTTTTAATAAAAGAAGAATATAAAATTTTTCTATTTTCAAGAGAAGAATATGAAAACTTCATTTGATTTTGTTGGAAGTGTTTTTGAACCAATTTTTTTTTATTTTTTTTTTTTTTTATTTTTTTATTTGTCTATGGATAATTATCCTTACAGACAGTTAAATTGTATACATAAATTTTTTAAACATTAGTATAAAACATAAAATAATAATAATATCTACAAAAGTTTAGTACAAAATTATGAGTTTAGATAAATTAATATTTTATTTTTTATTGTACTGTGGCTTGAAGAAAAATCAATAAAATTATAAAATTTGTTGAACTCGTGGCACATCCTTCTCAAAGGATCACCATTGGCATAATTTGCTCTGAAAAATTTAACTGATAGTGGACAAAAATAACGTGAAGGACGTTGTGGGACATTAAAAGTTATATCGTTGATTAAAAAACCAGAGCTTACATCGCCAATAATTATGTTGAAAATAAACGATATGTTCAGCACAGTTCTACGACTTTTTAGAGTTGGCAGCTTGATAAGGGAAAGTCTAGCGGAATATGATGGTAAATTCATTGGGTTAAAGTTTAACCCACGAAGACAAAAAATAAGAAACTGTTTTTGTACAGATTCGATAGCGTCAGAATGTGTTTTATATATAGGGTCCCATATTACCGATCCGTACTCCAACACAGGCCTTACAAGTGATGTATATAGGCTTTTTGTAACATACGGATCATTAAACTCTTTAGCCCAGCGTTTTACAAAACCAAGTACACCTCTAGCTTTATTTATTGCCATTGTTATATGAGCAATGAAATTAAGTTCAGAATCAAGCAGGATACCGAGATCCAAGATATTATCGACCAAGTCCAATTGATAATTTTCAAAAACATAGCATGCAGGAATCGGACGTCTTCTAACAAAACGCATGTATTTACATTTTTTCAAATTAAGTTCCATACGATTTGTTTTGCACCAAGAGTAAAATGAATTTAAATCTTCTTGGAGATGTTTCTGTTCAGATATTTGACTATAACTCAGAAAAATTTTCACGTCGTCAGCATACATCAAAATATTGGATGAACGAATTACATCAGGTAAGTCATTAATAAACAATGTAAATAGAAGTGGTCCAAGGTGACTTCCCTGTGGTACACCAGATAAAACATCAATGCTTCTGGAATATATATTTTTAAAACAAACGGTTTGTTTTCTATCACTTAGGTATGAATATATCCATTTTATACTAAGATCCGTAAAGCCAAGCAAATGCAGTTTAATTTTCAGAAGCATATGGTTGACTTTATCGAAGGCTTTGCTAAAATCAGTGTAGATCACATCGGTTTGTTGTTGTTGAAAAAATCCACGATATATTTCGGTTGTAAGGTGCAGCAGATTCGTTGTAGTAGAGCACCTTTTTTGAAAACCATGCTGACATGGTGATATCAAATTTGATACTTGATAACTTAAGTGATCGGTTTCTTAAGCAGCTCTTTTATTATTTAAAAGAAAATCATTGAATTTATTTCATACCTGTCGCACATTAAAATAAATTTTGAAACACATAAAAAAAAACGGATGACAATTCAAGTAAAAATTCTTGAAATGTTCAACCTGGTCGTCTATACATCTGCCGACTAGTTCATTAAGCGTCTGCGGTAACAAACTGAAAATCAACTTTTTTCTTTTGTAAGTCTGCTGCTTGTCTTTTGGCAGACGCTAGACAAGAGGAAGTAACGAATTTGTTGTAACGTTATAACTTTAATTGATTATTTTAAGGCAAATTTGTACAATCCTACACTTAAAAACTTGCAACTACAGTTGCCTCAGTCGGAATGAAATAAAATACTTTGATTTTGTAGTTGTTGTAAATGAATTTATTTTTATAAAACAAAAATAAGTGATAATCTGAGGATTAAATATGAAAATCGTTTTATATATTTCCCGGAATTGTATTCATTTCTTATGGCCTTAAACAACAGCACAGAATGAAAACACACACACACACAGTGAAAGGAAAAAGAAAGAAAAAAATTATTCATTTTGGTGAAGTGATTTATACAGGAGGTCTTTAATAATGTTAATAAAAAACAATAATTTTTTAAAAGTTATAATAAATACCTTGAAAAAACTCATCGATATATTAAAAAAAATTAGTAACAAAGAGATTTATTTGCGAAGTTTATTGAACTTAATAGATTTTAAAACATTTTTTACAATAGGATTAATTCATAAAAAGCAAAGTGAAGTTGAATAGCGGCTTAAAATTGAAATTGTAATAAAAATTATGTTTCACAGCACACTTCAGTTATATATTTTCTTTATAAATATGGCAACATTGGCAGGAAAAATTTCCATATACAAAAACTTCTCAATTAATCACTTTCAATTTTTTAGCAAGATTTTGGTAAAAAAGTATCAGCACATAATTAAAATTAAAGAGTTTAAAAATATATTTTTTATAGCGGCTTTCCAAAACAGCTGTTCTGCTCGGGTGGAATATTTCTGAAATAAAAAAACACTTGTCCAACAATCAGCCTCTCGAAATTAATTTTAATATTCTTTTCAATTAACTTAAAATTTATTTGTATTGAAATAGTAAATAAATAATTTTTTTGTGTTTCTTCATAATTTTTCTCTCAGTGCAGGGAACTATTTCTACTGTTTGTCATATAAGAATACACTCTGTTATATTGCAAATTGGTTTCATTTGCCTTAAGGCAACCCTCGTAATTGCAATTGTTATAAAAAATGACATCTAACCACAAAACCCATAAATTTTTTTTTTTTTGCTAAAGGCTTTTGCTAAAAACCGCGCACACATACACACACACCCTTTCACTTCTACATTGCACTCATATCCTGCCTTAACCGCAGTCCATATAAAGGAAGAGGGTGCACAGAGATACTAAAAAAATTTAATGGAGTGTCAAGGATTTGGGAAATAAAACACACACACCCACACATTTGCCAAATGCTTAATTTTAAATAAAAATTTTTTACATTCAAAATGAAGTTCATTACAATTGTTTTCTTTTATTTATTTTATTTTGTTTTTTGGTAGGAACTCCTTTTTCGTTTTTATAAAATTCTTTTGCAGTCTGTCCTTTTTTTACTCGTTGGTTGAGAGCTCCAAAATTGCAGGCTATTAAAAAATAATTACAGCACTCGAATATAAATCAATTTGTTGGATATTTAAAGGGAAAGGCAAAGTTATAGAGGCAAATTGAAATACTTGATTCCATTTACTTAAAGAAGGCTTTAAAAATAAAATTTATTTATTCAAAATAAAGCATTAAACACAATAACGACAGCAGGCTACAGACTACAACTTGTCAAAAATAGAATACATGTGCTTTTATGAGAATGATTATTTTTACTGCCACAGGCAACACGGCTACTGGTTGTTGTCCATGCTGTTTTTGTGGTTGTAGCCAAATTGAACTAAAGCCTTAAACACAATAACGACAGCAGACTGCAGACTACAACCTGTCAAAAATAGAATACATGTGCGTATATGAGAATGATTATTTTTACTGCCACAGGCAACACGGCTACTGGTTGTTGTCCCTGCTGTTTTTGTAGTTGTAGTCAAATCAAAATAATTTCTATTTTGGCGAGCGACAATGAGTAGATACAATTTTGCCAGTATAATATAAATAAATCCAGTTATTTTAGACTTGAAATTATATTGTTTGATTATACAAAAAGAAACAAAAAACTATATTTCCAAGCTAATGAATTGATTTCTTGTCATATACTGTGAACTTTAAATATATTTTATTGGAATAACACTATTTAAGAGTATTAAATATATGAAAGCGGCTACACTGGCCTGTGAAGAGAATTCTACTAAAAGCAACAACTCATGGTTATTGATTTGGTGGTGTCGTCTTAAAAATAATTAAGTAGCTGTCTACGAGGCGACGATTGTAGCCCACGACTTTTGTAGTCGGTGTTCGCGTAGCCTGCTGTCATTATTGTGTTTAATGCTTAAAGCAATTTAAAAATAATGAGTTGATTGTAAGGCCGTTAATACCGCCTTTAAAACAAATTTCATTAATGGCCAACTAGAAAGTGTCAATTTATTAAAGAGTTGTATTACTATTTTGTATCACTGTATTTGAATTAATTAACCACTCCAATCACATCCTATAATTCCAAAAAAATTTCCTTTATTTTATAAAAACTATTTACTTTTTGTTTGCCAGCAGTTTTAACAAAATGAAATTTTCCTTCAGCTCTAACAATCCAATTAGTTGAAAAATTTCACAAGTTCTTATTTAATATTATAAATTTATTACCTTCAAACTATTGCAGTCCTTAACTAGTTAATTATTTGCTTCCAGTCATTCGAGGAATAGTCAATGACATTATCCACACACTGATTTATATGTTTAAAGTTTGTGTGTTTCCAGAGTGTTTAAGCCAACTTAACAATGTTAAGTGCAAGTCACACGCTCAAGGCAAGCTTTTGTAATTTATACTGGAATTTCGAATTTCATAGAAAAAAACAAAATAAAATAGGGATAAACAATCGTTATAAAGTGGAGCAAAAATGAATTGAGTGGGTTTGTATTTCTCATGCAACCAACTAAAATAAATTGATCTCTGAGAGAACTCTCTATTTGCGTCCAACAGCTGCTACTCATTCCTGCTTATTTTCAAACTCATAATTTTTTTAAGTATCTGCTATTATTTAGAGCGAATAATAGAGGTTCATCTTTACTATGGTCCAGGGTACGGTTCATCTTTACTGTCGTCCAGGGTACGGTTCATCTTTAACTGTGACCCGGGACTCGTACTTTCTTTTCTTATTTCAACTTTAGTCTGTTATAAGAACGCTGATAAATTTATTTGCTCCATTTCGTTTTCCTTAAAATGCATGTGGAACTCAGGAAAAGGTAAAAATATTCAGGAAAAGAGTGCAACTAATTTCACGATACAATGCAATCAGCAACATCTGGTTTAAACTAACTCAATGACTCACAGCGAGTTAATATAATTTTCAGAATGTTTGCTTGCATGTGTGTGTGTGTGTCGGAATGTGTTTGCATATGTGTGCGTATATTTTGACTCTATGAACGTGTCGATAAGCAACTATTTGATACTCTGCACGCAGAGAAAATCATTGCACGTTATCATAAAGCAAAATTTGTTAATATTTACACCTGAAAGTTTAAATGCAACTTTTCTCTTTAAATGAGTTAGACCTGAATATCTCAGTACATCAACAATCAATGAAAAAAAAAATATATATACAAAAAGTGAAACAAATTGTTATATAAAATCGTTGAATCATTATTAAAGAAAATATTAAACAAGCAAGTGGCTCAGTAAATGAAAACTTTTAATTTCCTGCTGAAAAAATTAAAAGTTCTTAAAAATCGTTTGTACCCGGTTTTACAAAAATCAAAATCTCATCAGATTTCGAAGTTTTGAGTTCCTAAAAAGCATTATTCTTGACTATATAAGAAATCTTGATATAAATTGTTGAATGACAATATTGATTTAAAGAAAATAGGAAATCTTTATCATTCTGTGAAAAAAAATAAAGTGTTAATAAATTTAATTACTTATAGAAATGGATTTTATTTGAAAATAACCAAATTGGCAACACTGGGTTGGTTCCACTATCATATTCTGAAACAAAAAAGCTGTGCGCTAATAAATTCAATTACTTATGGTAATAAATTTTGTTTCAAATCAACCACAACGGCAACACTGGGCTAGTTTTAACATCATTTTCTGAATAAAAAAATGATGTGCTAATAACTTCCACTAGTCATGGTAATTAATATTCTTTGAAAATAACCAAAACGGCAACATTAGTTTAGTTTTGCCATCCTTCTCTAAAACAAAAAAATCGAATGAAAAAAACTAATGAATTTTAGTTGAAAATAACCAAAACGACAACACTGGGTTATTTCAAGTATTATATTATGAAACAGAAAAATTAAGTATTTGTAAAGACAACATCTGCTGAAATGGCAACACTGGATTATTTGAAATGTCATTCTGTAAAACAAAAATTAATGTTTTAACAAATTTTATTACTCATGGTGATAATTCTGATTCCAAATAACCAAAACGGCAACACTGGGTTACTTTAAGTATTATATTTTGAAACAAAATAATTAAGTGTTAATAAAATCAGCTACCCATATTAATGCATTTTGCTTGAAAATAACCAAGACGGCAACACTGGGTTAGTTTAACCATCTTATTTTAAAACGAAAAAGTTAAGTGTCATTAAATACAATATTTCATACCACAAATTTCGATTAAAAATAACCAAAATGGCAGCACTGGATTAGTCCAAATGTCATTATTGAAAACAAAAAATAATGAGGTAAAATATTTATTTACTCGTGGTAAAGAATTTTGTATCAAAAAATCTAAAACGGCAACACTGAGTTGATTTATATGTTATTCATTGAAGCAAAAAAATTATGAGCTAATAAATTTAGTTTCTCGTGGTAGTGCATTTTGTTTAAAAATAACCAACACGGTAACACTGGATTATTTTAAGTATCATTCTCGAAAACAAAAATAATTAAGCATTATTAAATACAATATTTCATTCTATAAATTTTTTTTCAAAATAACCAAAACGGCAACACTGGGTTATGTTGAGTTTCATTTTCTGAAAGAAAAAAATTAATTATCAATAAATTTAATAAGTCATACTAAAGCATTTTGTTTAAAAATAACCAAAGCGGCAATACTGGGTTGGTTTCAGTATCATTCTTTGAACCCAGAATTGCATTTCTCGTTGCTTCGAAAAATCTTTTTCTTGTAAATAAAAACCTATTTAAGACCAAAAATCCATGAATGCACGAATAGGAAGTGTGTGTGTGTGTGTGAAATAGTGAATAGTGCAGTGAGTTAGAAGAGTGAAAAAGTTAAGCCATGCGCAGTGTTATTCTTCAACAAGTAGTCAGTTAAGGGCCTTTGAAATGTTGAGAAGTGAATAGGAGGCAGCCTGACACAAGAGTGCAAAAATGTTAAGTGTTTTTGAAATGCAAATTATTTGGTGTTGGTACATCGAAAGTATGGCATGTTATATATCAATGGAAAGGTAATTTTGTGTAGTTTTTATTAAAATTAACTATTTTTGAATCAGTTGCGTAATAAAAAAATTTGTTAATACTAATTAAATATGTTAAGGCAATACTTTTTGGTCTGTTCATTATTATTACAAAAGGCACTAATAAGAATAAATTTCTGTTTATTATTGAACTTCTCATACTATTTTAAATAATTTTAGTTCTTTTTTGCAAAAAATCATAAAATTTTTTTTATTTTATGATTAAAATTAAACTAAAAGTTTCATCATCGTTTTGTTTTCATTTCTCTAAGTGTGAATTTATTGTTTAACTTAATTTTCGAAAAATACTTTAATAAAAAGTTAAGAAAAATCATTGTGTGAAAAAAAGCAACAACAACAACAGACAAACAAAAATAACTGCCACCTGAGAAGTCTTGATGAAAGTGCTCGTTGTAACACAAAATTTATGCTGATGCATGTGAGCGGGCATGCTTCCACACAGACGCTGCACACACAAAAAAAAAAAGGAAGAAGAAACGACGTGAACATAATAATGCCAATCTGCTACGGAGTAAAAAAAATCTACAGAGAAATTTGTAATAAAAAATAGCATCAGTTTAATGCCGAATATGTCACGAGTGATTTTGTTCACATCACGTAATTGGCACTACTTTTCTTTTAGCAGCTTCTCTACGTTAACACTCCGTGTACCCTCCTCCACTGCATGCATGTCAATGTGCAGGTTGGTGAATGTGTTAGTTAGCATGTGTGTGTAAGTGTTATGTAGCTGTTGGTGTTAAGGACACTTGAGTGTTTGTTTTTTCTTTTTTGAAGTCAAAATGTTTTCTTGTTGTTTCACATACGAAACAGGTAAAAGGATATTTCTGAAGAATTACAGGATACTTAATAATTTTCCTGCCATCCAGGTTTACAAAAGACACTGTGGGTTGAATCTTATTTTTCGAAAGCTTTATGAAACTCGCAATTTACTGAAAATTAATCATTCAGAATTGAAAATATATATCTTGTAAACAGAGAATTTCTAAATCCTTTTGAAATCAGATTAAAAAATGGCAACAGCATTCAATTCGCAGGGTTTGTTTTCAGTTTTCTTTGAAATTTTATTAGGAATCGACTTGAACCAGTGCAACGCCTGCAAATGGTTGACATATTTCATCAAAATAATTTTTCTATTCGTCTAACTCATACATTGAAAATTTTATTTTCCGATGAAGCCTATTTCTGGTTGAATGTGAGAATAATCCACAAGCTTTCTTCTGAACACCATCCCATTCACGTGCAGAGAAACTACTTTTTGGTGCGCTTTTTGAGCTGGCAGAGTTATTGGCCCACTAGATGTCTTCAAATATGAAGATGGTCCGAATGTTACTGTCATTGACGAACCGTATAGAAACATAATTCGAAATTTTTTTTGTACCTCAATTCGTGGTATTAATTATTTTTGTATAAAAACAGGAGCTGCAGTACAGTTTGTGAAGTAAGTGTTATCAAAACCGCAGAAAAGCACAGCAAACACGCATCTATTTCTTAGAGAAATTTAATTTATTGTGGTTAAATTTATTGTGGAATCTGATTTTAAAAAGTCAAAGCTAAATGACGATTAATTAAGAGCTAAAAAATTACTAATTTTGGAGTCACATATCTTCCAGGTCCATGTCCTCAATTGCTGGCCCCAAAAGGTCCGTCCGTCTACTTCTTTATGCGACCGCTATTCACGGCAGCTGTTTGGTCAACCTCATTTTTGAGGAAAAACGTTCCGCCAGCCCATAAATCGCACCAAACGTTCACTTTTTTCGACGGCATCGGCCTTTCAACAATTACTCGTGGGTTCTCATTTGCCCAAATGCGGTAGTTCTGCTGGGCGAATTCTGCAGCAGTGCTGAGATGAGAGTGTCGCCTCGTCGCTGAAGTTGATTTTCCTTGTAAAGCCGCCATTCACTTCTGCCTGTTCATAACAACCATTCGGAGTATTGACGACTCTTAAAATGGTCTTTAAAGTTCAAGTCTTGAGTCAATGGAATTTTGTCGGCGTTTTTATTAAAATCGTACATCAAAACTCGCATCAGTGACATGTTCAATTATGAGAGGCATGACCATGAGAGGTGGTTCACGGGTCTTCTGCTACACTTTCACAAACAACAGCAACATTTTCACTCGAACGAACATGGGGAGTTGGCACAAGTGCTTTTACATTTCCCACAGATCCGATTGACTGAAATTTGCCCCCGATTCATTCGATTGTGTGAACACATTTCGTTGATTAGGCTGATGAAAAATAATACGAAGTGCATGAAATCCATTTTTCTTTGAACGCTCTCTTTTATAAGAGACTCCAACAGAGTTCGCACGCTGCTCATGTGTGTACCTTTTCACGGCTGAATTTGTCAAATACTGAAGCAAAGAAATGTTTCAAAATATAATAAAATCTTTATATAGATTCCAGGGTTAAATAACTGCAATATTTTGCGGTAATTGAAAGTGATCAAAATGATTCATATTTAAAATTTTTTTTTAATAAAGCCGCTTTATACATCATAAAGATTTGCATTGATAACATAAATTTTGAGAATTAAAATTTCATTTCCAGGGGTGGGAAATTACGTTTATTTTATTTTTTATTTATTTTTTTTCATTCATTAAAGTAACCAAAGAGACAACTTTTCTTTTATTTCTTTTTTTTACTAACTAAAACTATTTTATGACTAAGGAAGAAAAAAATTAGTAGCTAAAAATATTTGTTCTGACAGACGTACGTTGGTGAAGGGTGTATAAGATTCGGCACAGCCGAAAATATCTTTTTACTTGTTTTTTTTTGCTAAATTCTAAACTATTTAAATTGTATTATTTTTCTAGCATAAATACCGCAAACAAACTAAATATGTATTTTAAAATAAAACAAATAACATTTCAGCCAAGTTTCAGTTATAAAATTATAACCGCGGTTGTATTGATTTACCCTACACCATGACCCACAAGTGACCCAATTCTTTTTTCAAATTCTCTATCATTTCGCAGCAGCATCAACACACAAAAACTCTACAGTTCATTTGTGGTTTCATATTAAGCGCAAATAGATCTTCGATAACAATTTAAATAATGAATTTTTGGAAAATGTGAATAAAAAACATGCATAAATAAATGAGTTTATGATGTGCTTATAATTGATTTGCTTTATATCTTTTCTGTATATAAAAAATCAGGTTATAACGTTTTAAATATTGTGCGAATATGAAATAAAAACAATTCTGGTTAAATATATTTCGATCAATAAATGAATATTGCATTTTTGCAACTGTTTGTTTGTTTGTTTTTATCCCCTCATAATTTTAATACTTTATGAAATTTATATTAAATTAAATTTTCAATAAAAAAAAGTACCAAGTTTTTGTGCTGCAAAATATTTGCTTAATAAAATTTCATCAAAATTGAAGCAACAGGAACAAAAAACTTGTATATAAACAAACACGTTAAACTTTATTAAGTTGATGTGCAGATGAAAAACAAAAAAAAAAGGAGCAGCAGCAGTTGAGAGCAACACGTTTTAAAAAGTGGATCAAGAGGCAGATGTGCTGTATTTCAAACATGTTGTTGTGTTGATAAAATTAAGTCAACATGGAGTTAATATGAATTAACGCTGATGAAAACAGCAGGAAAACATCAGTAGAAAGGAAAATTTGCTGGAAAAAAAAATAAATTATTTTCATATCATGTGAGAGACTCGGGCTTATGCTGTGACGTGGCAGATAAAGTATTGCAAGTTCCAGGGTTTTTGTTATATTTTTACAAATTTTACAAAAAAAAATGCTGCAGAGTCAAGCGTCGTATTTGCTGAAGTGCCTTGGGCAAGATTTAGTCTTGTCAAGCGAATCATATTCACTCGCATGGTTTTATTAATATAATCATTTTTTATTAAATTTTTTGCTTATAATTCCATTCGTCGAAAAAATTGTTTATATCATACGAAACATATATGAATGATTCCGTAACAAATCGTTAAGGAGTTGCACATGAACCCGTTCGAATTTAATGAAATTTAGTCACAGGCAGGCTCTCTTTTGTTCTATTGAATATTTATACCAAAAGAAAATATTTAAAAAATATTTTCTTGTATTTTTTTAAATTTCATAATTTCACTGAATTTTTTCAAGTTTCTTTTTTTAAGAAATCATAAACCCACAATCATGAACCGTGTTGCCTGTCGTAGTAAAAATAATCATTCTCATATACGCACATGTATTCTATTTTTGACAAGTTGTAGTCTGTAGTCTGCTGTCGTTATTGTGTTTAATGCTTAAGTTTTAATTATGTGCTGATTCTTTTTGTCACAAAATCTTACTAACAAATTCAAATTAGCAGCGTGCGAACACTGTTGGAGTCTCTTATAAAAGAGAGCGTTCAAAGAAAAATGGATTTCATGCACTTCGTATTATTTTTCATCAGCATAATCAATGAAATTTGTCACACAATCGAATACATCGGGGGCAAATTTCAGCCACCCGGTTCTGTAGGAAATGTGAAAGTACTTGTGCCAACTCCCCATGTTCGTTCGAGTGAAAATGTTGCTGTTGTTTGTGAAAGTGTAGCAGAAGACCCGTGAACCACCTCTCATGGTCATGCCTCTCATAATTGAACATGTCACTGATGCGAGTTTTGATGAAAGATTTTAATACAAACGCCGACAAAATTCCATTGACTCAAGACTTGAACTTTAAAGACCATTTTAAGAGTCGTCAATACTCCGAATGGTTGTTATGAACAGGCAGAACTGAATGGCGGCTTTATAAAGAAAATCAACTTCAGCGACGAGACGACACTCTCATCTCAGAACTGCCGCAGAATTCGCCCAGCAGAACTACCGCATTTGGGAAAATCAGAACCCACGAGTGATTGTTGAAAGGCCGATGGATTCCAAAAAAGTGAACGTTTGGTGCGGTTTATGGGCTGGCGGAACGTTTTTCCTCAAAAATGAGGTTGTCCAAACAGCTGCCGTGAATGGCGGCCGCATAAAGAAGTAGTAACGGACGGACCTTTTGCGGCCAGCAATTGAGGACATGGACCTGGATGACAAGTGACCTCAAAATTAATTCTTTTTAGTAATTTCGATTTGTGACTTTTTAAAATCAGATTCTACAATAAATTTAACCACAATAAATTAAATTTCTCTAAGAAATAGATGCATTTTTGCTGCGCTTTTCTGCGATTTTGATAACACTTACTTCACAAACTGTACTGCCGCTGTTATTTTTATACAAAAATAATTAATGCCAGGTAATTGACGTACAAAAAAAATTTCGAATCATGTTTCCATACGGTTCGTCAATGACAGTAACATTCGGACCTTCTTCGTTTTTAAAGACATCTGGTGGGCCAATAACTCTGCCAGCTCAAAAAGCGCACCAAAAAGTAGTTTCTGTGCATGTGAAAGGGATGGTGTTCCAATGAAAGCTTGTCGATTCTCCTCACATTCAACCAGAAATGCGCTTCATCGGAAAAAGAAAATTTTGAATGGAAGAGTTTGACGAATAGCAAAATTATTTTGATAAAAAATATCAACAATTTCCACACTCTGCTCTGGTGCAAATCGATTCATAATGAAATTTCAAAAAAACTAAAGAAAAGACAACTACCAGCTGTTAAATGGGTGCTCAAATAAATTAATGATGCCAATTCAAGGTTGTGACACTCTAAAAAACAACTCTGGTGCTGTACAACTTGACAGCACTCGACTTAGCCCAGGTTTGAAGCGGCAAACATGAGCTTGAATTTCATAAAACCTACTTGAAACCCATTCAAAAGTAGTCTGATTAAGTCTGATTTAACAAAATATTTTTTGCTTAGCAAAGCCAGGTTTTAATATTTCACTGTAACGTTAAAACCTGAATATACGAAAACCATGGCAGTGTTAACCCATTATGAGCCCGCTTACAGATGTTTTTGTCCACAATATCCTTTGGCAACTTGAAAGCGTTGATCTGATCTCGAAAAGTTTAT
Organism: Linnaemya vulpina; assembly: GCA_963675445.1. Classification (NCBI taxonomy): domain Eukaryota; kingdom Metazoa; phylum Arthropoda; class Insecta; order Diptera; family Tachinidae; genus Linnaemya; species Linnaemya vulpina. The sequence continues at coordinate 81,140,914 of OY776278.1, read as the reverse complement.
AAAGAAATATGAAAATGTTTAGTCAAAAAACATTTGTCAATACCGATAGTTTTGTTGCACCTGCAAAAACACCTGATTTAAATGGGGTGTCAAAGACCCTAAAAATCGCCTGGTCACAGTGTATAGAGTTAAAGGAGATTTTGTTAAGAATTAAAGAAAAATTTTTTATATCATTTTCAAATATTTTTTTAAGAACCGCCCAGGCGTGTCAACAAAATTGAAGTCGCATATAAAAAAAAGTGTGTTGCCTGGTGTAACATCGTTATATCATATACATAAATAAAAATTATGCATAAAATATATTTTTACTTACAAAAAATAATAATAAAAAATAAGTTCATGTAAAATTAATGTGAAAATAGTAGAGTGGAACGAACTATTAGCCAAAGTTGATGCATTCAAACAAATATCCGCTGCTTTTTTTTATTATACATTTTTGCCATAAAATATGTTTTATGACGGCAAAAGCGTATAATAAAATTGCAACTTGAAAACATGCAAAAAATATTTGGGAAAAAAGTATTTAAAGAATCACATGAAGTTGCAAATACACCAACGGTTGGCTAATGCACTTCTAAACGTTTATACACTGTGGCAAAAAGGTGTGTATGTGTGTATGTGTATTGAGCTTATGTGTGCGTTATAATTCATAATATTTTTTCCTATTCTTCTGGTTTATAATTTTGCTGCCATAATGGCACTCACAGAGCGATATTAGTTTTGAATGACGCAGTAGGAATTGGGTCAGTAGACGACGTATCGGTTCAGTGACCGAAACTATCAAAGAAAATTAATATCCCTTAAGCACAATAGCTGGAGTGTAATAAAGAAAGCAGCTGCAATATCAGTTTGCACACACACACTCACACACACTCGCACACACACTCGCACACACACATAGAGCAAAAATCATTAGTATTTATATGGTGGCAGTATATGAAACTCTTTAGCCAGCAAAAATATATATATAAAATACTGGAATGGAAAAATATGATAATGAACAGGGATGGAAGTCATAATTGAGCACAGAAACGAAACTGAAAATATGAATAATGAAATAGTGAAACCCCAGAGCTGCCAGCTTAAGCCGCATTAACTTTAATGAAAAGTGAGTGCAATAAAAGTGAAAAATTTTTAGCGAAGCTATTGGAATTCATTGTGGTTGGGATGGTGTTTGATTTTCCATCCAATGCGCTCTGCATTTGCTAGTGCATCATTTGGCCTAAAAGGGAATTTCGCAAAGAGTTTCAAATTAATCCACAGAGTTGTAGGAATTGTGATTTATTTCATTTCATAATTTAAGTTTTTGGATTTGATTTCATTCAATTCTCAATGGAGACTGGGGAAGCTTCAATAGCCACCGTTAATGTTATAGAATTCAAGTTATTGTCGAGTTATTATTTATTTAATCAGTGGAACTATTTTATTACTTTTTCCAATAAATCTGCCGTGTACTTAAGCCACGCTAGTGGTTTAAGTACACGCCTTCTCTTCTATGTCTTAAGGTTTGTGTTATGATATTTCAATTCACTATATAAAAAAATAAAAAGAAAACGGCAACACGGGTGATTTAAAAAGGGTGCCACTTTCCTTTTTAATATAATTCTCGTATTATTTTTTTTTATAAAAAAGTACTGCCAATAGAAACTGTTCTCATATTCAACTAGGCCACCTAATAAGTGACTACAAAACATAACTACCCATGATTTCAGATGACAAAAGTGCAGCGGCTTTCGAAAACTAGGCCACCTAATAAGTGACTACAAAACATAACTACCCATGATTTCAGATGACAAAAGTGCAGCGGCTTTCGAAAACAGCTGTTCTGTTTCTTCCCTTAAGTTTTGGAGTATTTGCCATGTCTCTCTGAATTAAAAAACTCTTTGTGAACATCTCGCCTATCAAAATTAGATTTAATATAAAAATATTAAGTTTTTTTTACTAGAGATTAAGTTTAATTATTATATTGCAACCAGTAGACTTGAATCGAATACAGATTTACCAAAATCTCGCAGCTTAAACACGAGCAAGAACTGTCAAAACTCTCAAGAAGTTATTTATTGTATATGAAATAATCCCGGAGCTATCAAACAGACCTCGTATATACATATAGACAAATTTTTACATGCATATCGTTGAATAGATAAAAATACAGCAGAAACTGGGGCCAAATCATCGCATTCGATATTACAATATAATTTAAATGGAAATTTGGTTCAATATCGAATGCCGTAATATACCCCCTGTATTGATCTTAATAGAAACTGAAATTATCACTGAAATAATCACTTTTACACTTGAATGTGGTAAAAAATCATCGAACTTGTATGAAAATGAATTATAATTAATAACAGTAATAAAAATAGTGTGTTAGATAGCGATTTTATGGAATATTAAATGATAATGGAAAATATATAAAAATTAAAAATTAATGGTTCAAAAAATTTCTTTTGTACCACTTGGCTGGATACAAGTAAACCTGGAAGGAACTTGAAAAAAACCCTATAAAGATTAAATATTTTTTTATGTTTTTATTAAATTCTACAGAACTTAAAAATATGTTCAATCCACATTTAATTTAAATGGAAGTAAATAAAAAAAAAATTATTAGAGAAATAAGTTATGATGGAAAAAATTCCAAATTTTTTAAATGAATGTGTAGAAAAATTTCTTTTGTACCAGATGAGCTCAAAGAAAATTTAAAGCAAAATAAAAAAAAACCCATTAAAATATTAAATATAATATTTCATGTTTTTATATAATTCTACAGAACTTAAAATTTTGTTCAATCCAAATTTCATTTAAATCGAAGCAAAATTAAAAAGGTTATTAGAGAAATATATAAGAAATAGTGTGCTGGATATCGGTTGAATAATAAATTATGATATAAAAAATTTCAAATCTTTTAAATGAGTAAAAAATATCTTATGTTCTTCTTGTAACAGATGAGCTCAAAGAAAATTTAAAACAAAATCCAAAAAAAAACCCCATAAAAATATTTCATGTTTTCATGAAATTCTATAGAACTCAAAAATTTGTTCAAACCAAATTTTATTTAAATCGAAGCAAAATCAAAAAAGTTATTAGAGAAATATATAAGAAATAGTGTGGAAAAAATTACAAATTTTGAATGAATGAGTAAAAAAATTTTGTTTTGCGGAACAGAGTGAGTTTGAAGAACATTTAAAAGAAAATTAAAAAAAAACAAAAAAAATTATGAGAATATTTCATGTTTTTATAAAATTCTACAGAACTTGAAAATTTCTGCAGTCCAAATTTCATTTAAATCGAAGTTAAAATAAAAATCTTATTAAAAAAATAAAACCGAATAGGTCACCGGGTTAATACTGGTAATCCAATGGTTAAAAGCGTACGTATACTTATTTTATTTTCGTCTATTCCAAATATAAACTATACGCAGCCAGTTTCTTTTATATCATAAACAGTTTCGGGATTAAAATTGTAGCATACTTTTAAGTGCTGCCAATTTCACAATCTAAAATGTAAAAATAATACTGGTAACCTAAAAGATAAAAGTGTGCGTATACTTATTTTATTTTTGTCTATTCCAAATAATAATTATACGCAGCCAGTTTCTTTTCTACCATAAACAGTTTCGGGACTAAAACTGTAGCATACTTTTCAGTGCTGCCAATGTCACACTCTAAAATGTAAAAATAATACTGGTACCCTAAAAGATAAAAGTGTGCGTATACTTATTTTATTTTCGTCTGTTCCAAATAATAATTATACGCAGCCAGTTTCTTTTCCATCATAAAGAGTTTTAGGATTAAAATTGTAGCATACTTTTAAGTGCTGCCAATTTCACACTCTAAAATGTAAAAATAATACTGGTAACCTAAAAGATAAAAGCGTACGTACACTTATTTTATTTTCGTCTATTCCAAATATAAATTATACGCAGCCAGTTTCTTTTCTATCACAAACAGTTTCGGGATTAAAATTGTAGCATACTTTTAAGTGCTGCCAATTTCACACTCTAAAATATAAAAATAATACTGGGAACACAACTGAACTAAAAGACGAACTTCCTCCGATACGTTGATGTGTTGGTAAAAATTCGTTGCGTACATTCGTCGTCTGATTTACAACAACAAAGAAACAATAACAAGTTCTGCGTTACGTTGCAAAACTTTCCAGCTCTGCTACAGCAATTTTCCTCTATATATATATTTTTAATATTAAATACTTTCTCAGATGCTTTAACATCTGTATGTTTGTGTGTACAAAAGTTCATTCATTCTTTTTTTTTTTTTTTTTGGTTTTTGTTACAGATGTGTTAAAGATGTGTGTGTGTGTGTGTATTTGTAATACATCCACATAAACGTCATGTTTGTGTCTGCAGAAAATTGCAACATTGTTATTGCGTGTCTTATCGTGAAACTTGATGTTTCTACTCGCAAAATCATCAACATTCTGGCATTTTTCTTTCATATAAAATTTTTCCTTTCTTTTCTCTTGCTCTTTCGCTCTCTTAATTTTATTCCTTTGAGCTTAAGGAGGGAGTGCATGCACTTGATTACTTGTTCCATCAACACAAATACGTATAATTAGCAGCTGTAGTATGTGGAACACGAGTACCCTAAAGAAGCTATTGTTATGAGGCGGGCATGGCAATAGAATTAATAATTGGAATTTTTCAATTTTCATTTCATTTTTCCACAACTCACAGTATCTTGTATTATTAGAAAAAAATTGCGAAAAGTATTTCACAATAAACAAACGGATTTAATTTTTTACTATTTAAATATTAAATCCCATTCAAGCGTATTCGTTGCTCTCCCTTCCTCTCTCTTTCCCACCCTCTTTCCAACATCAGCAAATATTCAAATATTTCTTCCTAAATTTCCTAGAAAATTATCAAACAATTTGCAAATCTAAAGTATTCATCGCAGGCGAAAAATAAGTGGCTCATTGAATATCAGGTTAAGCATGTTGAAGGGAGAAAAGAATTTTGAAATAAAAAAAACTTTTCCACTTTAAAGGAAATTGTCTAAAGGACATACTTTGGCTGACATATTAAAAGCTTAGAAATACTTCAGGTAGAAGGAAAATCTCTTTCTAGTGGTTGGCTTTAGTTTTAGTAAAAGTGCAGGAATTTAAGCGGCAACAAATTTCAAGCAGACAACAATTCGTAAACAGGCGAAACAAAAGTACCAACAATTTATTTATTGAGCGCTAAAAATGTGTCCTTTGCCCTGAAATATGCCGTTTACACTATGCAATTTGTGGTTTTTGCCTTATTTTGTTAATAAAAGTGCGAGTGCAATTAAACAACATGTTCTTTTCTAAATATGTTGCCGCTAAAAGTGTGGGAATGCAAAAATGTGTTAAAGGATTTCTTTTGATTTTTTTGTGCAGCATTTTTGGCTGCCTGCAATTGATCAACACAAAAGCTTTTTGAAATAAAGGGTGTTTTTTTTATAGGGTTATAGAAATTGGAAATGTAATAAATTGATGAATTTTTTTAACGACATGATATTTCCTTCATCCGAAAGATAATCTTGTGGCACTTTAATTGAATTATGACTGCTGACTTACGACCGCCACGGCTGATTTGGTTGTTATCTAATCTGGAGGTCCAATTTCCCAAGATTAATTATTTAAATTGACATGAAATTGTGGCATTTTAATTCGATTATGATTGCTGGCCTACGACCGCCACGATTGAGTCGGCCATGGTCTAACCTGGTGCTCCAATTTCAGAAGATTAATTTTTTTTGAATTGTGGGGTAGTGTCCTAGGGTTAAGAGATAATCTGTCTACTGGTAATGCCACCCTGCTGTTGTGATTTGACGATTGTTTTTGCATTGCTTTTTCTACTGCCTTCCTAAAATATTTAAATATTTAAAAATTGAGTTCCCTCCCCTCTTGAATCCACTTTTTAATTGAAATGAGCGTGTAAAGGGTGTTTTTTTATAGCGGTATAGAAATATGAATCGGAGTAAGCCCGAGATGAATTCTTAAAATTGACATGAAATTTGACTTTTTCTGAAGAAAATCTTGTGGCATTTAAATTTAATTCTGACTGCTGGCCTCCGACCTCTTCGGCTGACTCGGCCATGGTCTAATCTGGAGGTCTAATTTCCGAAGATTAATTTTTTAAATTGACATAAAATTTGCTTTTTTTATAAAGAAAATCTTTTGGCATCTCAACTTAATTATGACTGCTGGCCTACGACCGCCATGGCTGACTCGGTCATGGTCTAACCTGGAGGTCCAATCCTCGATGACGTTTTCCTACATTCTTGTACCTAGAGAAAACAGTCTAGCGGAGTTAAATCAGCTGATTTTAAAGGCTAACTCTCGGCTACGAAACGTGAAATTATGCGGTTGTCAATTGTTTCGTGCACTGAATCAGTTGTGGTACGAAATGTGTGATCTGTTGCGCCGTCTTGTTGAAACCACAGCTCTTGGACATCATGGATGTTCAATTGGTGAAGGAAAAGGTCAGCAATACGGGCTCTATAACTGTCACCATGGACTGTTACGTTGTGCTTGTTGTAAATTTGGAACAAGCCCGAGAATCACAACAAACAATCAGTTGTTCGGGGGTGTTTATAAGGCAATATTTTCTTTGCAATAAACGCTTTATAAGCAGGTTATAAGCAGCATCAGATATTAAAAAAATTCCTTGTCTTGAAACCTTTTTTCTTCAGAAAAATGCTGCGCAAAATATCAGCAGCTGTCCTGGAAGAGAGTTTTAAGGAAAATTAATTAAGTTTTTTCGGTAGGACTTCTTTAAATACTTGCCTTGGGATCCCTGTTAAAATCTCCCGCTTTTGAGATGTAATTAATATTTAAATCTTCCTTCTTCAGGGCGGGTGAATCCATTTAATGTCCTTGATGTTGTATTCCAATTACTCAAGCTGCAGCTCTTTAAATAAATTTATCTCATTTTTTTTAATATATTTTTTAATCACGACTTCTGTCCTAAATTCCTATTTGAAATATCCTGTAATTTTAATTAAAATGCGCGCCTTCAGCGATTTTATATGTTCCTACTTCTTCAATTACAAATTTCTTGCCTTCACATAAAATCTTATTAATCATTTTGAGTGAAAACCCCCCATTCATTTAAACAACCACAACGTTTTATGTTTGTTTTATAATATTCAACCCACAAGTCAATTGCAAATAAAATTTGGCAACGTAACGCATAAATTAATTCTTAAGAAAATTGCTCAAAATGCTGACATTTCGATTGAATTTCATTTCATAAAGTTCAAGACAAAATTCATTTTGCCAATTTGTTTGCTCCGCCAACAGGGAAATGAAAATGGAAAATGTTGGAAAGTGCTGGTACGAAGAAAAGTGCTGTTGTTTGTTAACACATTTGCAGCGACAGGCGACAAATGATGGTGTTACAATTATTTTAAATGAAAATGTGAAGATATTTAATGAGCTGATTAAATGCTGTTGTTGGTTAGAGAATCATTTTAATATGTTACGAATCCTTTTAAGGGCTTAAGAATTAAACAATTTTTTGTTTAATTTTATTTCTGAATTGTAAATGATTTCTTGTCAGCCCAAGTCGATTGCGATTTTAGGGCAGTGAGTAGTGAAGTAGGGTAAAATTAACTGCTGACAAGTAGGCGAAAATCGTCGGTTGCTAAATAGAAATTAACTTGGAATGACAGAAAAATGAACTCCTCTAAACCAGATATTTAAAATTAATAATTTTACTTTTTCCTCACGCTCAGTTTCCATTGTATCTATTACACTGTTTCCCTCTCCTACAAAATAAAGTGCTATTAAATATTGCACCGCATCCTTCGACTTGAAATATGCACTTCCTTTATGTACGTTAAAATAACAAGAATCTTAATAAATGAATCTTGACTTACGACCCTTGAATCTGCAAAATTTTGTCTTTCAAATGCCTGCTAATACTTGCAACAAGCATTCGCACTTCTACCACAAACATTTATTGGCCTAAAACCCTTCTTCACAGGATCGTAAATACCACTCAGACAATATAAAATCAACACTCAAAAACACACAACCGCTTTTTTTTTTCTCATTTAGAAAGTGGATTTTGCTCGACAAACAAACAGTCACTTTTCGCTGCTACTAAAAAGCCAAAATAACTAGACAAGACAAAGTGGGAAACTATAAATGTTTGTGTTCGAATGAGAAATGAAAAAAAAGAAGGAAAAAGGAAACTGAAGCAGAAAAAGTCTTAGCAGCTGTCGACAAGGTCTTCATAATTGCTGTTGTTGTTGTTGTTTCTGCTGTTTTTGTTGTTGTTGTTGTTGTTGCAGGAGCAATAATAACAAAATGATTTTTGTGGTGGTTTTATTTGTCTTAAGTAGGTAAATAAATTTGGTTGGCAAATTAGCATAAATTTTCATTGGCGTCATGGCATTTTCAAATGGCTGCGAAATGAAAAGCAGAAAATGATTTATGAAACGCCAACGAAAAACTTGTTTACGAATTCATTTGAAAAATTAATCGAATTTATGAATTGCAATAAATTCACACTCCTTCAAAGTGGCGGTTCAACATGAAGTGGCTGTTTTGAAAGATGAGTGAAAGAAGTGAAAGAGGGAGACAGAAAATGTAAAAACCTTTAAAATAACAAGTATTTCAAATGGTTGTGTCATGGCTTTAATTTAAATGTAATGGCCAGACAATTTTAGCACTTGAATGCTGGCATTTAATAAAATTAAAAAAATTTCTTTTGAAATTGATTGAGGTTAAGCAAAGATTTGCTTAGGAAACAACAACAAAAATAAATAAAACTACAACTACAATGAAAGTCGGAAAAAAAGACAACCAGTTGTGGAATAAAAATGTAAAAAAAAATAAAAAGGAAAAGTGATCAGTGATCAGTGAGTTCTTGTTGTGACTTTGATATTTGTTTTACGCTTCTCACTTATTAAAGTGAAAGTTTGAAATAAATATCTTTAATTATTCTAAGAACATCTTATGTCCTTCTGAGATTTTAACTAAGAATAATTAGCCTATATAAATATTAATATATTCTAAGAACTGTTGGGTAGAGGTTCCCTGGTGATTTGCATTAGCCTGAGCTAAATGCGCTTAAGAACCAGCTAAAACCCCTCAATTGATCACTTTGAATTTTTTAATAAGATTTTAAGAAAAAAGAATCAGCTCATAAATTTTTTAATAAGATTTTAAGAAAAAAGAATCAGCTTATATATAATTAAAATGAAAAAGTTCAAAAAGCGACGGGATTTCAGAATTAGTGAGGAAAGTTTTCTGGGACCTTAAGACGTGGAGATCTGTGATATCGAATGAAATTTCAATATAATTTGAATAGGAATTTCGATCGCTATCGAAAGCCCCAATTTGCCCCTTCATAACAACTCGATTTTTCTTCCAAAATCAATAACTTCCTGATTTTTCTTAAATTCTAAAATTTATCAGCAGAAAGTTAAAAAAAATTAGCAATCATTATGAGGGTTTTTTTTTCAAGTGATAGTGAATAAAAATACTCACGACTACTGATGCTGAAATTGTAGCGGTTTTTGAAAACAGCTGTCGTGTTGTGCTATATAAAATGAATATATAGAATTGCTGCTGACTTTCCTTTGAAATTTAAAATATTAATCTTGTAGTTCTGAATTAAACAGAAAAAACAAGTTGAAAGTTAAAAATAATTCACTCCTTTAAATATTTTTATTTTCATGTCCTTGAATTTCAGGATTATTTTTCCTGTATGTTCTGCAAATCTTTTAATAATTATTCGGATGCAAAATAAAAAACTGAAATCCCGATTGATTAAATTATATGATAAGTTTTGACTTTTGATATCAATAAATACAACAAAACGTAGAAACTTTTTTAAAATAAGATTTTAAGAAAAACGAATCAGTTTATAATTAAAATTAAAAAGATTTAAAAATAAATAAAAGAAGTTGTAGATGTGGATGCATTTTGGAATATTTTATTTAGAAAGAAAAAAAAACAGAACATAAAGGACATCGTTGATTGTAGGCAGGAGTTTGAAGGAAAAGCTTTTACGACTTTTCAAAATTATAAAATATTTAAACGAAATTTTTAAGTCACTCTTAAGCTGTTTTGTTACTTAATATTTATTGTTCCTTGTTAATAAAAGTATAATATTTCTATTCAAAAACTATTTTCCCTATTATGTCTAATTGCTTAACTACACATCAATCAATCAATCAATCCCTGTTTTTATATCCTTTAAATTACAAAACTTTTCCCATCTACCCCAAACGCCTGTCAATGCATAAAACTTCCCCTAAAACATATTTTCAACTAAAATAAAATTAAATAAAATTAAAAAATATTTATTTATTCTTCTGTCATTTAAACGACAAGGGTCGTTGAATCCTTTTGCAACTTTTTACAGCATGAAATATTTGTTTAATCTTTGATATAATTTTACCACCTGCGTTCAAATATTCATGATTGCTTGTCAATAACTTTTGCCCTGAAAATATGTTTTTAAACACTTGCAATACATTGAAAAGAATACAACAAAAAATACAACAAAAAATAACACAAAATAAAATAAATATCAACCATCTGTTTATTTATATAGGGATCCCTTCAGTCAATGACTTTTATTAAAAGTTTCTACGTTTTGTTGTATTTATTTATTTCAAAAGTCAAAACTTGTCATGTCATTTAAAAAAGCGGGATTTCAGTTGTTTTTTATTTCTTATCGAACAGTTATTATGTAATTTAAAGATTTGCCGAACATACAGGAAAAGTAATCCTAAAAGTTAAGGACATGAAAATAAAAACATTAAAGGGAGTGAAATGATTTTAACTTTCATTTTGTTTTCTTGTTTTATTTAGAACAACAAGATAAATATTTTAAATTACAAGGAAAAGTCAGCAGTAATTGTATATATTCATTTTATATAGTACAGCAGAACAGCTGTTTCCAAAAGCCGCTACAATTTCAGCATCAGTAGTCGTGAGTATTTTTATTAGAGTATTTTTAAGGTGTCATTCTCTTTATGTTTCTATAATAAATTAAAGCAAAATACAAATCGTGTGACAATTGATGAAATGTCCGCCAATTAAAAATATACCTCCGTAAAAAACACCCTCTATATCCATCTATCTCATCACAGGTCTTAATCTAAGAAATATGTTCCGTTTCCTTAATATTATTATTACAGCAACAAATCATTTTTAATATCCTGTTCTGTTTAGAGATTTTTTAAAATCCAAAATATGAAATCTTTTATCGGCATAAAATATATACATATTTATTGATTATGTGACATTTCCGGTAAATGAAACGACAACAAAAAAAAAAAAAAAAAACAAATTGAAATAAAAATTTATTTATGGCCGCTTAAACAATGAAGCAAACACTCTGCCTTCACTCCGACGTTACAGTTTATAAAGAGGGATTAATATATTTAGCAACTTGTGCCACTCACTCTCGCAATATTTGATAAAAATTTTGTTTTGGGACAAAATGATTATTTTGTTAAAAGCAAAAAAAAACCTTTTGAAATTGGCCATTTAAGTCTAAGCCAAGGAAAGATTGTTGGCGTGCAAATAAAACAGATTGTTGAAAATGAATATTAAAAGCCATAAGACTCCAACATATTGTTGTTGTTGTTCTTGTAAGTTAAAGTTTAAATCAATAACCGGAGTTGTCACACAGGGGCAGGCAGGCCAGGGCTTTAACGATTATCATATTTTAATAACGGCTGTAGGATTTTATGTTTCAAAAAGTGTAAATAATTGTTAGGGAATCGTGTGTAAACCAAACTGTCTTTAAAGTTGTGGGTGTGTGTGTGTGTGTGTGTTGTTATTATAAATTTCCTACAATAGATAAGGGACAATCTTGTGTGTGTGTGGGTGGGTACTCGTATGTGAGGCAAGAGCCAGCATTAGAGTGTGTAGAAATGTAAACAATGCATGTACATGCAAGCAAATCTTTAGTGTGAGTAATTGTATGGTAAAATAAGCGAGAGAGAGAGAGAGAGAGAGAAATGCAATCATTTATACCACAAATTCTAGAATTTTATGACTTTTATTCAAACATTTTAATAATACCGCAAAAGCCTTTTACCCCCTCTTAAAGAAATTTTGGTCGAACAATAGAAGTGAGTTTTATGCGGCTGCATTATTTGATGCAAAAATACAACAGCCAGACACGGATTAATAAAATAAATAGAAATCACGTGCATACATTTTTAAAAAGAACTTAAGAAATTATTAAAAATATTATTTAGCATTAACATGCCAGCAACTTCGAGTCTACAATAGAGTTATTACAAAACCAATACACTAAAGCATTAAACACAATAACGACAGCAGACTGCAGACTACAACTTGTCAAAAATAGAATACATGTGCGTTTATGAGAATGATTTTTTTTACTACGACAGGCAACACGGCTGCATGATTGTGGTTTTATTAAACTGATTTCTCTTTTGGTGAACGATAATGAGTAGATGCAATGTTGCCAGCATAATATAAATAAATTCAATTATTTTAGACTTGAAATTATATTGTTTTATTATACAAAAAGAAACAACAAAATATATTTCCAAGCTAATGAATTGATTTCATGTCATATACTGTGGACTTTAAATATATTTTATTGGAATAACTTTATTTAAGAGTATTAAATATATATGAAAGCGGCTACACTGGCGTTTGAAGAGAATTCTACTATAAACAACAACTCATGGTTATTGATTTGGTGGCGTCGTTTTAAAAATAATTAAGTAGCTGGCTACGAGGCGACGATTGTAGCCAACGGCTTTTGTAGTCGGTGTTCGTGTAGCCTGCTGTTGTTATTGTGTTTAAACATTTAGAGAAATAATGTGACTGATAAAATTGTGATTCCAAATTATTATTCGTTTCTACTTTGGTAAAAATAAAAGGATGAGATCAACTATTAATAAGCGTTAAACCATTTTTAAATACTTACCTAAAGGGTGTTTTTTTAAGCGTCTCTTATTATTATATATTTAATGGTCAAGCAAATGCTGTGTGCGGGATATCAGTTTTATTTGAGTGAAAGATCTACTGATGCCATCACGTGGAATATACAATTTTTTTTTTCAATGTCCGCCTCGGCTTCTGTCGGTGAAGGTCTCACGAAATACTCAATTCTCTATGGCTCTTGGCCATGAAACAAGCTGAATATAACCGCAGGCATGGATTATGTTGGCTTGGAGGACCGCTGTGCTTGTTGGCCTCTTCATATGGGGGCTGTTCACATATTGAATAGTTTTTAAATAACAATTTTTTTTCTGCCGATTTTGAAGTCTTGTGCTCTCTCCAGTCGTAGATTATGTTCTATATTACGTTAATTATCACCGTGAAGACCGAATTGACGGAGCTCTTAGTACTCGGGTAAAGCGGGTCCATCGAGAGCCCATCTCGGTGGACCCTTCTTTCAAATAGAGCCCTTTTCTTAAACATCTTTAATTTTAATTATGTGCTGATTCTTTTTTTTCCCCAAAATCTTATAAAAAAATTCAAAGTGATCAATTGAGAGGTGTTAGTAATTTCCCATGCGCATATCACTGGGGCTAATGCAGATCATCAGGGATTTTTTACCCCACATTTCTTAGAATAACTAAAGATATTTATTTCAAACTTCCACTTTAATAAGTGAGAAGACTAAAACAGATATCAAAGTCATACCAAGAACTCCCTGGTCACTTTTAATTTCTTATTTTTGTTTTATTCCCATTCTACAATTTTTATGTGCCGATTTTGAGGTCCTCCACTCTCTCCAGTCGTAAATTAAGTCCTATTTTACGTTAATTAATACCGTGATACCCGAATTGTTGATGGAGCTCTTAATACTCGAGTAAAGTTGGGTGGCCACCAAAACCACCGGTCCATTAAGGGCCCATCTCGTTGGATTCTTCTTTCAAATAAAACCCATTTCCTTAATATTAAAAATATGCTTTCTTGTTTTATAACGATTTCAACTTGTGAACCTCTATAAAAAAATCACCCATTACGATATTATTACAAAAAAAGGGTTGAACGCACGATATATAAAAAATATATATTTTGAAATTAAATATAAAATAATTTAACTGAAAAAAATCTTTATTTTGAGTATGAAAATTCAATTTTATTTCAAAATTTCTGATGATGTCGGTCCTACATTTTTCTAAAATCAAAACTATTAGCAAACACTCGGCGACTGCATCCATAGAATAGGAGTTCTAGCCAGCAACTTGCCAATAGTTTTTATTTCATATAACTTTTTTAGTTCCTACAATAGCAACTTCACTTCCGCATGTCCTTAAAAATGTTGTTGCACAAAAAAAGAGGTAAAAACTATTTCATTTCAGTTGTAAACTCTGCCCATAACAAGAATGCTTTTCCGACATGTTTGCCATTATCATTCCCAACCTCACGTTTTCCACTGCCAAAGGAAATAAGCAAATTTACCCTTCCGTCATAAGTTATGACTTTAATGTATGTGTCAATATCCCGACTAGACTTGTTACACTGTGCAACAACAATTATTATAATAAAAAATGTTGTCATCTGTAAATACTGCAATTTTATTTTTATTATTTTCATCGTTCGAAAATTCGAAAAATTCAGCTTGTGAAATTTTATTCGAATGATTATAAAACTCTAATAATAGATAACTTTAGAAGTGGCTTAAGACTTCAGGCCGAATCAGTGTTCTTTAAATGAGTTTTAGAGCAAAACTACCGCATGAAACTGTTGGACTCAAGTCTACTGATAGCCCTGACGCTCTACATGCGACAAGTCTGTAGCATTTCTAGATGAAAAAAATTCTTTTGACTTCTGTTTGTATGGCTCCTAGTGCTCCTTCCATTATTAACATGTGAATGAAGTTAAAGACCTTTAAAATTATTTATCATGGAAACCTGGTTAATCTATTTTTTTTGTTATACCGTGTTATAGTTGCCGTAGACTCAAACATAAAACTGTAATAAAAAAAAAAGAAAACACAAACAAACTTAAAGCCCCACAACATTGAAAATAACAAACTAACGAAAAGCAACAACAACAATGGGAATATATATCAAAAGTTTTAGCACTCCGACAACAATCATAATAAGTCACACTCCTGCACATTTTCACAACCGCCATTATCATTTTATCATTATAACACAAGCATCAGGACAAAAAGCACAAACACACACACACACATACACACGAATACACATGCATGCACTTCTACATCAAAATGTTTGTGAATGTTAACATTTTATGTGGGCATGGATTTAATAACAAAACAGAGTGTTATAAATGGCACTTTGTGACAAAAAAAAAAAAAATAGAAAAAAACAACAAAAAATAACTGCCAAAGGATGTCATAACTTTTGTTTTGTGTTTTTTATTTAAAAGTAATAAGAATTGAAAACACATTCACATACTCTTTGGAACACATTAATGCATGCAGGAGTATGCAAATATTTAACCACACGGTTAAATATGGGCAGTTGCAAATATCAAAGACAAGGACAATAGCTAAGCATGAGTCCTTTGAAGCAGGGACCGTAAATGAAATTAAAAAACTCTTCTTGTAGAGGGAAGGCTAAACTAATAGATTCGTACTGACCTGCTCTGTCAAAATTTGAGTGTAAGAATTTTCTCCACTCCAAAGAGTTATATCTTAAAGGAAAAGTAAAAGTTCAGATGAAAATATTGAAATGGGATATTTATTATGCCACTTTAAAATCAAATACTTATAAAGAACTTAATTTTTCCCTCTAAAAAAAACTCACCCAAAAAAGTCTTTTATTTTTCTCTCTAAAAAAAGTAGTACCAAAAGGTCCCACTAATTTACATTAAATGTAGTTTCAAGAACTAATCGTTGGAAAAGTGTTTTTTAATTCAGAAATTTATGATAATTATTTCAAAGATCAAGAGAAAATTAATATCAGTTTTATATACTGACGATTGTTTGATCGTTTTTGTTTTGGCTCGAACAGCTGAAAAGCGTAGAAGAGCACGGAAGCCGGGTTACGATAATTTTACGGTTAAAACTAGCGACAATATACAAAGATGTCCTTTAGGATTAATCCCTTTCCATATATTTTTTTCTTTGCAAGCATCAATTGTTTTCGTTTTAATGACAATTAATGCAATCGAAGCTGAAGTGATAATAAATAACCAAAACGGCAAGACTGGGTTAGTTCAGGTATTATTTCCTGAAATAAAAAATCTAATGAAGAAAACTAATAAACTTTTGTTGAATAAAACTAAAACGACAACACTGGGTTAGTTTAACCTTCATTCTCTGAAACTAAAAATCTAATGAAAAAATCAAATAAACTTTTGTTGAAAATAACCAAAAAGACAACACTGGGTTAGATCAAGTATTATATTCTGAAACAAAAAAATTAAGTGTTTATAAAGACAACATCTCATACTAATGAATTTTGTTTGAAAATTGCTAAAATGGTAGCACTGGGTTATATTAAATATATCATTCTGTAAAACAAAAATTAATGTGCTAATAAATTTAATTACTCATGGTATAAATTTTGTTCCCAAATAACCAAAACGACAACACTTGGTTACTTCGAGTATCATATTTTGAAACAAAATAATTGAGTGGTAATAAAATCAACTACCCATATTAATGTATGTTGTTTGAAAATAACCAAAACGGCAACACTGGGTTAGCTTAACTCCCATTTTCTGAAACAAAAAAGTTAAGTGTTAGTAAATATAATATTTCATACTATAAATTTTGTTTGAAAATATCCAAACTGGTAACACTGGGCGTGTTGAAGTATCATTTTCTGAAAGAAAAAATTTATGAGTTAGTAATTATAATATTTCATACCATAAATTTTGTTTCAACATAACCGAAATGTCAACACTGGTTTAGTCCAAATGTCATTCTTGGAAACAAAAAATAATAAAATAAATAAATATTTATTTACTCATAGTTAGGAATTTTGTATGAATACACCAAAGCGGCAACACAGGGTTGTCTTAAATACTATTCAGTAAAACAAAAAATATAATGAGCTAATAAATTTAGTTTATCATGGTAGGGCACTTTGTGTAACCGAAACGGCAACACTGAATTTTATTAAAAATCATGCTGTAAAACAAAAAAAAAATTAGTTTTATCAAATACAATATTTTATTCTATAAATTTTGCTGGAAAATAACCAAAGCGGCAACGCTGGGTGTGTTGAAGTATCATTTTCTGATATAAAAGAATTAATTGTTAAAAGTTCAACAAGTCATACTAATACATTTTGTCTTAAAAAAACCAAACGGCAACACTGGATTATATTAAGTATCATTCTCGTAAACAAAAAAATAAAGTTGTATTAAATACAATATTTCATTCTATAAATTTTTTTTTAAACTAACCAAAACGGCAACACTGGGTTATTTTGAGTTTCATTTTCTGAAAGAAAAAAAAATTAATTATCAATAAATTCAATAAGTCATACTAAAGCATTTTGTTTAAAAATAACCAAAGCGGCAATACTGGGTTGGTTTCAGTATCATTCTTTGAACCCAGAATTGCAATTCTCGTTGCTTCGAAAAATCTTTTTCTTGTAAATAAAAATCTATTTAAGACCAAAAATCCATGAATGCACGAATAGAAAGTGTGTGTGTGAAATAGTGAATAGTGCAGTGAGTTAGAAGAGTGAAAAAGTAAAGCCATGCGCAGTGTTATTGTTCAACATGTAGTCAGTTAAGGGCCTTTGAAATGTTGAGAAGTGAATAGGAGGCAGCGTGACACAAGAGTGCAAAAATGTTAAGTGTTTTTGAAATGCAAATTATTTGGTGTTTGTACATCGAAAGTACGGCATGTTATATATCAATGGAAAGGTAATTTTGTGTAGTTTTTATTAGAATTAACTTTTTTTGAATAAATTTATTAAAAAAATTAATTTTATTGATTTTAATAAAATAAGTCAAGGCATTTTTTTTTAAAGCTGTTTATGATTACTGAAGCAGGCAATAATAAAAGTGAATTTCTGGTTATTATTAACCTTTTAATATTATTTTAAATAATTTTATTGTAATTTTTAATAAAAAAACTTAAGATTTCTTTGATTTTTTGGTATATTTTCATAATTGTTATATTTTTATTATTGTGTTTATTAACTTCGTGTTACATTAATTTAAAATTTTAAAAAATTGTGAAATTAAATTGTGCGTGTTGCTAAAATTCTGGATCTGTTCATGTAGTTTTTATAAAAATTAACTATTTGTGAATCGATTAATTAAAAAAATTATATTTATTAATATTAATTAATTATTTCAAGGCATTATTTTTAGCTGTTTATGATTTTTAGTGAATTTTTTTAATACTATTTTACTTAATTTATTTTATATAATTCTATTCTAATATTTTGTTAAAAAACTTAATGTTTGGTAGAATTTTTGGTATATTTTTTTATTGTTATATTTTAATTATTGTGTTTATTAACTTTGTGTTACAAAAATTTAAAATTTTGCAAAATTATGAAATTATTGTTTTAACAAAGTTTTGCTAAAATTGAGTGCTTATCAGATATCAACGTTTTGAGTCGTTTCTGACTAATTATTAGATGTTGTCATTATTATTGTATGTATTTGTGTGGACGTTCAAATATTTTACCTGCTTATAACTTTTTAACAGCTGAACTTGTAGCGTTGCGAAGACTGTTTCTGAGTTTAGAGTTTTTGGAAACTTTAAATCATTCCAGCCAGTAACTTTCAAAATATTTTTAAAGAACTTCGGAAAGAAGTATTTTTCAAGGAGTTTGATTGTTTTTGTACAATTTTCATTTTGCAAAAAATTATATCGATTGCAAATTAAATCACTGAGACGTAAGATTTTATGTTCCTACAAGTTCAAAAAATGTCTTATTATTCATACTGATGTTACGTGCAGCTTCTTGTATTATAACATAAATATTTAATAGTATTGCCTTTGAGAATATCTTCGTCATGGTGCACCTGTCTCGCAATGACTACGTGAGCATAAACATGTAATAGAAACTATTGTTTGCATTTATATTGTTTTCATAAAAAGCAGAAAAAAAAAGATTTTCATTATTGATATGTCATGCTGTCTGTTACTACGCTTCAGTATCCCTGGCATTGATTTCTATTAAATCCTGTTACAAAAGTCTTCTTTCCCTGCATTCATTCAGGTATTTAAAAAAATCCTCTTCGTGTATGTGTACGACTAAAACAGCATTCTGATTTGTCTCTAGTGTATTATTAAAATATTACTTCAATATTTTAAATGTTTTATGCTACACGTAGATATTATTGTTTTTGCTTTTTTTGTCATACGGCAAATGAACACACGAAAAATAAGGCGGTCCTGGCAACATCAAAATACAGTCAGAAGGATATAATTTCTAAATATTTTCCATAAGCTCTTAAGAATTTCTAAGAACTTGAATAACTACTAATCATAGACTTTGCTTACAAGTAACCAAAACGGCAACTCTGTGTTACTTTAAGTACCACTTTCTGAAAAAAAGGCGAAAATGTTACAATAAATTCAGTTAGTCATGGAATGAAATATGTTGGAAAGCAGCCTAAACGGCAACACTGGGCAAGTTAAGTAGTATTTTCTGGAAAAAATATAATAATTAAAATAATAATCTGTTAATTAATACAATAAGTCACACTAATAGCTTTTCATTGAAAATAACTTGAACGGCAGCACTGGGTTAGTTTAAGTATCATTGCATGAAACAAATAAAAATAATTTGCTAATAAAATTAGCAATTAAAGTGTATTACTCCTCTTAATGAAATTTTCTTTAGCAATAACCAAACTGGCAACACTGATATATTTGAATTATTATTTTCTGACACAAAAAAGTAACAAAAACGTCAACACTGTGCTAGTTTAGGCATCATTTTCTGAAAAAAATTAAAAAAAATGCTAGATTTTGTTAAAAAATAACCAAACTGGTAACACTGGATTTGTTGAACTATCATTTTCTAAAATAAAAAAATGAATTGTTAGTAAATCAAATAAATCATAATAATGTACATTATTTGAAAATAACCAAAGCGGCAACACTGCATCAGTTTGATTTTTATTCTCGAAAACAAAAAATTAAGTGTTAATACATACAATATTTCGTACCATAAATTTTGTTTAAAAATAACCAAAATGGCAACACTGGATTAGTTTAAATGTCATTTTTGGAACCAAAAAATAATGAGGTAAAACCTTTAAATGCTCATGGTGAAGAATAAAAAAAAAAAAAACACAAAACGACAACACTAGGTTGAGATATATACATATATTATTCAGAGAAACAGAAAAAAAATTATGAGCTAATAAATTTAGTTTCTCATGGTAGTGCCTTTTGTTTAAAAATAACCAAAACGGCAACACTGGGTTATTTGAATTATTATTTTCTGACACAAAAAAAGTAACAAAAACATCAACACTGTGCTAGTTTAGGCTTCATTTTGTAAAAAAAAAATTAACGAAATTCAATTACTCATACTGCTAGATTTTGTAAAAAAATAACAAAACTGGCAACACTAAGTTTGTTGAAGTATCATTTTCTAAAATAAAAAAAATTAATTGTTAGTAAATGAAATAAGTCATAATAATGTATATTATTTGAAAATAACCAAAGCGGCAACACTAGATTGAGATATATACATATATTATTCAGAGAAACAGAAAAAAAATTATGAGCTAATAAATTTAGTTTCTCATGGTAGTTCCTTTTGTTTATAAATAACCAAAGCGGCAATACTGGATTATATTAAGTATCATTCTTGAAAAGAAAAAATTAAGTATTTTCAATACAATATGTCATTCCATAAATTTTGTTCAAAAATAACCAAAATGGCAACACTAGGTTATATTGAGTTTCATTTTCTGAAACAAAAAAATTAATTATCAATAAGTCATACTAAAGGATTTTGTTTAAAAATATCCAAAACGGCAACACTGCATGGGTTTCAATATGATTCTTTGAACCCAGAAATGCACTTCTGGTTGCTTTGAAAAATCTTTTTCTCGTAAATAAAAACCTATTAAGACCAAAAATCCATGAATGCACGAATAGAAAGTGTGTGTGTGAAATAGTGAATAGTGCAGTGAGTTAGAAGAGTGAAAAAGTTAAGCCATGCGCAGTGTTATTGTTCAACAAGTAGTCAGTTGAGGGCCTTTGAAAAGTTGAGAAGTGAATAGGAGGCAGCGTGACACAAGAGTGCAAAAATGTTAAGTGTTTTTGAAAAGCAAATTATTTGGTGTTGACTTTTCGAAAGTATGGCATGTTATATATCAATGGAAAGGTAATTTGGTAAAGTTTTTATTAGAATTAACTATTTTTGAATTAATTGATTGAAAAGATTAAATTTATTGATATTAATAAAATAACTCAAGGCACTTTTTTTTGGCTGCTTATGATTATTGAAGTAGGCAATAATAATAGTGAATTTCTGGTTATTATTAACCTTTTAATATTATTTTAAATAATTTTATTCTAATTTTTAATAAAAAAACTTAAGATTTCTTTGATTTTTTGGTATATTTTCATAATTGTTATATTTTTATTATTGTGTTTATTAACTTCGTGCTACATTAATTTAAAATTTAAGAAAAATTGTGAATTTAAATTTTACGTGTTGCTAAAATTCTGGATCTGTTCATGTAGTTTTTATAAAAATTAACTATTTGCGAATCGATTGATTAAAAAATTTATATATGTTAATATTAATTAATTCTTTCAAGGCATTATTTTTAGCTGTCTATGATTTTTAGTGAATTTTTTTTTAATATTACTTTACATAATTTATTTTATATAATTCTATGCTAATGTTTTGTTAAAAAACTTAATGTTTGCTAGATTTTTTGGTATATTTTTTTATTGTTATATTTTTTATTGTTATATTTTTATTATTGTGTTTATTAACTTTGTATTACAAAAATTGAAAATTTTAAAAAATTTTCCAATTATTGGTTTAACAAAGTTTTGCTAAAATTGAGTTCTTATAAACATTTCTGACTTATTTTAAGAACGAGTCTTTATGTTTTTGTGTATGAGTGTGTGTATTTGATCCGCTTATAACTTTTCAACGGCTGAACTTGTAGGGTTGTGAAGACTGTTCCTGAACTGAATTTTTTTTTGCGAATTCCAAACGATTGGAGTCAGTAGATTTGAAATTTCTTTATAGTCAATACCTGCTTATCTCGTTGCAATTGGTTGATTTGAGAATTAACTTAATATCTTTTTTTTATCACGAAGAGTTCACAATCATAGAATAGCAAAAAATTAGGTTTCCAATAAATTTGCGGTTAAAATCAGAGGGAAGTTGTTGGAATGATTTTTAGGGCCAACCGCTTTTTTTTTATTATTTTTCCTTTTCTAATATAAAATGTAGTAAAACATTTGGAATTTTTAAAGAAATATTTTCTGCAAAAGAAAAATTTAACAGACAAGTTTTACTTAGAAATTTGCACTTCCCTAATTCATGACCGTGTTGTCTGTTTGTAAAATATTGTTTTTATTGTTGTCAATATTATGTGCATATTGTTTTCTTGTTTCAATATCATTTTTATTTTATGCATAAAGGGTTCAATTGGATTAAGCATCGCATTACATATGAAATCATTTCTGCTTTTCTATGTAAATCTCATTCACTATGAGTGTATGTCTGTGAGTGTGTGTGTTTCTGTGAGTGTGTCTTTTTGTTTGCTTGTTGGTTTGTATGATGACTGTCTGCAAAAGTGTCAATGATTATTGTATTTCTGTACTAAAGCGGCAACAACATGATAAAGTCAGTGTGTCTCAGTCTGTCTGTCCGACTGTCTGTTTGTCTTTCTACCTGCGTGCATGTGTGGAGTATTTGTTTTTTATTAAATTGATGATATCATCCATCCATCCCCTAATCGCACTTGAACATCAGTCACTATTGACGAGCAATTATGTGTTTAAAATATGATACCCAGCAATTTGACAGTTGAGTTTCAGTTGAGTTTTGTGGGGTTGTTTCTTTTTTGATTGAATGTCTTTTAAATTTGCGGATGTATATTTTTTTCTTTACCGATTTAATGTCAATTTAAATGTTGAATTGTAAGAAATGAGACCTGATATTTGCTTAGTTGGCTTATCAATTGAAGCTGACGGAAATTCTTTGTTGTATGAAATTTCTAAATTGACGAAAAGTTCAATATTGTTGAGGCTCTTTGACACGAGTGTGGAGAGTCAAGTGCTTGAGGAATTTTTGAATTACAAAGTATTTGTGTTCTGTACACTTGACTGGTTACATACAATTTAATATATTCCATTTTCATATCCTCCTGATGTGATATTTAAATTTAATAAATATTTTTGTTTTTATTTTATAAAATTTATAAACAATTTTTTCTTAAACTTTCTAACCGCTGCTCTGCTTTAAGTTCCCCAACTATTTTTCATTAGTTTAATATAAATTTTTTTTTGACATTTCTTTTAGCAAAAACTTTATATCTTTTTATTGCATTTGTCAAATATCGATAACCAATTAACTTTCTGCATGAGTTTAACAAACAAATGGGAAAACGTTTTCAAAACTTTGAAATTTAGTTTTGTGGTATTGGCAAATACAAAAAAAAAAAAAAAGAAGAAAAGAAAATAATGCTGCACCAACAAAATTTATCCAACAAATTTTATATAGATTTAGAGTTAAACTACAAAATATTGTTGGCAGGAACAACCATTTAAGTGCGTAGAGATGAATTCTGGTTTAAGAAAGAGGGAATAAAAAAATAAGTTTTAAGAAGAGGGTGCATTTGAAATTGGGACAATTTTATGGCATCATAGAACACTCGAGTCGGAACAGTTTCAGCTTATTTCCCATCTCGGAATTTCCCATATCCAATAAATTGTTTATCTGTTGCTCATTTTATTGAGATTATTTCAGGGTTGATGGTGTTATTCGTTATATATTTTTGCTGGCAGAAAAAAAATGTATTTCAAATATGAAGTACAGCTTTAGTTTTCTCAAATTCTTTATTAATGCGCCTGCCGTTTTGCAACGATTATGAATAAAGTTAAACAATTTTTAAATATATTTTAAATATGTAAACTCACTCTTTACTGACTACATTTCAGTGTAACGTTGTCCAACTCCTTGTGGTTTTGTTTAGCTTAAACAACAACAAATAAAACTAAAGCAACTGCTGAAAGAAAATTGTTTTTATATTAAATTGTTTTTATATTAAATTGTCTTTATATTAAATTGTTTTTATATAAAAATTGTTTTTATATTAAATCAATTATTAGTTGTTGTTGCTCTTTATATCTCCTACAACAACAATTAGAGTCGGCAAAAAACCAACCAGTTGTAGAATTAAACTTAAGAAAATAAAAAAGCAAAAGTGATCCGTGAGTTCTTGTTATGACTTTTATATATGTTTTAGACTTCTCACTTATTGAAGTGGAAGTTTGAAATAAATATCTTTAGTTTTTCCAAAAAATGTTGGGTAAAGGATCCCTCATGATCTGCATTAACTCCAGTGAAATGCGCTTAGGAATTAGCTAAAACCCCTCAATTGATCACTTTGAATTTTTTATTAACATTTTGGGGAAAAAAGAAACAGCACTTAATCAAAATTGAAGAGTTGAAAAGTTGGGTAATTTTTAAATAATAAAACCATGGATTTTTTTTTTAAAGAAAAATCTCCTTGATTGTAAAAGGATATGCTTATATAAAATTCTCCTTTTTCTTTATAAATTTGTTGTATTATTTCCCTGTTCAAGTGTTGATTCCATTAGTAAAATTAAACTAAATGGTGTTGGTTAATAACAATTTGAGAGTATTAAAAAGTTGTAGTTATAAAAGACTATAAAATGGGTGTTTTTTTAATAGAGTGTTACAAGTTTAAGCCATAATAAAACCAGGATATATATTTTTAATATCAATGAAACGGGTTGTATTTGAAAGTAAATTTTATGACATTAAAATTTAAATATGATTTCTGCCATATCAACGCCACGGGTGGCATAAAGAAGGCGCCATCTGAAACACACATTTTCAATTACTTTTCATTTGTCATCGTATTTCGCCGATAACTCTTCCAGATGTTAAATTACTTGTGGTTTATTGACGTAGGTAAGTCACTTAATATAATCCTAAAGAAAATATTCCGAATGGGGTTAAATCACACGATCTTGGTGGCCAATTAATTGAGCCATTATGTGAAATTATTTGTTCATCAAAAGTTTGTTTGAATAAATCAATTGTAGCGCCCGCTGTGTGGCATGTGGCTTCGTCCCGTTGGAACCACATATCAACAAGATAAATGTCATGTAATTTAGGCAGGAAACTATTTCGAATCATGTTTCTATGCGGTTCATCATTGACAGTAACATTCTGACCATCATCGTTCTGGAGGCATATGGCCCAAGGACTCCGCCAGGCCATAAAGCGAATCAAACATTAATTTTCTGTGGAGCTACGATAAAAGCTTGTTGATTCTCTTCACTTCAAATGCGACAATTCTGCTTATTGACGTACCCATTCCACTAAAAATGGACTTCATTGGAAAATAAAATTTTGAATGGAAATTCAAAATCAATATCAATTTGTGCTTCAGCCCATTCGCCGAATGCGCATACGATGGTCGTTTGGCTTTAATTCCTGCACAAGTTAAATCTTGAAAGCTTTTAAGCCAACATCTTTGCATAAAATCGCCCATAAAGTGGAAGGACACAACCCCAGTTGCTGAGAATGGCGACAAATTGATTGCTTAGGATCATCTTCAATGCTTTCCTGTACAGCGGCTATAGATTCTTCAGTGCGCATTGTGCGGCGTCTCACGGGATGCATATAATCAGTAACAGTAAATGTGGTCCGAAAATGATCTATTGTTCTTCGAATTAGCAGCTCTGAAGGATGATTATGTACGACATAAAATGGACGAAGTGCACGATAAGTTTGACGAACAGAACCATTATTTTGATTAAAAATTTTCATAATTTGCACGCGTTGATCTGATGCAAGTCGATCCATAATGAAATGTCAAAGCAAACTAAACTAAAAGCAACTATCAGCTGTTAAATGGGTGGTCAAATAAAGCAGTGATGCCAACTCAAAGCTGTATCACTCTATAAAAAACACCCGATATAAGAAGGTTTTTGTTTTCGAAAACTTCACATTCTGTTAATCAGTGCTACTATATATTTTATCTTTGGCGCCATTGTTTAGCTGTATTCAAAATCTCCCACAAAAAAAAATCACCCTTTAAAAATGCATCTGGTTTTTGGGTAAAAACATGTCTTTGCATGTTTTTTTTAGTAGCAGGATTATCGCGCTTCAACGCACAAAGTAACCACTAAACATCAGTGCCAGCTCACTTACACAAACACAAAAATTCCACCTACACCATATCCTACAGCAACCGTAATGCTGTTTGTTTAGTTGCTAGTTGTTAGTTGTTAGTTTTTATTTTATTTTTTTTTTGCATATTTCCACCTCAACTCTTTTTATTTTATTCGTATCTGTAGTTTTAGTGCGAATTCATTTTTCATTTAATATTTTTAGTTCGTTTAGCTCTTTTATTCTCTTTGAAAGTCATATAAAATCGCTTCGTGGTTTTTATAATATCCAAAAAGCATTCCGACACATTTTCATAATTAACAAAAATATTTGCAATAAATATTTCACATGCATTTACTCTGCAGTTGCAAAAGAAAAGTTTTTTTTGGCGGGTTTGGAAAAAAATGGTTTTGGAAATAAAACTTTTTTATTCGTTTATTTTGTATACAGGCTTTGAGGAAGGTTAGTTTTTATATAATTCAAAAAGAAAGGAAAAGCTAATGAAGTGGACCCCAACAATTAAAATTGGGAATGTTTCGCAAATGAGACATGAAGAAAAAAATAATTTAATGGCAGCACATAAAATTAACAAAATTGTACTACCATCGGTTTCGATACACTTCTCGTATAATTTTTCATAATAAAATTGGAAAAAGTGTGCTACCATCGGTTTTGATACACTTCTCGTATACTTTTTCATAATAAAATTGGAAAAAGTGTGCTACTATCGGTTTTGATACACTTCTCGTATACATTTTCATAATAAAATTGGAAAAAGTGTGCTACCATCGGTTTTGATACACTTCTCGTATACTTTTTCATAATAAAATTGGAAACTTCTATAACGCTCAACTTCGTGTCTTTTCTTGGAAAACTTGTAACATTTTTGTAATTTTTTTCTATAAAGTCAGCAGTTTGGAGGAGTTTCAAAGTACAATTTTTTCTAAAAAAATTCGAATTTTCAAACAAGTTAATGTTGCCAGTTTCTTTAATAAAAGCGTAAAAATATTGCATATTTTTTTTTAGAAAACAAATCAACATGAACCGGATAATTAGGGGCAATAAAAGAAAGCACTCATGAGTACTGATGATGTTGGTGTAGCGGCTTTCGAAAACAGCTGTGCTGTTCCGCTGCGTAAGTAGAATATAAAACAAAACAGATAACGACTTTAATTCATAAAATATATAATTAAATATATTAAATAAATATAATGAAAATAGTCTGCGCTCAAAAAATTCAGTGAACGTGGGAAGACAACGGAGAAGTGTTCATCAAAAAGGTCCCGTAACGGAACCACTGTATCCCTTACAGTGCGGCTCCATATTTTTGGAACGACAACCTTGGATAGTTTTCTACAGGCGGCATAAAAAAATGGTCTAGCAGCGTTCAATATTTAGCACTATCAACTGTAACTGAGGCGCCATGTGGATTTTCAAAGAAATGTGGAACAACGATCTTTTCAGACGATGCACCGCACCCAAACGGGTACACTCAAGTGGGCGTAATTAATGCTGAAAAACTGTTCATGGATTCTCCCTGGCACATATTCTGGAATTTCGCGTGTTTACGGAAGTATTTAAATGGAATTGGAGCTCGTCACTCCTCAACGAACTGTTAGTGAAATTGGAATTTTCTTCAGTTTTTTGTCTAAATAAAATGAAGCAATCAGGCCGTTCCTCGTTGGTTGCCTAACGGCTTGAATTCTTGCGCAAGCTGAACCTCATACGGGAACATGTGGAATGTGGCCAATATCCTTGGAAAGGACCACCGTGATAGCTGCAGTTGTGACGTACGCCTTATTGTTGATGTAGCTGGACTGTCCTGCACAACACGTTGGATATTTGCTTGTGTGTGGGCCGTACGTAGTCCTTCGGTTTATGAAGGCGTCAACCAGGCGTTTTATTGCTGAAGATCCAGTATGGCTATGATTCAAAACAATTGATCGTTGATTTTCAGAATGAAATTCAAGAAACGTTGATCGCTGTTCTGTTGTTCATTTCGAATTTCCAAAAATTTCCTTTCAAAATTTTTAAATAAAAATAAAAAATATAAGTTTATTTAAGAAGTTATTAAACATTCAAATGGTAGTCTTGCGCCTCCCCTGTAGTTCGGATAAAATGCTGTTGAATTTCGATAAAAGTTAGAGAAGATAGAGATTTCTTCGAACTTCGAAGTGAAGCCTTTTAAAGGGCTTCGCTCTCAAAATCTAGTGTGGCAAAGCCTGTTGGTCAAAACATGATTTGAGAGCGAAGATTGAATGAGGCAGCGTATCACGAATTTACTCATGACAAGCGCCCGTAGTATTAGAATGTTGGCCGTTGTTTTATAGCAGTAAAACTATTGTGGCATCCAGTTTAATTTTATTAGCATTCCTGCCTCTTGTTCCATTATCCACTGAAAATATGTGGATGTTAATCCCACTTTTAAGTTCCCAAAAACAGTTGAAATACATTTAAGAAATTTTTCAAATTATTATTACCGCTGTCATGGCAACAAGTTTATTTGTTAGCTGCATAATAAGTAACAATAATTATATCCTTAATAATGTTATCCTTGAGAGCGCAAATATAGTCATCCTCATGCTTGCATATTTATACTCGTTCATTAAATGGAAACAAACAAAACGACGAAATCTTTGCGCAAGTAAAATATTGTTACAGCAGCAACAACAACAACAACAACAACAACAAGAAAACAGAAATGGAAGTTAATGGAAAAATGTTGAAACCTTTAATTGAAATGCATTTAAAGTGAATCGTGCTGGTATGCAAAGCTTTGAAATTTACCCTGGCGGCTTTTTGCACAGAAACAACACGAAACAGACTTTCCTAAAAGTATGTTGCTTATGAAATTTCATCATCGAATAAAGCAATTCTGTTGCCTTTATTTGATTACCCTGTTTTGTGTGCTTAAATATAATAAGACATCGTTAAAAATAAAAGGTTCTTGTTATCCTGCATAGACATGCATTTAAGCATGTTGTTATTCTAAAATATGCTGAAAGCAACAAATGTAATTACGACTACAGCTACGAGTCTATGTGAAAACATAAAAAGCAAACATAAATTAATGCAAAAATATAACAGAAATATAAATTTTTAAAATTTGCTTTTAAATATGCAAAACGTAAGACCGGCAGCAATAAAAGCTACAGACAGAGTAACTAAATGATAAGAAAAATGGAGGAGAAAAATATATGCAAGAAAATTGTGAAAATAAAAAATTCAAGTCTGTTAAATATCATATCAATAAATAAAAATGTTTTAATAAAAGCGAAGGCGGCAGTTGTCTAAATACATTCAGCAAATTAGTCAGTCCTGTCTCAGATTTCGTTCCGAAATGGTTTGATTCCGTTTTTCCATTCCATACGAACTTATTTGGGGTGCTTCAGATTCCCAGAGTTTTGTTAATCCCAGAAGAAATTCCTGATAAGATTTTTTAATAATTTCTTAGCAAAACAAAAGCCACCACAAAATGATGATCTGGTAATACCAACTGCTTTTGCAATATTTTGTTGTTAAATAATTTATTTACTGTTCTAAGTTCAGTGCTGCCAAGTTATATATTGGAAACATCTGATAATGTGTGACGATTGAATAGAATAATCCCGAAACAAAAAAATATGTTTCTGAAGCATTTATTCGCTCTAATTAAGTATTTTCATATTTCTAGAATATCAACCTTCGAAATATCATAAAAATTCTGTTTCGAACTGCAGTGCGATTCTTTTTATTGTTTCATATACACAAAAACTGTTGCAGTACAGTTTGTAAATTAAGTATTATCAAATTTAGAGGAATAGACTACAACAAATACAGTTTTTGCTATAAGAGATTAATTTATTGTGAATAAATTTCCCAAAATGATGATCTGGTAATACCAACTCCTTTGCAATATTTTGTTAAATAAATTGTTTCATTCCAAAAATTGTCTTAAAATTTTCTATATCAAATTCAATTTTGATATTCTGATTGTACGAAAAGTGTTTTTTTTTTCAATTCAGAAAGACATGATAAATATTCCAAAGCACAGGAGAAAATCAGCATCAGTTTTGTATACTCAACAGAGCAGAATAGCTGTTTTCGAAAACCACTGCGTTTTTATCATCAGTACTCATGAGTATTTTTATTTCTTAACGCTCGTTAGATGGCAGAGTTGAATCTGATAAGAGTTTCCAATAACCTTGTGTTTTATCAAAACTTTTTTTTGATAGAATTTGGAAACTTTTTTTTAAATATTTTCTAAAAATAAGTTCCCTCTAAAATAAATTTAATGGAAACTTATTTATTTACTAATAAAAATGTTGCACTGCAAAACACGAAATAATGACATAAAAAATTATTTCATTAAAACAAATGTTTTTAAATTTTCTATATTAAATTAAATTTTGATATATTTTCGTATAATTCTGTAATAAATTAATGATTCTTACAGTCCATTTAAAGTGGCCTTGTAATATTATGCAGCTTCGAAGTTGCTACACTAACGACTTTCACATGAAAAAAGATTAAGCATTTATATTGAACACTGCAGCAGTTCTTTAACTTTTGTAAACAAAAAAACAAAAAAGAAATAATAATAATAATAATAAAACATTTCAACTGCCCCACTGTGCAATCGGTTCTTGGATTCCGTTCAATATTTAATACTAATTCTGCCTGAAAAATTGAATTCAGCTGGTTTGTTTTATGTACTCAAAATAAGTAACAAATTTTCCAGCTCTGGAACCGGACTTTCAATACTATTAATCAATTTCTCTAGGATTTTATTTTTTGAATTATTTTTATTGTTTATTTTTGATATGTACCAATTTAATTTTTTCTGAAGTATAAAATAGCTTTAATTAAAAAAAATTATATTTGGCCACAAACAATTATTTTTTTAGTTAACAAACAAATTTTCCATCTCTGGATATCTAATCTTTTTATATCTAATAAAAAATAATTTCTTTAAAAAATATAAATTAATTTAACATTTATAAACAACATTTTGTTTATTTCTTTACTCTTAAATAACAAGAATGATTTCATCTGTCCAACCCTGGATTTTTTTGGATTTTCAATATCAATTTAATTTTTCCTCAAGTAAAAAATAGTTTTAATTAACAAATTTTAAATTTATCTGGTGCATTTTTATATATCCAAAATAAGTTAAGCATTTCCAGCTCTGTAGCAGCCAATAAAAATTAATTTCTTCAAAAAATATTATATAATTTTAATTTTATAAGCAACAGTTTCTTTATCTCTTTACTTTTGTATAACAAAAAAAAAAAGTTAAAAAATCATCTGTCCAATCCTGGATTTGTTTTGGATATTCAATATAAATTTAAAAAAGTCATCTGTCCAAACCTGGATTTTTTGGATTGTCAATATCAATTAAATTTTTCCTCAAGTAAAAAGTAGTTTTAATCAACAAATTTTGAATTTATCTGGTGAATTTTAATATACCCAAAATAAGTTAATCATTTCCAGCTCTGGAACCTTATATTTGATTTTGCTGATTTTTTATCTAGAATAAATGAAGCCTAGACAGAAGTCTCTACCTTTCCTGGAGGCTCCAAAGATCCGCTTTTATTCTCAGACAAACGCACAGGCGGATGTTGGTTTTTTTGTCTTTCTTAAACATTTTTCTTATGTCCAACCCTGGATTTTTATTTTAGGATTTTCGATTCCAACTTAATTTTTGTAGAGTTATGAAATAGGTTTAATTTGAAAAAAAGGGATTCTAGATATTTAATTTTACGTAACTGAATTTAGTTGGGGTTTTCCAGCTCTGCAACCGTATTTAGAATTTCGCCGACTTCCAATGGTCTATTTTTCATAAATTGATTCCAGCTTTTCTGGAGGCTTCAGAAAAAATAAGAGCAGACAGACAGAGGGAAATTGCTTATACAAATTCCCTATTGACAATAGGGAAGGATACCGCATGGAGTCTCATATTTGTAACAGGGATATTATACATGGAATGAGAATTCTATATGCACCATTTCTGGTGTTAGTTATAAAAACAATATAATGAAATTCTTTTGTGTGTAACATTAACGTATTGAATTTTATCTGAAATTTGTTATATTTTGGGTATTCCGATGTGAACATCAGATTCATAATATTTTGTAAATCTTCTTTGCTTTTGCCTCAATATCTGATAAGCTCAGATGCTGTGAAAATTCAAAAGTTTTTTTGTAGTTCAATTTAATAAATCCAGTTTAAAAATTCAATATAAATTTCAATGAAAAACGTCTCTTATTGTTCTCGAATTCTAATAGCATTTGAATTGTTAGAGACTTTTTCCCAAAGCTTTGATGCACTTTGCACGTGATAGTTGCAGCAGAAGTTTAAATATTATTACGCAATAAAGTTAAGGGTGACCCTAAAAAAAAGAATTAAGAAAATTTATATACAAATTTTTTTCTTGTTTGGTTGGATAAATTTAAAAAATAATAAATTCATTAAAAATTACAATTAAAAATTAAGGAAAAATTTATTCCAAACTTTTATGGTCCCCCCTAAATTGAACTTTTAGCTTTTTTAAATGCTGCCGAGTATGAATTTTGCTTTTCATTATTTTAATCTCAGGTGTTGTGCTCTACATGAATTCCATTAGAAAGATGGAAAGTAAGCGAGTGAATGAGTGAGTGAGTGAGTCACTCACTGCAGAGTTTGTTTGTCTACCTTTTGGCATTGAATTAAGTTTTTTCTCTTCTTCTTTTCTTTTGCTTTTGAATATAAAAATTCATGCATGTGCCAGGCTTTGTAAAGATCACAATACGCTTTATTAGATTTTGCCAAAGAACTTAATTAAATCGGGCGAATGTAAATATCGAAGAATTTCATTTAATATTTAATATAAATCATGAAGAATATTTTGCCTAAGAATATAAGAAATTATAGGGAAATTTTTGAAGTAAAAAAAATATTTTCAATATTTTCAATATAAATTCAAGCAGATGGAAACTTTGCCTTCTTTCTCTAAAATAATTTCTATGAATATAACACTGCGAAGATTAACTTAATGGTATTATATTATTTATTTATTGCTTTTATCGCAATAGAATATTTTCTACAAATAAGTATTTTAAAATAAATTTTTCTAAGAGAATGATTTACATAATGTTTTCACTGGTCGCTGCACATCGTTAGAACATTTTGGCACTTTGGCAGAATTTCGTTGGTTTAATTAAAGACATCCCTCATGACCATCACACATCACGAGTTAAGCGAAATGACATAAATTTAAATATTCGAACAAGTCCTTTGACAAGCAGTTGCACATTGAAAATCAAAAAAGAATACAAGAACATTTAAGTCATCAGATGCCTGGATGAATGTTTCGTGGGACAATTGATGTTGTTTTAGTTGGTTGCTTCAGATGGTTGGATGAAGTGAAATAAAATGGAATGTCCTTTGAGACTTCTTTTTCATATCGCACATTTAAGGACACACGAATGCACACACACACACATACATTTTACATACATTTTCTAACACATAAACGCAATGTAAGACCAAATTAGCACTCACATGCGAATTTATTTACCAGGCTTGCTTGATTTTTAGTAGGCGGCTACTTATTTCTATATGAACATTAAATATTTAAAAATTAATAATTTATTTCTGAAAAAAATATTTAAAATGTATTGGCCTCGATATTTGTTTTAAGCTTCTCACTTATTAAAGTGGAAGTTTGAAATAAATATCTTTAGTTATTCTAAGAAATGTAGGTTCCCTGATGATCTGCATTAGGCCCAGTGAAATGCAAAAAGGAATCAGCTAAAACCCCTCAATTGATCACTTTGAATTTTTAATAAGATTTTGAAGAAAAAGAATCAGCTCATAATTAAAATTAAAGAGTTAAAAAAAATAGTTGTTTATATCACAAGACATTATAAAAATGACTTTGAGCAATTTGCTTGTTGTAGAAAATTTTTAATAAAAGTTTCCTGATGGTCTGCATTAATGACGTCTCAATTGATCAGTAAAAAAATCATATTTCCCATAAAAACTAATTTAAATATAAATAAATTATAACAGTGGCCTCTCCTTAATATTTATTAACCTCAACATATAGTTTATCTACTCAAAGTGAACAGAAATTTGCAAGTGTAAATTAAAATAAGAAGAATAAGAAAAATTCTAGAAAAGCCCAACCAACGCAAAAAAAAACTAGTCGAAGAATTTATTTTGCTGTTTCTCTCAATCGTCAAGGGAAGCCGTAGTTGTCAATGTTTTTGAATTATAACAAATAAAACTTTGTCGTTCAAAATTAAGGTTAAAATAATAATTTCACATCACACAAGTTTTCATTTCACTGGCTCGAGTAACAAAAAAAAAAGAGAGAAAGAAATTGAAGCCAACAAACAAAAAGAAATTTCTTATAAACATTTTGTTTTTATTCTTAACCAAAACGCGAAACATGTCCTTGTCAAAAGACCTCAAAGTGAAAGTAAAATTAAGTCTCCATTTCAAAATTATCATTTAATAATTATTATTTCTTGTTGATGGCAAAATACTTTTATAACAAGAAATAATTTAAAAAAGGGTGGTCCAGCCGTAATCCACGCTGTGAGTTGTGAGTCACACTTAAATGCCAAGTCTTTGGTCAACTGAATTTGCCATTTCTTTGCTTCAGTGTGCAGACAAATTCAATCATGGAGCGGTACACAATTGAGTAGCGCTTTAAGATTGTTAAAGACTTTTACGAAAATGGGTGGCGTTCAAACAAAAACTCATTTCGTTCACTTCGTGATATTTTTTTGGTCAACTTAAACCAGAGAATGTGTTGACACAATCGCTAGAATTGGGAGCAAATTCCACACACCGCGTCTGTAGTAAATTTGAAAACACTCGATGCTGCTCGCCAAGTTCGTCCTGATGACAACATTGTTGTTGTTGTTTTCGGTAGTTTTTCCGGAAGAGTTGTCATGGACAGACAATTGAACATCTCACGAATATCTCTGAAGCGAAGTTTGAATGAGGATTTTAATTTACACGCTTATGAGATTCAGCTGACTCAAGATCTGATGCCTAACGACGGTTTAGAGCGTCTTCAAAACACCGAGTGGTTGGTTGAACAGGCACAACTGAATGGTGACTTAACTGAGAGTATCATCTTCAGCGACGAGCCACACTTTTACCCCAGTAGTCTCCTTAACCAGCAGAATTTTGATATTTGGGCACATGAAAATCCAGAAGTAATTCTTTAAAAGCCGATGGATCCACAGAGTGAATATTGGGTGCGGTTTTTAGGCTGGCGGTATCATCGGACCGTTCTACTTTTAAAATAACGCCGATCATTTAGTTATTTTTAATGTTTTTGCTACAGCCTATTGCTTTTTTGCGACCAGATATTACGGATAAGGATTTGGTCCATATGAGGTTCTAATAGGACGGTGTCACTTGCCACACAGCCAACGAAAAGTTGGTCGTGTTATCTCATATCGTGGCGATGTGAATTGTCCGCCACGATCAGGTGACTTGACATCGCTAGACTTCCTTCTTTGGCGATATTTAGAAGTGAAAGTGAACGTTAATAAGCCCAGAGTTATTCGAAACTTGAAAGATGAAATAGTTCTACAGAATTATATCGCAGAGTCATTGAAAATATGGACCATCGGATAGAGGTGTGGCATCAAAGGCAAGACGATCATTTGATCTGTACTCTGTATCACATGTCATTATCAGTTAATATTTAATCATGATTTAAGATATTCACATTAAATTATAAACACTTTTTATTCTATTTATAATTTAAATCGTGCATTTTGTTGAATTTCATTTTGATCCTGTTCTCACTGCAATTAACTCAGATCATCCGACAATCTCTAAACAAAATCTCTTGTATTTAAATAAACGCTATAAAACTTTAAATTTAAGTTGAAATAATAAGTTTATAAACCCAAAATTTTAACATTTTTCAACGCCAATTCATAAAACTTATTTAAGCTCCCATTCAATTTCCCATTCGTTTATACAAGGAATCATGATGCGGTGGTGAAAGTTTATCACTAACAATTCTCATATATTTTCTTTTTTACATGCCAGTGATTTTATATGAAAATCAAAAATATATTTTAACTTGTACAATAACTTTATAACAAACCGAAAACTTCTATATAAAATAACAAGAATAAAAAGCTTTTTGTGCAAACCCACATATAAAACAACTAACCACGACCAAACAATTCCCCGGCAGCTACAATTTTGAATATTCCTTTTATTTTATGAGCTCAATATTTATCTTCTCTGCTTCTCTGTTGCTTTTGTTGGCTGTCAAGGAAATTGAAAGGAAATCTGTAAATAATACAAAATGGAACATAATTTCGTCAATGATATAGAAATCATTTCGATTTAAAATATGCGATAACAAAAAAGCTGCTTGATGCGTTGCTGCTGGTTTGTCGTTTCCAATAACATGAATCTACGTGGCAGAGTCTTTTAGTTTTTTTTCCGCACTTTTTTTAGTGGCAGCTCTTCTAACATTTGCCATTATCTATTTTCTTGATACTCCCAGCGGGATTATAATTTATAGACAAATCTTTTCACATGTGTTTTGGATGTCGAGAAGAAAAAAAGAAGCACCGTTGGAACTTTGTATTAAAATGAAGTGCTTACAAATCATGGCACAGTGGTCGCAATCGATATAGATTTTTATGAAATTATCACATTTAAAGGGATTTTATTTGTTATAAACAAAAATTATTAAACACAAAAACAGATTGTAACTTTTAAAGTACAATTTTAAATTTTCTTAAAAATCGGTTTTACTTTATTTGAAATATATTGAGCTTTCGCCAGATGTCCACTTTTCGCGGTCTGACTTATTCTGAGAGCTCGTAATTATACCTGTTTGTGCTTAAAAGTGTGTGTGTGTGTGTGTAGTTATATGTGTGTGAATATATGTGTATGGATGTGTGTATAAGCATATAATCCACTTATAACTTTTAAACGCCTGAACGGAATCAAGCCAAACTGGTGGCGTTCTAACACTTTCATATTCTGTGAATTTGAATCAGTTCGAATCAATAGATTTCCAACCATTTTAAATGTATTTAGAAAAAAAAAGACGAATCTTAAAGACTTTTTTAAATAAATCAGCTCTACCCATAAAATTAATCAGCTCTTGACATTAAAATCACATCGATCACTGCACCCGAACTTAAATCGCTTAAGCCAATCAAATATTGTAAACGAAAAAACTATTAAAAAGGACTATTTTAAGGTTCGAAATTATAAATCAGACAACGTATTCGATAACGATCAAAATTTCAATACATTTTATGTACAACTTTCGGTCGATATCGAATGCCGTAGAGTGCCCCCTGATCAGTCAGTGCTTTCGAGTTTCAACCATTTTCCGAATTGTCTCTTTTTTTTTTTGTTGAACAATAAAATTGAACAACTTGGAAGTATTCCTCTTGACGTTAAACGCAGTGAAACATCAATAGAGTTTGACACTTGCAGCTGTCAAATCATAATTAAAAACTTGAATAGTTCTCATGCACCTGAACAAACATTATGTCTTAATAGTAGGAGTATCTTTTTTATACGAAAAAAATGTTTTTTGTTGCACTTGAAATATTTTGTAAAACCAATTAGACAAAATATTTATTTCCATCCATCTTTGAAATAACAAAAATCTGTTGGATATTTTTTCTTCTTATCACTATTTTGTCCATGCATTTCAACTCGCATGCCAATTGGCTGTGTGTGTGTGTGTTTGTGTGTGTGTGAATATGCGTATTCGCAGTGTAGAAAAACTTGGAGTTGAGGGTGTGGCATATTTGTGTGACCTTTAACTTTATTTTTAATGTAGTTTTCATGCAGTTTTTTTTTAAGCAAAATTTCTTGGTTGAAGTGTGTTTTTCTTTTCTGTATGCCGGCGTGTGTTCGTTACTTTAAGGGCATGCTTTGACTTGAGATGGAAAAACGTTTTAGTTTTCTATTGCCTGGTTGTGTGAAAGTCTTAGCAATTGTCAGTATTATTTTCTTTCAGTACAGGATAATGGAAAGAGTGATAACATTCTTTTGGAATGTGTTAATATTTTGGCAAGAAAAACATGAAATCAGTGGCAACTACAGGGTAGGCAAATTTTAGACTAAAAAGTAAATTGGTTTAAAAGCACACGTTTTTGAAAAAGAAATTCCCAAGTTAGTAAAAACCTAAACTTATGATGCGAGAGTAGTGGAAGGATTGACATCATGCCTTTTGTTGAATTTCATTTTGATCATGTTTTCACTAAAATTAACTCAGATCATCCGGCAATCTCTAACCAAAATCTCTTGTATTTAAATAAACTCTATAAAACTTTAAATTTAAGCTGAAATAATAAGTTTATAAAAAGAAAATTTTAACATTTTTCAAACTCCAATTTATAAAATTAATTTAGCTCCCATTCAATTTCCCATTCGTTTATACAAGGAATCATAATGCGGTGGTAAAAGTTTATCACCAACAATTCTCATATTTTTTCTTTTTTACATGCCAGTGATTTTATATGAAAATCAAAACTATATTTTAACTTGTACAATAACTTTATAACAAACCGAAAACTTCTATATAAAATAACAAGAATAAAAAGCTTTTTGTGCAAACCCACATATAAAACAACTAACCACGACCAAACAGTTCTCTAGCAGCAGCCTTAAAAACTTTACAAGTCTCTCTTAATAATAGGGATCTAAATATTTCTTTAACTTCAGTTTCAAACTAGTGCTTCCTAAATTTCCAAAGAACTCGCTTACTTAGCGAGTAAAGATCTTTGCTAAATCAATAGATATTCTAGAGTTTAGCCTTTTAAACTCTAAAATCGTTTTGCAGGTTTAAATCTATGTTGCATGATCGGAAACTCTTTGCGTAACTCTAAATACAACAAATTATTTCGTAAGAGCAACTAAATAAAATCTGAACAAAAAACAAACAGAAGAGTATTTGCAAAACTTATTCGAGTTATAATATTTTCCATCAACTCCTTCTTCATACGAACTGCAAGCTTGCAAATCTTCAAAAACCTTTTTGTCTTGTTAAAATGTTGTGAAATATTTTTGAATTGCTTGCAAACAAATTTTCAATATCTTAACTACTGTTGCCCCAGCAGAAAGCTATTTGTTTAAAATTTAAAGCAGGGTTATGGTAAGTAAATGCCATCCGACTTAAGTACTTTAAGTAAAAGCAAACTTTGCGCTTAAGATTTCCGTTAACATTAAACAATTTCATATAACCAAATACAAGCGAAATAGAATAGAATGCAAAAAAAAAAAAAAATCAACCCCAAATGCTTTCACATCCTCATA
This sequence comes from Linnaemya vulpina, assembly GCA_963675445.1. Classification (NCBI taxonomy): domain Eukaryota; kingdom Metazoa; phylum Arthropoda; class Insecta; order Diptera; family Tachinidae; genus Linnaemya; species Linnaemya vulpina. Next base: position 81,101,375 of record OY776278.1, on the reverse strand, counting down.
CACCGTTAAGATAGAAATAAATTTTTGGAAGGAAACTCTGTGCAGTTACCACCAATAGAGCAACTGTTGGCAGAATAGAGTAGCTGCTCTATAAAACATAACATCCGGCTAGAATATGAAATAAAGCTGCTCTCGTCCCACACCACCTCATCGTGGAACGTTTAAACGTTTCAAGCAAATATTTAGTGCTGGATACTAACAATTTTAGCAGCATATCCATATTGATGTGTGTGTGTGTGTGTGTGCTTGTGTATCTGTTAAAGTCGATGACGATGATGATGACTTGATGGTTGGATGACTTTTCTGCCAATAATTTCTATTTTGTTTTTGCTTCTTTTTTTTTATTATTATTTTTGATGTATTTTTTGTTGTTGCATCTTTTTCCGTTTAGAGTGCGATAAAATCTAGCGCACGTTATGCTGGAGCAGTTAAAGTAACATTTGCTAGTAAAGTTATCAGGGAATAAACCATGTGTAAGACAATCAAAAAGATGCAATGAAATAAAATCCATATACGCGACTAAATGTTTTATAAAGATAAGCGGGGTATGCAGCGAGTGGAGTTGTTGCAAGAGTTGATGTCTGTCGGTGACAGGGAGGGGAGGGGGACGAGATCTCATACGTTATGACTTAGTGATTGGGTGGGTGCCGCATATATTCGGAGGTTTTAAAAAAGTGATTTTGTCTATATTTTTCAAAATATTAAGAAATATTCAAATTAAATTTAACTCAAAAGATGTCCTTTTTTTCTTTATAACAGAAGATGGTTTATCCTTCAATCAAGTGTGTCATGGGAGCACAGCGAAAGGTTCTAAATCCTAATAAAAATGTTGAAAGTAAAATTTATTATATTGATTATATTTTTTTTTAAAATTTTAAGATTTTCAGAAATCGTGAAGTTTTGTTTTCACCCCGTTTTGAAAAAAAAATCAAGTTTTTATCAGATCTCCATCCTAAGAAGTCTCTGACTAATTCTGTGATCCCATCACTATATCTGTATGTATATGTGTGTATGTGAATATTTGTATGAGTGTGTGATGAGTATGTGCATGAATGCGTGTATGAGTGTGTGTAGGAGTGTGTATGTGTGTGTGTAAGTGTTTGTATATCTTTTGAACGTCTGAACCGAATGCAGCAAAAATCATAGTGTTCTGAAGATTGTTGCTAAACTTTAATTTTATATGAATCTGAACCGATTTGAACCGGCTGATTTCAGGATCTTTGAAAATAAAAACTTATAAGAAAACAATTTTACAAAGTGGTCTTTTAGCACAATTTTTAAACGGCTTCACTGTTCAGTCTTACAAACTAATCAGCTCTTGACCATATCGATCACCGCCGTAAACCGGTTCAAAATCGATTAATCCGTTCGTGAGGTATCGTGAACTATGAATTTCTAAAAAGTGATTTTTATTTAAAAACTTAGAAATTATATATCTGATCAATTAGTGCTCCGAACTATTTTTGGACTTCCTATAAATTTGTACCGATTCGAACCGGTAAAGTTCAATACATTGACAAAGATAACAGCTTTTCAGTGGCTTCACCGATCGATTACATAAATTTATCAGCTTTTCATATTGAAAAACTCCCATCAATCGGCGTAAACCGGTTCAAAATTGATTAATCCGTTCATGAGATATCGTGAACGATAAATTTCTAGAAAGTAATTTTTAATTTAAAAGCTTTGAAATTATATATCTGTTCAATTAATGCTCCGGACTATTCTTGAGCTCAGATTTCATATACTCGTAAATTTGAACCGATTCGAACCGGTAAATTTCAATATATTGGCAAAAAAACAGTATTTTGCTAATTGTTTTTTAATAACAGCCTTTCAGCGGTTTTTAATATTGAAAAAAATCCCGCCAATCACCGTAAACCGGGTCAAAATCGTAAACGATAAAATTTTAAAAACTCCGAAATATTGTATCCGATCAATTAGCGTTCTCAATTCTTTTACAACTATTGCAAATATTTTTTTTTGAGCGATCTTTTGAAAAAGAAATTCCTTCTTCTCTTGTTGAATATTTTAGTTTCTAAGGAAATCCATTCGCCCCACCCCACCCACGAACATCACAAAGTTAAACGAAATGTAAAAGAAATATATTTCCAAACTGACAAACTTTTGCCGACATGGTGTGAGTGAATAGAACACCAACACCTTCAATGCAAAATTTAATTTTTTTTCTTTCATTTTCAATATCAATAAGATTCATAAGGGAGCTCCGGACCCAAGGAAGGCAGCCATTGAAAACAAAATCACGTTTCTTTTTTCTTTTCGATTTTATACGAGTTTGACGGCAGTAAAATTTAAACACAAATCAAAAATCAATTTCGTATATTCATACTTATGGTAGCAGAGAAGAAGAAGAAAGAGAAGAAGAAGAAATAAAATAGAAAAACTCATACAAATGAAATCGAATTTCCAATTGATGTACTTTTATAGTCATAACCCCGCAGAAGAGGTTTCCTTCATACCCGCATGCCACAGCAGATTATTAAAAGATAGACAAAATTTTTATTTCTATTTTTATTTTTATTTTTTCCTTTTTGCTCTCAGCAAAAGGAAAGAATATGTTAAACATTTACTGGCAGTGGAATTTTTGCAAAAACAAATAAGGACTTAGATAATGATTTTATCTCTACGGTAAACTGTTGACCATGTTGATATAGAAGAATTTGCTTTGAGATTTTATTGCTGCAAATGCATGCTTTAGCTTGAGGATGGGGATGGGGATGGAGGAAGGCAACAGATGATTGGTAGAGCCAACTGCTGTGAATCAAAATATGTTTCAATACGGAGAGGACAAATTTAATTATCATTTTAGTTGCATAAAAGCTTCAATTAGTGCAACAAAAATGTTGCAAAGAAAATGAAATGTTTTAGTGAAACATTATCTGCACACACAGAAATCGAATCAACTCTTGTTGGTTAATCTAACCAATTAGTTGTTGTAAACTAACTATTAGTGCAGCGAGAGTAGACACATTTTCTACAGACCCGGTTTTGTAAAATATGCGTACAATTCTATCGATTGTGAATATATTTCGTGAATTGTGCTGACCAAAAATTATCGCGAAGTGAACGAAATGAATTTTCATTTGAACGCCACCCATTTTCATAAAAGTCCTCAACAATCTTGACGTGCTGCTACTCAATTTGGTATGTTGGGTAAAAACTTGACATTTAAATGTGACTCATAAATAAACATCGTGGATGGTCCACACCCCTTTTTAAATTATTTCCATTCAATAATTAATTTTTGTATTTTCTTCGGGCTTAAATGCTGTTTTAGTTAAGTTTATAGAAGTGCCTATCAAAATCATATATAACAAAATGCACGATTTTTATTCCAATGAAATAAAAAGTTTTAACAGAGTCATCTTAACATCTTAAATTATGATCTATGGTAATGACATGTGATACAGAGTACAGATCAAATGACCGTCTTGCCTTCGATGCCACACCTCTATCCGATGGTCCATATTTTCAATGACTAAGATATAATTGTGTAGAACTAATTCATCCTTCAAGTCTCGAATAACTCTGGGCTTATTTACGTACACTTTCATTTCTAAATATCGCCAAAGAAGGAAGTCCAACGATGTCAAGTCACATGATCGTGGCGGACAATTCACATCGCCATGATATGAGATAACACGACCAACTTTTCGTTGGCTGAGTGGCAAGTGACACCGTCCTGTTGGAACCTCATATGGACCAAATCCTTATCCGTAATTTCTGGTCGCAAAAAGGCAATAAGCTGTAGCAAAAACATTCAAAATAACTAAATGATCGGCGTTATTTTAAAAGTAGAACGGTCCGATGATGCCGCCAGCCCAAAAACCGCACCGAATATTCACTCTGTGGATCTATTGGCTTTTAAGGAATCACTTCTGGATTTTCATGTGCCCAAATACCAAAATTCTGCTGGTTAAGGAGACTACTGGGGTAAAAGTGTGGCTCGTCGCTGAAGATGATATTCTCAGTTAAGTCACCATTCAGTGGTGCCTGTTCAACCAACCACTCGGTGTTTTGAAGACGCTTTAAACCGTCGTTAGGCATCAGATCTTGAGTCAACTGAATCTCATGAGCGTGTAAATTAAAATCCTCATTCAAACTTCGCTTCAGGGATATTCGTGAGATGTTCAATTGTCGATGAGGGGTCTTCCGCCAAAACTACCGAAAACAACAACAACAATGTTGCGCCATCAGGACGAACTTGGCGAGCAGCATCGAGTGTTTTCAAATTTACTACAGACGCGGTGTGCTGAAATTTAAGTGTGACTCACAACTCACAGCGTGGATTACGGCTGGACCACCCTTTTTTAAATTATTTCTTGTTACAAAAGTTTTTTCCCGTTAAAAAGAAAGAATAACTATTAAGAGTTAATTTTGAAATGGGGACTTAATTTTACTTTCACTTTGAGGTCTTTTGACAAGGACATGTTTCGTGTTTTGGTTAAGAATAAAAACAAAATGTTTATAAGAAATTTCTTTTAGTTTGTTGGCTTCAATTTCTTTCTCTCTCTTTTTTTTTTGTTTGTTTGTTATTCGAGCCGGTGAAATGAAAACTTGTGTGATGTGAAATTATTATTTTAACCTTAATTTTGAACGACAAAGTTTTATTTGTTATAATTCAAAAGCATTGACAACTGCGACTTCCCTGAGCGATTAAAAGAAACAGGAAAATAAATTCTGCTACAGGTTTTTGCTTTTTGGGTTGCTTGGAATCGGATTTCTATGTAGTGGCATTGTGGAAACGTTTTCTATTTTCCCACAATGACCAGCAATTTTGGAAATGGGTGAATTATTTTTAATTCACCAGTATCTTCAGTACATTCCATTGGCCAATATTTATTAAGTATCTCATGGGTCATATATTCTTCACCTGGATTTGGGTTCCTAAATAAGTTTTTTGAAATTTAAGTCGTTAGCAGAGGCCTGTTAACTGCACAATAAGTTTGATATATATATATATATATATATATATATATATATATATCGGTTTGTGTTTCGCTAGAGATATTTAAATTTACCTTCTCTTACATAGTTTTTTTTACAACAGATCCTGACATTTTGATGCTACAGTTGGTTCTTTATTTTTATTCTCAAAAAGTTTTGAAATCTTATTTGTTTTTTATGTAGAAAAAAATTTCAAAAGTATTCAATTTAATTATGCTTTTAATTAAAAAAAATGCTCTATAATATCTTTTTTCATACACATTTTAAATAATTTTTTTTCAATTGACATATTTTCATACAGCAGAAAACCTTTTTATTGCCGTTGTTTGATCACGTTCTGCAGCAATTTCTATTTGAGTTTGCAAACCAACATTTTTCTTTAAATCATAAACTGTCGATTTTACATTCATTGAAGTTTTCAACGCGTGATTCCGTTGCTAAATTCCTCAATGTCATACTGGCATTTTATTTCATTTTGTAAAATCGTATTCACTCGTTATAGGAAAACGAAAAAAAAAAAAAGAAAACGGGCCGTGCGATAAAAATAGGAAAAGAATTCTTGTTTTTCTCTGTCATATTGAACAAGAAATACCTAAAGACGGGCGGACATATAGACAGACAGACAGACAGACGAACAGACAGCCGCTCTTATTGAGGGCATGAGTAAGAAGTGAAGGATTGTTTGATTGCAAAAGAAAAATGAGAACAATAAAAAAAATAGGAGGAAAAAGAAAAGAAACCAGCAGACAAGCGGTAACAAAACACTGCTTGCATTTGGCCAAGACAATTTGTAAACTTAAACTCCCCGAGAACGTGATGAAATGTTGCTGTAGCAGCTTCATTTTTTTGTTTTTGTTTTCTGCATAAATAATTTTTTGTGGCAGTTTTCCTTTAGCCTTATTTACTACCCGCCGTTGTGGTTAATGTCACTCTGTTTTTTGTTTTATTTTATTTTTTTTACTGCATTTTTTATTGTTGCCTGTTTTCTTGTTTCTTTTGCACAAGTTTTTAATAATGCGTTACACTTTAGTTGTTACCAACACCACCACTAACGAACTTTATAGTTCGCTAAATGAAAACACTTTCTTACTTTCCTACTCCTACTCATTTTCCTTGGCTTCAGTTGAAAAGTGTCAGGCGGTAGCCTATTGTTCTTAGAGAAAAACAAAGACAAAAACGAAAGCAGGAAAAAAAAGCAAAAAATTAAAAATAAATTCATGAATTCATATTGTGCACAAGTTTATCTTTGCTTTTAGGAAAAATAGGAACAACTTTTAGATTTTCCCTACCAAAACGGTTGTTCGTGAGATAAACGCTTGTGGGCTAAAATAAAAGAATAATAAAAAAAAAAAAACTAAAACGACTAGTTTTTTATGTGGTCCTAGTAAGTCCTTGTTTTCAGTTCTCTTTCATGGCATTTTATTGTTTTTATTTTCATATTATTTCTCTATTATCTGCTGATGTGAATTGTACGTGTTTTTGTTTGGCCAACTTGAAGAAGAAGTCCTTCGAGGTGTAAATTGTGGAATCCATAAACAAAAGAATCTTTCAAAATTACGGCGATAAAAATACAAAAAAAAAAAGAAAGTGCATGCTGGCAAGCAAAATGAGATAATAATACGTTTATGCGTTAGTACGCCTGGCAATGGATCGCAATATTTTAAATGTTATTCTGTGAGTGGGCGAATTTTTCATATCGTCAGCACAGAGTTGGACAACTTTTATTTGAAATATTTCACATAAAGTTGAAAAGAAATATTTGCTTAATTCTTTTCAAACTTTTCCTATAATTTAGTGCTTCAGATATTTTTATTGATACTCAAGTTGTGGTCTTAAATTTGTAATTTTTAATAGGAAAATTGAAAACCTAAAAAAAATTGGGAAGTTCTTGGTTTTGCACAGTTTTCAAATAAATCGAGTTCTTATTAAGTCTTCACGTTTTGACGTTTTAAGGAGCTGCTCTAATTAATTCGGAGAACCCGTCAGTATTTGGATGTGTATGTATATTATGCGTGCGTGTATGTGTAAATATGTCACCCAATTAAAGCTTTCGAACGTCTGAAAGGAATCAAACAAACCTGGTGGCGTTCTAAAACTTTAACTGCCCGTAAATTTAAACCTTTTCGAACCAGTAGATTTTAAACAATTTTAGAAATATTTAGAAAAATAAATACATTTTGAAAGTTTTTTTTTAGAATAAATTTTAAACGGTTTAACAGATCGATGCCACAAACTAAACAGTTCTTGACATTAAAATCACTTCGATCACCGCACCCGGTTTTAAATCACTTAATCCAGTCACATATTGCAAACGAAAAAATTCCAAAAAATTATTTCACTTTAAGTTTCGAAATTATTAATCAGGTTTCGAATTAGCGAATTCGATACCGATTCAAATTTCAATACATTTTATGTAAAAATTTCCATCGATATCGAATGCCGTGGAGTGCCCCCCGATCAGTCAATGCTCTCGATTGTTTTTCATCAATCGAAAACTGCATTTAAATTTAATAAATCAGTTGACTCTTTCAGAAGTTATAGGAAGTTTCAAAATTAATATAAGAGTGATTTGTTTCGTAATTTTCAAAAGCAAAGAACAACATCGAAATCAGGAGGGAATTCGATGCTAATCGAAATTTCAATGAAATTTAAATTGAAACTTCGATCGATATCGAATGCCACAAAGTGCCCCCTGATCAGTCAGTGCTCGGGATTGTTTTTCTTGGTAATTGAAAACTGCCTTAAAATTTAATGAATCGCTTGACCCATTCGAAAGTTATACAAGCTTAAAAATTAATATAATTATGATTTGTTTCGTAATTTTCAAAAGCAAAGAAGAGTACCGAAATCAGGGGGCTAATTGTCGCATTCGATTAATCGAAATTTCAATAGAATTTAAATGGAAATTCCGATCGCTATCAAATGCGCTAATTCAGTCGCAGGTAACGATAGTTTGCGTTTAAAACCAGAGGGGAGTTGCAGGGATGGTCTGTAGGCTCAACCATTTTCTATATGCTTTCTCCGTAGGACCTGGTTAGCGCGCTCATGCTCAAAGAAAAGATCAGATGGTTTTACTAAGAAATTACAAAAATTATTCGGACTTCAATGCTCGCGATGGCTGGTTCAAGACTTCAAATATCTTTGGTGGATACCATCGAAAATGAAGTTCAAGGTGAAAATTGAAGAGCGTGAAAGGCTCAACAAACAGTTTGATTTGGAAATTTTTGTCACAAAATATGATGCACGTGTCTTAATTAGAAGAAAATAGCTCCTGGCGCTAAAAATGAATAGCGAATAAAAACTTTTTATTGCTGCGCAAACGCCACACAGAGTCCCTATATTTTTAGTTTTTATTGCCCTATTCATGGGAAAAGACATTCGGATATTCTGAAAGTGAAATGGCCGTTTAACGAGATTTAAATGTATTGAAACTTTAGAGAGAGTGGGATGTTACAAAAGCGATGGATTAAAATAACCAGCAAAAGAAATTTACAGATTTAAGAAAAAAGCAAATAATTTACGAAATATTTTCAATATATTTTTTATTTATTTTGCCTTGAAATTCTTAAGACTTTCTACGCTGTTAAGCGGTTTATATAATTTGAGGGAGACTTTTCTTGTGTCTTTTATTATTTATTTTGAAATTCTGTTTAATTATTTATAATGTTTCTAAATGATTTATTTTTAATAATTTGGGGAATTGTGGTTTTTCAAACCTCTTTAATTTTAATTATGTGCTAATTTATCTTTACCCAAAATCTGACTACAAAAATCGTATGAAAATTGAAAATGAAAAGTGACCAGTGAATTCTTCTTATGACTTTGATATTTGTTTCAGACTTCTCACTTATTATTATTTTATTTATGATCACAATTTGTTAGCCCACAAATACAAAATAAACAAGAAAATAATAGAAAAAATAAAAATAACAAATTAAAGACCAAAAACCAAAGAAGGTCAACCTGCCAGCCAGAGCTGAAGATAGAAATCAAAAGAATTTTTGGTGGTGGAAGGCAAAAAGCCTCCAAACGAATGACGGCACACAGACAAGGTGTTTGTGTGCTGTTGAAATTATGCATAATTAAGATATTAAACTAATTATTCAAATTAGTTTCAGAGGTTTGTTAAAATTACATATTGAAACGGAACTTTTAAGAAGAGAAATATAAAAGCAGTAAAAATGCAAGCAGTCTGGAATAATAGAACAAAGAAAAAAATTCCTAATTAGTAGGAAATATTTCTTTGTGTAATTAATTAATTTAAATGATACGCCATGAAAAGGGAGCAGCAGCAACAGTCGATAAGAAGAAATTCATATATGCGATTTCGGATATTTCTTGCGGTCAATGAATTAAAGCTTCAGTAGGAAATGGTGTATTATGAAGGAATTCTAAATTTTTTGCTAATAAATTGGATTGAATACAACTATTTGCTATGACAATTTATTACAAAAAATTCTTGTATATCGTTACCTAAAATGCAAATCAGCGTATCATAATTTTTAAAACGTTTAAAATGGAAATTAATTGAAATATTGAAGCGAAATTTTCAAGTCCAGATCAAAATGAAACCGTTTGATAGAATGATAATTTTGTTTCAATATTTCAATTAATTGCCGAGTCGTAGAAAAGCCAACCAATTCTAGAATAAAAAAGGATAATAAAAAAGCAAAAGTGATCAATGAGCTCTTGTTATGACTTTAATATTTCTTTTAGACTTCTCATTTATTAAAGTGGAAGTTTGAAATAAATATCTTTAGCTGTTCTAAGAAATGTTGGGCAAAGGTTTCCTGATTATCTGCATTAGCCCCAGTGAAATGCGCTTAGGAATTAGCTAAAACCTCTCTATTGATCACTGTGCTTTTAATACAAAAAATAATAAAATAATAAATAATAATAATAAAGATGGTGGAGGTACTTTTTTGTAACTTTAACCACTGTTTATTAATTTCTTTACATCTCCCTCTTAGAGCGTAAAACTGCTAAGTGCACTTTGTTTTAGTATACGAGAGTTGCAAGTCATACGAAAGCAAAAGAGACGGCGTATTAACTGGCTAAACTATTTACTTTCACTTAAGCCTCCACAGTGAGAAAGAACTATTTTAAGGCGTTAGATTCTTAACCCATTCCTAGAATATTTCAAACGTATTTTAACTCTCTTGTAAAATTTTTATCAACTGACTTAGCGGACGATATGGTTGGTGTTTATTATGGCTGCTATAAACTATATAAAATTTTTTAAGTAACACAATTTAAGAGTTCTAGCAACTTGTCTCATTGTAAACTTCTGCCATTGTTGTCCACAATTTAATTTTTGTGTTCTCTTTATCACAAAAAAAAAAGAAAAAAAAAGTTGCTAAATAAATAGAAAATTCTTAATAGTTTCTGAAGTAACTTTTTCTTTCAATACACAATAAATAAAGAAAATTAAGAGAAAAAAAGAAAATATATCTAAAAGATAAACAACTGCAACACGTGTTAGTCGCTCCCGATATGATTTTGATATACAGTGGCAGCCATGCAACCTTCTGGGAATAGTCTTTTTGTTGGTTGTTGTTTTCCTTTTAATTTGTTTGTGTGTTGTTGTTCTTCTTACTGTTGTTTTATTTGTTGATGGTCATTGTAAAGTGGTGCCATTATCAACAACATTGTCTTCATTAGCAAGACACGTAACAGTGTAAGAAAATAAAATACGGGCAGGGAAATAAATAAATGAAAGAGCAACTAAAACGGAAGGAAATAAATAAAAATATGGACAAAAAAAAAAACTAAAATTAAAACATATAATTTTTTATTTAAGAAATATTTCAAAATATTTTAAAAATTTTCAAATTAATTATCAAAAATTATTATTAATACAGGGAGATCCGAAATGGCCAAACGGCTTTAAGTTCATTGTAACTATTTATTTGGGATACAATTATTATTATAAATTTTTTTCTGCACCAGCTTTTAGGGAATGACCCCTACATAAGCAGTGCTTTGTGCCAGCACTAAAAAGTAGGGGATAGTGTTAAGAGCACAGATGCAGACAAATCCGAAGATAGAAAATATCTTGTAGTTATTTTTACATCGAAAGCCGAAATTCAGCTGCAGTCTACTACAGATGAACACATAAAGACTTGATTAGTTTCCTTTTTTAATATTTTAATTGTATTTAGTTTTCTAAGATCCTCAAACGACTGTTAGATTCTTATATTTTGAAAACAAAATTCTGTATTTCTAATATTTTCTAAGGACCCTGTGCCTCGTTTCTGCAACTGAGAAGAGAAATTCGCGCCTCAAACTAATTAATAATTATTATTATCATGCACTTTACGGTAGGGTTATCCATAGAATAACATGTTGATTATTTAAAAAATCTAACAAAAGTATAAACATATTCAGAATAATATTCTGACTCATCCAGTGTTTCACAGAGTAACGAAAATTTTTTCGATGCGAGAAATTTTCATATCACTGACAGAAACGAGGCACTGAACTATAGAAAACTGTTTAATTTTTAAAGATTTAATATTTATTAAGTTTTTGAAGAGCCCTGAACTAAAAAAATAACAATTTCATTTTTAGATTTTTCATACAAAAATAAATAATTAATTCAATAAACATTTCAAATAAAAAGGTTTTTTTTTTAAAAATGAAGCGTTTAATTTCAAACTTTTTTCTCCATTTTGGTTCTCTTCGAAATTTCATGGTTTATAATGCCGCCTGCTATTATTCTCAGCAAAATCATATGGAGTGTCTGCTATGCTCTCTCACTAAAAAAGAAATACTAACGATAAAATTTGTTTTGTTCTACGATCAAACTGTCGCAGAAGACAACAAAACTTCAGCCAAACAATTCCGAAGTAACATGAAGATAAAACAGAACCAAAATTGTTTTAATCAAAACATGTTTGAATGTTTTGACTGTGTCAGAGATTCCAATGACTTCAACTTGTTTGGCTCAAAGAGTACGAAACAACAACAAAAATTATTATGAATATGTTTTAGAGCACTTGCTGTTTTTGCTTTGATTTGTCTTTTCTTCGCTTCATTGGCGGCTTTTCTGCTCTAATTCTACTTGTTTTCAAACACACAAGCGCTAAGAAAACTGCAGAGAAAAATGCTTCGGATGGTTGTTTGATATGTTTTTGGGAGAGTCGTGTTTTGTTTTTGTTGTTTTCTCATTTACGTTTGCAATGAAGTTATTGTGGTTGCAAGTAGAAGCAGAGGAACACAAAACTTCCAAAACATTTGGCGCAGCTCTTTAATCATGACATCCTTAATTGAGTTCCTCTTAATATGTTTTGGCTTCGCAGCGTATGAGTGATATTGTTTGGAGCAATTCAGCAAAAATATCACTCATACGCTGTGCACGCGAATTGAAAATAAATATTTTATGCCGGGATAGGAAAATATTCTGCTCGCGAGTTTAATTTTATTTCAATTATTCGCTTTGAAATTGGAAGTCTTCTTGTAACAATTAATAACTTTTGGCGTCTTCTGAAATATTCTAAAATTTCGAGTTTCACATGACTTCATGACCACGAGTTGAGTCCCTCGAGAACGCCTCAATGTGGAGTACAGCATTTAACGTCTGGCCTTGTTTGTGAAAGGCAAAGATGACAAATTTTGATTCACATGGAACTTTCGTTCCTCTTTTTATCATAAATTTATTGTATTCCAGTTTAATAATAAAGATTTGCTACACTTTTTTGAAAACATTTCGTAGAAACAATTATTTACGATTAATATTTATTCGGATATATTTTATTCGAATTACTCGCATTCTAATAATATTTATTGAAGTGGTTTTTGTTCGAATACTTTTCTTAGAAATACTTTTTATTTGAATACTTCTTTCTTCAATAATTTTTAATCGAATAATTGTTATTGAAATAATTTCTATTTGAACCAGGTGTCATTAAAATAATTTCAATGGAAATTATTTATATTCGACTAATATTTAGTATAGAAATCTTTATTCGAATAATGTTTGTTCGAATAACTTTCATCGAAATAATTTGTATTTGAACGTTTTTCATTTTAATAATATTGATGCAAATTATTTGTATTCGAATAATATTTGGTATATGAATTTTTATTTAAAATATATTTATTCGAATAATTTCTATTTGAATAATTATTATTGGAAACGTTTTTATTTTATTTTTTAAGTTTTTGTTAGTTCATACTTGAGTTTGCTTTATGAAATTGATTTTGATTCGAACACTTAATGTTCGAACGAATTTTATTCGATTAATTTCAATACAAATAATTTTATATATGAAAATATTTTAGATTGGATTCATTTTAAGAATATTTTCATTCAAACAATTTTTATTTAAATAGTTTCCAATTAACATGTTCTTAAGCGAATAATATTTATTTGAATAATTAGTATTATAATGAGCTTAAGACAATTTTTATTCGAATAATTTTTAATCAAAGAGTATTTAGTCAAATAAATTTTATTCAAATAAAATCCAATCAAATAATTTTTAGTGAAATAATTTGTATTCAAATAAATTTCATTCGAATAATTTTAATCAAATCATTTTTAATCGAATATTATTGATGTAAACAGTTTGTTTTCGATTAATTTTCATTTAAATAATTGTCAGTAAATTTTTTCATTTCTTTTGACAAAAGATTTACGCTTTAATTTGTATTTATTATTTTCCTTAACTTGAAGCCTGTTTGCTCTTCCGCCAGTTTATCTCGTCCATCGTTAATTGCATTTGAATGAATGAACGCAGTTCTTTTGTGAACAGATTTCTTCATGTCAGTGCAGGTTTAGCTTTATTATTGTCTATTTGCTTCCTGTGACGGCCAAGTTTATTTCTTGTAAATATTATGCTGAAGATTGTTTTAAGAAAGGAAAGCAACATCATTCGGTAGATGCGTGCATATGGCGCTTGTGCCCTGCAGTGTAAAGAATTTTTTTATTTGTTTATTTTTGTTTTGATAAAAGGAAAAAGTAGAGATTAAATTCACTTATTCAAAAGATCTCTGCATTTCAGTTCTGGATATTATTTTCTCGGTCAATTAAATTGATAAATTGCAGCATCTGCATTCAGTTTATCAAAAGACGTCCAAGTAAGTAGAAACATTTTCTCATTCAGTACTGATGATGAAAGTGTAGCGGCTTTTGAAAACAGCTGATGTGTTAGTTGAATATTTAAGACTGTTACTGAACTTTTCTAGTGATTTAATTATATCTCATGTCGTTTTGAATTGTAAGAACTCTTATCGCACAATTTGTATATAAAATTGAATTTATTATAAGAATTTTATTTTAAATAACCACCTGAAGTAGGACCTCAAAATTTAGTGCTGTTGAAAGATATAATTTTTCAAGTGAAAACTTTATGGCCTCTTATTAAAAAATGTACCCGATGTTATAAATTCATAATTCGCCACTGCCGGACTACTTTTTACCGCCAACGTGGCCGCTGCCGTTTTAAAAGTTTTGCCGGACTAAAATGCATTTTCTTTAGCCGGCAACAATTCACTTCTTCTTTTTAATTGTGTTGCTTCTAATTTCGTTTGTATTTACTTTTTGTTTTCTTTTTTATTATGTGTTATTTCTTTTCTTCTTTTGTTGCTCTTAATATTTTGTTGTGGAGTTATGAATTTTTATGTTGTAGAAACTATTTATGAAATTTATTGCTGCTTTAGTGCTCTTGCAGCTGTCTGCGTTGTACAAATCGTATACTGATCCCTGAGCGCCAAGAAGGCTTAAGTAACAAAAATTAAATGTTAATAAATTTTCGTTCAGATAGCGAGTATTTGTGATGTTTTACAACATTCTTGATAATTTCAAATTTAAGATTAATAACACTTTTTTGAGAAAAGTAACTATTTTCCTGGGAAAATTGTTCCTTGACGGTTCCATTAATATCCTTGATTTGTTTTAGAGAATTTTAGCTTAAACGACATTTTTTCTTACAAAAAAACTATAAATAGTTTCAAATATTTATTGTTGGCTGAAATTAGCGTTAATAAAAGATTTTCATCAAAATATGATTTTCAAAGATCTTGACGTTTGAGCTTTTTTGGCTCAAAGGCCTGGATAAGTATGTTTATGTCAGCGTATGTGTGTGTGCGCGCATTGTCTTGTGCAAAGGCTTGATTGTTAGCAAAGTGCGAATGGTTTTATTTTGAAGTTTGTGTGCTGCAGCAGATTAAAATCGGTATTAAGTTGTTGTAATTATTTGTTAGAAGTTTAAATCAGGCGTTCTTAAACGATATATATTTTAAAATGATTTCAGCACTATATTCTTAAAATTAAGTAGCAAATTATCAATAAAAATTACACGACTGTAAATAATTTTGTATGAGTTTTAACTGAAAGTTTTCAGAAATTTTTTATGTTCGAAAATTTCCTTAAACAATTTTAATAACAATTCTGTAATCCAGCGTTTGTGATTGACTCGATCAATTCGGAATATGAATTAACAAGAGATTTTAAATTTTTATATCAGTTTTGTTTTAGCTTTATGCAACGTTAAAATGTTAGTCGGAATTATTGTGGACTGTGCGCCTGGAAAATTTAAAATTAACAAAAATTGAGAATTCTTATTTTTAACCCCATTTGAAAAAATTTACGGTGATCGACTTAATTTTTAGAAATGATCGGTAAAGCCGGTAATTAAAAAAAAAGTACTTTGAAAAATGTTTTTTTT
The DNA here is from genome assembly GCA_963675445.1 of Linnaemya vulpina. Lineage (NCBI taxonomy): Eukaryota > Metazoa > Arthropoda > Insecta > Diptera > Tachinidae > Linnaemya > Linnaemya vulpina. The sequence goes on along the minus strand of OY776278.1, from coordinate 81,085,737 downwards.
CTACCGCTTCAAATCGGTTTAGGAACACTCTCCAAAACATTATCCGTTTGATCAGATTCGGTTAAGACGTTCGTAAGTTATAAGTGGGTCACATATCTACACACATATACGCACGCACCCACGCGCACGCAAACGCACATACACACACACATATACACTCACGTATAGACCTAATGAAGGACTGCCACAGAAGGACTCAGGGCATCTTTCTAGGCATTCAAAACCCGGAGATCTGATGAGAGCTCGACTTCCTTTTAAAAAGGGGTAAAACCAAAAATTTCGTGATTTTTTCTTAAATTAAAAATTTTCAATTATTTGTTGTGCGGTCAAGCATGTTTATCTGCTGTATTTCATGGGTTATTATGCAAAAACATCCGTAGACCTTAACTGGATTCCAAAATAACAAAACCTCTCTTTTCAAGCATAAACTTTTGCAAACTCTTTGAGAATTACAACACAAAAATGTGGACTTAGCAATTTTTGCATGCAACAAAAAAAAAACAGTTGTCCTCTAATAAAAGGACTGGCGGCAGTCTACAATAAACTATTTGTTAGTGACAATCAAAAATATACAAATAAAAAAGGAGTGAAATTTTTAAGATCCAGGGCTACTTGTGGCATCACTTCTGCTCTCAGTGTTGTGGTAGTGGAGTTCTGGACTCCCACTTTATATCCTGTTAATCATTTTCTTTACAATGAATGAAAGCTTTTAATGAAATTGATGCAAAAAGAAAGTGTTATCATATTCAACGAGTGGTAAAAAATAAAAATTCAAACGAGTACTGGTGCTGCAAGTGTAGTGGCTTTCGAAAACAGCTGTACTGCTGTGCTGGGTAAGTTCACTATATATAAATCTGATGTTTACTTTTTCTTTTGCCTTAAAATATTAATAATATCCTTTTGAATTACGAATGTTTTACTAACAATTGACCTGTAAAATTAAATCTAATTTTGAATTAACTTTCTTTAAAAAGTGTTGCGCTGGGAAACTCTGTCTGACCAGCTGCCGTCCTGCACTTAAGCAACAATTAGCTATTGTAATAATGTTGAGAATTTGTTAAATAGTTAAATGTCCTGGGAAAGTATTCTCGAATGTTTATTATTCATTCGCAAATATTCTTTCCTTTTCTCATCTTTTCTTTGCGCACAATTGTCTGCAGGCATACTGCCGGAGTGGGCCACTGTCTCAACAACAGTAATGCAGTCTGTTAATGCTGGGTTGCACTAAATGCAATGGAAAACTAAATATTTATATTTGGTTACCAGTAAAAGCTGCTGCCGGTACGGCCAACACTTTTCTGGCACAATTTCGTTTGCTTGAATTAATTGTCTTGCACTGCGGTCTTGCAAAAAAGGAAATTTAATTGTTTTATAGTTTTCCATTATATTTTTATTACTCTGTTGGAAATGTCTTGGCATAGTGATTTGGGTAAATGGGCTTTCTTTTTGGTATTATAAATGAATAATAAAACCATGTAAAATGTTGTAACAAAATTATTCGGCGAAAAATTTAACAACCTGAATTATTTGTAAGTAAATCTAGAGATAAGAAGAATTTTTTGAAGGCATACAAATTAAGTATCTGTTATTTCAAGTCATTTCTATTGAAATATTTCTTTAAAAAATAATTTAAAACTTCCTTTCCCTTCCCTACCCGTCCAACCCCTTTAGTCTTCGTTAATGTAACACATACTTTTTGTCTCTTCATCGTTGTTTGTGTAAAAGGACTGCGTACTATTTATTCTATTCAAAAACCATTATTATTGCCTGTATTTGCTTAAAGGATTTCTTTCATAGAAGCAGGCAAAACAATAATAAAAGCAGAAGGAAAAGAAAAAAATTTGTTTGAATGCCCAATAATATTTTGTTATAACGCCTGCAAAAACATGAAAATCATTTGTGAGAGGTATTCATGCCAAAAGAGGGCTGTTCCCAAAACTTGTTTATAATCTTTGGCTGTAAGAAGAGCATTTCTTTAGTAATTCTTTTGGTTAGTGAAACTCATATTCAGGCAACTAAAATTGTTGTTTTTGTTTACTTAAGCCGGGGAAGGATAGTCAAGCAAGGAAATTGTAGACATTTGCTAATATAAAGTTAAGAAGAGGTACTGAAAAAACTGCATTGAAATATTCCTTATTTTTTGGTTTTATGGCTAAAAGACAGGGTGGTGCAAAACTGCCGGTAGAGGTTGGACGTTTACTAACTTTTTTATTAAGGGTTTAATTATTATTATTATCATTATTATTATTATCATTATTATTATTATTATTATTATTATTATTATTATTATTATTATTATTATTATTATAGTTTGTTTTTGGTTATAAATTATATTGTTGGGAAATATATTTGGCTGAAGTATGGAATGATGGCCTTAGATGCTTTTTCCGATACATTTTCCATAACTTTTCGTAAAATTACCGATGTTCTGACTTCAATTTTATATCAAATGATGTGCCTTATCTGGGGCATAGCCGCTGACTTATTTACGTATTCCCCTTGCAAAGAAAATGGTCTGCCGCTGATGAATCCCGTGAACAATCGCCAAAGAGATGCCGTATGAGAGCCCTTGTATCCCCTGCAGTGTGGGCTGTGGCTCCATGTTGTTGGAAACAGAACGGCAGACCTAAAAAAATTGCCCAGCATCAATCGAAATTCCGCGCCATCAGCTGTAACAGAGGCGCCATGTGAATTTCAAAGAAGAATCCTTTCAGACGATTCTTTTATGTGATACACCGGACCCAGCAGTTCATTTAAGTGAGTGTAATTGTTGCTGATGAACTGTTTTTGGATTCTCCGTAGCCCATATTTTGGAATGTCAGTTGTTTACGAAACCATCAGGAATGGGCTTGATCACTCTTTATCAAATTGTTAATAAAATCGCATTTTTTCGCTGATTTTTGTCGGTATGAAGCGGCGTAATGAAGCCGATCGTTTTTGCACAAGATGGACCTCATATGGGAGCATCTGTAACGCGTTTAAAATGTCCTGAGCGAACCCCCGTGACAACCCGGACATCCTGCATACTATTCAAAAGACTTTGGATATTTTCTTCCGGGTGAATCGAACATGGTTTTCTAGTACTTTTAAGGTGTCCTACTGTTCCATGGTGGTTGGTGCTGAAGGTCTAGTACGCAGCTTAAAAAAACGATGATGCGTAAAAACAATTCCCTGTTGATTTTTGAAACTTAAATTTAACAAGTTTTGATCGCTGTTCTGATGTTATTCTTCTTAATCAAGTTTTTAAAATTTTCTTCACAGTTTTTTGAAAAGAATAAAAAATATAAATTAATTTTAAGTTATTTAACATCCAAATTCTGACGTTAGCTTTGCGCCATCCTGTATATTGAGAGGAATATTTCTATTAGTTGGTAGTTGCAGGTCTACCACTAAACTCGTTACCTGCTTGACACCGGAAGTGTTTTCCGAAGACAAATCAAATAGTTTCACTAGTAGTTTTTGTTCAAGAAACTCAACAATCCATTGAATTCAATTACAATCACTTTGAAATTTCAATATTCGATACAAATAAATTCGATTTTTCTTTCTAAATTTCAATTTCACTAGTTTTTTAAAGTACGAGAAAAAAAATATATAAAAACGGTTGACCCTAAAAGCCCTCCCTGTAACCACAAAACTATCGTAAAATGAGGCCGATTTACCTCAAACTTCTATTGAAATTTCGATTAACATCGAATGCGACAGTAGGCTCCCTGATTTCGCTGCTTTTCTCTACTTTTGAAAACTACGAAACAAATCACTGTTATATTAATTTTGAAACTTCTATAACTTCTGAAAGAGTCAACTGATTCATGAAATTTTAATGCAGTTTTCGATTGATGAAAAACAATCGAGAGCACTGACTGATCAGGGGGCACTCTACGGCATTCGATATCGATCAAAATTTGTACATAAAATTTATTGAAATTTTAATCGTTATAGAATGCAGTAACTTGGAACATGTTTAATAATTTGAAAACTTAAATTAAAATCCTTTTTTTGAATTTTTTCGTTTGCAATATTCAACAGGATTAAGCGTTTGAAGTCCGGTTTCAAGTGGTCGTGGTGATTTTGATCACAAGAGCTGACTAGTTTGCAGCATCAATCGGTAAAGCCGTATAAACTTTTTCCAAATTTTAATTTTAACAATTTAAATAGACGGAAAAGACCCCTGAAAAAGTCGCCAAATAATTCACAAAACGTGGGATAAAAAACGTAATAAATTGTTAGGCCCGATTAGCTTGAAAAGATGCTTCTTATATTGAAAATTTTAAAGTCCTTTAATTCTTGTGAGTCCTTCTAAAATCTGCTTTCGTAATCTATTGAATCGAACAGGTTCAAATTTACAGAAAATCGAAAATTGATTCCATTCAGCCGTTCAAAAGTTGAAAGCGGGTTACATATTTTCACAAATTTTAATAGCAACGAAAATAATGTTGTACTAATTGGCCGTTAGTGTTACTTTTTATCTATCGCTTTTTGCTATTTTTCGCAATTAAGTAATTTTGTCTACACTTATGATTGGCATACTTCCCTCTTATTGGTAACTCATCCAGCCACGAAACGTATCACTTCTGATGATAATCTTTGACTGCGTAGTGTGATGACTTCTGAAAAATACAATTCCTTTTTTTCTCTTACGTTTCCATCATCACCACTTGGGGTTGCTGTGTGAGTTGAGACTTTTTGCAAAATGGATGTCTGAATAGCAGGATGTGCATGTTTGTGAACGCACTTCCGCATTCAATACGCTTTTTATGATTGTGTAGAAAGTATTTGTATTTAAATTTATTTGAATAGAGTTTCTCTTGTTTGTTCGAGAAAAAAAGAAGAAAAAAAGAAATTCTTTATTTACAACTTCATGCGGTCGATTTGAGCTGTTCATTTCGTGCGATGACTGAAAAGATATGCTCGCAGCGAGTTGTTGGTTTGTCCTGAAGTTCTAAGCAACTTTTTTTGTTTTTTGTTTGTTTTTTTTTGTTTGCCCAACACGAATCTCGGCTACAACTTTACCGTTCATAACTCTACAAATAAAATGAGGTCTGCTACTTTTAATGTTTGCTCGCCAGCGTTTTGCCATAAAGAAAACTGTTTCCAACTTAAAGAAGAAAAAAAAAAAAACAAAAAAAAAAGAGTATCATTCAAGGAATTTTGCTGGCTCGGGCTTTACGTATCATTAATTTAATTCACTTTAATCTGTATTTCAGGAGCATCGCACGTTAAATATAATTCTTGCCACACATACAATTCAGCAGTGAAAGCATCGTGGACAGCTCGCATTTAACGTTGAAGCAGAAGACCCATTCATTCATTCTGTAACTCATTCAACTTTTTCTTGCGTTATTGAATCAGTCATTCCCCCATTCATTTTCAGTTGTGCTACTCTTTTCAATCCATGAATGGAAAAAGCCAATGAAAACTTTTTCCTGTCGATTTAATTTTTGTTTGTTTTGAGTGGGAGTTTGGGCGGTCGGTATCTGCCAGAATAGTTTGGCGTTGCCGTTCGTCGTTGTATTGTTGCCGCATTGAGAGTCTATTTTATATTTTATTGGGGTTGAAACTTGTTTAACAACATGTTTTTTTTTCTTTCTGCTTTAGTTTTATTTATAAAACAATTTTAAACATTTTTGTATCAACTGAATGGGTGAATTGAATTTGATATAAATGAATTTAAGGAAAGATTTCCAGTGTTGTGCTTTAGAATTCTGCTTTAGATTGAAAACTGGCGTTTTGCTAAACGCATTCTTGTATTGTTCTCTGGTAATGAGAAGAATAGCAAAAATGGCCACTGAAATTTAATTATTTTTAATAGAAACAGTCGCGTTTTAAAATGAAAAGAAACGATTTTTTGTTAACTAAAAATTTGGGGTTTTGTGAAAGAGGACTAATCGCAAGTCATTAAAGATCCCCCCCTTTGAAGCTCGTCGTTATAAAACTTGCATTCCAAAAACACTCTCCATGACTTTATTGGCTGATAAACCCTTTTTTGCCATCCCAGGCGGCGCTTCTTGGCGTTAAACCCACAGTTTGAACTCCTGCTTATTACGAAACGGGATGTTAAAATCCGGTCATATTGTATTCTTGGATTAGCACACAGGGAATGACCTGTGTGAACTTGCCGTTCATTATATTACAACTAGAAAACAGGGAATAGATTAAAAGGACAGCTGAAGACATGTATTGTGATTAAATAACGCCAAACAGTCCTGAGAGATTTTCACACGGTCACGTTTGCAAGCGACTGTAAGGAAATTCAAGGCCTATCCTGTGGAAGGCTTTTCCACGGTCAAGAAATCATTTAAAATTTCAGACTACTAAGCCATGAGCTTGATTGGCTCTCTCTCTCTTTCTCTGTCTCTTTCTTTCAATTACCGATTGGCTGAAACCGCATCGTGCAGTGTTTCAAATGTTTCTAATACAGAAACCTTAACTGAACGTTCAGAATGCTGGAGAAAATCCTCTGAAACGGAGTTCCACGATAGCTCCAGTTGCGTCTGAAGTTGCTGAATGTTTTCTAATATTTCTGAAATGTCCTGCAAACTATCCACAACATGTTGGATATTTTCTTGTGTATGGACCGTACGAGGAAGGTGTCCTACTGTTCCATGTAGTTGAAAATCTTCATCCAGGAGGGTTATTGTTGCTGCTAAAACACCAGTAAGCATATTAAAAAAAACGACGATAAGTCCACTGCATCAGAGCAATTGACCGTTGATTTTCAAAATAAAATTCAACAAGTTTTGATCGCTGTTTCATTTCAAAGTCCGAAAGTTTCCTGTACAAAATTTTTAAATAGAAATTAAAAACAAAAATTAATTTAATAAGTTATTTAACTTTCAATTTCTAGCAGTAGTTTTGTGCCACCCTGTATAAATATAAAATGTGTATACCTGCGTTTACATGGGAGTGTGTGTGTGTGTGTTTATCTGATAAGTTACACTGAAGCAAATAGTTTTTGCTGCTTCGTTTTTTTATGTAAATTGTTTAACTTCTTGCAAGATAATAAAATTGTAAAACAAATTTCCAAAGAATACCAAAATAAACCCACCGCAATTTAAACTTAAACATTCTTCACCCATACAAATACAAAAAAAGGACAAAATACTTAAATAAACAATCAAATTCCCCAAAGAACTTTAACATAAAAAAAAATCAAGAGTACAACTGCTGACACCATTCCAACTTTAAAAGCCAAAACATACACGACATTCCAGTAAAATATGTTTTAAATAACACACACACACACACATCCACATACACACTCATACATGTATGTCCTTTTGTATCTTACAAAATAGACAATTAAAAAACACACCAGCACATATTTGGGTTTTCATATAATTCCATTAAATACAACAGCCTTTCATAGTTGATAAAAATTATAAATATTTTCTTGTCAATCTTAATATTTCCATTTAGATGTTTATTAAGGAAAATAACAGAAGCCCTTTTTAAAGTTTAAAATAACTGAAATCGTTTCATGTATTTGTGGCCGCTTTCCTGTAACTCGTGGGATTTCCAAGCAACCGAACTTTGCAATTGTAACTTTTCCTTTTTTATTCATTTGATTCTTTGCTTTTAAAGACTATGATTTTGCATAATGAAATCTGTTGTTTTTTTTTATTTAAAATATTTCAAAATTATAAAGAATTTTCTTTGTTTTCTACAGCATGATTTTTGTAACTTAGATTGAGGCAGGGAATTGAAGTTTAATTGTCTCTGTGACTCAAAAGTCTTTGGGGGTTTTTCTATTGTAAATAAAACTTTTTGACACATTTAAATTTCTTTAAATTACAGTTTTTGTAATTAAATTTTGGCAAAAGTTGGGTCATTATTTTGTAAAACGCAACGTCGAGTGTTCATAAATGTCTTGAATGCGTTTAATATTTCTAAACTATTGTCATATAAAATTCAGTTTATAAAAATCGTTAACGCTACAAAGAAAACAATATTTGTGGTTCAGCCAGAATAAACGGGTTATAAAGGGTGTTTTTTTTATAGGGTGACATACATTTAAATATCAATAAAACTAGGATATATATTTTTAATATCCATGAAACGGTTTTTATTTGAAAGAAAATTTTATGAAGTTAAAGTTTAAATATGATTTCTGCCGCCACAACTGGCGAGTGGTAGGCGAAAACTGGAACACCAATTTTCAACAACTTTTCGTAGCATATGCCGCCCTATTTGGCCGATAACTCAATGAGTGTTGTTTGGGGTTTATCGACGAAGACAAGTTATTTAATAGAACCCCAAAGGAAATAATCGAATGGGGTTTAATCACACAATCTTGGTGGCTACATAAATGAGCCACTACGTGAAATAATTTTCTCGTATTTTCTGTGGATGTAATTAAAATCTTGTGGATTTTCCTCACTTCAAATGCAACAACTCCGAAAAATTAAATTTTTCACCGAAAAACTAAATTTTGTATAGAAGAGTCTGACGAATAGAAAATTATATTGAATAAAAATTTCAACAATTTGCAAGCGTTGCTCTGATGTTATTCGATTAATAATGAAATTTAAAAAAAAAACTAAACAAAAAGGAACTATCGGGTGTTAAAAGGGTGCTCAAATAAAGCAGGGACATCAACAACTTGTGATACTCTAAAAAAGGACACGTTTTATAATAAAAATTTAGTTTCATTAAAAAGCAATTAAAAATAATATTTATTTGAATTAAAGGGACTTAAATATTTTGTGGCTGGACTTGCACGTGCATGCCAAAGTGTGTTAGTTTACAAAGTGTGAGCTAAACGAAATAACTTCCTTGTGTAAACTTCCCAACTACAATTTTCAGCAGTGAATGTACTCCTGCTCCCAAATCTTGTTCCGTATTCCTATTCACCTCTTGATATTCATTATCTAGATAAATCCGCTTTATATTATGGCGGCAATTGCACTGTCTGTAGCTGCCATATTAACGTTTGCATTTACCCCGTGTACACAATGACCAGCCAACAGTCGCTTTAATGCATGACTTCAACATCTTTGTCTTTATAATGGCCCAACCTACACAAACGAACACTCAAAGCCGGCCACCTTTGACCTTTCTCCCATATAATAATTGCAAGTAACGTATTTTCTATTTCGTCTTATCGTTGGCTTCAACGCAATTCAAGGTGAATGGGGCACCTACTTATTTTGCTACTTGCAACTGCAACTAAATGCATACTTACACTCTCATGCATGTGAGCACTTACAACTTAATAGCTGTTGTGGTCATTTTTAATTGATTTTCAGTTGGTTGAGCTTAAATCATTTGCAATTTCAAAACCCCAACCGTTTACAAATACGAATACAATACAATGATGCACTGGTTGTAAAGGTTTAACAACAACGACAACAACATCAACAACATCAACAACAATAGCAGCAGCAGCAGCAAAGAGCTTTAATTTTGTGTAGTGTTTCGTTTTAAATCCATATCGTAAATAAACATTTCCAAAGTTGCTTAAATACGCGTCTAAGCACTCGAATAACATAAACTTGAGCTTTGATTGGTATTAATAGCGGGCACTTGTGTGGCTTCGTAATTGGATTTGCACTGGCGACAGGGATTAACAATTATTCTTATAAGAGAGACAGTAGCAGGAGGGGAAAGAAGAGAATAATTATAAATTGTATAAATCTTAAGGAACAAAAAACAATTAATTTGCTAAACAGAAAGAAATTGTTTAACTTCAACTTTCAGGGGCATTCTGAAATGTCAAGAGGAAGGAAAAGCTGATTTAAAACGACTTCCGAAAATAAACCCCCATCTTGAGTTTGAAATCTGTTCTACTCAAAACTTTTTATACAAAATTTTCTTAAAATAGATATCAAGATTTCATTTGCATGAAAAGTATTTTATGCTGAATGGTTTCGAATTTGTCTGTCCTGCATAATTTAAAGATTGAGGAACGAAAGTTCCATGTGAAACAAAATTTGTCATCTTTTCCTTTCACAAACGAGGCCAGACGTTAAATGCTGTACTCCACATTGCGGCGATTTCAAGGGACTCAACTCGTAGTCATGAAGTCATGCGAAACTTGAAATTGTAGAATATTTCAGTAGATTCCAAAATCTATTAATTTTTTCAAGAAGACTTGCAATTTCAAAGCGAATAAATGAAATAAAATGAAACTCGCGAGCAGAATATTTTCCTATCCCGGCATAAAATATTTATTTTCAATTCGCGTGCACAGCGTATGAGTGATATTTTTGCTGAATTGCTCCAAACAATATCACTCATACGCTGCGAAGCCAAAACATATTAAGAGGAACTCAATTAAGGATGTCATGATTACAGAGCTGCGCCAAATGTTTTGGAAGTTTTGTGTTCTTCTGCTTCTACTTGCAACCACAATAACTTCATTGCAAACGTAAATAAGAAAACAACAAAAACAAAACACGACTCTCCCAAAAACATATCAAACAACCATTCGAAGCATTTTTCTCTACAGTTTTCTTAGCGCTTGTGTGTTTGAAAACAAGTAGAATTTCAGCAGAAAAGCCGCCAATGAAGCGAAGAAAGGACAAATCAAAGCAAAAACAGCGAGTGCACTAAAACATATTCATAGTAATTTTTTTTGTTGTTTCGTAGTCTTTGAGCCAAACAAGTTGAAGTCGGTGGAATGTCTGACACAATCAAAACATTCAAACATGTTTTGATTAAAACAATTTTGGTTCTGTTTTACCTTCATGTTACTTCGGAATTGTTTGGCTGAAGTTTTGTTGTCTTCTGCGACAGTTTGATCGTAGAACAAAACAAATTTTATCGTTAGTATTTCTTTTTTAGTGAGAGAGCATAGCAGACACTCCATATGATTTTGCTGAGAATAATAGCAGGCGGCATTATAAATCATTAAATTTCAAAGAGAACCAAAATGGAGAAAAACGTTTGAAATTAAACGCTTCATTTTTAAAAAATCCTTTTTATTTGAAATGTTTATTGAATTAATTATTTATTTTTTGTATTAAAAATCTAAAAATGAAATAGTTTTTTTTTAGTTCAGGGCTCTTCAAAAACTTAATAAATATTATATTTTTGTGTTAAAACTGTAAAAATTAAACAGTTTTCCTTAGTTCAGTGCCTCGTTGCTGTCAGTGATGTGAGAATTTCTCGCATCGAAAATATTTTCGTTACTCTGTGAAACACTGCATGAGTCAGGATATATTTCTGAATATGTTTATACTTTTGTTAGATTTTTTTAATAATCAACATGTTATTCTATGGATAACCCTACCGTAAAGTGCATGATAAGCATAATTATTAATTATTTTGAGGCGCGAATTTCTCTTCTCAGTTGCAGAAACGAGGCACAGGGTCCTTAGAAAATATTAGAAATACAGAATTTTGTTTTCAAAATATAAGAATCTAACAGTCGTTTGAGGATCTTAGAAAACTAAATACAATTAAAAATATTAAAAAAAGAAACTAATCAAGTCTTTATGTGTTCATCTGTAGTAGACTGCAGCTGAATTTCGGACTTCGATGTAAAAATAACTACATGAAATTTTCTATCTTCTGATTTGTCTGCATCTGTGCTCTTAACACTATCCCCTACTTTTTAGTTTTGGCATAGTGCAGTACTTATGCAGTACATTCCCTGAGTGCAGGCATTAAATAAAATAATAATAATAATATTAAAATGTCCTTCTTCTTCTATTGAATCATCGTGGTGTTTCAGTATTATCGCAAGAATCAGTTTACGTCATCGTTATGGTAGCGCTGCTTTTAAATTTATTGATTCCTTGTTGCCCATAAATATTATTCTTGCATCTCTTTTCTTATAATATTTTAACGAAAAGTATATATTTTTTAGATTCAACTACTTCTAAGTACAACAACATAATAACTTCATTTGCTAGTGTGTTAGTAAAATTTCAGTATCTTTTAAATAAAAATGGACAATTTGTTCTTAAGTCTTTATGAAAGCACTGGATTTAAAAAATATTTCCCAAAATCTAAAGTATTTTCAAATAATTTTCTTTTGTCTAACACAAACTCGTTTCCTGATGTTTCCATTCACACGTAAATTTCAGCACAGAATCATAAACAGATTTTCAACTTGAAATAACTTATGAAATCCCTTAAAACATGACATTAATTTTGGCACAAAACTATTGTTATTACAAAACCAAACAACTATTGCAAAATATAATCCTTTAATCATCCGAACATTTTATTATTACAGGCCAACACAATACACCTAAAGAAATGCCCGTGTATGAAGAGAAAAATGTTACAGAAAATGGTTAAACTAAAACAACTGAAAACAGGCTGGCTGACTGGCTGCATGGCAGATAGATAGAAATTATATAATTTAAATAAATCGCCTCAACAAAACAATCTAAACTTACCACTACAGGTGAGATAATCTTTTTAAAATAGACACGCACACACATTCGACCAGCACTAGAGCACTTAAGTATGACTATAAATGCCAACAGGACATTATAAACGTATTCATGCCGGCATGAAATTATTTTCAGCTTAAAAGCAAAATCTTGCAGCAAAATTTTCAATAAATCCATTTATTTAGATTAAAAATTATTTATCTTTAACAAACTACTCGAGCATTTGCTACTTAATGCATCCTACATACTCAACTTAAATTCGATTACTACCCTGTAGTTCTGATAATTTTTTTGGTTAAATTCATTTATATTGAAGACAACTTATATTGAATGAAACTAAATCTCGATTCAGAAAGTTTGCGCTCTGAAAGTCTAGTTTTAGGGACAAAACAAGACGACAGAAGGCGGTAGAAAACACTTTCTTGTGTACCCTGAAATTCCCTTGTTTGTGTTTTCTTGAAAGTTTAAGTTTAGGGGTCAAAAAAGAGGCAGAAGACGATAGAGAACTTACTTTCTCTTGTGTATTTTTTTCCCATTAATTCGTTGGTATGAATATTAAATTGACTGCCCCTCCAGTTTGAGTTTTCTGCAACTCTTTTTTCGTGATCGAGATGGAATAAATTTGCGGGAGAAACAGGCTCATATAAGAGCAAATAAAACATATAGAAATCATCATGTCATTGAAAACAATTTTCAGTTTTAAGACATCGATAAAAAATTAAAAGAGTATGAAGGACAATTTTAAAAAGAAATCTTTCATAGTCTGAACCGAGGAAAGCGCAACATGGAATTACAGTTTGGATACAGGGGGTCAAGTTAACGCATTCGAAACCGATTGAAAATTTAAGAAGATTTATATACAAATTTCGATCCATAAAGAGTGCGGTGGAGCCTCCAACTTAAGTCGTTCATTAAGATGCAAAATAGAAGAGAATTTCAGAAACAAATTATTTTAGTGAAGCCCAAAATACTAGAAGCATGCCTTTAATCCAAAACACAGAAAAATGAAATGTATTGAATTATAAATTTTTTAATTACCAATTTATTTACTATTACTTTCGTGCCAATTCTTTTTTCCCAAGTTTTAATAAAAAATTTCATATTTTTATTATAATTTTGAGAAAAAAAGAACCAGCAGAAAATTAAAATTAAATAGTTTTAAACGAAAATTCTCAAAAAAAGGAATCAATTGAAAATAAATTTATTTATTTATTTCAATTACACTTTCCAAAATAAATTTGCAAAGTTTAAGTGCACACATGACGACAAGATGACTTGTTAATATATCGTTATTACAAATTAGTTCTCAGAACTACCGGGCAACTAAACTCCTGTTCTTGTATGTATGCTGTGTGCACTAATTAAGTTATTGCACCACAAATACAACACAAAATGCTTGTGTATTAAGTCCATGTCTTGTTAATTGCAAGTGTGAGAACATTTTTGCAAGTGTTTGTATGAAAAAGGCCGAGAAATTAATACAAACTGACTGACTGACTGACTACCAGACGGAGTGAGTGAGTTTCTAATGATGCATGCATTTGTGTTACCTTAAGAAAAATTATATAAATTAGATATATAAAATTTAACTGTGGCCATCAAAAAGAAAACATTTTAAAAGACATGGAACTTGTTTTATTGAGAAAATAAAATTTCAAAAACTAGTTAATAAATTAACAATATTTTTTCTAAATCTGGCACAATGCACCGCTTATGTAGGGGTCATTCCCAGGACAACAAAAAAAAAGGAGTTCTATATTTTGAGGCAGTTCTGCGCCACCCTGGTTAATGAATGATTCCATGACAAATCGAAAAATATTCTATTCGAAGTAAAATCGGTGTAACTCTTATAGCGTTTTCTTTTCTGGAAAACATGTAACATTTTTTCATTTCTTTTGTAAATAGTGGAAGTTTAGAGATGCTTCAAAACAGAAATTACTTTTCGTAAATGATGTTAAATTAATTTCTAATAAATTCCTTAATTTCAAATATCAAACTGTTGCCATTTTCTACTAAAAAGTGTAAAAAATTTTGCACTCTTTTCTAGAAAAGAAATAAGCTTTAATCTATTTCCCACTGTTTCCCCCATATTTAAATCATTTCAATATAATTCTCAGTTTCTTTTTACTATTTATTTAATCCTTTTTGCCCGCCACTGTTCCTCAAGCATGTGCACTTTGTTAACCAGACGTAAAGCTATTGTGATTACATTTCTTGGGCTTTAATTAACTCATAATTTTCAAAATATAATTTCTAATCACTACGTTTGCCAACATGCACATGCATGCATATGAGCGTTTTACTATAATTAAGTTTTAGTTTAGTATAAAAGATATATATTTAATTCATGTGCAGCAAAATTTATTTGAACATGTTAAAGAAAACCGCAAAAATGATACAGACATTAAAATTAATGACTTGAAGAAAATTAGGATTTATGAATAACATATTAAATTGACTAAAACGCCCCAAATATATACAACGTTCAGAAGAGTTTCGTAATAGATAACTCTCATAAGTCCTAAAGGTGAAATAATAAAGTTAAAGATTAAGTTGTAAGTTATTGCGGTCAACCACAAAACACAAAAATTAAATAAGAAATTAATTGAAAGATTACAATTAATTGTTGTTTAATAACTAAGAAATTTAGTATATAAAAAATAATACTAAAAAAATTTGTGATGTATTTTAAAATATTCAAACGGGTGTTTTTCATACAGTGATACAACTTTGAGTTGGAATCACTGCTTTATTTGACCACCCATTTAACATCTGATAGTTGCTTTTTGTTTAGTTTACCTTGACATTTCATTATGGATCGACTTACACCAGGGCAATGCGTGCAAATTGTGGAAATGTTTAATCAAAATAATGGTTCTGTTCGTCAAACTTATCTTGCTGTTCTTCCATTGAAAATTTTATTTTCCGATGCAACTCAATTTTGGTTGAATGGGTACGTAAATAAACAGAATTGTCGAATTTGGAGTGCGGAGAATCCACAAGCTTTTGTCGAAACAAATAACATCTACAGAAAATTACTGCTTGGTGCTATTTATGGGCTGGCGGAGTCATTGGCCCCTATGTCTTCAAAAAAGGTGATGGTCAGAATGTTACTGTTTGTGAAAATTGGTGTTCCAGATTGCGCCTTGTACGCGCCAGCCGTGGCGGCTACATGGCCGAAATCATATTCAAACATTAATGTCATAAAATTTTCTATCCAGTAACGGCCGTTTCATTGATATCAAGAATATATTAATATGTTTTATTATGGCTTAAACTTGTATCACTCTAGAAAAAACGCCCTTTATTTTTACACATAAACATCCTTTCGAATACACACACCACAAACAGCAAAAAGCCATTTAATTCAACATCATTCAATTAATTATTGCATATTTTTAGGATGCCACTATTTTTACGTGTTCTCTGTCAGGTGGGAAATTTGTTAGTATGTTTAATGGCTGCAGGAGTGTTCCTTTGCAGCTCATATATTTAATAAAATCTTTTAACTTAAAAAAGAATATTTAGCATTTAAAAAAAAAGCTTTAAAATATTAAAAAATATTTACATAAAAAGAAATAATTTCTTAAGCAATTTCCTTAAACGCTGTTGGACTTATTACGACTTGGCCTTTACACTTGAGGTTAATAACTTTATTTTTTGTTCATTTCCATTCCATTCAGCTTATCTTTGCATTTGATCTAAGCCACATGCTTATGTTTTTAATTTACCTTGAGAGGAAAATGTATGTAAATTTTCCTTCTTGAAAAGGTTTTTCTTGTAAAAATATATAAAATTTGCGTGTTTGGCATATTATCCAGGCAAATTTGCAAATATAATAATCCTAGTTGCCTTTAAACTCTGGGTCTTTATTGGCCAGAACGTGACTGGTGAAACCCGGTTGATAATATGTAACTGTGGGTGTGCATGTGTGCGTGTGGTGTTTAATATTTTTGTCTGTCCCTGTATTTTATATCAATAAATTATGCAAAAATATGGAAAAAAGCGTAAACAAATAAACAATTGGCTAATAACACAAGGCTACAAAGATATAAAAAAAACAAAGTAATAAAAAAGATTTCGAAAGCTGAAATGATATTTTCTGATAATTAAAAAAGCATTCTAAATTCAGAAAGACATACTAAATATTCCAATAAAAAACGAGGGAAAATCAGCAGCAGTTCTTAAATAGTCCACTTACACAAAAGAGTACAACAGCTGTTTTCGAAAGCCGCTACACTTTTGACATCAGTACTCTTGAATATTTTCGTCTTTTACCACTTGTTATGTGGCTTAATTGAATGTGATAACAGTTTATAATTGTAAAAATTTTATTACGAAAAAGGATATTTGATAAATATGTCGCTACCTAAAATGCAAAATGGCGTATAGCAATTTTTTAATTGAAGGTAATAACAACTTCTATTTTTACACAAAGTTTTATAATAAAAAAGCGTACGAGAAGTGTTACAAACAGATGGTAAGATACTTTCTTTGAGTCTCTGAGGAGCCGTAAGATTATTTATTTATTTGTTTATATTTTTAATTTCTTGTTTTATGTTTTTTAAGTGAAAAATAGTTTTGAAATAAAACCAAAATCAATATATTTGATTTGGCATAAAATTTAGTTTTTTCGAAAGATAATCTTCTGGTCTTGTAATTTAAATATGATGTCTTGCTTATGACCGCCTTCTATGACTCAGCCGCAATCGAATCTGGAGGTCTATTATTTTAATGATGTTTTCCGTATGTCGGCAATAACGTGGCGAATGTTGTCTTCCCAGTAGTCATATAACCTCACAGAAAATAGCGTAGCCAAACGATCTTAAGGGCCAACTCGCGGGTTCTAAACCTGAAACTATAGGGTTACCAAGAGTCTGTTTCAATAAATCAATTGTGGCATGAGCTGTGTGACATATCGCGCCGTCTTGTTGGTTTTCAATTGATAAAGAAAAAGCCAGTAATTCTTCCGCTATAACTGCTATCATGGACTGTAACGTTGTGATTGTCATTGTTTTTAAAAAGTACGGAAGAATGATTCCATCAGTCCCATAAAACAGAGAGTTATCTTCACTGCAAATACGCCAGATTTCTTATTGACGTTTCCATTTAAATAAAAGTGAATTTTTTGCTGAACACACTTTTTTAATTTTTATTTTCGTGCTGATTCTTTTTTCCTAAAATCCCACTAAAAATTTCAAAGTGATTAATTAAGGGGTTTTAAGTAGTTCCTAAGCGCATTTCACTGGGGCTAATGCAGATCATCAGGGATCCTCTACCCAACATTTCTTAGAATAACTAAAGATATTTATTTCAAACTTCCACTTTAATAAGTGAGAAGTCTAAAAGAAATATCAAAGTCATAACAACAACTCACTGATCACTATTCTTTTTCTATTTTCTTACGTTTTTATATTACCGTTTATGAAAATTGGAGTCGTTGGCCTGGTCATCTAATCTCTGCCTCGTTGAATTTTCCAAACACTTGGGTTAAGATCTTTCTGCAAAATATTTCATAAAGTGGATAGTAAAGTATTCAATTCCTTAGCACGCTGGTGTAAAAAGACCGAGTCGGGTGTTCTGGAACGTTGTTCTCTACAGCACACAAATTTAAATCATAATAAAACAAGGAAATATATTTTTAATATCAATGAAACGGAATTTATTTGAAAGAACATTTTATTAAATTAAGATTTAAATATGATTTTGTTTATGTGGCCGTGACAACTGGCGAGTAGAAGTCGCCATCTGGAACACCGATTTGCAACAACTTATCGCACCATTTGCTGCCCTATTAGGCCGGACAACTCTTCGAGTGATGATATCCAGGTGTTGAATTGTTTGTAGTTTATCGACATGGACAAGTGACTTAATATAAACCCAAAGAAAATAAACGAATGGGGTTAAATCAAACGATCTTGGTGGCCAATTAATTGGGCCTTTATGTGAAATTATTTTTTCATCAAAATTTCTTTGAGTAAATCAATTGTAGCGCCCACTGTGTGGCATGTTTCTGCGTCCTGTTGGAACCACTTATCAACCTGATTAATGCCACATGATTGAGGCACGAAAATATTTCATCATTGACAGTAGCATTCTGACCATCACCATTTTAGAAGACAAGGTGGCAGATGACTCCGCCAGCTCATAAAGCGCATCAACCAGTAATTTTAGAAGTAGATGGTTCGACAGAAGCTTGTGCATTCTCCCCACTCCAAATGCGATAATTCTGCTTATTTACGTATCCTTCCAACTAGAAAAAGGGCTTCAGCAGAAGATACAATTTTGAATGGATAAGTTTGACGAACAAAACAACCATTTTGATTACGAAATTCAACAATCTGCAGGCATTGATCTAGAGTTAGGCGAGTCATAATGAAGTTTCAAAGTCAACTATCAACTATCAGCTGTTAAATAAGTGCTCAAATAAGACAGTGACACTCTAAAAAAAAACACACGCTGTAATTATAATTTTTGCCCAAGTCTGTGTAACTTAAATAAGATGCGGTGCTGTTGGTAATTCCACGCTGGCGGTTAAATCTGAGTAGGAAAACATGCTTCTCCTTAATGTTCTGCAGAAATTAATTGTTTTGCATAAGTATGAGTGCATATACATGTTAAAGTGCAGTTGTATGTATTCATGTATTTGTTTATTACATTTTCCATAGATTGTGTTGTTAAGAGTTTGAGGAAAAACAGTCAGAAACCTCCTGGCAAGTTTATGTTGTTTTTTTATGCATTTGACATAATTGCATCAGCTTTAATATATATATGCGTCCGTCCACTCATCTATATGTCTGTCTGCAGGTCTGTCTGACTCTTTCTTTGTGTGTGTTTTGCTGTTGGTATGCATATAAACCAGCTTAAGCAGGAGTGTGTTTGCATTTCAGCATGTTTATAATTGTGTTTAACTAACAAAAAGTCCATATGAAGGTATTTGCAATTGAATGCACCATATTTGTGTGTATGCGTAAGTGTGTGTATGTGTGTCTGTGCGTGTGTAAATAATAACAATGGTTTATATTTAATTGAAGCTAAACAACAAAACTGTTAAATCATTATAATTATTACGATTATTATTGTTATTGCAATAAAAACTACAACTGCTGGAAATAAATATAAACAAATTAAATTCAACATTTAAATTTTAACCATAATTACAAGTTGTTTGTGTTGTTGTTGTTGTTATTATAATCCTTGTCGTTGTTGTTCCTGTTGCCATTGTTGTTGTTTCAGTTTCTGCTATTTGTACAATTTAATTTATTTATGCAAATTACTTGGGTCATTGTACAGCAAATTTGTTTCGCGATAAAACGTTTATTGAAAAAATAAGCAACATTAAAATTCCTTTCATAATTGTTTTTATTATATTATTTACAACAGTTTTTTTCTTTCTTATTTAATATATAATTTTTAATAATGAAAATAAAACCAAAGATTCAATAAATATGCATTTCAATGCTAAACTTATTTGTAGAATACAAATTGGAAATATCTTCTTGGGTATGATGTTGTTAACAAAAATACTGGACAGTCAACGATTTAAATATTGTGGCAAAACATATTTTTATAACAGAGTTTTTAATTGTAAATTCTTTGATAAGAAGCAACTTATTCGATAACAATTTGTAATGCAGAAAGACCTGATAAATATTGCAAAACAAAAGCGAAAGTAACAGCTCTTCTTAAATATTTAATTTACTTAGCAGAGCAGAACAGTGATTTTCGAAGGCCGCCGCTACACTTTCATGATCAGTAGTCATGAGTATTATTTTACAGCCACTTATTAGGGGGCTTAAATGAATGGGATAGTTGTACCAATTTTATTATGAACTAGAATACGAGAACTGTAGCAAAATGATAGTAGAACGTGTTCTTTAATTCTCTTAATAACCGTTTGATAATTTTTTTCTACTTTAATTTTATTTTCAATTTGTTTGATTTATAGCGACTTAAATAAGTTTATACACATGCATCATATACTAAAGTCCTTGTAAAAATGATAAGACCTTTGCAACCTCTATTCAATCACTAACGAAGTTTCAAGAAGTTCTCCTTTTTTGTCATATTTTCAGTGATTTCGAAGTCCTGTTTTATGATTTAATTATCTGATTTTTATAAGTCATTTGTAATAATTCTTTAAAACTAATTAGGAAAAGTGCCGGAGGGCTCAGAAACTCAGTACAGATTTCCAGGTCATTTTCCAACGTGTTCTTTATATTTTAAATCAACTGCAAACTTCACACAAATAACTCCGATTTATATAAATAATTATGAATAATATAAAATTAGCAATTTGTTTTATATAAATCTTTAATTAATGATTTATAATTCAATTATATTTCTATAAATAAAATATTTTTTTTTTATAAATAAAAATGTAACACTTGCAAGAACTGCAAGTAACTGCCAACATTTTGTAGATAAAAGAACTTCTCAGACAATTATCTAAATGTTGTTAAAAACACTTCCTGAAATCACACAC
Organism: Linnaemya vulpina; assembly: GCA_963675445.1. Classification (NCBI taxonomy): domain Eukaryota; kingdom Metazoa; phylum Arthropoda; class Insecta; order Diptera; family Tachinidae; genus Linnaemya; species Linnaemya vulpina. The sequence goes on along the minus strand of OY776278.1, from coordinate 81,064,905 downwards.
TTTGAAAGTTGTTTGAAAAATCGTTGCCCAAAATTACTTTCAATTTGTTTCACTGAGATTATAACAAAGTATTTAGTTTCTATTTCTAATTAACTTTTGTTTCAAAAACTATGTCACTCTCTGCGCTACATTCTGGTTAAACTAAATTCCCTTGAATAATTTTGTTCCCAGAAACATGCAAAAGCAAATATACAAAAATGCTAACAAAATCCCAAATGCTTCCTGGTGAAAAATTTTTTTGTAGAAAATAATTGAAATCACGTTGGGAATAGAAATTTCGAAAACACAACCGAAAAGCAGTTGCCACAAAATGTTTAACTTTTACGAACCTAAAAAGAAAACTATAAATTATAAAAAAATGTATATCCATCTAAAACAAAATATGAAACATTCTTAAAAGATTATCTTTCGAATGAAGTTAATTTCATGTCGTTTCATTTGAAAGTCCTCTACCTCCACAAAAGATCACCCTTTACCATTCCAATTTGAATAACTAAAACTATAGAAATTAAACTTCTCCCTGACTTACCTTGTGTTACCTGTTTTGTTAGTCACTGTTTATTTGCTCTACGCTTAAGGCGCACTACACACAACAGTATTAGTGTGTGTACTTACTCGCATGTCTGTGTAAATAATAGTGTAAAATAAGAGTATAAATAATATTCATGCGGTTGGTTGCATGAAACTTTATCCTGTAGCTTGACTGTGAATGTTGTCACATTCATATTAACCAGTTTAATCTGATAAAGAAAAAAAAATATAGAAAAAAAAGAAAATGAAAAACAGCGATTCATCACATGATAGCGCAGCAGTTGAAGTATATTTTTCAGCTCTAAAAATGAAAAAAAATCATAGAAAAAATATTGTTTTAACTGCGGATGTCCACACAAACTAGTGGCGTCTATTTTAATAGCCAGAATGCGCTGGCTACGTAACGTTGGATGGGAAATGAATGTGTGTTTAATTGCTCGAGCTGGCATAGACTTAATTACTGAAACTGAAAGCACTTCTAAAAAATATTTGACGATATAAACGTAACCAATAATTTTTGCTGTATTTTTGTTTAATTTAACAACAGAATTTTAAAATGATCCAGTGAATATTTAACAAACAAATGCAATGCCTGATCATTATTGTCCTTAATTGTTTCATAAAGAAGTGTTTAACAAAAAATAGCGGTTACACTTTTTTTGGTTGTTAAATATTTGTTACATATAAACGCTGCTAAGAAAATTATTAGTCAGACTGTAGTTCAAATTCTCAATTTTCAAATTAGAATTTTTTTTTTTTTAATTTTAAAAAATCAAGAAGTTATTAATTCTACCACGTTTTGACAGAACCGAGTTCTCATCAGATCTCTAGGTTTTAAGGTTTCAAAAAACTTCCTTAACTAATTCTGATAACCTGCCAGTATATTTGTAAGTGTGTGTGTGTGTGTGTGTGTATAACTGATTTGCTTTTGGAACAGCGGAACCTAATTAAATCACCAAATCAGAAGGTTCCTGACCAGGCAACTTAAACCGATTTGAACCAGTAGATTTCAAAAAACATTCAAAAGCAGTTTTCAAAATAACTTAATTATTATTATTATTATTATTATTATTATTATTATTATTGTTATTATTATTATTATTATTATTATTATAAATATATATTAAAAATATTATTATATTATATTAAAAAATAATAAATATAATTTTTATAAACTCTTAAATGGCTTCGCCGATCGATTCTACAAGCTGTTGGAATTCAAAAGCCAAGTCGATCACCTTAAACCGGGTCCAAATCTTTTAATCCCTTCGCACACGAAAAAAATCCGAGAAGAGAATCCTTTTTCTAAATTTCGAAATTATAAATCAAGTACAAAATTACCACATTCGAAATCTATAAAAAATTCAATAAATCTTATAAACAAATTTCGATCCATATCGAAGGCCGTACTGTGCGCCCTGATCAGTTAATGTTTTCGATTCTTTTATGGTCATCGACTGCACCAAAATTTAATGAATCGCTTGACTCATTGAAAAGTTAAAAAAGTTTGAAAATTAATATAAAATTGTTTTAGCTCGTAGATCCTAAAAGAAAGCAGATATCAGGGGGAAATTGTCGCACTCGATATCGATCGAAATTTCACTAGAATTTACATGGAAATTTCGTTCGATATCGAATGCGGTATTTTAGCTTCAGGGTGCGTTAGTTTTGCGCTTAAAATTAGCGGAAAGTTAAAGAGATGACGTGTAGGGTCAGTTGATTTCAAAATTTCTTTCAAGCTCTTTTCTTAACATCCCCCTGGGGAAATTCAAAAAAATGATTTATTTTGAAAAACTCCGAGAGAGGATTTTTTTAATTTCGAAATTATAAATCAGATGCAAAATTACCACATTCGAAATGCATTAAAATTTCACTAAATCTTATGTAGAAATTTCCTGACCCCTGATCAGTTGGTGTTCTCGATTCTTTTATAATAAATTAAAACTTCATAAATTACCGTTTGTCCCTTCGGAATTGGTTGATTTGAAAAGGAAAATAGTATTTTAGCTGGAAAAGCTTAAAGGCATGGAATAGCACAAAAACTTGCTGGCGAATGATTTGCAGTTAAAGTGGGCGGAAAGTTACAGGGATGGGCTTCAGGATCAACCGTTTTCCATATATATTTTTCTTGTTAATCCAACCTATTTAATGCTGCAAGAAGAATTAAGTTGATACTAAAAATCATACGAAATAAAAAACACGTATTTTGGTCCATAAAATGATTACGTCCCTAATCCTTTCAATTGCTGCTCTCAATATTTTCGCATAATATTTAACACAATTTTGTGTTTAGATTTTCATTGGTTTATGTACATTTTAAAAATAATAAATATTTATTTTTTTTGTTAATTATTTGCACATGATGTGCTTCGGTTTATAATTACGACCATAACTGAATTTCCGTTTAAAAGGGTGTTAAGTGTTGACAATAAAATTAAAGATTTTTTGTCTGCTTCAGAGGAGTTATTCAATATATTTTGTTTTAATACACGTTCGTATATATAAACGTGCAGTTATAATAGTTTTTAGTGCTGGTGTTGCTGAAAGCAGTTATCATGATTGTCGTTGGCGTTAATGATGTTTTTGGAGGTCTTATTTGTTGCTGGTGGCCAAAAGTGTGGAAAGGAATTTTTGTTATTTATTTTAGAATATTGATTTCAATTCAACACCCAAGACTCTCGCCTCCCAATACGAAACAGGATGTTTTTGTATAAAAATTGATTATTGAAAGAGTGATAATAAACAGCGAGACTTGAGACAACATATAGTAAAAATACTTATAATGGGTGTACTTTTTATAGAGTGGCACAAAGTTAAATCATAATGAAACCAGTGCCTCGTTTCTGGAAATGACTCGAAAAAATTGTCGTCACCTTGCGAAACACAGGATGAGTCAGAATATATTTTTTAATGCATTTAAAATTTTGTTGGTTTCTTATAATAATAAATATATTATTCTACGGCTAACTCTACAATAAAAAGCATACCAACCATAATTATTTTGTTTTTCGATGTGAGATCTTCTCACATCAGTTACAGAAAACAGGCACAGGAAATATATTTTCAATATCAATGAAACGGAATTTATTTGAAGGAAAATTTTATTAAATTTATAACTAAAAATGATTCGCACGCTGGCGCGTAGAAGGCGCAATCTCGAACACCAATTTTCAACAACCTTTCGCAGCATTTGAAGTCGTATTTCGCCGATAACTCTTCGATGGTTGATTTTCAGGAGTTCAATAAGTTGTGGTTTATCGACTTCAACAAGTGATTTAACACAACCCCTAAGCAAATGATCGAAGAGGGTTAAATCACACGATCTTGGTGGCCAATTAATTGGGCCATAATGTTAAATTATTTCTTCATCAAAAGTTTCTTTGAGAAAATCAATTGTAGCGTCCGCTGTGTGCCATGTGGCTTCGTCCTGTAGGAACCTTATGTCAGCGGGATTAAAGCCACGTAATTGAGGTACAAAAAGATTTTGAATCATATTCCTTTACCGTTCCCCCACCGACTGTAACACTCTGATCATCATCGCTTTTTAAGACTTAATGGACAGTGGCTCCTCCAGGATATAAAGCGCACCAAACAGTATTTTTTTTTGTGACAGTAGTCGTGTTTTGATAAAAGCTTTTGCTCTAAATGTTACAATTCTGTTTGTTTTCTTCCCCATTCAATCAGAAATGGGCTTCATCGGAAACTAAATTTTGAATGGAAGAGTTCCATGAATATAAAAATTATTTTGATTAAAAATTTCAACAATTTGCAAGCGTTGCTCTGGTGTAAAACGATTCATAATGAAATTTCAAGGAAAAATAAACAAAAAGCAACTATCAGCTATTAAGTGGGTGCTCAGCTAAAGCAGTTCCCTGGGTCTAATGCAGATCATCAACAAAATATGTTGGGAAGATTTTAGAAAAACTAAAACTATTATTTCAAACTTCCAATTTAAGAAGTAAAAAGTCTTAAAGTCTTAATAAGAACTGCCTGATATTTTCTGCTTTTTATTTTTTAAAATTTTTGTTCTCTAATTCTTTTTATTAAATTTCACTTAATTTTAGATTAAAATTTTAAGTTTTAAATAATTTTCCATAATTTGTCTCGAATAAGGCGAGTCCTTTTCCGTTTTCATAAGTCTGCTGCAGCAAATTTTGTGACATTTTATGATTTTTATTTATTTATTTTATAATTTTTTTTTCTGCCAAAATAAATGTTCGTCAACCACAACATTTTTTTTTTTAATTTTTTTTTCGTTGGTAACTGTTATTGCTGTTGTATGCTAGAGCGCTGGCTGTTGTTGTTGTTGTCGTAGTTGCTGGAGTTGCTGATGTGTGGTGGTGTTTTTAATATATGGCGTCCACTTCCGTTTTGTAACATTTTTGTCTATTGTCTATGTGTTTGTTGTAGTTGTAGTTTATTTTGACTTTCTACACAGTGTGACATGTTGATGGCTGGCCATTTGCAGCTAAGTTCCGCTTACACACACACACTCGCACTCGCCCAGACTCAGTAACAGATAAATAATTTAATACTAAAACAAAATTTACTGTTGGTCATTTACACTTTCCAACACATTAACATACACATGCCGACATGTTTAGTAAGTTGTGTGCTTGTGTTGTAAATATTTCAGTTAAAAGTCCAAAACGTGTCGAAAAAATGCCACTTCAGTTGATTCACACTTTGTAATATTTAGGAGCATGTCCATGCATGTCTATGCGTGTGGCAGGGTGTCAGTCACCGCTGGCTGCAGCATTTTTGTGTGGTTTCGCATTTAGTCTCTAACTTTGGATGATGTCTTTACTTTATTGTTTGAAAAATGAAATGAGGCAATTTTTAGTCAGTGCAACAAAATTCTATAAGAAATAATTTTTCAAAACTTTTTTTAATTGCATTAAAAAATATATTGAAATTTTATTTAAAATTTATCATATAAAACTTTATTAAAATTATCGTAATAGAACAATAAAGTAAAATTGGAATTTTATAAACAACAGCCTAAACTCATCTGTTTTCTGGACACCATAACCCCCCTTCTAGTTCCACCATCAGGCTCTGCTTCTGTAGGCGTCATAGCCGGAGTGCAGCAGGAAAATTACGGCCTTCGATAACGTTCGAAATTTTTATTTGAAATCTATTGAAATCTCGATTAATATCGAACGTGATAATTTGGCTTCTGGTTCTACTACAAAACATGTGTAAAATGATTGTCCCTAAAGGACATCCCTGTAAATTCCCGTCCACTTTAACTGCAAATCGTACGCAAGCAAGTTTTTGTGCTATTCCATGCCTTTAAGCTCTTCGAGCTAAAACACTATTTTCCTTTTCAAATCAACCGAGAATACTAACTGATCAGGGTCACGAAATTTGTTCATAAGATTTATTAAAATTTTAATGCATTTTGAATGCGGTAATTTTGCACCTGATTTATAATTTCGAAATTAAAAAAATCCTCTCTCTGGAGGAGATCCCCAGGGGGATGTTAAGAAAAGAACTTGAAAGAAATTTTGAAATCAACTGACCCTACACGTCATCTCTTTAACTTTCCGCTAATTTTAAGCGCAAAACTATCGTAACCTGAAACCAAAATACCGCATTCGATATCGAGCGAAATTTCTATGTAAATTCTAGAGAAATTTCGATCGATATCGAATGCGACAATTTCCCCCTGATATCTGCTTTCTTTTAGGATCTACGAGCTAAAACAATTTTATATTAATTTTCAAACTTTTGTAACTTTTCAATGAGTCAACCGATTCATTAAATTTTGGTGCAGTCGATGACCATAAAAGAATCGAAAACATTAACTGATCAGGGCGCACAGTACGGCCTTCGATATGGATCGAAATTTGTTTATAAGATGTAATTTTGATAGATTTGGAATGTGTTAATTTTGTCCCTGATATATAATATCGAAATTAAAAAAAGAATTCCCTTCTCGGATTTTTTTCGTGTAAGATTTGGACCCGGTTTAAGGTGATCGATGTGATTTTAATTTCGAGAGGTGATTCTCTTCTAGAATCAATTGGTAAATCTGATTAACAGAAGTTTTAGGACGCCACCATTTTAGTTTGATTCCATTCAGCCATTAAAAGTTATAAGTAGATTGCATAATTACACACACACAAATCAAGGGGCCTCAGATTGGTAAAACCAATCAATCATATACAGGTTTTTAAAAATTATCAAAGTTCCCGTGATTTTTGCTTTTAAAATAATTTTGGTTAAATCAAGCATCGATATTGTAGTTAAGATATTTCCCTTTATTCTGTAAATAATTGTCAACGACAAGGCATTATCTTTCCAGGACAATAGGACACTTAATTAATCCTGGTGGATAATAATTAACTTTTCCTGACGTCCCGTTACTAATTTTTAACTGTTTTAATAAAGATATAAAGTTGTAGGAATTTTAAATTGCTGAAGAAAATGGGCGCAGAGGTGTTCTCTTTTTTAAATCGTCTCGACTCGGCAAATAGTTATAGAATAGGGGTTATAGAAAAGTTGGTGTATGTGCGGAATGTTAGTTGCCACTGTCATTTTCAATGCAGTTATAATCAAAGCAATTCTGCTTAAACATTTTTAAAATTTTATTTTATATCAATGATTTTTAATGGCCCATAAATTAATAGCAAAATGAAATCAATTGTTATGAGCCCACAAAACATTTATTGAATAAAGAAATCAATTATTTTTCAAACAATTGTGAAATTTGTGCCATCAGGTCATCAGTTTTAAATAATTAATCCATTAAAAATACAAAAAAGAGAAAAATAACAATAATAATTGGAATATTAATAAGAATCAATTTAAAGTTAAATTTATTTTTAAATCTCAATTAAAAATTGATTTATTTAATATTAAAAAATAAAAAAAACATTAACACAATTTCCTATATATTTAAAACTTTTCTGCTAAATTCATTGCCGTTTGTGGCGATTTTTCCACGCGAACTTTACTCTTGGCGGTGAAAACTCTTTTTCCCCTAGACTTTTCTTCTGCGAACATGCAAAAAAACATAAAATATATCACAGTTGCTTATACAATAAGACCATATAAAATTATCGTAGTCTCAAAAACCCGTCTTTTTAAAAAATCTAAAAAAAATTATAAATAAATTTCAAAACGTAAAACAACAATAAATTAAAATAAAAATTTTATTAAAAAAAACCATGGAGACTACGATATTTGAAAAATAGCACAAGTACTTAACATACGCCGCAGAGCTGAGCAGCTGTTTTCGAAAGCCGCTACACTGTTATCTTCAGTACTCATGAGCATTTTCAGTTGTTACCGTTTGTTAGACGGCTCATGTTGATTTCTTTTCTAAAAAATAATGCAACATTTTTGAATAACTTTTTAATATAAAATGGCAGGATCAAGTCCTTTGAAAACTCGTATTTATTAGAAAAATTTCTACTGTAAACCTCCTCTGAACTTTCCGCTTTATAAGAAAAAATTTTGAAAAAATTCAATATGTTTGCCAAGAAAACACTTTTTCAGTTTCTTTTTGTACAGAATTTTACTATGAAAAAGAATACGAGAATTGTATCAAATCGATGATATTATTAAGACCCGTTAAATTGACTTGATTTTGTTGGTTTCATATTTTCTGAATTTCTCTTTCTATATATCTTAAGTCAAATAATTTTACTTAGAATCTTCTCAAGAACATGTGGTAGTTTCTTCCTTCCTTTTGGGTTACCGCAAGCCTGGCATTTTAAAAGTAAGAATTTTGTAGCGAATTACAAACAAATTTTAAAATCATTTTATCATTATCAACTAATTTTCACTACAGACTTGAAGCTAACGCGTATTTTTTAAGCGTGTCACAACTTTGAGTTGGCATCACTGTGTTATTTGAGCAACCATTTAACAGCTGGTAGGGGATTTTTGTTTATTTTTTCCTTGAAATTTCATTACTAATTGTTTTACACCAGAGCAACGCTGGCAAGTTATTGAAGTTCTTAATCAAAATAGTTGTTCGTGAAACTCTTCTATACAAAATTTTATTCCTCAATGAATCCGATTTCTGGTTGAATGGGGAAGTAAACAAACAGAATTGCAACATTTACACCAAAAGCTTTTATCGAAACTTGACTACTGTCACAAAAAAAAAATACTGTTTGGTGCGCTTTATTTCCTGGAGGATCCACTGTCTCTTAAGTCTTAAAAAGCGATCATGATCAGAGTGTTACAGTCGGTGGTGGAACGGTAAAGGAACTTGATTCGACATGATTTCGTACCTCAATTACGTCACAATAATCCTGCTGACATAAGATTCCTACAGGACGCAGCCACATGCCACACAATGGGCCCTACAATTGATTTACTGAAACAAACTTTTAATGAAGAAATAATTTCGCGTTTGGGCCCAAATAGTTGGCCATCAAGATCGTGTGATTTACCCCTATTCGATTATTTGCTTAGGGGTTGTGTTAAGTCCACGTCGATAAACCACAAACAGTTGAACGCCTGGAAATCAACATTCAAAGAGTTATCAGTGAAATGTGGCAGCAAATGCTGCGAAAAGTTGTAGAAAATTGCTGTTCCAGATTGCGCCTTTTACGCGTCAGCCGTGGAAATCATATTTCAATATTAATTTCATAAAATTTGCTTTCAAATAAAGACCACTTCATTGGTATTAAAAATATATTTCCTTGTTTTGTTATGATCTAGACTTGTTACACTCCATAAAAGACACCCGTTTGTAAATTTTATTTGCTCGTGCTTTATAACAAAATTTGTATTTCACACTATTTGACACCTGCAGCATCATTTGGTAGCTGTTACCACCAACTAAAACGAGCAAGTGATTCATGGCATCACAAAATAGATCGATGACCTTTTCAGTCTATATTATTTCGCAATAAAATCTTACTAAGAAATAGAAACACACAAATATTTTAATTAACAAATCCAAGATAATTATTCAAAGATTTTTAAGGCGAACAACAGCCAACTAAAGCTTTTATATTTAAAGGCTCATTAAATTTGAAACGGCCATCAACTTGATAGCGAGAATATTTTATATTTAAAATCAGTTCTTTGTCTGGCACTAAAACTAGAGCAATTCCATAGAAGTTTTTTTTTTGATTTCTTTCAACAATCTAATGGCCGCATCAAATTAACTGCAATCAAGACTGTTAACCGCAGAAAAAAGGGGTTTTAGCCAAATACAATAAACAGAAGAAAAAGGTTGCTTATTGGCTAAATAAAGATGAAGTTGTTGAATTCTGGGAAACTTAAATATATAAAAAATTGATACAATTAATTATTGTGCAAAATAATGGGTTAACAAATACTTTAATTTGCTTATTTTTTTCTCTTAAAGTTTACAAAACATTTATTAATAGTTTCTTTGGTGCTAAATAAATAATGGTTTTTGTATTTCATATTCAGAACGATGCAGAGAATTTCTTTGTTACTTTTTGTTTTGAAACAACAACAAAATTGGTATGGTTTTACTTTTAAAAATAGTCAGATTTCTTAAAGAAGGTGTCAAATAGTTTGAAAAAGAAATATTATTTTAATGCACGAGCAAATAAGAAGTACTAAAGGGTGTTTTTTTTATAGAGTCACACAGGTTTAATTCATAGTAAAACGAGGATATATATTTTTGATTGCAAATAAACCAACTTTATTTGAAAGAATATTTTATGAAATTAATGTTTAAATATGATTTCTGTTGTGTGGTCGCCACAACTGGCGAGAAGAAGTCGTCATCTGGAACACCAATTTTCAATAACTTTTCGAGGCATTTGCTGCCGCATTTCGCTGATAACTCTTCGAATGTTGATTTCCAGGCGTTCAACTGTTTGTGGTCCATCGATGTAGTCAAGTGACTTAACAAAACCCCTAAGAAAATAATCGAATGGGGTTAAATCACACGATCTTGCTGACCAACTAGTTGGGCCCAAACGTGAAATTATCTCTTCATCAAAAGTTTGTTTGAGTAAATCAATTGTAGCTCCCGCTGTATGGCATGTGGCCTCCGTCCTGTTGGCAGCACAAATGAGCAGGATTAATGTCACGTAATTCAGCCACGAAAAAATTTCGAATCATGTTTCTTTACCGTTCTACCACCGACTATAACACTCTGAACATCATCGCCTTTTAAGACTTAAGGGACAGTGGCTTCGGCAGAGGATAAAGCGCACCAAACAGTATTTTTTGTGTGACAGTAGTCGTGTTTCGATAAAAGCTTTTGCTCTAAATGTTACAACTCTGTTTGTTTTCTTCCCTATTCAATCAGAAATGGGCGTCTTCCGAGAATTAAATCTTGAATGGATGAGTTTCACGGATATAAAAATTATTTTGATTAAAAATTTCAACAATTTGCAGTCGTTGCTCTGGTGTAAAATGATTCATAATGAAGTTTCAAGGAGAAATAAAAAAAGCCAAATTATATAAATAAGTCAGTGTTGCCAACTCAAAGTTGTGAGACCCTAAAAAACAAATTGTTTTGGTTTTGAACTCCATCGAAGTTAATACAACCTGCAATCACGTAATTTATATTCCATTTAGATCTTGTCGATTAATGAAAGTTTTAAAAATGAGACCGAAAAGAAAAATATTATTTCAATCTGAATTCGTGTGTGTGTTTTTGTGTGTGTGGGAAATTGAAAATTGTACCAGCATTCCAACAAACAGAACTTATTGTCCACTAAGCCTTTCCTTGCAAACACTTTTTTATACTCGAGTACACACACACACACGTACACATTCACAGCTAAAGACAGTAAAACCGTTCTCATTCCAGTCGCCATAAACGACAGTACGTGTATTGTGTTCTCAACAGCCACCATTAAAATGCTATTTTCAATTTGTTGGCTATTTTATTGTTAAGATTTTAATAAAACGTCTCTAGTTTATGCTCCTCATTTCTAGTTGTTTTTGTTGTTGTTACTATTTATTTTTTACTTGCAACATTTTTACTCCATCTTTATTGCATGTAGCAGTTACAGTTGCTGCCTTATTTCCCCAGACGTACAACGGTCGTTGTGCGACCATTAACATATCTGTGGCAATAATGTCCTTGTGTTGCACTGTAGATTTGGTTTGTAAATGAATTTTAAATGAAATAAAAATGGAGAGCAGCTAAAAAGTGAAAAAAAGCAAACAAAATAAATACAAATCCGTAATAAGGAAATCTTAATAAAGTTAAATAACTTTTATGGGCATCCAGGAAATGTGAAAGAACTGTAAATAGAATAGAAGATGGAAAAAAGGGAGTAACAATAATTTGCAGACACAAAAAGATTAAATTGCGATTTAAATGTGTTATTAAAAGTTAAATGGGATTAAAGGAATTTGTCGTTGTTTTTTTTTTTTTTTGGTTGTTTAAAACTTAATGAGACACTTAAGGGAAGGGATATAAAAAATTATGCTTCCATGCTAATAAAAGTGGACTTTGATGGCTGTCCAAGACATTAAAAACAGTGTTGTTTGTTAATATATTTGAGGAAACTATGCACGATTTTAAAGTTGCGGTCACACCTAGAAAATATTTTATCTAAAAAGCGTAACCCCTAATGAAAGTTATTATGGTTTAGTTTCATAGAAAATAAATTAAAAATTTCATAGAATTGTTTGTATTAAAATGATGCCTATTAATATTTAGTGGTCATGTTATTTTGAGTAAATATTTTGCAAGTGTGAATAAACTTAATTTTTTATTTTATTTAAAAAATTTACATTTTTTGTGATATATAAAAAACTTTTTAACGTTTATCTTGGATAATTTCTTTAGTTAAAATAATATATTTTTATATATTTAGTGGTCACGTTATTTTGACGAAATATTTGAAAAATATGAATAAACTTAATTTTTTAATATTAATTTAAATTTTTTTACAATCTTTGTGATATTTAAAAAATTTTTTAACCTTCATGTTGGACAATTTCTTTAGGTAAAAAAATATGTTTTAATTTTTAGTGGTTACGTTATTTTATACAAATATTTGCCAAGTGTCAATGCTTTTATTTTTTAATACTTAAGTATTTTTTTTTACAATTTGTAGTATTGAAATTATATACCGAATTTCAAATTGAATGATTTTTTAGGTAAAATAATAAACCAACGTTTAGGGCAGACATCCAAGTGTACTTTTAAATACCACCACCGCTGTTTATTATTTATTTGTTTCGGCTTAAAAAATATTTTTTTAGTAAATAATTACAAACGTGTTATTTTCTTATAAGCTGATGCAATTTTTCAATAACACAGTAAATGATGTCGGTGTTGTTCATACCAGCCATATAAATTCGTAATATTATTTTATGACTTACGAGTTTACGACTACAATTTAAATGCCCTAAATATTTTTTTAAGCAAAAAACTTATTTTTTTAAGCACAAACTCTAGCGAATAATTTCATGTTATTATTAATGCGACTTACAACGTTACGACTACAATTTGAGCACCCAAATATTTTTTTCCAGCAACAAACTGCATTCCATTTCATAAACATTTACAACTTCCATACCTATTCCAATGCACTTGGCCTTCACACTATAACTTATGACTTTACAACTACAATTTGAGTAACCCAAATATTTTTTTACAGGAATAAACTTCCTGTCATTTCATTGACCCATAAAAAACCACAAACACTTGCGAATTTTCAACCTATTGCAAAGCACTTGGCCTTTACACTAGTCATATATTTTCGTGTTATTATTAACGCAATTTACAACTTTACGACTATAATTTTGGTACCCAAAATACTTTTTCCAGCAAAAGAAATTCATCTCATTTCACAAACATTTACAACTTCCATATCTATTCTAATGCAGTTGGCCTTCACACCATAATTTACAACTTTACGACTAAAGTTTGAATACCCCAAATATTTTATTAAACAAGAAACTTAATCACTTTTCATTGTCACATAAAAAAACACAAGCACTTACAAACTTCCAACCTAGTCCAAAGCACTTGGCCTTCACACTTACGACTTTACAACTAAAATTTGAGTGGCCTAAAAAATTTTTTTAAAGTGAACAACTTTTTTTCATTTCATTGGCCCTAAATATTTTCTAAAGCAAAAACTTTAATGGCATTTCATTGGCCTATAAAAACACAAGCACTTGCGAATTTCCAACCTATTCCGATGCACGTGGCCTTTACACCAGTCATATATTTTCGTGTTAGTAATAATGCGACTTACAACTTAACGACTACAGTTTGAGTACGCTAAGTAATTTTTTTTTCAGCAAAAAACTGCATCCCATTTCATACATTTTTGCAACGTCTCTATCTATTTCAATGCACTTGGTCCTCATACCACAACTTACAACTTTACGACTACAATTTGAGTACCCCAAATATATTTTTAATATTGGATTATAATAAAACATAAACGTTTGCAATGTGCATACCTATTCCAAAACAAATCGCGTTGTGTTCGCCAACTTCGTGTAAACTGTGCCCATTGTGACGCCAAACTGTTTGATTTATAACGCTGCAAGTCTTGATGGTTTGGTGGGAGAGTGTTGCAACAGAAATAATAAATACAACAGAAATAAAAATAGGGCTACGTTATAGCCTGGAAATGTTGTTCCCAATTTAAAGCTGCAAATTACAATTTGCTTATGCCTGCCTGCCTGCCTGACTGCCTGTCCATTTATTTGTTTATTTATTTTCCCTCAATGTCCTTGTGTTGTTGTGTGCCTGTTTTATATTTCCATTCTATTTTCTTTCTATAAAATATTCATGACAGTCTAAATCTGGGTTGAAGCCATTATGATTTGCATTTGTATTGAATGGAAAAGTAAAAGAAAAAATTAAATCAATTGACTACAAAGATTTTTGGTGATAACAAATCCCATTTAAACCAATAAAATTAAGTGAAGTTTTAATCTTAAGTGATTAGAAATAAAAAAGTTGTTTATTTTAAAATTGTTTTGATTTGAAAAGAATTTAAATTGATATTAAAAAATTTGTAAAGGGTGTTTTTTATAGAGTGATAGCAGTTTAACTTATAGTTAAAGAAGGAAATATATTTTTGATATCAATGAAAAGGGTGTTATTTGAAAGGAAATTTTATGAAAATATTATTTAAACAAAATTTCTGTCATGTGGTGCGTAGAAGGCGCAGTCTGGGACAGCTATTTTCAACAACTTTTCGCAGCACTTGCTGCAGTATTTCGCCGATAACTCTTCGATTGTTGACTTCCAGCTGTTCAATTGTTTGCGGTTTATTAACGCAGACGAGTGACTCAACATAACCCATAAGAAAATAATCCAGTGTAATTAAATCACACGATCTAGGTGGCCAATTAATTGGGCAAACACATGAAATTATTTTTTCATCAAAAGTTTTAATTGTAGCGCCCACTGTGCGGCATGCGGCTTCTTCTTGTTTTTAGCACATATCAGCCAGATCAATGCCACGTAATTGAGGCACGAAAACGTTTCGAATCAATCTAAGTAGAGACCAAGAATATTTTATCTGGAAGATTGAATGAACGTTGTAATAATAACACGCTCTTGCATACACCCGATCAACATAAACGCGCAAATAAAAAATTCAGGGGACCGAGAGCCTAATGAAAAAGACGCCTTGTGGAAATAAAATTATTACCAAATCTTATTGTTAAAAATACTGCATGACAAAATACAGCTTTTTGTTGCAACCACATGAAGTTAAGGTTTTGCTGATTAATTTTTAACAAAAACAAAATTATTTTACAAAAAATATTACACAAATAAAATAATTAAAAGAAGCTAAAATTAACTCTTATTTATGCAACTCGCTAAACCCTTAAAATCTTTACGCGAAATAAAAAAAATATTTACTCCACATCCATCCTTTTGAAGCGCTTGGAACGCAACTTAAACTTTTTTCCACATTTATTGTTG
The DNA here is from genome assembly GCA_963675445.1 of Linnaemya vulpina. Lineage (NCBI taxonomy): Eukaryota > Metazoa > Arthropoda > Insecta > Diptera > Tachinidae > Linnaemya > Linnaemya vulpina. The sequence goes on along the minus strand of OY776278.1, from coordinate 81,049,505 downwards.
AAGGAAAACTCCTTTAAAATTATTTATAATCACGGAAAATTTGTTTGTTTCCTACCATACAAATTGCTCTGCCATCATCAGCATTATCATTGCGAAACAGCCATCCAGTCAACACAATATCTTTTTTGATGACTTCCCATCAATTTGAATGTTAAATTCAAAACCTGAACAAATTATTTAATAGCATTCGGCATACGAAACCAAGCGCGGCTCTTGGGTTGATAATAAAATGGAATAAAATAAAATCAAATTGGATTTTATTTAACAACAAACGGAATACATTAAATTGTTCTTCCTTGAAGCACTAAAAAAAAGAAGTATGAAAAATAAAATTTGCATTTTTTGTGTGTGCTAAAACACATTTGAAATGGCAGGAAATAAGTAAATGATTTGGTTAATATTTTATCATAATTGAAACACTCAAATTAAATCATATTAAGAATTGGCTTTTTATTGCAAAAAAAAAATAAAAAATTCTGAATTGTTGACAATTTACTTTCCCCATTATGCCGGCATTAGGATCCTTTTACTCATATTCTTATGCCTAAAGGCTCAGTGCTTTAGCAACGAAGCAGGCTGGTATTGTGGCTTTCAGGTATTAATTAAATTTCTAAACTTGTTGAATATGTAAATAATGAGCAAAGCATTAAACACAATAACGACAGCAGGCTACACAAACACCGACTACAAAAGCCGTTGGCTGCAATCGTCGCCTTGTAGTCAGCTACTTAGTTATTTTTAAAACGACACCACCAAATCAACAACCATGTATTGTTGTTTGTAGTAGAACTCTCTTTATATGACAGTCTAGCCGCTTTAATATATTTAATACTCTTAAATAGTGTTATTCCAATAAAACATATTTAAAGTCAACAATATATGACAAGAAAACATTTCATTGGCTGGGAAATATATTTTGTTGTTTCTTTTTGTATAATAAAACAATATATTTTCAAGTCTAAAATAATTGAATTTATTTATATTATGCTGGCAACATTGCATTTGCAACATTGCAATTTGACTACAACTACAAAAACAGCATGGACAACAACCAGTAGCCATGTTGCCTGCAGTAGTAAAAATAATCATTCTCATATAGCACACATGTATTAAATTTTTGAATACATGTAGTCTGTAGCCTGCTGTCGTTATTGTGTTTAATGCTTTAGTTTAATTTGGCTACAACCACAAAAACAGCAGGGACAACAACTCGTAGCCGTGTTGTCTGTGGTAGTAAAAATAATCATTCTCATACACGCACATGTATTCCATATTTGACAAGTTGTAGTCTGTAGCCTGTTGTCGTTATTGTGTTTAATGCTTTAATTTTTAAAGTTTCTTTGATTCAAAAATTGTACAGCATTTTTTTACAATAAAAATTATATATAAAAAAAATACTTAAAGTAAACAAAATTCCATTTCACAAAAATAGAATTTAATTGAAAGCTAAAAATATCTATAGAAATAAATTTCACATGGAGATTTTTTCTGCATAAAAAAATTCTCTCATAAAGGAAAATTTATATGAAATAATTTTTACATATAAATTGTTTAAAATATTTTGTTTAATATTATGAAGTATAGCAAACTTAGAACAAGCAAAAGTGCTGGGCTTAACCGAATCGTACACACTCTTTTACGATGTACGTCTGTTATTAAAAATAATAATAGAGAAAAAAAGGTTTAAATTTCCCAACCCTGTAATAAAGCGCTATCGAGTCTGATGACTGAAGTTTTATTTCTAAAAAAGTGATCAATGTCATTTAGTTGCAACAAGATCTCACAAGAATTCTCTTAATAACATGTTCACAGGACGTCTTGAAGCAGCGGCTGCGCTGTCTTAATTATAACTGTAAATCAAACTATTCAAGTGACAGAATCTTCCATCATGGCATATTTCGTCTCAATACATCCTTCTATTTATTCAAATCCATCTTTTTCCATATTAAATAATCTTTTTGTCTGGAACTTGTTGGCAAATGCTTATACAGAGACTTAACAAGATCATGATACCAGGGTTTTAAAACAGCCCTCGTATGTTTTTGTTTTGTCATAATAAAATTGCTATAAATAAAACTACTAATGCATTCAATTAAGCCTCTTATTCAATGATAATAAATAATAAAACTCAAGAGTACTGATAATGAAAATGTAGCGGCCTGCGAAAACAGCTGTTCAACTTTGATGTGTAAATGGAATATATAAAAGCTGATGTAACGCTTTGAAACACTTATGTTGTCCTTCTGAAGAAAAAAACTATTTTAGAAAAATTCTCTTATAAAATTAAATATAAAAAAGAATTATTTTGGTTGATAAAAAAACACCCTGTACTTGATGGCAAACATCCTTTTGACTTGTATTTTTACTGCCAACCAAAGACTGCTTTTACTAGAGCTAAAATTGTCTTAAAAGTGCTGAATTCTCCGTATCTAAAAAATACTTTAATCTTCTTTTATTTTACCTTCAATTTTGGCATCATAAAAAATAATTAAATGCCAAATTTTTTAATTTCTCTGCTTTAATTAAATTAACTAGAAAAGAGGTTTGATAGGAAAATATTTTCATTCTGCTCATTTTGCCTGTTTTGGTGTGACTTCTTTGAAATTTAAGCAAAAATCAAAAGCCTGCAGCGTTAATTTTTGTAAAATGAAAATGTGAAATAAAAAATGATCAAACGTTAAGTGTATTTCGCGGAATAGAAAACTGTACGCGTGTACATATTTTTTATAAATTTAATACTCTTGATAATAATCCAGGCGCCATATTTGCATGCATGTTCTTTTCTGCTTTTAGTTAAATTTATTTGCCCTAAAAACATGTTGCACGAAATCATATTAAAATCATACAAATTTACAACATGAAAGCCAGCAAATCCTTGTGACTAATAAAAGGCTCTTAAAAGTATTTCAACCATTTCTAAATGGTTAAGGTTGAGCGACAAACATGCGACGACAAAAAGAATTAAGGAAAATTATTATTAAAAATATTTCAGTTTTAAATTCTTTCACTCTCAGTTAAATAATTTTCATGCAGGTTATCTTCCTCCAAATTTACATAAATACCATCCTGTGAAAATATTTATTAAATTAAAATAATTTTGTAAAAGTGACAGCAGAAGAGCAACAGCGAAACCGAGACTACAGAGACAACAACAACAACAATAGAACAAAGCAATTAGCAACAGAAAATTAAAACGTTTAATTTGCATACAATTATTTTCATACTTAATTAACAAACAAAAAAAAAATAAAATTAACAAGCAAACAAACCCAACCCACCAACACAACAACAACAACAAAAATGGGAAAATGAAATTCAAATTACTACAAACCCAAAGTGAAACCCCAACACATGCTCGTGACAAATAAACTATTTTGCCCTGTACAGCGTGTACACGAAAAAGTTTGTCTTCAATATTTCCCGCAAATTTTTAAAAAGTTTATAAAAAAAGTAATTCAATATTTTTTCAGAGAAATATTAGACAATTTAAAGAAAAAATGTTTTTCAATTTTTAATATTTATTGAAGGCTTGGTATGGATATTTTTTTTTAAATATTTAGAAACTTTTTTGGAAACTTTTCTTCTACAGAAATTATATTCTATAAAATTTTTACAGGAATTAGTTTTGGAGAAAAAATATCTGCAGGTTGTTTTTCAAGGTTTTTGGTGCAAAATAAATTAGAAATTTAAGAGGAACCTGCAGCAATAATTTCAGAAAATTTTTTAAATTTGTTACATTTTTTCTAAAGGAATTATTTCTTATAAAATTTCTACAGGAATTAATTTTTTTTGAAAATATCTGCAGGCTGTTTTTCAAGGTTCTTTTGGCAAATAAATTAATAATATTTTTAAGAGGAACCTGGAGCCATAATTTCAGAAAATTTCTTAAATTTGTTACTAAATTTCTAAAGGAATTATTTCTTATAAAATTTCTACAGGAATTAATTTTTTTTAGAAAATATCTGCAGGTTGTTTTTCAAGGTTTTTGGTGGAAAATAAATTAGAAATTTAAGAGAAACCTGGATTCATAATTTCAGAAAATTTCTTAAATTTGTTACTAAGTTTTTAAAGGAATTATTTCTTATAAAATTTCTACAGGAACTAATTTTTTTTTAGAAAATATCTGCAGGTTGTTTTTCAAGGTTTTTGGTGGAAAATAAATTAGAAATTTAAGAGGAACCTGGAGCCATAATTTCAGAAAATTTCTTAAATTTGTTACTAAGTTTTTAAAGGAATTATTTCTTATAAAATTTCTACAGGAACTAATTTTTTTTTAGAAAATATCTGCAGGTTGTTTTTCAAGGTTTTTTTTGAAAATAAAAGAACATATTTTGAGAGGAACCTGGAGCCATAGTTTCTGAAAATTTCTCGGGTTTTCTTGTAAAAAACTTCTATAGATTTTTAAAGTTATAATAAGCGGTTTTTTTAGAAAATTTCTATAAATTTTTTTAATATAAAATTTCTAAATCAATTCACTTAGAAACTTATATTAATACAATAAGAAGAAGATGATTTTTGAATAACATCTTAAACATTTTTAGGAACTTCCTCCGGATTAGTGTTCAAATTAATTTCAAAAAATTTCTTGAGAATTTTATTTTGTAAAAACCTTCTAAAAATATATATTTATATATTTCTTATATCAAATTTATTTCTGCTGTGAATAATATTTGAGAAATTTTCTCTATAGAAATCCTGGTTCACTATGTAGAGATCCTTTCGCCTTGATTAATTTTCTACAGAAACTCTTTCACTGTATACAATTTTCTAGAGTAACATTTTTGTTGTACACGATTTCATGTAGAAGATTTTTTTGTTAAAACAATTTTTTTTAAGTGTATAATTTTCTAAAGAATTTTCATTGCTGTCAACAGTTTTCTATAGAAATCCTTTCGCTGTGAATAATATTCTATAAAGACTTTTTCGATGTAAGCAATTCTGCCCACAATAAATTATTTTCTCTGTGTACATTTTTCAATAGAATGTTGTTCTCAAATAATTTTTAATTCTGACATATTTAGAGAAACAATATTTATAAAAATTTCTTCGAGTATTACTTTTTTGGTTGAATGAGTTTTCTCCAGAAGTTGGTCTCTCTTTTTCAAAACAAGTTTGTGTTTCTTGTTGATTCTTCATTAATTCCACAAAATTTGTAACAAAAAGGACAGAGCGAAGGACAGAAGTTTGAGAGGAAAACTTCCAAATAAATTTATGAAATTCTAATTGCTGATGAAAGAAACTTTTTCTCTGTGTCAGTCTGACTGTAAATAAAAATAAAATGGGTTAAATTTAACAAGAAACTGTTACAATCAATACGCAAGCTTGGGAACAAAATATTTTGGTTTATTTCAATTTATTATTTTTAAACTTTAAATGGTCAGTTGGGAGCTTATAAGTCTTGTTTAATTTTGTCGGCCATAATGATGACAGTTTTCACTAGAGCTGTGATTATCTTTCTGGTTACTGCCTGTACCAGTACAGACATGTTATTTTATTATTGTTTCCCATATCTCTTCTTCACGTTGTTTTTAATAGAAGTAAAATTGTCGCCAAGAATTATGTTTTTAAGCCAATTTACTTCTTAACCTCAAATTTGCCCATTTTTCCTACAGTGGATTGATCACTTTGGTTTTATTTTAAAATCATAGTTTATTGAAAATATTTTATAAGACGAAAGAAAAATTATTTATCTTAAGATACACTTAATTAAGAACAGAATTTTATTAATATTTTATATTAACCCACATTTAGGGCGTGGGCAATTGTCGCCCTCAGTTAGTGATACAATTAGCCGGCAGGAGCTGGTGTGGTAGTTGTGGTGGTGGTTGTTGTAGTAGTAGTTGCGGGTGGTGCTGCTGGACCGCGTAGACCAATAGGACCTATAGGACCAGGTGGACCTTCTGGGCCACGCTCGCCATCATAACCGCGGGGACCTCTTAAACCAGGCGAGCCGGGAGATCCTATTAGACCAGGTTGACCTGTTCTGCCTCGCCTACCAGTAGGACCTCTGGCACCAGCAGCACCCTGCCTACCTTCTTCTCCTCGATCACCCACTTCCCCCTTGGCACCAGGTAAGCCATTGGGACCTGGAGGTCCAGGTGGCCCAGGAGGTCCTACCTGCACAAACTGGGCCAGAGTTAAGGCCAAGCAGCAGATACCTTTAAATTTACAATTGAAAAGAATTCAATATTTTATATAAAGTTTTTAAAAACTACCAAGTAACAGCACACACGAGCGCTTCATTATTTCCAGCAAAACTAACTTTAACTCTAGACAAGAGAACAATTTATAAAGGCTGGATTTTATGTATTTTTTAAATCGGTTTTGGCAAACTTTATTTTTAATTTTAGCAGATCATTATCAATGATCATTAAACAAATAACTTTGCAAATTAAAGAAAGTTCTAAGCAAATTTTTATTACAACTGTTCTTGTTAAATGATAGAAATCTGATTAATTTTAGCTGGAATCTTAAAGGCAGTGAAAAGGTATAAAAACTATTGCGGGAATGAGAAAAAGTCATAGTGAAGTTTGAAAATTTGCCATGAGCACAAATCAGTCGTTGTTATTTATGTGGGGTAAATCTTTTATAAAATATTTTACTAAAACATAAAAATTAAGTCACACATATTTCAGCTATTTTAGCTATTTCGCTCACTGCAGCTGGCAAACGTTATAAAGATCGTGGCGAACAGAGAGCTCTGTTGGGCCATCATGCACAGTCCTCACTTGTATTGCCACAAAATCCATGTATTTGCCAGCCAGGACCGCCAGGACTACCGGGGCCAGCTGGCTTTCCGGGTATACAGGGAGCCAAGGGCGATAGGGGGCCAGAAGGTTTGCCAGGACGACCTGGACCCGTAGGTCCTCAGGGCCAAAGAGGTTCTGCTGGCAGGTCTGGTATTCCTGGTCCTATAGGACCACCGGGACGTCGTGGACGTCGTGGTTATCCAGGAGAACGTGGCCCTGCTGGACCACCAGGGCCGATAGGTCCCATCGGTCCACCCGGATTACCAGGAGCTGCTGCGGCCACTGCCCGTTCTTTAGGCGATGCAGGGGTCAACATTAATTTTGCTGACTTTCGTGCTGCAGTAGATGCTGATGCAGCAGCCAGTTTAAATGACGATGGCGATGACGGTGATGCTGATGATGGTGAAGATGATTATGATGATGATTATCGCAAAAAGAAATAAATTTTGTTTAAATAAATTTTACAAAAAATAAATCTTAAAAATTTTTAAAAATATTCTCTCAATTAAAATTAAAGTAAAACAAATCTATTTTTATGGCGACTGATTGAGTGAAAGTACGCTCACAATTAAGCAAAAGAAACGTAACCACTAAATGCTATTGAAAACATTTTATTTCCTACTTATTGAACAATAACAATAATATTAATAATATTATTAATAACAAAAATTTTAATTAATATTATTAATAACAATAATATTGGATTCCATGTCGTTGTCGATTTGTTTTGATTCAGAAACTTGTCTCTGAATCAAAACATTTTTCTTGCGTGATAGTGGTTACGCTTTTTATGGCAAATGTTTGCCAGATGTGACCGTACCTTGAGAAACTAAAAAGAAAAGTTGATAATTGAGTTCTCGTTGTAACTTTTATTTAGAGCTAAAATGTTCATTCATTTCAAAGGATGTTGGAAATAAAATTCAACATGTTTTCTATACAAAATGAAAGTCCTTTTTCATGTCTGGAATTTTTCTAAAAATTTGGGGAAAAAAGAAGCAGTACTATTTTAATTAAAGACTAAAGCGCGAAGCCATCATTCCCAAATTTATAATTTTAACCAAAAGATCCCATTACACCAGGTTGACTACCTTCTTCTCTACGATCACTCACTTCTTTCTTGAATATCAGGACTGTAAACCGGCTCAAAATCGGTTAATCCGTTCGTAAGATATCCTTAACGAAAGAAATCGAAAATAGTGTTTTCTGAATTCCGAAATTATATATCCGATAAGTTAATGTTCTCGATTCTTTTATACTAAATCGTGGCTTATCACGTAGCAATCAGCTGGTTTGAAAATTTAAATAATAGAGTTTTACTTTGAAGAGCTCAAAAGCATGGGATAAAACAACAACCAGGTTTTAATAGTTTGGCGGTTAAAATTAGCGGAAGTTACAGGGGGAGCCAACTATTTTTCAAATTTTGTTTTGTTTCGTATCAGTGTGTTACAAGGCTTTAATGCTTAACTCATTTTGAAACGAACGTTAAATTATTAATTTTCACTGAATATCTGTTATTCTTTAACGTTGAGCATGACCTGACCAACATTGTCAATATCGTCGTTACGCTGTTAATTTGAAGGTAATGGTGTGTTGGTTATAAAGCTTTTTTTTGGTTGTTATTGTTGTATATCCTTGTTTGTGTGTAAGTTTATTTTCAATCATCAACAGTTCATCAAGCGATAATGGCCCTTTAATTAGGTGCCGATCAAAATTGATTAACTTTCATAAGCCCTTTTACAGACACACCGGCCAACATACACGCAACCAACAAAAACGTGCTTATATTTACATGCCACCAAGCACACACAAACACACACACACTTGTGTACATATTAAATCCTTAAAGCCTGCTACACTTAAATTTTGGTATTTTATACAAATAAAAACATATTCCGTTTTCACACACAACCAACCACTCAGAATTATATGCGCAGGTATTTTACAATTATTGTTATTACCGTTGAGTTTTTATTGTAGTTTTTGCTGGTGTTTGGTATAAATACAATGTGAATTAACTCTGGAATACAACCAGACACAGTTACAGATATTCGCTGGCTGGTTGGCAGGTTCAGACTAGCACGCACACAACTACAAGCATGACCCGAAATTACGTGTCAATTGTTGGATTATAGTAATTTTATAAATTGTTTCACAATTAAATATTTATTTGTAATGAAAAAAATAAAAAAAAAAATGAAGAGGATAAAAAACTATAAATAAATATGTTCGTTTAGCGGCGGGATTGTAACAGGAAGGACAGCAATAAGCGATTGATTGTATTTGGTTTTGTTTTATTTAGTTTTTTTAATCTATTTTCAAGGGTGGATATAATCAATGTTTATTCATTTATTTTATTAATGCAACAATCCAACGGAATCGGGTGCGTTTTACAACTCTTAAATTTGGTATTTACAAGACAAATAACAGGAACTTCAAAAGCTCTGTGGCCTTCAGAAAACTCAAAAAAAGAAAAAATTTGTCTTAAAAAAAGTAAATTTTCATACTCTGGAGTTGTCCTTTGGGCTTTTCTGATCTCTAGTACCAATAAAATTCTTTCATAAACATCAAATATTATTAATTTATAAGGAAAAAGAAAACATTTCTTATCTTTAATGTAAAAAAGTCAATTGTCCAGCCCTGCTATGGAATTTTGTATTATATATGATTTTAAATACAAATTTAACATTCATTCGAGTACTAAAAAGATAATTGATTTAACAAAAAATTTTATTATAATGTAAAAAAAGTTTTCCAGCCCTGAAACTGTTATTTTTCAGATTTCTAATAACAATAATTTTCATTAAAAATATCTGATTTATAAAGAAAAAGAAATCATTTCTTTTACTTGTTTACTCTTAATAAAAAAATATAAATTGTCCAGCCCTGGCACCGAGCTTTTAATTGTATTTGATTTGAAATGCCAACTTTAATATTCGTTCGAATATATGAAATATAAAAATAGTTTGAGAAAAAGTTTTTTTTATAAAAGTTCAAATAATATTACAAAGAAAACAAAAACATTTTCCAGCTCTGAAACTGTTGTTTTTCAGTTTTCTAATAACAATCATTTTTCATTAAAAATATATAATTTATAAAGAAAAAGAAATCATTTCTTTTACTTGTTTAGTTTTATAAAAATAAATAAATAATGTTTCCAGCCCTGGTACTAAACTTTTGTTTTTATTTGATTTTATATACCAATTTTAACATGCGTTCGAATATCAGAAATATATAATTGATTTAAGAAAACATTTTTTTTATAAATCTCAAATATTATAACAAATAAGTTTTCCAGTTCTGAAACTTATATTTCAGTTTTCTAATAACAACCTTTTTTCATTAAAAATATCAAATTTATAAAGAAAAAGAAAACACTTGGTTAAGTTTATTATTTTCCTTAAGTTAATATTAACAATATATATATATATATATATATATATATATATATATATATATATATTCCACCTCTGGAACTCTCTTTTAGGCTTTTGTGACATAAAATGACTATAAAATTATTTCAAAAGTCTCAAATATAAAAGTATTGTTAAGAAAAAATAAGGTTTATTTGGTTTCTTTTATGAAAAAAATCAACTGTTCAACCCTGGATGCGAATTTTCATTATTTTTTTGCTGTACAATTTCTAAAAAAATATATATATTATATAGTTAATATAAAATTAAAAGAAAATCCATCCCTGAAGAAATCTTTTTACTATTTTGATATCTGATAAATTAATTTTATTTAATCTATGAAATATTAATAATTCATAAAGACAAAGAAAACATTTCTTTTTAGTTGATTGTTTTCATTGAATTACTATTAAACATTTCCATCTCTGGAGTAGCTCTTTTGGCTTTTGGGATTTCTGTTGTCCATAAATTTCTTTCAGATATTTTAAAAATAAGTGATTTGTAAAAAAAAAGAAATCGGTTTTACTTGGTTGTTTTTGTGCATGAAAAAATTTTCAATTATCGAACCCTGGAATCGATATCTAATTTTATTTTATTTTCTATATAGATTTAGACCTTTTTTTCTTAATATACCTGCATTAAATAGGTTCGGTAAGTGAAAGCAAATAGTTATAATTAAGTAATTGAATGTTTAAAAAAAAACACTCGTTTTCCAGCCTTGGAAAATATGTATTTTTGGCTTTTCTGATTTCTAGTACCGATAGTTTTCAATTAAAATATCAAAAAATGGTTTTATTTATAAGGAAAATGAGAAAATATTATTTGTAGTTGTCTAATTTTGATTAAAACAAAATTTTCAATTGTCCAACCCTGGAAAATATATATATTTTTTTAAAATAATTTCCGAAACTAATTTTATTATTCTTTGTTATAAAATATGTTTAATTTACAAACAAAAAAATCTAAAAATATCATTAATTTTACATATCAAAAATTAATTTGAAGTTTCCCAGTTCTGGTGTGGTATTTTGAATATTTGCTGATTCTCAATAAGAATTTTATTAAGACAATTTCCACATACAGACAGATGAACAGATGCAGATAATTTATTAAGCTTTCTTATTCATAAAGACCCTGAATATATTTACTTTCTAGGGTCGCATATTAATATTTGGGAAATTATTGACGGAATAATAATTGTTTATTTAATCCTTCGCCACACATGGGAAACACTTTTTAATTAAATGTCTCTTTCAAATCTATATCAGAAGTCTAAGTCCTGTCCAGCTTCAGGTGCTGAAGCTCATCGAATTCACGTAGCCTACATAATTTGAAAGTCCTCTTTCTTTATCTTCTAATATCCCGCTCACGCATCTCAAAGGGGTTTTTGATAACACATTCTTTCTCTCTCTCTCTCTCTCTCTCTCTCTCTCTGCTTTTAATTATTTCGTGTAAATTTTGCATATCTTAATTTGAAATCTTTTACTTAACAACACCTCCGGTTGAAATCATTTTAACAATAAAACTTTTTCCTTATGGTTTCAGCATTTAAACTTTTCCCTCTAATCAAGTTGCTTTTAAAACTCTTTTCTAATGAACTGTTGCTAACTAATATTGATGGCTTAACTGCAGGTGATGCTGTAACTATTGCCGCCACGGCTGTCAGGATGTTCGTTTACGGACTACAAAAAGTATTAGCGATGTTAAATTGTGTGAATGTGTTAATAGTCAAGTCATTAAAAGCTGCTTAAATAGTAGCTACCCGAGTTAGAAACCATCAACAACGAATTTTATTTAAACACACACTGCTCACACACACACACAAATACTTTTATAAACATGTGTGCGTGCATAAAGATACCCTCCGATGTTGGTATGAGCGCACATACACTTTGTAAAGTATAACTGAACAAGTGTGCGAGTGTTTGCAAGGACTTTACTGAAATGGCGCGTTGTAGTTGTAATGGCCGATGGATTTTTCTGGTATTTTTTTTTAACTTTCAATAGTCTTTATTAAACCCGCTCGACTCATTAGCTGCTTCATTGATTATGAATAGCGGGAAGGATAATGAATGCCTTGAAAAGAGAAACTCATATAACGGAAGAGAAACAATTTTAATATCGCAAAAATTGGAAGAATAAGAATTGTATAACAAACAGGCTAATATTTATGCTACGAAGTCAGTGCCTACTTTTAGGAGTTGTCAAAAAGAATTGCTAGAATTATTATATAACTTTGTTTACAAGTAATTGACAACCGAAAAAAATATGTTGTCAACACTCTAAATAAATTTTTTTTATATGAAAACAATTATAAGTTCTTGTTGCTCTTTATTTCTGCTACAACTACAATAAGAGTCGGAAAAAAGCCAACCAATTGTGGAATAAAAGCGTGACAAAATAAAAAAGGAAAAGTGATCAGTGAGTTCTTGTTATGACTTTAATATTTGTTTTAGACTTCATACTTATTAAAGTGAAAGTTGGAAATAAATTTCTTTAGTTGTTCTAAGAAATGTTGGGTAAAGTTTCCCTGATGATCTGCATTAGCCCCAGTGAACTGCGCATAGGAATTGGCTAAAGCCCCTCAGTGGATCACTTTAATTTTTTAATAAGATTTTGGGAAAAAATAAACAGCACGAAATTAAAATTAAAGAGTTTTCAAAAACGACAATTCCCAAAAACAAATATGCTCTTATTTGAAAAGATAAGGAAAATGGTTGACCCTCTGCAACGTCCTGTTAATTTTAACCGCAAAAGTATTTTAACCCGGTTTTCGTGCTATTCGAAGCTTTTGAGCTCTGCAACCCAAAACACTATATTTGAATTTTTAAGTCAACCGATTGCCACATGATAAGCCATGATAGATGTTGTGTTTGTTTTCTATAAAAGAATCTAGAACATTAACTGGTCGGATATATAAAATCGGAGTTAAGGAAACACCTTTTTTCGATTTCTTTCCTTAAGGATATCTCACGATTTATGGTCATAACATTCCTGGTGCAAAGGCGGAAGTGAGTGATCGTAGAGAAGAAGGTAGTCAGGGTGCTTCTGGTGCCAGAGGTCCTACTGGCAGGCGAGGGAGAACTGGTAAAACTGATCTAATATTATCTTTCCATATTAAAAGATAGATTTTGAAGTTGAAATTATAAATTCGGCAAATGATGGCTTCGCGCTTTAGTTTTTAATTAAAATAGTACTGCTTCCTTTTTCCCAAAATTTAAAAAAAAATTCAAGACATGAAAAAGGACTTTCATTTTGTATAGAAAACATGTTGGATTTTATTTTCAACATCGTTTAAAATGAATAACACTTTTAGGATATCTCACGAGCAAATTAACCGGTTTTGAGCCGGTTTATGGTCATGATATTCAAGGAGGAAGTGAGTGATCGTAGAGAAGAAGGTAGTCAGGGTGCTTCTGGTGTCAGAAGTCCTACTGGCAGGCGAGGGAGAACTAGTTAACCTGGTCCAATAGGATCCTACTGCCTGTTGAGGCAGAACTGCTCCTTGTTTAATAGGATCTTCAGCCTCTTCTGGCTTAAGAAGTCTTCACGGTTATGATTTCGGGATGCTTCTCCTGGATACTGATTATTTTGTGAAATTTATCGGGGAAGCAGTTAACAATTTATTTCAAATATATCATTGCGAGTTTTCGAATTTGTTTAATATCGACGTAGTGATCACATGATAGAAATCTTATTTAAACTTAAATTTTATAAAACTTTCTTTCAAATAAAAACCATTTCATTGATATTAAAAATATATATCCTGGTTTTATTATGATTGAAACTTGTGTTAGTTTATAAAAAAAAGAACACCCTTTAGTTGAGACTTCACAGTTGGACACATTAAAGCGTAGTTGAAGCGATTTTTATTAACAACTTTTATCTAACCCTGAAAAATATATTTATATTCATCCTACCATGACTTTCTAAGGAATCGTTGGCCTTCAAAATAAATAACAATAAATAAAAATATATCAAATTAAAAATCCTAATAATAAATAATATAAAATAGAATGAAGGAAAAAAAATGACATCGCGTGCACTCTACAATTTCAATATTTACAATCCCATTAACAATAATAAATTATAAATATTTTAAGACACAAACCATTTATTATCGCAAAGAAGCCACGAAATACGAATAAAAATCTTCAACAAAAAAAAAAAACAAAATAATTGTATATTATTTTCAAGTTGATATTTATTTTAATTTCATAACCTTCTTTTTGCAGCAAGAAATCTGTGGATGAAAAACTTTTTATTGATGCCGCCAAAATGTTAAAAATGGACAAATAAAACAAACAAATAAAAAAAACGTGAGTATATAAAACCTTAGAACTGGCTTAAGTCCATCCGTCCATCTGTCTGTCTGTCTGCCTGTAGTCTTGCAATAAAAGCGAAATATTTGAAAGCTCAATCTAAGCATCTGCAAGACCTCGTCGTTGTTGTTGTTGTTTATTTGTATGCAACAACTGCTGCTTATTCAAAAGTAACAACAACAAAAAATGTATCTTAAAACGAAGTATCATTGAAATGATTTGAATGCTTTTAAGCGGAGTGACTGCGAGTGTTTGATGATTGTGAAAAAAAGTGCCATGATGTTGACCACATTTTTAAAAAATATTTTTTTGGTTATAGAAAACACGTTGAAACTTTGAGCGTTGGAAATGTTTTTATTAAAGTGTTTGCAACATTTGAATAAACGCTGTAGATAATTTTCATACTGGCAAGATATTCCGAGAGTTGGAAAGGTTTTCTGGAAGTACAGGGTTCTTCTGTTATGAGAAGGTTGTGTCTTAGGGCGTCGCTGTGGCTGATAGGCGGCAGTGTTAGAATGTCAGTCCATTGGTTGCAGTCCTGCAGGACACTTTGAATGTTTCCAGCTTAAAAAAGAATCGCCTCACGCGCTTCATTTGTTATAAAAAGAAGTAAATAATTGTTATATTATTTTAGTTGTTTCTATAGAGATTTATAACTTTAAAGTGAAATAAAATAACATGCGTTTTTTTAAATTCACAAGAAATTTATTTGATTCGAAAGATTATTTTCTGGCATTATAATTGAAATATAAAGTCTGGTTTATGATCACCATGATTACCTCGGACGTAATCTAGTCTGGAGGTCTCCTTTTTGATTAATTTTCCAACATCAGTAGCCTTTTATTGGCAATAATGCGGTGGATATTGTTCATGAAGTGGTCAATCGTATCGGTGTAGACTAGCGACTTCACATATCGTCACAGGAATCAGTCTAGCGGTGTGAAAACGCATGATCCTTGAAGCCAATTCAGGGATCCCAGACGTGAAGTTAAGTGGTTATCAAACGTTTTCTGATAAAAAATCTTTTGTGGCGCGACCTCTGTGACATGTTGCGTTGTATTGTTGAAACCACAGTCCCTGCACTTCATGGTTGTCCAACTGAGGTAGCAAGAAGTCAATAATTGCGACTGTATAGCCGTCACAATTGAGCATTCTGACCAGCATCGTTTTTGCAGAAGTACCAAACCAGTGATTTCACCAGCCCCTACAACAAATCAAACTCAATTCAAATTGTTGGCGTATAAATGAAAATAAGATTGAGCTTCAGCTCTAAAAAAATCCCTTATGAAACTCAAATAAAAATGAGCTTCAGGGCTAAAAAAAAATTTGCTTATGAAAATCGGGATCAACGACAATCTCGTTTTGGGACCCATTCAACACATCGAAATCTTTTTACATGATCGTGTTGCCTTAATTGTTGCACTCAAACCCAGAGCTTTTTGAAAAATGTTCCATAACATGGATAGACACAAATTCCATTTATGTGACACAATTCCCATTGGCTGATAGATTGATTCGGGTCTTCCTCTACGCTTCGCTCTAAAGTACTAGTGATTCCTGCACACGCTGTACAACTTCTCTCTTGAAGCGGTTTATCATTTAAAGTACACTTGGAGCGAAAGCGTTGCATAAATAATTGAATTAAGTGCTCTGATTTTGTTGTCCGCAAAACGGCTGTAGTGCCCGTAACGTATTTCGAACAGAACCGAGATTTTTAATAAATTTGCGAAAGTTTTAAAGCGGCGTTCAAGCGTCAGTCTAGTCGCTTTGAAGTGATGAATCAAACGAAACATCAATCACTTGTCAGCTGATAATATGTTCTTTAGTTGGAATCATAATTCCGGCAGAACCTCTTCATGGTTTTAAGGCGGTGTTGCATAAAATTTTGACTGCACTGTATTTTATAAATATTAAAAGAAAGAGAGATGCGATATATTTCAGATGACCCTGAAATATGTCGCTTAATTGCCCTATAATGGGGATGTATTCCAAACTCTTATCTTGTTAAATGTTCGAAGTTTAATAATTTTCTGAACAGAGATCAGCATGAATTATAATTCAGAACAGTCTGTAGGTCGTCATGCTTCCCAAAAATTGCTGTAGTTCCCCACATTATTATGGCGAAATTAAAGCGGGTTCACATATTTCTGAGGAGTCCAACAGACATGCGGTACTTTTTTCTTAATGCCGAAGGAAGCCTCCTGTCATTCTCAAGGATCCTTCTGTACGAGTTTTTATCATCAGGCAAGTTTAAGAGGAAGTCAGCAGTACCGCAGAGGGCTTTAATTATTTCTGAGGAGTCCAACAGACATGCGGTACTTTTTTCTTAATGTCGCTGGAAGCCTCCTGTCATTCTCAAGGATCCTTCTGTACGAGTTTTTATCATCAGGCAAGTTTAAGAGGAAGTCAGCAGTACCGCAGAGGGCTTTAATTATTTCTGAGGAGTCCAACAGACATGCGGTACTTTTTTCTTAATGTCTTTTTTTAATTTCTTGTTTCTGTAACTCCAGTTTTAATTTCTTAAAATCCTCCTCTTTGATTATGGAACTCTATTAATTCTTGCGTATATTGTATCTGCATGTGTCATTTGCATTCGTGTTAATTTTAGTTAGTCTTGATCCTTTTTAAAATAAAAACAAAACGAATTTATGTGGACTTGGGTAGCGTACAACAATAGTCGTTATATAATTCCGTTTTTTACGTGATACCAATTGCAACAATTTCGTTTATCCACTTCTACTCCTGCTAAACTAGATGAATTGCTTTGAATGGTATTTGTGGTAAATATTAATTCAAAGGAAATTTCTGAAGTGCATTAAATAAAATCTTGCCCTTTTTCGTATTTCTAAAATCTGCTTTCTGGCAAAATAAATAAAAATAAAATATAGATCGTGCACTTATTGCACAATAAAAGTCACTAAAACAGCAAATAATGCCCTTAAGACAAGTTGATTCATATAATAAACCAAAAATAATAGCAACAACTTGAACAACAGCAAAAGAAACATAAACAACGAAGACACACACACAGGCAAGAACAAGGAAAACATCTTTGAAACAACTAAATAGAAAATAATGACGACAACGACTTAAAAACACAATGAACATAAGGACGTTACCAAAACTGATAATAATAATGATGATAATAATGACGATGCTGCTGATGCTGATGAAGATAATAATAATAATGATGATGATGCTGCTCTTGACGGCAGCAGATGAAAAGTTTAAAATTATGGCTTATCTTCTAGTCAATGGCACTGATATATGGCTTTGAGATCTTCCTTCCTATTAAAGTTCATTTCCCGCTTTTCGTTTTGCCTTTTGTCTCCATCTCTGCTTTACAAAAATAAATGACCTTTTTTCTCCAAATTGTCATGATTATTATTTATATGTTGAAGTAATACAATGAAACATAATAAATAGTAAATAAATGTTTTTCTCTCTCCAGTTCGTGTGTCATTGTTATTGATAAGAATTATACTGCTTGACTTCTATTCATTTCGTTTTCCATTTCACTATTCAATTTCATTTGGGTTTTATTAAAACTGCCTCAGTGATCGGGTGTGAGCTTTTGAAAATATTTCAAACTTCCATTAGAGTCAGTTATCTATTTGAAAGCACGTGTAAGTTGTTAAGCTATTTCTTCTGTGTGTGTTCTAAATATTAGGGGTAAGTGTAATAATTGTGGCCAGATTCGAGTGACAGCAAATTTTCAAAATTAGTTTTTAGTGGATATTCAAAAAAGAGTTTTTTTTTTAAATAAATTAATGGGGCTTCGAAAAAATATAACTTTATATAATCCTTGATTTTGTTTTAGTCCTGCTGATTATCTCTTCCCTGAATTTTATTTGAAGTTTAAAATCAACCGATTCTAACTTGCGAAGGGTTGATTGATGTAGTTTTTGATTACAATAAGATAATTGAGAACATAAACTGATCCGTATATATAATTTCGGAGTTTTATAAAAAAATATTTTTTTCGATATCTCACGAAAGGATTAACCAAACGGTTTGCGAGGATCAACGTGGTTTTGTCAAGTGCTGATTAAATTGTGGAAAAGATGAGTGAAACTGTCAAAAAACCACTTTGAAGAATTGGTTTTTTCAGTTTTTTTCAAGGAACTTTCAATCTACCGGTTCGAATCATTTCAAATTTACAGGAAGTTTAAGTTCACAAATGTCCATCGTAACGCTACTAGTTTTGTTTAATCCAGTACAGCCATTCAAAAGTTTTAACAGGGTCACACAAACACACACACTCACAAATACAAAGATGCACATATATACAGACATAATGACGGACCCTTAGAATTGGTAAAGGAATCATCTAGGACCTCTAAAAGTGACGATCCCATTAAAGCACTATTTTTCCCAAACGGGATAAATCAGCAACCGCCTGATTTTTAATTGTCCAAGCGGGAGGTCATTTCCTATGGTCATGAGACCATTGGCAGTGCCTCCAACCAAAATATTTTCGAATTCAAAATTCCTTTCAAATGATTAAGAAGCTTAAAATGTTTTTAATTTCATAACAAGAACTTCTTTATCACTGAAAAACAACTTTTTGAAAGCCGAAAGCTGTTTTAACCGCCGCACAGTGGAACATTTCGCGAGAAGGCGGTCAAAAATATATAACTTTTGAACGGATTGGAATTACGATACGCGGTTGTTTTTTTTTTACCAGTTGAGACTATAGGCTTTAAGTTAAAAGAAAAATATTTAAAATCGACTAGTTAGAAAAATAGTTATGATGGACTTAAAACGCGTTTTAGTTTTTTGATATTTCTGGTACAAAAGTGAAGTATTGGAACTTGTTATAAAAGTTTGTTTTACACACACGTTTACAACTTATAAATATTAAAAAACTAAAATTTTGTCAGAAAGTGCTAAACTTTGGCCCCTGTGAAATTTTTTATACTAAAGGTCGAAGGCTATCTCTCAAGTGATTTCAGTATGATTTCATTTGTCACTTCAACGAACTCGGTAAATTCATTTTGAAAATCGCTGTTCTGTTCGTATCACGCATTACGTCCATTTTACGATCAAGATAGTCCTCCAAGAGAGGATTTAAAACGATTAATTATGGAAAGTTTTCACTTCACGAAAACTCCAAATGTTAAATCGCATCTACGGAAGAGTTTTACAGCGCGTACAGAAGAAGGCATTGCTGTTGTAGGGCGTAGCGTAGACGAACACGCGATACTGCCGTGCACAGGAATTGGATATCCAGCCACTTTATGGAAGATTTCGCTAAAAGATTCTGGTTTGAGTACTTGAAGAATACAACTCATGCCACAATGGAAGCCCCTCGTTCATTTAGCAGGACTCAGGTTCGGTAAATGGGCCCAAAATATGCCTGCCGTGGATAGAGTTTTCCATAAGCGTTGAATGTGTGATAAGTAACGCCATATAGTGTTGGAAGCACATATAGTCCAGGTCCATGTTCTCAATTGCTAGCCACAAGAAATCCGAAATTTAAATGTTCGTGAGATGTTCAATTGTTGGGCAAGACAAATAGTCGAAGATGGCGAGTCTACTGCTACACTATCGCAAACACCAGCAACATTTCAAGGAGTAAGGAACTGAACGATCATTCTCAGCTGTTGTCACATTTCCTACAGGCCCAGTTTTGCTGAAATTGGAGCACGATTTGCCCGATTGTAAACAAATTTAGCTGAATATGCTGACCATTTTCGTAAGAGGTTTCAACAATCTTAAACCGCCGCTGCATTGTGTACCCCTCCATGATTGAATATGTCAAACACGGAAAGAAAGAAGTGTTCGATTAAGTTTTTGTCTTGACCTTCTTTAGTTGTTCTTATAATGTTTAAAGAAAGAAAAAAGTGTTAAATTAAGTTGGGAAAAAAGCAGGATCGGCTTAATTTTGTGTCTTGACATTCCTGAGTTGTTCTCATGTTGTTTAAAGTTAAGCCTCCGTATATCCTTCTGTAACTATTCCCTGCTTTAAGCGCTCAAGAACTATGAATTCCACGGCTACACAAATCCGTACCCCTAATCAAAAATGTTCCAATTTTCTTCTTGCAATTCGAGTTTTTTTCCAAATAAATTAACCTCTTGTTTGCTGTTAGTTCTCTGTTGAATTTTCGAATAGCTCCCCAAAGCCTCATCATATAATACGTGGTGTTTCCCATATTAAAACCAACAACCAACAACAACCCAAGCAACCAAATCACTCTACATCAACACACTCCTACACAAATCTTACAAACAGTAGCATGAAAATACTCTGCAATAATTTCATTATCATTCATTCCAGAATAAAATAGAAAGAAAAAATGAAATGTTGTTTGCAACATTCCAGCTCTTCCTTTCCATAATTCTTTGTTGTTTGGCACTTTATGCTCATCATTATCAACATCCACATCATTTTTATTATTCACTCTTCAGAGCAGCGGTATTACATTCAGTTGTTTTTTAGATTTATTTTCTCTTTTCCCTACACTTTCATGTTTGACGTTGTGCTGGAAATAAGAATACTCGCAGGTATACAACACACAGTTGCTGCACTTCAACTCTTTTCGCTTGCCGGGCTTAAAGCCAGTCAGCGCGTTGTTGGTAAGTGTTAAAGTTTTATGGTTATTTGATAAAGTAACCAACTAATACACACAAACAGACAGACAAAGAGACAGACAGACAGACAATAATGTCCAGGGATTTTTCCTCAACGGTTTGTTGTATTTAGATTTTATTTGGCTTGAAGTTATTCTACATTTCATTCCCTCATCAAAGTAAATAATTTCGAACAATTGTTTTTAAAGCGAGATAAATCCTTAAGCTTTAAGTGTTAAGTGAAGGTAACACCAAAGGACAGGAATAATGAGATCCAGTGATACTCCCTCATACCGCAGACTTTTAAAAGGATAAACTGATTGATGACTATTAATTGTCATCGAGGGTGGTTGCATTAAATTGCAATATAATGGAATGTTAATAATTTAGCAAGTCATCGGGGTGTTTTTTATAGAGGCCACACTTTTTAAACTGGCGGGCATTTCTTCAGGCTTAGAAGTGATTTATTTTCACTTCAGCGTGAATAGACTGACGGCAGAACAAGGCGATGTACAATATTATTTTGAAAATGAGGTTTCTAATCGAAATACGTATCGCGCCCTGTTTCCATTTTATAGTAAAAATAATCGTCCGTCAGAGCAATTAATTCGTTTAACTATCAAACGTTATCGCTTCACATTTATTCTAAAAAATAAATCGGATCCATAGAGAAGTCATACAGTGCGTGTAGAGGAAATCATTGCTGGTATAGAGCAGGGAGCAAGAAGCGAAGCAGTCTATTCATCGTCGTGCAGAGGAATTGGATATCTGTTAACCACTTTTATGTATGATTTTTTGGAAAAATATTGGTTTGAGGGGTCAAAAAATTCAGCTGGAGTAACAGTTGAAACCAAACGATCACCCAAACGATCACTTAAACGATGCAGATTTTGGTAAGTGGATTTCCTATAGCGCAGGACCTCAACTTTATTTGAATAGACACGGCAAAAAAGAAAAACTGTTGTATTTCGAGTGCTGATAATCTTCAATCCAGAAAAACTAACTGTTGGGTGCTCTTTTAGGAGCTGGAGGAATGACTGGTCCGTATTCCTTCCGAAACGATGCTGGTCAGAACGCATCTTTATAGCGGCCAGCAGACATGATTATCGTCATTTTCATTCATCAACTGAACACCAACAACCATGACGTACAAAAGCTGCAGTTTCAATGAGATGGCGCATTATGGCAAACAGCTACTCCTACAATTGATTTATTAAAGGATACGTTGAGCAACCCCATAGTTTTCCGTTCCGGAAGCGTGAATTAGCCTGGAAGAACGTGCGATTTAAAGCCGCTAGACAATTTTCTATGAAATATGTGAAGACCAGTTTGAGGACAGGGTTCGCCGAGTTATTACGGTCGCATATTTATTTTCGAAAAAGTCCTCGAAAGTTTTACATCCAACCTAGACCATGAATGAGACAGCCGTGGCGCTCATATGCCAGAAGTCATACTGTCATAATCCCAGAAGACGATCGTTCCAATAAAGTAACTTTCAAGTGAATTAAGAAATTTTAATAAATAACTTTTGGGAAAAAAGAATGAGCACGAAAATAAAAGTTAAAGAGTTAAAACGACAATTCCCAAAAATATGTAATAATTTAATTAGCGAGTGCCCGCGCTTAAAACAACTTATATTGTCAACACTCTAAATAAATTGTTTTTACATTAAAACAATTATTAGTTGTTGTTGTTCTTTATTTCTCTTACAACTACAATTAGAGTCGGAAAAAAGCCAACCAATTGTAGAATGAAATAAAAACGTAAGAAAATTAAAAAGGAAAGGTGATCAGTGAGTTCTTGTTATGACTTTGATGTTTGTTCAGACTTCCCATTAATTAATGTGGAAGTTTAAAATAAACATCTCTAGTTATTCTAAGAAATGTTGGGTAAAGGTTCCCTGATGATCTGCATTAGCCCCAGTGAAATGCGCATAGGAACTAGCTAAAACCCCTCAATTGATCACTTTGAAATTTTAATTTTAATAAATAACTTTTGGGAAAAAAGAATGAGCACGAAAATAAAAGTTAAAGAAATTCGTGTTTGTTTTAAATCTTTTGAAAGTTCCATACCTCCATAAAAAATCACTCTTTAGCAACGAGTACGTGAATATAAAAAAACGCTAAAAGAATGTACGTAGACCGCGAAATTGGTGAACTCAAATGAATTCTCAGACGTTCATCGTTAATATTAAATTGTGTGAAACTGTTTTTTTGATTCAGAAAAACATGAACAATATTTTAAAGCACAAGGGAAAGTCAACATCAATTTTGAAATATTTAACTGAGACCAGAACAGCTGTTTTCAAAAGCCGCTACACCTGCATCATCAGTACTCGTGTGTATTGTTATTTATTACCACTTAAATGAACTTGATAACAGTCTGAATTTGTAAGAAATTTTACTATGAAAAAGGATACGTGAAGTGTAACAAAAAGATGGTAACACACTTTTGTTAACTCCCTGTGTTGCCGCTTTGACTATATTTTTTCATAACCTATTTTTTAGATTTTTCTTTTAACTATTCTTAAATCAAACTTTTTTGTTTTAACTTTTCTATAATTTAAGTTTTTTAAGTAAATTTTTTATATATTAAAGTTTTTGACTTCTGTTGGGTATCCTGGATTTTCAATGCGCTGGTAGTAGAGTTGCTCTTCGAAGCAAATGACCTTATTGACCAGTTATAAGGCAACTTCCAGTTATTACAACGCCCGTATTTTGAATGACGACGTTGACATCACATCATCACGATATGTAGCAAAAAGTGTTCACTTTTTTAGTCTTTGGCGACAGAAATTAACATCTGGTAACATGTTGTATTAATTTTACACGCCTTAGAGAATACAAAAAGGCTGTTAATAATCGGCCATATTATGAATAACGACGTCCACGTCACATCAACACGACAGCAAAAACTTGTCACTTGTCATTTAATTGTCAACAATAATTAACTATTATGAACAGCGTTTTCGTATTCTCTAAGAAGTCGATATCCGTCGACAAAGACTAGACAAATGAAAAATGTTTGCTGTCGTTTTGATGTGATGTCGACGTCGTCATTCATAATACGGGCGAATAATGAATTATTGTCGACAATTAAATGACAAGTGACAAATTTTTGCTGTCTTGTTGATGTAACGTCGACGTCGTCTTTCATAATACGGCCTAATATTTCCTATTTTCATATTCAAATTTTGGTTGCGTCGTAATGGAATCTTTAGAATTGATAACTGCAAGACCATCTCATCGTCTTATTGATAAATAGCAAAGGCACCATCTGGATTAGAGCCACAGTTCAGACAGAGTGTGTGCTACCGACTAACTCGCAATAATCAGCCTGGCTATCCAAATAGCTATTTGATACCTTGTCTCTAAAGAAAATATAATATTTTTTTTTATAAAAATAATTCATGTCTTACGATTAATTTCCTCCACCATTAAAATTTTTCATACAAAAGAAAACCTGTTTTACAAATAATGATTCAGTTTTAGCCAACAGAAATCAAAAGATAACAACTCCATTTTTCTATTTAACAAGTGCATTTCGCTTATGGCGTTTTAAAAGAGATAATATAATTTATTCTTCTTTCTGACTGAACAATGGAAATTTAACACCGTCTCTAGAGTCTGTTACCCAACTATTTTGCTCTCATAAATTTTTTTTAATTAATTACATATTTTCCTGTTAAATTTTTTCAAATTATTTCTTCTTTATTTCATTATTATTGTTATTATGATGATTAAGTTCTATTATCAAAAGTTGTTCCTGTAGTCGAGTGGTGATTTAATAAGTTTGGCAAACATGCAAATAAACTTTAATAAGCGCCAGGTTACAAACTTGCAGCTTTATGTAGCAGCTAAAAGCTATACGAAGATCTTTTTATATATATATATTTTTTTTCTTGTCAATATACTTTTACATGCTGTTATTTAAGGCTTTTAATAAGGCCAATTAAGGGCTTCATTAACGAGCTTATAGTTGAGGTGGTGCCTCTAACATGATGCTGCAGTAAACCAAAAGAAATATTCTTCTTAAAGTTGAGTGTGAGATAATGATGTGATTAATAAAATATTTAAAGGTTTTTAAAAAAAAAAAAAGTTGTTGTTGCCAGTGTTTTGGGGTTTTTTTATTTCGGTAGCGTTATTCAAATTGAGTTTGAATTGGTTGGCAAGTGTTACCAAATCCTTGTGAGTAATTGTGTTCAAGGACACTTTCACATTACAAAACTTTAATATCAAAATCATTAATCCTGGTCCACATGAAGTCTGAAAATGGAATGTTCGTTATATGTTCAGTTATACGGCAGGACGATGCCTCAAGGTTGCCTGTTATTCTCCCACACTCTAGCAAATAATTGCCATGTTTTTTTCGGAGAATGAACCGGGCGAGCAGGCACAAATATTTTCACATTCTCTTTAGACGCGGTTTTCTGAAATAGGCTCACAACTCTTCTGATTCAAACGATTATGCTAACAAAAAAAAAATTCTGGATTTGAGTTCTGAAATTGATTCTAATATTTCGAATAATAATAAACACTTTCAGGATTATTAAATATTATATATTTTCAATTAAAAATTTTACTAAAATAAAAATTTTTCTTATATTTCAGGTAAGTGTTGCAACATTTTTATTAAAGTCCAAGTAAGTTTTTTTTTTCGTTTTTTACAAAAATAATCTTAAATAATAAATTGATTTATTTTATTTGACACACAACGAAAAAATATCGGCAAGTTAATATATTCTCTTGTATAAATAAAAATACTAGAAGAAAAGCTTTTAAAAAACAGGTTTAAAAATAAATTATTAAAGAAAAAATATCCCGATAGATCCTTCACAATGTATCAATTTTTAACCTAAGAATTTTGCCCAGATTTACTGATCCTTTTTAATACAAAACTATTGAATACTAGTTTTCTCAATTTCTAAATAAAAAATAAATATAAAAAGCAATCGAAAACAGCACAAATCTTATAATAAAAAGGAAACAAGGATAATATAGTTTATTGGAACAAGCTGCTAAATAGAAATCCCAAATTATTATGTTCAAAATGTCTACTCAAAAGCAGGGAATTTTCTAAAAATTTTTTTATAATTTTTATAACATTCAAACATCGTTTCAGTTAAATAAATACTTGAAAGGTGAAGAGTAGGAAAACATGAACAGATTTGCTACCACATTTCTTGTAATTTGACTACTCAATTTAATATCCTGAAGCGTTCTGAAGGCCGTTCTTAAATTTAGAACCGATTAACTTTAAAGCGATTGGAGCTGGAAGATATCAAAATTTAAAAAAAAGAAAGTTTTTAAGGTGTTTCTTTATTGAAATAAATTTAAACAGCTTCAATAATCGACTAATTTTAAGGAACACATCGGTAACAAAATTGGTTAATCCTTTTTAGAGACTTCCTAAACGATAAAACTCGAAACATATGATTTATTTTGAAAAACTGCAAAATTATATATCTGATCAATAACTCTACTTGATTTTTTTATATTAATCGAAATGATGTGGGAATTGCTTTATTTGAATATTAAATTAATATTTTTTTTAGCTGGAAGAATTTTACAAAAAATAAAGAGTCACAGGTATGTCCTTTAGGATCGTATTTATTTTAATTGAGAAGAATTATCAGAATCTGAAGCACCCAAAAAAATAATTCGTGCGTAATGAAAAACCGAATCTACAACTACAATTAGAGTCGGGAGAAAAGCCAACCAATAGTAGAATTAAAAACGTGAGAAAATAAAAAACGAAAAGTGATCAGTGAGTTCTTGTTATGACTTTGATATTTCTTTTAGACTTCTCACTTATTAAAGTGTAAGTTTGAAATAAATATCTTTAGTTATTCTAAGAAATGTTGGGTAAAGGTCTCCTGATGATCTGCATTAGCCCCAGAGAAATGCGTCAAGGAACCAGCTAAAATCCCACAATTGATCACTTTGAATTTTTTAATAAAAAAAAAATAATTCATATAAAAATCTATGTCATTTATTAAATGCCTAGAGCCGTTTGATAAACTAATTTTTCTCTATATATCCTTAAACATTTTGTCACGCTTTGCAACAGTTCAGTAAGAAGACGCGTGCAGATAAACAGCACTCCAGTGCTGCATATCAAATAAAAATGAAAGGAGAACAGGAACTACAATTGACTACTTCTCTGCCATTGACACGTGATCAAAGGATGAGCTGAGCGTGTATTCATTATTGTATATCCTTTTTCGAATATATTTTGGCAGAGGGCGTTTAAACACGATGTGAGGGTGGATGCAGACATTAGCAAACCATGTTTATGCGATAATGCAATTTTCAACTTATTTCACTGGTTTTCTCTTCTTCTTCTTCTATTTTGTGTATATATATTTTTTTATTTTTATTATTGTTATGGTACATGACTCTTTAAACTTTTACAAGCTCATCTTTATTTGCATCATTATTATCACTGGCATTGTCATAATCATGTGTTAAGGATAACAGCAGTACAAGAGTCATGCCAGAAAACCATGAATATTCAGACGCCCACGTGCGTGTGTGTGTGTGTGTACACATTTACAGCTGCATAATTTGGCAATTACACATACATTTTGTATATATATATATTATATTAGTGTGCGTGTATGCCAATGCGTTTTACCAGCACAGAATTCACGTACATATTATTTGAAAAGAAAAGAAAAAAATTTCATGTATAATTTGAACTGCATAATCGTCTAAATGGGGATGATATACGAGTATTAAATGTGTGCGTGCCCGTACGAGTTCCATGTAATTTTATAAACAAGATACAAAATAAGTGCAAATGATTCATTAAAATTGGATGTGTGTGAGTGTGTGTAAAGTATGAAAGTGCATTTTATGTATGAAATTACCAAACAATAAGGGTTCTTTTTATTTAACGTTTATTTTCTGCATAAATTTTCCTTAAACGTATCTAAAGGTAACTGGGGTTTTGGCAAATAATTCAAAGCTTTTTTTTAAACATAAAATATATAGAAATTCGCTGCGTGTTGAATATAAAACAAATGCAATTTCAAAGTTACACTCACACTTGACAAATATATGCCGAAGACAGCGTAACCACTAAAAACGAATGAATATTTTTATGAATCAGATAATAATTTAATGAGTTAGGCAGTCCCCAGTCATACCAAATTGTCTGGCACACTCTATCAGTTATAAATGAAACTGTTCTACTTAATAAACTTGTATCTGAATCAAAATATTATGCACTTGGAATTAGTGGTTACGTTTTTGTGGGCAAATATTTGACAAGTGTTTAATACCTAAAATAAATTTCTATAAAAATAATATATTTAATATTAATGTTAAACGGAATATGTACTGATAAATTCTATGACTGTTTACATTAAACCAATGAAATTTCATTGAAATTCAACCAAAACCACTTGTCGTTGTATCAATGAAATCAGTATTCGTTTAAATGTTAAATGAAAACTACGTCAAATAAATGCAATAATTTCATGGATGCTATAGAATGATTTCATCGACATAATGCCACAATCTAAATGATGCAATTAAACATTTCATTAACAAAATGAAATAAGTGCATTTGTTCCACGTAACAATTTCATTGATACAAAGAAATTAATCTATTGATAAAATTAAATAGTTGTATTTAATTTATTAAAAACCAAGTGGTCAATAGATTAATATAAATTTTAGAACCAATTCTACCACATAATTACGCAATTAAAGCCCTAATTGAACACAATTTAGAGTGCAATAAAGTAATTGAACAATTTAGCAATTAACAATTAAATGTTCAATATTGAGGCTGCTGTACGATGGCCTAGATCCCGAGTTCGTCTCCGCACTAAGTCTTGAAAATCATGGTGTTGAATTTATC
Source organism: Linnaemya vulpina (assembly GCA_963675445.1). Taxonomy (NCBI): domain Eukaryota; kingdom Metazoa; phylum Arthropoda; class Insecta; order Diptera; family Tachinidae; genus Linnaemya; species Linnaemya vulpina. The sequence goes on along the minus strand of OY776278.1, from coordinate 81,020,582 downwards.
AGACCATCATAAGTAAAAAATTTTGTTAATTGTTGTCTGCTTGACTCAATTAAGAAGACGTGGCACTAGTGTTGCTAAACAATATCGACAGCGATTAATATCGTCATAGACCAAAAGAGCAGAAGACACCATCCTCTTTTTCGATAACTAAAGCAATAAAAAAAAATTCTCTCAGAATTTTTCAGGAACTTTTCCTAGGAACTGAATACATTAAGATCTGATGAGAACTAACATATTTGCGAAACGTTGTAAATTCACGATATTTGAACATTTTTAATCCGCCTAGTGGGACGTTAAAAAGCACGATAATAAAAATACAACACTTATAAAATTATATCATGAAATAAAAAAAAATAATTAAGTTTTTAACAAAAAATATTAAAAAATTATGTAAAATAATATTAAAAGGTCAATAATAATCCAAAGTTCATTATTATGAATGTTATTCAAATCAGGAAACGGAAAAAAAAATGTTTTTTATAAGTTCTACTTATATCAATAATTTTAAATTCAGTAGGCAATTCATACAAAAATAGTTAATTTTAATAAACTACACAAAATTACCTTTCCATTGGTATATAACATGCCATACTTTCGATGTATCAGCAGCAAATAATTTGCTTTTTAAAAGCACTTAACATTTTTGCACTCTTGTGCCACGCTGCCTCCTATTCACTTCTCAACATTTCAAAGGCCCTTAACTGACTTCATGTTGAATAATAACACTGCGCATGACTTAACATTTTGCACTCTTCTAACTCATTGCATTATTCTCTTTTTCGCGCACATATTTTCTATTCATGCAGTGATGGATTTTTGATCTTAAATAGATTTTTATTTACCAGAAAAAGAATTTCGGAAGTAACGATAATTGCTATTCTGGGTTCAAAGAATGATACTGAAACTAATGCAGTGTTGCCGTTTTGGGTATTTTCAAACAAAATTTATGGACTGAAATATTGTATTTAATGATACTTAATATTTTTTTTTTGTTTTCGAGAATTATACTTAATATAATCCAGTGTTGCCGTTTTGGTTATTTTCAAACCGAATTCAATAATATGAGCAATTGAAAAATTATTAACAATTAATTTTTTTGTTTTAAATAAAGATAGCTAAACCAACCCAGTGTTGCCGCTTGGGTTGTTTTTGAATAAAATTCGTTATTATTTGTTATTGAATTTAAAAACAATAATTTTTTTTATCCCAAAAAATAATACTCTAACTAACCGTTAGAGTAGAGAGTAGAGAGCCGTTTTAATTATTTTCAAAAAATATCTATTAAAATGAAGAAGTGAATTTATTTTATAAATTAATGTTTTTGTTTGAAATAACGATAGTTAAACAAACCCAGTGTTGCCGTTTTAGTTATATTTGACAATTCCCCAAAATATATACTAAAATTCATTATAATTTTTAGATGAACTTATTACCGCATATTATTTTATTCCAGAAAATAATACTAACCAAATGTTACCATTTTCGTTATTGTTAATCAAAATCCGTTAATATCAATTATTGTATATATTAACACTTGAGTCTCTTATTTCTCGAAATGCTAGTCAAGCGAAGCCTAGTGTTGCCGGTTTGGTTATTTTAAAAGCAAATTGAATAATATAAGCAATTGAATTTATTAACAATTAATTATTTTGTTTTAGATAACGATAGTTAAACCAACTCAGCGTTGCTGTTTTGGTTATTTTTTAACAAAATTCAGTATTAATTGTAAATAAATTTATTATCACATAATATTTTTTTAACAGAAAATAATACTCTAACTAACCAAGTGTTGTCGTTTTGGTTATTTTCAAAAAATATCTATTAAATAAATGAATTTATTTTATAAATTAATTTTTTTGTTTCAAACAATGATAGTTAAACCGACCCAGTGTTCGTTATTTTTGAACAAAATTAATTATTAATTGTAATTGCATTTAATATCGCATAATATTTTATTCCAAAATATAATACTTTGACTAACCAAGTGTTGCAATTTTCGTTATTTTTAATCGAAAAACATTAATATGAATTATTGTTTGAACTAGTGTTGCCGTTTTGGTTAGTTTCAAAGAAGGTCCATTAGTATGAGTAATTGAATTCATTAGCACTTAATTAATCAGATATATAATTTTAAATTAACTGATTTTGAACCGGTTTGAGCTGATCAACGTGGTTTTTATATATCAAGAACTGATTAGTTTGTCCAATCGATTGAAGTGGGTCTTGAAAAGTGATTCTAAAAAAATTCTGACAATTATTTTTTTCTAAATTTTTTTCGATATCGCGAAACTTGTCAGAAATGCTATTCAGAACGCTACTAGTCTTGTTTCATTCGGCTCACATACATACACATACAAACATACACATCTACATTTAAACATGCTGACGTACTCTCAGCACTAGTCAGGGAAGCTTCAGGACCTCAAAACGTGGGGATTTCAAGAGAATTAGATCTTTGTAAAACGGGTTAAAACCAATAACTTCCCGATTTTCGAAAATTCTTAAATTTTCCTAGCGGGAAGTTAAAACTATTGAAAAAACACAAACCCAATTTAATTATTTATATGCAAACATATTTCAAAAAATTTATGTAAATTCTTGATAGCGAAATACGCTTGTGCTAAAAAAACAAATCTCTGCTACAATGCCAGCAGTAGCTTCTGATTCGAATCACTTGCTCACAGCGTAAGAATTGTCCAGTTTTATGTCCTTATAAATTAAATATCTCCTTCAACTTTATGTTCTTTCACTTGTCTTCAATAACCACTTGGAAATAATTTTATTTCAGAGTGTTTTTTATTTCCAGCAGTTTCTGCTGCAAATGTTTGCATGGGAATTACAGAATTTCTCCACTCTTAAATTGTATAAATTTCAAAATCCATTAAAATTAACAAGAAATTTCTATAAAAAAAAATATGAATAAAATTTATGGTTCCTTTTTTCTGGCAATTTTCCACTCTCTCTTTCTCTCTTTACCAAACAACGAACAAAAATTTTTATTTCATGTTAATTTTGATGAATTCTAACAAAAAACATTTTTATGAAAAAAAAGCAAAAGAAAAATCCTTTTCCTTTCGGTTCATTTTTAGTTCTCATATTGTAAAATTTTGTGAATAGATTCTCTGCAGTAATTCCATGTATTCTCTAGTATAAAAATATGTTTCATTTTATTATTTTACTAGGGATGTGTGTACACACACACACACACATACTTAATTTAGAAAAAAAAGAGCACACAGTGTAATTTATATTGAGGGTTTTACTCAAGAAACCAAACCATCAACAGCAGTAAAATGCCAAAGGCAAACCGACAGACAAACGGACTGAAATTTTCTTCAACTCTCTTTAACCAAAAAATTTGCATATAAATTAGTACGTTGTACAATAACAGCAAGAACAAAAAAAAAAAAAAATAAGGAAATAGAATTATTTTTACAAAAAAATAAATAAAAGCAGAAGCTTAGAAATTTTAAGAATAAAAACATTTAGTTCTTAGAAATTTTGCTTAATATCTTTTTGTGTGTTTATTTAACAAAAAAGACTCAAGATGGCCTTCAAAAACCTCCACAATTTAAATTGTTGTTGAAAGCTTTTAACAAGAAAAATTTCATTTTTTAATATGGAAAATTCTAGTCTGTAATTAAAAGCAAACTTTGGCTAAAAGCATGCATTTTTGTTTCGTTCGCTATAAAAGGCTTGAGGTTGCGTTTGCCTTAATTTTGTTTGAATATTAAAAATTTTTGTTTAATATTTTTATATTCTTTAAAAGAAGTCTAGCGAACTTGTGTATATTTGAAATTAACTAAAAGATAACTTATGAAAAAATCTGTGTACCGGTGATATATTTCAGCCTGTCTTGTTATCCGCTGAGTGAAAGTAGTCATCGGAGACCCATCGTAAATGAGGTGGGGTTTGGTATAACCCAAGTGATTATAAATCTTGATTTCTTATATATATATATATATATATATATATATATATATTGTAATAAGAAATTAACTGTTGCTTGTTGGGGATTTTTAATTATGTGTTGCTTTTTATCTGCCAGCTATTGGATCCATTATGGATCACTAAAGAGCCACAAGTAGACTTGTGGTTAATTTGATTGGCTCCTACAAAATGTTGTGTTTTTACCATCAGCAAGAATTCTTACTTTAAAGAATTTTTGTACATGAAAACTGCTTTATTTTTACAAATATTTGTCGAACTTTGTTTTTGGGTAAAATTTTACTAAATAAAAAATATGAATTGCAAAAAAATTTCCATCCATATATATATTGCTAAATTAAATATAATTTTGTAGGCTCCAATTGTTCGTAGAGTGAAAGTGTAGTGGCTTTTGAAAACAGCTATTCTTGCACTGCTTTGGAATAATTATTATTTTTCTTGAATAAAGGAAAAGTAAACATTTTTTCAACAATTAGCTTATAAAATTTAATATAATTTAACAATAAAAAATTCAAAAATAAACAAGGCGGCAACACGGAAACTTAACACAGCGTGTTGTCATCGGTTTCATATACTTCTCATAATAAAATTTGAACAACTACAAACTGTTATTACATTCATTTAATCTCCCTAACAAGTGGTAAGATATAAAAATGCACATGACTACTAATTATGAAAATGTAGCGGCTTTTGAAAATAGCTGTTTTGCTCTACTGTGCAAGTTGAATATATAAAACTGATGTTGAGTTTCCCTTATAATTTTAAGTATTTCTCGTGTTTTTCTGAACGAAAACACTTTTCGAACAATTAAGCATTAAACACAATAACGACAGCCGACTACAGACTACAACTTGTCAAAAAAAAAAAGAATACATGTGCGTATATACGAATGATTATTTTTACTACGACAGGCAACACGGCTACATGGTTGTGGTCAAATTAAACTAATTTATATTTTGGTGAGCGACAATGGGTATATGCAATGTTGCCAGCATAGTATAAATAAATTCAATTATTGTAAACTTGAAAATATGTTGTATTATTAAACAAACAGGAACAAAAAACCATATTTCCAAGCTAATGAAATGATATATAGTCATATATTGTTTACTTTAAGTATATTTTATCTTAATAACAATATTTAAGATACATGAAAGCGGCTACACTGGCGTTTGAAGAGAATTCTACTACAAACAACAACTCATGATAATCGATTTGGTGGTGTCGTTTTAAAAATAATTAAGTAGCTGACTACGAGCCAATGATTGTAGCCAACGGCTTTTGTAGTCGGTGTTCGTGCAGCCTGCTGTCGTTATTGTGCTTAATGCTTTAGCGTAACAAAATTGAATTTCAAATCAAATAAGTTAACATATTTACAAAGAAAAAATATTTTTTAAATATCAAATAAGCACCAGCTTAACACGACAAAAAATGCAAAAATCATAAAATGAAATCATGGGAAATACAATAACTTTTTTAAAATATTTTGAAATTTAAAAATTTTAACCAGCGAAACTATAAATTTTTAAATAAATAATCGCAAAACTAGGGCAGGAAACGCTGGAATATGAAAAACGATTATATATTTTCAAATTCTGCTAAACTTTTTCTTAAAATTTATATTTTTACATTTTTATCATTCAACGGTCAGCCTTTTTTTATTTTACCTCATAAACTCATTTTTAATAAAATATAATAAAAATAAATTAGTTTCGTCTAAAGGGTGTAACAATCCAATACATAAACCAACATGTTGACTGTATGGAAGATGGAACTATAAGTAGGACATGAAAAAAACTGTAATCAAAGCGGCAACACAGTTAGTTAACAGAAGTGTGTTACCATCGGTTTCCTACACTTCTCGTATCATCTTTTATTATACAATTTTTACAAATAGAAACTATTATCACATTCATTTAAGCCACCTAACAAGTAGTAATTAATGAAACTGAAGTGTAGCGGCTTTTGAAAATGGCTGTTCTGCTCTGCTGCATTAGTTGAATATATAAAGCTGATGTTTATAGTATCATATCTTTCTGAGTTCAAGAAAGTTTTTTTAAAACAATTTAGACCATAAAATTGAATTTCAAGAATTATTTTATAATTATTAAGAACTATTTTGAGCGGTGAAAATCTTCCTGCGGAAAATATTATATCAGGCCGAACCGCCAAAACATACGGTTGCACGGCCAGCAAATTCTTCCTTCCCAGCTGTTGTGTTTTAAGCGACACTTAAATCCTATCAATTTGATTTGAGTGGCGGAATCAGGGAACATGTGAAATTTCAGTTGAAGCGGCGAATATTTGCACGCTGCTATACGCCGCACATAATGACACAGAAATTTCTTGAAAATCATTCAAACATTTCAATGAAACAACATAATTTCTTCTATTTAATTTTTGATTGTAAAGAAAATATTTAATGAAAACTCACTTGGAATTAACTTGAAAAAGACTTTTCTCTTATTTAAGGTCCTTTTGGGACTTTCCTATATGCGTTACTTTCATATTTTCTTATTCCACCGAATAAAAAAAAACAATTTAATAATTTAAATTTCACTGCAATAAAAGAATTGAATAAATACGTGTGAATTTTTTTAAAATCGCCTGCTAAATTAATAATTATTTTACGCCAATTATCGTCTTTTGTGAAAGCACATTTTCCCCCTCTGATTTAAAATTATGAATTTCCATTTGATATTCATTACAAATTTATTATTAAAGAAAAATAAAAAAGAAATCATTAAAATTTTCATTTATTTTCTGCTCAGTGACGGAATCAGTGAACTGATCTGTAATTTATTGTTAATTAATTGCTTTTGTCTTTATTATTTAAATGAATGATTTACATTAACGTTTAAGTTGGTGTTGTAGCAGTCTGTGTGCGTGTTTATTTTACAACAACTTCAGCTACAACAAATAATAATAATATAACCGGCCAAGGCGAATTGTGTTCGTCCTTCAACGAAAACTGGTGGATCGCTCTACCGAATTGGATTCTCTTGGTACTCTCTTCCTTGTACTATGTTCGTTAAAACCATCCAGTAGACTGCTTAAACACTAGTTTATCTTAAGAAATGTCACTAATTTAGTTGGGAGAATATGGAAGCACGTAACACTGGCCAACAGTTAAATGAGATCATGGAAAGCAACAACAACAACCATTTAAGTGAATAAAAAAAAATTTAATATCTTTGTCGGCAAATTTGAGGTTAGGAACTAAATTGGCTGTGAAATAATGATTTGATAAGACTTGAGATGTCATCCTGAAATATTTATTTAGTAAAAACTTGGGAAACTTAAAATATTTAATGTTACACTACTCAACAAAGATTTTTTAATGTGAAAGTTTGCTCTCAAAATAGTGATTTGATAAGACTTGAGCTGTCATCCTGGAATATTTATTTAGTAAAAACTTGGGAAATTTGACATCTTTAATGTCACACTACCCAACAAAGATTTTTTAATGTGAAAGTTTGCTCTCAAAATAGTGATTTGATAAGACTTGAGCTGTCATCCTTTAATTTTTATTCAGTAAAAACTTGGGAAATTTTAAATATTTAATGTTACACTACTCAACAAAGATTTTTTAATGTGAAAGTTTGCACTCAAAATAGTGATTTGATAAGACTTGAGCTGTCATCCTTTAATTTTTATTCAGTAAAAACTTGGGAAATTTGAAATATTTAATGTTACACTACTCAACAAAGATTTTTTAATGTGAAAGTTTGCTCTCAAAATAGTGATTTGATAAGACTTGAGCTGTCATCCTTTCATTTTTATTCAGTAAAAACTTGGGAAATTTGAAATATTTAATGTTACAGTACTCAACAAAGATTTTTTAATGTGAAAGTTTGCTATCAAAATAATGATTTGATAAGACTTGAGATGTCATCCTGAAATATTTATTTAGTAAACACTTGGGAAACTTGAAATATATAATGTTACACTACTCAACAAAGGTTTTTTAATGTGAAAGTTTGCTATCAAAATAGTGATTTGATAAGACTTGAGTTGTCGTGCTTTAATATTTATTTAGTAAAGTTTTGGGTTATTTGAAATATATAATATTACACTACTCAACAAAGTACTTTTATATTTTCTGGTAAATTTGACGTTAGGAACTAAGTTGGCTGTAACATAACGATTGATTTGATAAGTCCTTTAATATTTATTTAGTAACATTTTGGGAAAAGTTAAATATTTAATGCTACACTACTCAACAAAGAGCTTTCATTGTGAACTGGCTCCTTCCGACAAAGTTGTGCATGATTTAATGGCTAAATTCAAGACTCCTGTTACTGTTGCTGATAATACACTAATTCAGTATACCCGTAGTGGCCTTATTGATGCAAATATAATAGCTTTTCTGTGCTACGAATGAGCCTGGAAAATGACCTTGTCCATGTTTGCAACAATCAGGCATCAACAAAGACAATCTTTATCTTCTTTGAAAGTCCAACCCGTTCAAACATTAAAAGCGGTTGACTATTGTCTGTGTCGAACGTTGGTGAATTGGCTGTCTGAAAAACTTAAGGATAATAACGCTTTTTTCAACAAAATCCAGTTTACTGATAAAGCCTGTTGTTTAAACGTTTTAATTTGAATTATATGCTGATTCTTTTTTCCCAAAATGTTACTAAAAAACTCGAAGTGATCAATTCAGGGGTTTTAAGTAATTCTTAAGAGCATTTCACTGGGGCTAATGCTGATCATCAGGGAACCTTTACCCAACATTTCTTAGAATAACTAAAGATATTTATTTCAAACTTCCACTTCAATAAGTGAGAAGTCTAAAAGAAATATCAAAGTCATGACAAGAACTCACTGATCACTTTTCCTTTTTTATTTTCTTAAGTTTTTATTCTACAATTGGTTGGCTTTTTTCCGACTCTTATTGAAGTTGTAAGGGAAATAAAGAACAAAAACAACCTATAATTTTTTTAATATAAAAACAATTTATTTAGAGTGTTGACAACATATTTTTTTCGGTGATCAATTACTTAAAAAAAATTATATAATAATTATAGTAATTCTTTTTGACAGCTCCTAAAAGTAGGCATTGATATCATAGCATAAATAAAAGCCTGTTTGTTATACAATTCTATAATAATATAAAAACAATTTATTTAGAGTGTTGACAACATGAGTAGTTTTATTTTGCAAAAGCACTTGCATTTCAAAATCAGTACATATTTTAGAGAACTGTCGTTTTTTATACTCTTTAATATTAATTAAAGAGGCTGATTCTGGCCAGTTTTAATTTTGAGGGTGCTGTTGGCTGAAATAGGGAATACAAAACTACGAGAAATGTGCGCTGTGATGCCGACTTTTTTTTGTGAGTTAAAGCCCCTGGAATAACCCAGGGATTTTGAGGGGGTAATTCGAAAGATTAAATTTATTTGAACAGACTATATAGAATTGACGCTGTGGAAAATTAAATTCGCCCCAGTAGAGACAAGGCAAGCGGAACTCTGTTGCAAAATGTGGTTTAAAATTTCGTGAAAAGAGCGGACATCTGCCCACATGCTGGAGATGATTACTAACCTGATTTTGTATATCGTTAGTAATTCCCTTATCTTTACTTTGCAGTGGTTTCGTAAAACTTAATTTTTGTGGAAAATAAGAGTCTTTTTAAGCCCATTTACTTCCTAACCTCAATTTTGCCCATTTTGCATCACTAAAACCAGAGTTATGATTTTCAGGTCATTCATTATTAAAACATATTTTTGTAGATAATTTTCTTTTTTAATAATTATTTTTATTTGTTTTCTTTAAAGTTTTGTTTGTTTGTTTGTATTAAATAATGCTGTTTTGTCTTTGTCTTTAATATTTTTAAGAAATTACTAAATATTTCCATAACTTTTCATATCTGTTACTCGGTATTTGTTGCAATTAAATCTTTTTATTATTCTAGTTTTAAATTTAGTTTATTTAAATAGATTTATTCAAATTTATAGATGCTTAATTGTATATATTTTTGTTTGTTTGTTTGTTAATTATCCTTGTTTCTTGATATCTTTTCAGTTTGTATAGAATTTTATATAACAAAATTAAGACGAATAGAGACAACAAAAGGCAGTTGGGTTATAATTTTTGAAATAATTTTAGAAAAGTCTTTGAAATATATATGTTTTATATAAAAGATTTCTGGGAATCCTTCCTCTTATAAGTTTTAGCTTGTCCAGAACTGCACCTACTCAAAACAAATTTGTATCTCCCACTGCCAGCTGTTTTCATTTATATTCACTTTTTTATTTTGTAACAGAATTTCTTATTTAAAAAATAATTGATTCATATATTTAGCACTAAATATTTTCAATCCTCTCAAGTCTGTGTACTATTTTAGTTCAGTTTAATTTACTTTACTTTTTGCCTTTTACTTACACTTCATTGAGAACTCAATCAATATATTCTTGTAGTTCCTTAAATTAATTTTATTTTTAGGTTTTGCTCTTCAATAGTTTATTGTTTTTTTTTTAAATAACATTATAAATAATTGTTTTTTTCCTTGCGTTTAAACTTGTTTTAAAGATTTAATTTATTTATTTTTGTTGTTGTTTTGCTTTCTTTAGTATATTTTATCCCTTGTATTGGTTTTTCAATAATTTGTTCCTTATAATGGTTCTATATATATATATTTTGTCTTACCTCTAGCTTTTCCTCTTTTTTTCTGTTTTTGTTTTACATAAATAGATTTCTAAAAAAAAGAAGATATTTATCTAATTTAAATCATGTTGTCTATTTCTGCATTTTAATTATTTAGTTTCCATATGAATTTGTAGTTTTACTTATTTACCTACAGAGTAGTTTATTTCAGATTTAATTTCGTTTCTCTTAACCCACCCCCTCCCCGTTTTTAATTTACTTGTTTGTGACATGTGTTTGTTGTGCTGTAATTGTTCTTGAATGTTAAATAATGGAAAAGTAAATTAAAAAAGAAAATTAAAGTGTTAAATTGAGGCCGGCAAATGTAATGGAAAAATTATAAAAAAAACTTTTTTATAAAAAGAAATACTTTTTTAAATGAAATTAAAAACACAAGCTGTAGTTTTTTTGTTAATAGAGATTGACCCACTTGCATAAAATATGTGATTTGCTGTTGAAAATTTTAATTTATATTTTCTATAGTTAGTAAATATTAGAAAAAATTTACAAAGACAGAAAGTCACATACTGAAAGACTATTTATTATATTAAAAAAAATTGCTCTTGATCAGGAAGCAACAAGAGTTGCTGTTCTTTTAATTTAAATAAAGAATACAAGTTGTCGGTTCTATATCTGACAGTGGGAGAGTTTTACTTGTTAACTAAGAAGTTATAAGCTTAATTTAGTTTTTAGTTTAATGTGATTGCTTAAAACTCAGTACTGCTACCACATAAATTGCGCAATTAAAGCGCTAATTGAACACAATTTAGCATACAGTCCATATCGGACTATAGTTGTACTTGTTATTTAAGAAATGGTAAACTTAATTTAGTTTATAATTTTCTTTGATTTATTAAAACTCAATAATGCTATAACCAAGTTCTACCACATAAATTGCACAATCAAAGCGCTAATTGAACACAATTTAGCATACAATCCATATCGGATTGTTATAAATCTTACCTAAGAAATTGTAAACTTAAATCAGTTTATAATGTTATTTGATTTATTAAAACTCAATAATGCTAGAACCAAGTTCCACCACATAAATTGCGCAATTAAATGAGCTAATTGAACACAATTTAACATACACTAAATTAATTGATCTATTAATACTTAAATGTTTCATATTGAGGCTGCTGCTGGCTGAAGTAGGGAACACAACAACACGATGCCTTCGATTCCACACTCAGTCATGAATATCGTAGCGCATGTTCATGACCTGCAGCACAGCAAAAATGTGTCGTTCAACATTAACGACAGCCATCTACTCGTACACCGTCATATATTAAAAGTACATGGACGGTAGTATGACATGTACCACTCACTCGTATATTCATTTTGAATATCCCTTCAAGATTGTATACCCCTAATTCACGAACGATTTTTAAAGTTAATGATTGCTTTAAAGGATCTTTAAACATACAAAATCCATATATTAGAGCCACTTTAATTTTAATAATCCTTTATGAATAACAGCGTATATATTTAAAATTTTATTTAATCTAAGAAATTATTATATCATGTTGCAGTTGAACTTCCCTCAATATATTAAAAGTAGTGCGAGTTAAAGTAAATGTTCTCCGGTATAAAATTTTATTGCGGACTCCAGGGTTAATTGATTGAGCTCTATCGAAGTAAAAGTTAACAGAAGACGTTGAAGGATGTGAATTAAATATAAACTGTTGTTTTAGTGGCTAAATTTTTTTTGTTCGGTTCCTTTTTTCTTACAAAAACTAAAGAGTTTATTTCTTTTCACATTCACCTCCTGCGATAGTTTTAATATTAATATATCATGAGTTTCACATCATCTTGTCTAGCAAAACATGAATGCTGATTTTGACTTAAAACACTTCAGTTTTGCTATGAAATATTAGGCCCATAAAGAGTTCTGGAAATGATTGATTTAATTGAAAATTTTAAATCCGAATGACTGTTAAGCTGCTCTAGAAACATTTTTTTTTGTATTTTCTTAAATTTCTCAACAGGAAACAATTTCGTACATTTTTATGAAAAAGGATTTGCTACCCAAGAATTGTCTAAAGGTTTTATGGAATTCGTGTTTTATAAAACAGTAGAAACAACCGAAAAACAATCACAAACATTAAAGCAGAGTTGATTTTAGTTTCATTTAAATTTATTAAAGAAATCCTTGAAGGATTTTTAATAGAAGAAAACCTTTTTCTACGTCCATAAATGGAGATGGGCAATTCTATTTGATGAGTGCTTTTTTGGCAGCTGATTTTTGTTTTATATCTTTAATTTGATTTGCTTTTTTTTATGAATATAGTGAACACTGAATAGTGACTGCAAATTGTGCAGATATTTTATAAAAAAATTTGATCAGTCCAAAATTAATGACTAAGTTCTTTGTCCATTTTGCAGGCAAAGTTGGTTGGTCTTTAAAATATTTACTAAGCGGAACAGCTTGAAAATTTTAGTGGACATTGCAGAGCCATTTATTTATTTAGTTATTTATTTTTATTAACTGACAGATGACTTGCAACTTGAAAAACCACTTCAACAATTCAAAAATTTCTTAATGACATCATGACTGTAAAAAGTGATTAAAATTTGGAATGCGATCAGCATCCTACCAAATCAATTGAAAACTACAAAAACGTATCTACGAAATAATTTACCAATTAATTTAAAACTTAATTTAGTTTGACAAAAATTTTATAAAATTGGTCAAATCAAATGCAACAATTATATAAAAAAAAAAGATATGAACGTGTTGACCGATTTCGGTCTGACTTGATATCAGGGTTTTAAATTTTAAGAGCTGATTAGTTTGAGGACTCGATAGTAGAAGCTGTTTAAAAATTATTTAAAAATAAACTTTTTGAAAAAAATGTTTTTTCTAAGTTGTTTTGAGAAATCTGGAGAGGAGTGCTTTTCAAAACACTAACAGTCTTATTTGATATGGTTCAAAAGTTATAAGAGGGTCTTGTACTTACACACACATATATATATATATATATATATATATATATATATATCTATACAAACATACATACATAAAGACATCGGTACGGCCTATCAGAATTAGTATGCGAAGCTTCGTAGTACCTCTAAATGTGAAGATGTGATGAGAACTTGATTTTTTCCAAACGGGTTAAAACCTATAACTCCAAGAGTTATGAAAATTTTCAATTTTCCTAACATGAGGTTAACAAATATTACACTAAAATGCTGTAGTTTTTTAGGTTAAAAAATATTATTGAACGCATTTGATAGATAATTAAAAAGCTAAGAAACTGAACAACCAAATCAAATGATCAAATGATTTTGCGAAGAACTCGCCTGAATGGCGGCCCCGGTAATGAGTGGTGCTGAATTCGTTATTAATTTATGGTTGACTTAACAAAAAATATTTAATCGCTTTTAGATCAAAAATTTTTGTATGAAAAAAAGTTACAAAGTCTGATTGATTGCAGATTTTGGCAGTAGCAAAGAGTCGCACTTAAGCACAGTGTGGCAGAGGGCGGTTATTTCAGTGATTCTTGAAGCATCTTTAAATGAGCTCAAGTGAATTTGAAAAAAAAAAAATTTTATTTTTTATTAACTGCCTTTTTTTTTACAAAGTCGAAGGAAGCCTTTGATTCGTGCAAGTAAATTTAAAATAGAAACAAAACTTTATTAATATATTTTGTTTCATTTTCTTAGTTCTACAAAGAGGACATCTTTTGCGACATTTCAAACTATTTGAAATCTATTTACGGAAAAGAAAAAAAATTTTAATAATTAAATGGCATTTTTTTTGAGAAATTAGAAAAAAAATGCTAAAATATGAAATAAAAATGATCTGCACAAGCGCTCTTATTTTCAATATTTATTAGGGTCACCATGTGTCTGCAGTGTGAATGCAAAATCACATGTTTAAAAAAAACATGTTTAAGAAAAAAATTTGAATTATCAAATGGCATTTTCTTTGAGAAATTAGAAAAAAAAAATGCTAAAATATGAAATAAAAATGATCTGCGCAAGCGCTCTTATTTTCAATATTTATTAGGGTCACCTTGTGTCTGCAGTGTGAAAACACTATAAAAAGTTTCGATCTCTTAATGTTTTACACAAACTAAAAATGGGTGTTATAATATGACTGCTGGTCAAAGCTGGTGTAAAACAATTTAAGTGTTATATGTCAGAAAAGAACATATTATCTAGAAAAAATTTTGCCCCTTTTTCTTTGCTTGTGTTTATGTGTGCGTGTAATAACAAACATGTCATTATTGTTTCTATAACTTTTTTTCATTCAGTATTTTTATAAATATAATTTATTTTTGTGGTTTATTTAAGTCAATATTGCAAAAGTATAAAATTCTGCATTTTTTGTGGTTCATGTGTTTTTCTTTTTTATCTGTAAATAATATTTTGTTGTTGCTTCTTAATGTTTCGTGTAGAAATTATAAAAAAATTATAAAAAAACAATAACTATTTTATTGATTGATTTTTATTTATTTGCATAGATTTTTTTCTTTGTTTTTTTCTATATATAATTTAATATTTTTATATATATATATAGTTTTTATGTTGTTATCAAAGTTGTTTATTATTGGATACATTTAAATGTATTTTGCTTTTCTATAGATTTTTGTAAAATAAATTAAGTAAAATGATAATTATGCTGATAATAACAACAAATAAAGTTATGGAAAATATTCAAAATAATCATTAATTCACTTAAATATTCATGTTGTTGTTTTGTTAAATGACTGGGCATCCCTTTAAGGAAATACGGAAAGAGGAATGATTGATTGTGTTTCATATACCAGCAGGGGTCAGAAGGAAAAGGACATTAAGATGTCCTGCAGCAAATGTTTAGTTGTTCGAAGGTCAATAGTTTATTGAAATATTTATTCAACTCAAACACTGACATCGAGGGTAATATTTTACAAGATGTTAATCTGTTTATTAGAAATTGGAAATTTTTTAAATCTAATAATTAAAAAAAGAGATTTTGTTGTTATTAAATTTCATATTTTTATTGCTTAAAACATGCAACTTTGAAATTTATTTTAATAAATTGACTATAAATAATTAAATAATTGAATAGTTTTTTGTTTTGGAAAATGTTTATCCTGGTATAAATTTTATATCAAAAGCGTTTTGTTTAGGGGGCAAGAATAAGCGATGAAAAATTTTCATCATTTTTTTAATTCTAAATTTACACTCTTTCCGTTTTTTCTTTGAAGAAAACAATTTATATTTCCTTAAGGGACTTTTAATTAACAATAATCTTATTTATTTTCTTTTTTACATTAAACTATCTTGTTCTTTTCCAATTGCTTATGTTTTATAACTATTTTTGAGTTTTATTAAAATACTTCTTTCATGTATTTTATACATCGTGGTTTGTTGCTAATTTCAATAAATTTTTTTTTCTTACCTTAAATTAATAAATTGTTTCAATTAACATTTTCTTTTATATACACAACGAAAATTTTGTTTTGAACTTAAACTAGAATCACTGGAATTTTGCATGTCTTTTTATTTAAAATAAAAAAAAAATAATAATAAAAATTAGCCTTTTTAAGGTGGTCGTTTTAACCCAAGAGTTTCACTAAATTAAAGAAAATTGCAAATATCTTTAATCTACTACAAACTCTGGAGCCATTTTCGAGAGCCTTAATCGCATACTAGATTTTTCGCGTAATCAAATACTAGATTTTTTTCCCAAATTACATTCTTTGAGGAAATTATTTACAAAATTTATTACACTTTTATTTGATAAATCATTTTTCTTTATCTTTAAAATCTTAAAGCTAAAATATACAATCAATTGCTTAACATTTCCCCTGACAGCTTTTCTGCTTAAGGTTTGTATGAAAACGAAATTAATTAAATTAAATTAAATTAACTATTTAGCGTAGCTCACTGGCAGTGACTTTTATTACTTTTACAATTTAGAAATCCTCATTTGTAATTCAGATAAATCAGTTGGTTGTGGTGTTCTCATTCGAATATTCTAACACTTTTTTTCACTTTCGCTCTAACGAAATATATTTTGCAGCTTAGAATTAAAAAAAAAATGGTTCCATTATTTAAATAATTTAATAAATTTTATTTTAATTTCTTAAAAGTTGCATTTTATTTGAAAAGAAATCCACATTTCTACAAAATAATGCAACATTTTTTACACTTTTTAACAGATAATGGCAACATTTTGCCATTTCAAAATAAAGAATTTATTAGAAATGCGTTCAAAATCCCTCCAGAAAAATAATTTGTGCTAAAACTTTTTCAAACTTCTACTTTTTAGAAAATAAGTGAAACAATCTTACATGTTTTCTTGAAAAGAAAACGACATAAAATAAAAATGGGTGGTTTTTTTTATAGAGTGACACAAGTTTAAATCATTGTAAAACAGGTAAATATATTTTCAATATCAATAAAACGGAATTTATTTGATAGAAAATTTTACGAAATTTATTTTTAAATATGATTTCTGACATGTGGACGCCACGGCTGGCGCGTAGAAGGCGCAATTTGGAACATAAATTTTCAACAACTTTTGCGGCCATATTTCGCAGATAATTCTATGAATGTCGACTTCCAGGTGTTCAGTTTTTTGTGATTTATCGACGTAGATAAGCGATTTAACATTAACACAAAGCAAATAATTAAATGGAGTTAAATCACACGATCTTGGTGGCCAATTAAGTGCGCAGTTACGTGGCATTATTTTCCCACCAAAAGTTTCCTTAAGTAAATCACTTGTAGCGCCCGCTGTGTGACATGTGGCTCCGTCTTGTTGGAACCAAATAACAGCAAAATTAATGCCACTTAATTGAGGTACTAACAAGTTTTTAATCATGTTCCCATATCGTTCATCATCCACAGTAACATTCTGACCATCATCGTTTTTGAATACATAAAGGCCATTGACTCCGCCAGCCCATAAAGCGCACCAAACCGTAATTTTCTGTGGATTTGGATGTCATGGTGTTTCGACAAGAGATTAACGATTCTTCTCACTCCAACTGCGACAATTCTGCTTATTGACGCACCCATTCTGCACCAGAAATTGACTTCATCGGAAAATAAAATTTTGAATAGAAGATTTTGACGAATAGAACAATTATTTTTATTAAAAATATCAACAACTTGCACGCGTTGCTCTGGTGTAAAAGAATTCATAATGAAATTTCAAAGCAAATTAAACAAGAAGTCACTATCAGCTGTTAAATGGGAACTCGAATAAAACAGTGACGTTGGTTAGAACGTTGTAGTCTCGCTACAGAGCCGATATGACTGACTTTGCCGTTCATGAATGGAACAGCCATGGTGGGCAGGAGCTGAGGTTTCAACAAGACTGCGCAATATGCCACACAGTTCGTGACACAAATTATTTATTGAAGTGAAACAAACGTTTGCTAACCGCACGGTTTCACTTTCCGATCCATTAATATGACTTAAAGATCGTGTGATTTACCGC
The DNA here is from genome assembly GCA_963675445.1 of Linnaemya vulpina. Taxonomy (NCBI): domain Eukaryota; kingdom Metazoa; phylum Arthropoda; class Insecta; order Diptera; family Tachinidae; genus Linnaemya; species Linnaemya vulpina. Next base: position 81,002,545 of record OY776278.1, on the reverse strand, counting down.
CACTAAGCTATTTTCTGTGGTGGTTTGTGAAGTCGCTAGTCTTCACCCGAGACGATTGATCATGTGGTGGACAATATTCGCCGCTCTTTTGCCGTTTTAAGACAATATTCGAAGCAGTCGTGGTGGCCCTATGCCAGAAGCCATAATTCATTTAAAATGCCGCAAGATTATCTTTCGAATGAGGTAAAAATTTCATGTCAATTAAAAAAAATATATATTTTCTTTTCCATTGCAAAGTTATCTACCCTCTATAAAAACACCCTTTATAAATTTCCAAGTACGTTTTTATTAGACATACATTTTTCACTAAAAAAAAAGTTCGTGGGAACTGCATTTCGAAATTAATAAAATTTGTTTGAAAGGCTCAGAAGATAAATTACGGCACTCGAAATTGATCGAAAGTCTTACGGCGTTTTCTTTTCTGGAAATTATGTGACATTCTTTCACTTGTTTTGTAAATAGTGGAAGTTTGGTGGAGTTTTAAAACAGTAATTACTTTTCGTAAGTGATGTTGGAATAATTTCTAATAAATTTCTTCATTTCAAATATCGGAATGTTGGCAGTTTCTGCTAAAAAGTGTAAAAAATGTTACACTCTTTTCTAGAAAATAAATCAGCCCTACATAAATTTATTGAAATTTCGATCGAAATCGAAAGCGGTATTTAGGGCCTAGACCAGTTTTTAAATATTTCTTAGTACTGCCTTCTGTTGTCTGATAAATTTCAGACTGATAACGAAAACTAAACAAATTAAAAAGAACATTTCCAAATAACACTTGAAAAAAAAGAAGTAACAAATCCTTTGCGCCTTACTTCCTCTTAAGAATCGTTCTAATTCCCCTCCAATCCTCAATGTCTTCTGAAGTGTTGCCTGCCTCTACTCTAATGCAAAAAAGCTGTCATTTCTATAGTCTCAAATGCGCCCATTTTACTCTCCCAAATCGAATCGCCCCGAGAACTGGCGCCCTTCAATCCATTATGCTCTCGGCACTTTTTCAGCGAATATCAGTGATACTGATGTCTCAAACTGCCCGTATGATTGTTGTTGTTAACATTTAAAGTGTTGCTTTTATGCAAACTGGCTGATATATTTGCGCTGCTGTTGTTGTTGTTAAACGAATTGCCATTCAGGGAGCTTAGAGTTGAACGTCGCCCAGTGGTGTTGCAACTACCGTTGCGCAAAGGCAAGGCTGGCGGTGGTGGTGTGGGTGGTGCAGGTGAACTTGAAGGACTAGCATTGTGATCGTCATCAGGATTGATGCTGTGATCCACCGGCAGCGAATAATGCGAGTTGTTGTGCAAATAGTCACCATCCAAAGTTTGGGAGTACAATTTGGGATATTTTAAACCTGTTGAATTGTTGTGATTAAAATGATCTTGTGTTAGGCGTATATGACGATCGGTTGTATTGAATTTGGGTGTGGTATTGATAAAAGAGCCAACGCCATTGGGCACTATGGGCTGGCTGTAGATGTGACTGTTGGTTAAGGAGCTTTCTTGCTGCTGTTTACTGCAGCTGTTGCTGTGGCGTGGCAGCGAGGTGATATTAGGATTTTTGCCATTCGCTAACTTGCGCATATCCTGCTGGGAATGATAGTTGTTAGGAGTGCGTGTATTGTTGGTCATATATTTGATTTGGTTCAGCTGGTTGACAAAAGTGGTCGTGTTGGTAGCAGGATTATCAGGTAGAGGAACGCAGCCATTATACAACGAGGTACCATTCGATACTTGCAATTGTTGCAGTGCATTATTGGCTGATCCCCGACCTCTGTGGGGAGGTGGGGGTGGTGGTTCTAGCTATAGCTCTGTTACAGGTATGGGTCGTGTGCCCATGTAAGGCATGGCATGCTGTCCATAACCACTCGTAGTTGTGGCATAAGGAGCAGTTGAGGTCATGGCGCAGGGTATTTGAGGCTGCCGGTTCATATAGTCCTCATCAGAAAAAGTTTTTTGATATTCGCGTTCCTTGCGTCCCAGAGCCGAGTTGCCCCAGCCTCCCTTAAGCAGCTCACGTATTCTTCTGCGGCAGGCGTATATGCTTAAAGCTAAAATGGTTATGGTAGCAGCAGTAGCTACCAAAAGCACGCCTATTAAGGCCTGCTGTTGGGGATCACTGTGCGTGCAGCCCAACATGGCTGGCGTAACCGATTGTAAAGTTTCACCTTTTAAGTTAGGTGGCGAGGCACAAGTAACTCCTTTTATTTGCTCACTACTGCCGTTGCGTGTCATTATCAAGGACCTTAACCACAACAGACGGCAGTCACATATCAACGGATTGTCGGAGAGATCCAGTGACTGCAAATCTGACCAGGGAAAGAGACCCTCGTCTAACGAATATATTTGGTTTTCCTTTAGGATGACATGTTTCAAGTGCGGCAAACCCAAAAAGGCATTTTCATGTATATCCGTTAGCATTTTGTTGGCCGACAAGTTGATAAACTCCAAATTGGTGTTACCGCCGAAAGCGGAGTTCTCCACTTTGCGTACACGCTGCGCCCCTATAATTATTAGGTTCTTAAGGTTTTTCAAACCCAAGAAGGCGTTGGTGGGTATGACCTCGAAATCATTTTGGCCCAAATACAAGTCCTCTAATCTCTCCAAATGAGACAAGGCCAACTGTGGCACAAACTGCAAACGATTGTCCGATAAATCCAGATATCGGACCAGCTCCAAACCCTTCATGGCCTCTAAGGAGATATTATGCAGCCCAGCTCCTTTCAAGTCTAAACGTGTGAGGCCTTTTAGATCTGAAAAGGCTTTATTGGGTATGGACATGAAAGAATTGCTGCCCAAATACAATTCGGCCAACAGGGGCATGGCTCGAAAGTTTTCCATGGCCGGTACGCTAGTCAATGTATTGTCATCCAAATACAGAACTTTCAAATTCTTTAGGCCATCAAAGGCATGTGCTCCTATTTTACTTATACGATTTTGTCCCAAATTCAATTCCTCCACCTTAAGCAAAGGGGCAAAAGTCAAATCCTCCAATTCGGCCAACAAGTTGCCTCTCAAGTTCAACACTGTCACCGCCGACAGGCCCGACAACGTCTTATTATTAATTTGTCCAATTTTATTGTGATTCAAATGCAATTCCTGCAGTTTGCGCTGAAAGGCAAACGTTCTTTGGGGTATTGTGACCAAATCGTTGTAGGACAAATCCAGGAAAGTTAATTCCGCATAGAATTGTATGCTCGAATCAATCGTTTTGATTTTGTTATTCTTGATAATCAAACGTTGTATGGAGGGATTCAAGGCAATGGGCAGTACATCCAAAGTGCCTTCACCACATTTCACTACCAAAGTGTCATCGTCACATTGACAGCCGTTGGGACAATTGGCCAAAGCATTTGCCAAAAGCAGCTGGGAACTCAGACTCAGTAACACAAATACCAACACCATCAAGCTGGCAGCACCTGATGATGTTGTTGGCTTTGAAAGGCTGTGGCGTAGCTGGTGTCTCAATAAAGACGATTTTGTTTCGAATAGTGATATGCGGGATTTGTGACTTGTGGTTGAAGGTTGCCGGCTGATGTCACTGCAACAGCCCAGCAAACGTTGTTGTAAAGCCTTATCCATTACAGAGCTGCTTGTGGTAGTTAATTGTTGTTGCTGTTGTTCAGTATCTCTTGCGATATCTGTTACTTTGTTGGGGCTATTCCTTTTCGTTTCCTCTTTTCTTTTCGTTGTAAATCTCATTGTTGTTGTTTATTTTTGTGCTGCTATTTTGTGATATTTAACACCTTTTCTTTGCCTTTTTGGTTCGTGACTGCTTTAAGATTTTATTTATAGAAGTTTTTAGCAGCTTAATTCGCTTTTAAGTTGCTGTAAATGAATTAAATCTTTATGTACAGATGCTGGTAATTCTTAATGATACTTTTGATTTGCAGCGTTTGTTGTCCGTTGAATGCTGAAGTTACATGCGTCATTAGAATTGCGGGGCAATAGACTGAAAATAAAAGACAAACATTTTGTGGGTAAGTTAACATGTCTTCAGTAGGGTGATAACATGCGAACGAATAAAATATACATGATAAAAATTATTCGGATAAATATTATTTAAATTAAAATTATCTTGAGCAAGATTATGACTTCAAAACTGAATCGTGTTAGACCGAGAAAGAGTTGAAATAAGTCAATTTTAAGAAAAGTATGTTTAACTTAACTGCGTGAAAATTGTTCGATAGAAGGATACCTGGAGACATCGTTGACCAGGCAGAAGGAGATGTACTCGCATTTCTTTCTGCCGCAGCAAAATCGGTCCCTATATCTTACGTATTCAGTTAAACCTCTTCTTAACTTTAGGATTTAAATTTTGTTTTCGAAAGTTAATCAGCTAAATATGAACGACATTTTGGATCTTCATACAAACATACTTTTGGCGATTTTGAGTTGCAAGTTTGACGATAGAGATGAGAACCCAGATATGTACATATATTATCAGTCCACAATGAGCTATTGAAAAATGGGTTACCAGATGTTCTCACTAGAAAAATATCTAGTTGTAGCTAAATTTCTTAAAAGCTCTAATAATAAATTAAAAATGCAGCAAGTTAGTGCCTTTTCACAGATTATAAGTAACACTTAGAATTTAACATTTTCAGGGAAAAAGTTCTGTTGTGTGCTTTAAAAGCTTAACAGGTAGAGCAGTGGCAAAATATATTCACAATTAGTGCCAATTAATCAATAAAATATTATGTATTCATATTCAAGTTTTATGTTTTTCCAGTTAAACTTTTAAAATTTAAGTTAGGGATCTTTGCATTTTGTGTGACGATATATCCTTTAACATATTCGGTAAAGAGTATAAAACTAGAATTAGGAAATGATTAACTCCTGAGTAGTTCACATCATGGAAAGAAATTATGAGACCTGATTTCAATATCAATAAAAGTTTTTAGAATCTTAAATATTTATTTTAATATGAATGTGCGTTCATAAAAAATCATTTTAAATAGATTATTCCATATAAAGAAATTCTTCACAAACCGGCAACTCTGTGTGGCTACAAATTTTAATTCCAACGCAGTTATTCTCTCAGTCAGTCGCTAACAAACGTCGTCCGTGTTCAAATGTTTTCATGCAAAATACCAACAATATATTTAATTATATTGTTAATTAATTTGCTGAGTATTCCAAAATGCAATCATTATAAATTAGTATTAATAATTATTATTAAAGTGCTGAGATTAAAACTAAAAAAAGTGTTTGTGATATAAAAGAATTTGTAAGTGCATACAAGAGTCCCCTAAAAGTGTAAGTTTCAAGCAAAAATGCCATTGATTTGTTGTTGCAGTCAACGGCAATTTTTGTTATTGTTTTGTGTTTACATGTGAAGAAGAGTGATTTGGCAGTACTTTTTTTCCTTTTTTGGTGAGAGGCTTAAAAAAGCAAGAGAAGAATATATAATTTAATAGAAAATGAGCAGAGTTAAGAAAGACAAGTATGAAAAAAATAAAATGAAATCAAAAAATAAAAGTCGGCAGTGTTGCCAATATATTATGTCAATATAAATATCCTTCTACTCGTGTATGTACATGCAAAAAGGAAAATAGAAAATAAATAAAGTTGTGAAGTGTTTCATATAAAAAAGAGTCGAAATGGTGTGAAATATAAAATATAAATAAAACGGTTATCGGTACGGGCGGTTAACAGCACAATATAAAAAAACACACAATAAATTTAATAGAATCGGTGAGTTGTTTCCATTATTTAATTTAATAAATACTACAAACCCACCGAAATTAAAGCGTTGAGCGCCGCATTAGCCATCAGGGTATTTATTTACAGCACAATTCAAGGTAGAAATGCAATTTAAAATGTAAATACCTTGAGACTTAATGCCTTGAGGTTGGTGTGCAAGCTAAAATTTGTTATTTAAAATCGAACTTTTATATATTTCTCCTTGTGTTCTGTTTTATTTATTTTTAGTTTAATTTTAAAGCATATTTTTTTTTCCAAAGAAATACTTTAAATTTATTTCCACCTTTAAGTTTTAAAACTTAAATACTTATTTATAAATCTCTTGTACTTAATTTCTTCTCCTTTTAATCGACTTTTCTTTAAGCGATAACCCAAATAACTGCTGGCATGAAAAAAGTAAAAGTTTTCTCTAAAACTATTAAATAACTTGCAACATGTTTTTGTGCTAAACTTTTTCTTGAAAATAATATGTTTCCGTGTTATCTCATGTTTTCCTTTTGCCGTTGTTTTGTCTACTACTTTTTTCTCCATCGATAGATAAGTTTGCACGTTACGAATAAGCAACACATATTTTGAAGGGTAGACATGGCCTGAAAGCTTTAAAATAAAACGGTTACACTTAAACGATGCTTTCCAAAAGTTTCTTTAGATCTTCGAACTTGTTGAGCCTCTATTTTTTGGTTTAAATTCCATTTCCATTTATTTATCAAATAAAATATTTTAAGAAATTAGTACCGAATTTAACCCATACCTGTCCTCTCTGCTGAACTATTCTTAATTTGTCCATCAACCGAAATCCATTTACACTAAATGATTAATAGAACTTTTCCAGTCGTAAGTCTACCCAAAAATATAAAGAAGAACAAAAAAAAAACTATGTCTGCTATTTATTAAATATTACGATTGTGCTAAACTTGTGACACAGAAAGAGATGGAAAAATTAATACTTTATTTGTGAACTTAACTTATTTATTATGTGCGGCTTGGCGCCAAGGATTTACTGAGCCAACCGTTATGGAATGAAAGCAAAATGTTGGGGTTTTCCTATTCACTAACACAAAAAGCCACACCATGTTTATATTTATGGGATTCGCAACCATAAAACCCTTGCTACAGTACTTAGTTGGCTTTCGTGTTAAGGAAAATACAACAACAACATTCAGCAAAAAGGAAACGAAAAAGCAACATAAATTTAAGTCTAAAACATTGAAATTGCTTCCTTCGGTACAACACCAGCAGCAGCCAGCAAAGAAACTCATACCATGAGTCCAATTTATGGGGGTCGTTTCTGTGTGTGTGAACACATTCACATTTGTATGTGTCCGCTTAAGCATATGTAGATATACACTTAAAGAAATTGATTAGCAAAATGAAAGGGAAAGTGATGAAATCGTTAAGTAGGGGAGAATTTGTTCTGTTTAATCATTAACTAAATAAAAGCACAATCGCTCATCAGTTTCCCGATTATATTTTCTAGTGAAAAACACATTCCAAAAGTTGAACCTTAACTAAAGTAAGAAAATATCTTTCAAAAAGATCAGTAAGAATTTGTATTTTCTGATCCGAAAGAAAAGCAGATGTGGATATTTTTCTAATACCTTTTAGAACGGATTGTGATTGAAAGAAGTTCTCTTCTTTGTCACTTCTTCAGTGAAGCCGAAGCCATGTTTCTGATGTTAATTAAATCGGACTTTTATAAGTCGTTTGTAATAATTTTTAAATTGATTAGGAAAGTTATCGGAAGACTCGGGTACGCAGTTCCCATTTCCGTGGCATTCGCCAACGTAAGTTTTATATATAAAATCAACTGCAGACTTCTACCAAATAGCGCCCACAAGTACAATTAATTTTTAACAATTTATATTTCTTAATTTATTTTATATAAATCTTTAATAAAAGTCTTTAAGTTCAATTATATTGCTAGAAATCAAATATTTTTTTATAAATAAAAGCCTTTTTATAAATAAAATAATAGAAATAAAACATATTTTTCCTATAAATAGAAATGTAATACTTGCAAACACCAAAAATAACTTTCAACTTCGTGCAAATAAAATAACTTCTTAATCAATTATCTGGATACACTTATAATAATCAGTTCCTGAAGACTCCAAAATACTAATTAATTGATACGTTTCAACTAAAGAAAATGTTGTTCCCCAAAAATTACTTCACATTCTATTCACTGAGTTAATTGAAAAGTTAAATTTAATTTAAAAAACAGACTCAGGGTTTAATACTACATATAAACTGATTAGATGATGTACTCTTTTAAAGATTTTAAATTCAATTATTGCAAGAATTTATTCACAGTAAAAGAATAGAAAAAATCACCAGAAAAGAAAATAACAACGAACTTTTGGCGAATTTCATTTATTTATTCTTAAGAAGAAAAAAAAAAAAAATATATTAAAAAAATTTATTGTTCGAAATTCAAATATTTCAGAAAGAACTTTTCCAACACAAGATTTTTGCTCAACATTTTCAAAAATATTGTGTGGAAAGAGCCAACCAAAATGTTGATATTCTCAGCAACTTCTTTAAAAGTAATTCGTCGCTTCACTGTAAACAAACATTTTCTTCACTTTTTCAACAATTTCATCAATTGTTAATGTCCTGCTTTGACTATTTTTCTGACTTTGAATTTAATTACCGTGTGCCACTGCGAATATTTTAAGTGCGGATCCGGGAATTGCCTTTGACAATTTGAGTTTCCTTAAAAACGACTGTACGGTCGTCAGAAAATCTATTTAAGTGTTCAGGAGTTATACACCCCCCAATATGTGAAGTCGTCAGAATGAACCCAAATATTGTAGCTTGAATACAATAATCAATTGATGCAAATTATTTGTAGAACTTTTTTAAGGCAGAAAATCGCCCAACACAGGAACTCTTGTAGCTCTTATAACTTTCACTAAAGAACTATGAAAATATGGACAGAATCACTGTTTTCATTACAAAAAGAAAAAAGAAAAAAGAAAATAATAGTAATAAATAATTATAATAAAATAAAAATATGTAAAACGCTTGCCCCACAAGATGTCATCCCTGTAACTACCTGCCAATAACAACCGCAAATTTATCGTAGCCTGGCATTCGTGCTGTTCTATTCCTTTCAGCTCTTCGAGATAAAAAACTATTATTTTAATTTTCAAATCACCCGATTTCGAAGTAATAAGCGGTGGTTGATGTAGTCTTGGAGTACTAAAAAAGAATCGAGAACGCGAACTGAATAGATTTTTTCGAGGCTTAAAATAAAATCACTTTTGACGAATCTTTTCATCCAGTATATCTCACGCATGGATTAACCGATTTTGACCCGGTCCGTGGTGATCGATATAGTTTCTGACAACAGCTGAATAGTTTGAGGAATCAAGCGGTGGAGTAATTTATAAGTTAATAAAAAAGTACATTTTAAAATAAGCTTTTTTTTAATTGCTTGGAATATCTTGAAATCTACCGCTTTTAATCGGTTAAAGTTTGCAGAACATCTTACTTGAGGAACGTTCTTTAGAACACTGCCAGTTTGGTTTAAGTCGATTCAACGATCCAAAAGTTTAAAGGGTCATACACACCTCCACATATACAGATGAAATAAAATTGCACAAAATTTGATTTTCAGCTACGAAATATATTCAAGTGTATTTCTTAATGGAACTTCGATTTGCACTTTTACCTTTCCAAAAAACATTAATCAGACTTTTTTGTAGGAGAGTTTATTTTTTTCCCCGCACTCTTTTGTTTTATTTGCTGCCAAAGTTTAATAGCAGGATTTAAGCAACTCAGGATTTATATATTTTAAGTTAACTTCTTGAAATTCTTGGGGATTATTTTTTTATATATATATTTTTTTTAAGTTTATTTGTTTTATGACCTTGAGTTAATTTGTTTTTGTGCCAGTTCTTTGAATTTACAAACACAAAACACTTATCAAATGCAAGTCCTTTGCTTTGAGAAAGTTTTCCAAAACTTTTAAAGTGACATCTAGAAAAAGCGCAAAAGTTTTTGAAGAAAATTTTCAAGACTGGCGTCAGCAACTACAAATTTTAAACAGCTTTTGGGTTAGGAATTATAAACAAGTAGTGATGAGTGTTGGAGTACGAATTGTTATTAGAAGGTAAGGCCACACTAGGCAAAAGATGTTAGTAAACAAGCAGCAGTTGGAAATTGGATTTGTAAATATATGGGTGTTTTTTTTTAAGAGCAGCACAAATTTAAATCAAATTTCATATCAAACTAACCGAACAGCAACTATCAGCTGTTAATGGGCAGCAGTAATGCCAACTCAAAGTTGTGACACTCTGCAAAAAAACACGCTGTAAAAAATTAATTGTGCAAATAAAATATATATTATAAAAGATAGAATAATTTTGACAGCAACAGCTTACATCACGTCTCAATAGTAAAAGCCAACTTAACCGGTTTTAAAACGTCTATTTCTATGCTTGTCAGCTGCGAAAACTGCTGCTACAATTATTTCGTTCTAAAACCGTCATTCCTCCCTCTCACTCTATTCATAAAAAGAATAGCCTTCTCTCCTGAATGAAACAACAAATTTTTATGTTTTGTGGCTTTTTTATGGAACACGAGTTACATATTATTTTTTAGAAAAAAAAAATATTCCAAAAATTTAGGCTTTCAAAAATGCCAACAACAACAATAAAGTTTTAACAATTGATCGCAAAAATGTTGAGCTATTTTTTTTTGCTCAGCACTTTTTCTAAGAAACTGACAATTTAATGTAAAATTTGCGGTTTATTAAAAGCTCCCTGTTGGTTAATAGCAAAATAGATGGTCATAAAAAGATACACTGACACACACACACACACATACACATGTCGCATATTCACAAACACTAAAGCTCAGACAAAATTATACCCTGAGTTGGTCTTAAGGGAAATTAAAATTTGTTACTTTGTGTTTATATGAGTTTGGGTATTTGCGTAAGTATGTATTATATATGTGTGTGTGTGTGTGTGTGCGTGTGCATGTTTGTGTTTGTGTGTGCATGCCTTTGCGTGCCCCGTGGAGTAAATTCTCATCAAAAGTTTTGTTCTTATTATTTTACGACACAAAAATTTTTAACTTTTCCTTGTTGAAAATAAAATTTCATTTTACAAATTTAATTGCATGCGGAAAGAATTCTTTATGTATTTCATTTTATTTTTATCCTGAGATTTTTAAAAGCTGCCTGGGTAACAACTGATACAAAAAAAAGCTCTGCTGAGGTTGGATAAGAACGTCAATTTATCTACTTAAAAATAAAACTGGCGTTTGTTGTTTAACACAGTGGAGCCTATTGAATTCATGAGATTTCTTTAAAGCCTTGAAAATTGTATAACAAACAAGAAATGCCATTCATATAGGATTTTTATAAGTTTAAGAATTCGTTTTCCAAATACGTGACGACAAGAGATTTTCGTCCTCTGTTAAATACTTGAAATAGAAAGCAGGTCAATTCCTTTTTAACAATGCAAAAGGAAAATGATCAGAAAACTTTTTAAAAATAGTTATTGAATTACAGGAAAAAATATGTATGATTTTTTAAGTATTTAAGGAAAAATATTTGCCAGCCCTTAATCTGAAGTTCGCAGGATTTGTAAACGAATCCTAGACGTCTTAATAGCGCCAAGTGTTTCGTGGTACGACTACTCTTGTAAATTAACAATTAAATAAAGTGCTGCCGCACTATAAATGAAAAATTGATTGTCCGTAGTTAAATATAATTGAAATGAAACAAATCCTTGAAGGATAAATAAAAAGTGTTAAGAAATTTCTAGAAATGTAACAGTTGGTGAGAGCTTCTCTTACAGATCTGTTAAATATATAAAATTAATTTTTTAAATTCACGAAATTCCAAAAAAATATGTTTTTAAAATGTTTTTTTAATGACTTATAAATGACTCCATCGCTTGGTTCCTCAAACTATTCAGCTGTTGTCAAAAACCATATCGATCACCACGGACCGGGTCAAAATCGGTTAATCCATGCGTGAGATATACTGGATGAAAATATTCGTCAAAAGTGATTTTATTTTAAGCTTCGAAAAAATCTATTCAGTTCGCGTTCTCGATTCTTTTTTAGTACTCCAAGACTATATCAACCACCGCTTATTACTTCGGAATCGCGTGATTTGAAACTTTAAATAATAGTTTTTTATCTTGAAGAGCTGAAAGGAATAGAAACGCACAAAAACCAAGTTACGATAGATTTGCGGTTATTATTGGCAGGTAGTTACAGGGGTGGCCTCTTGTGGGGCAAGCTTTTTCACATTTTTATTTTATTATAATTATTTATTATTATTATTTTCTTTTTTCTTTTTGTAAATGAAAACAGTGACTCTGCCTATATTTTCATAGTTCCTTAGTGAAAGTTATAAGAGCTACAAGAGTTCCTGTGTTGGGCGATTTTCTGCCTTAAAAAAGTTCTACAAATAATTTGCATCAATTGATTATTGTATTCAAGCTACAATATTTGGGTTCATTCTGACGACTTCACATATTGGGGGGTGTATAACTCCTGAACACTTAAATAGATTTTCTGACGACCGTACAGTCGTTTTTAAGGAAACTCAAATTGTCAAAGGCAATTCCCGGATCCGCACTTAAAATATTCGCAGTGGCACACGGTAATTAAATTCCAATTCAGAAAAATAGTCAAAGCAGGACATTAACAATTGATGAAATTGTTGAAAAAGTGAAGAAAATGTTTGTTTACAGTGAAGCGACGAATTACTTTTAAAGAAGTTGCTGAGAATATCAACATTTTTGTTGGCTCTTTCCACAAAATATTTTTGAAAATGTGATCAAGAATCTTGTGTTGAAGAAGTTCTTTGCGAAATTGTTGAATTTCGAACAATAAATATTTTTAATATATTTTTTTTTGTTGTTCTTAAGAATAAATAAATGAAATTTGCCAAAATTTCGTTGTTATTTTCTTGTCTGATGATTTTTTTCTATTCTTTCACTTTGAATAAATTCTTGCTAAAATGGAATTTAAAATCTTTTTCCTTGTTGAAAACACATTCGAGTCAGCTAATATTTATTATTAAGCCCTGAGCCTGTTTTTTAAATTAAATTTAATTTTTCAATTAACTCAGTGAGAAAAATGTGAAGTAATTTTTGGGGAACAACTTTTCATTTACTTGCAACGTCTCAATTAATTAGTATTTTTCAGTCTTCAGCAAGTGATTATTAAGTGTATCCAGATAATTGATTAAGAAGTTATTTTATTTGCAAGAAGTTGAAAGTTATTTTTGGTGTTTGCAAGTGTTACATTTCTATTTATAGGAAAAATATGTTTTATTTTTACTATTTTATATATAAAAAGGCTTTTATTTATAAGAAAATATTTGATTTCTAACATTACAATTGACTTAAAAGACTTCATGAAAGGTTTGTATAAAATAATTTAAAATATATAAATTATTATATTTTAATTTTACATAAGAACGCTATTTGGTAGAAGTTTGGAGTTGATTTTATATATAAAAGTTACGTTGGCAAATGTCACGGAAATGGGAACTGCGTATAATTAAAAATTATTACAAACGACTTATAAAAATCAGATTTAATTAGCAGCAGAACCATGACTTTGGCTTCACTAAAAAAGTGACAAAAAAGAGAACTTCTTGCACTGACAATCCGTTCTGAAAAGCATGAGAAAAATATACAGATTTACTTTTCTTCCGGATCATTATTTTAAAATCTTATTGATCTTTTGGGAAGATATTTTTTTACTTAAGTTGAAGCTTAATATTATTACAAAGTTTGATATCATAAAATTGAAGAATGCTGCTAAAATTTGCTGCTTTTACGAGACTAAAAATTCCGTACCTCTTAAAAATATCGTGCCACTTACATGTCATGAAAATTTTTTTTCCCATAAAAATTGTTTTATTTGTGGAGAAAAACCATTTAACTTTTTTGTTTATTTCATATTGAAAAACCTATTTTATTCGCTTGTTATTTTCATGCAGTAAAACAATATCTGTTTTCCACCCGATATTTGTTGCAGAAGAATGTTAATAGTTATTCCCAACATACATTTAACACATGTCACATCTTTTATTTAAACAATAATTTCATGCACATTTTTTGCTTTTATTTATTTCGCAACTTTTCTTGTCAAATTGTTTCTTTTTTTATACTCCATCAACCCTGATATGGAAAATAGTCTTCTGTTAATGTTTCGTTTCATTTCGTTTGAATTTCAATTCCAAGAACAATAAGAAAGTTAAAAAAAAAAAACCAGTAAAATTCTTGTCAAATATATAAAACTATATCCCGATGCCAAGACAAAAAGTTTATACCACTACACGAGTATATAAAAAGTTTAGATAAATTACAAAAAATAAAAAGGAAAATAAATTTATTGTATAAAAAACTGAATACAAACTTCTTTGCCAACTGAATGACTAAAATGTTTGCCATGAGTGAATGTGTGTAACAAAATAAGCCAGAAAATGTGTCATTTTCTTTTAAATGAGGGAGAATTATAGGAGCCTTTTTTGCGATCGTAATTGTACGCATGACTTCGAGAATTGCTTTTCAATAATTTTTGTATTTCTAAATGAAACTTTAACTCATGTTTGTCGTTTTTAAAAACTTTCAATTGAAAATTATTTTGCATCGTGCATCGGTAAATGTGCGATATACTTTTTTATATGGGCGAATGTAACAACAATAATTTCGTTATTTAATGTCATTCAGAAAAAAGATTTCGTAGTTCCGAAATATATATTTTTTTGTTCTTTAATTTCATAGAAAACCGTCACAGTTTTCACTAAGCGGAAGTTTTCTTTTTTCTAAGTTGTTTTGAGAGGTCTTGAAATTGACCGGCTCGAATCGGTTCAAGTCTTTTCAGAACGCTTTCAGTTTGGTTTAATTACCAAATTTCACCATTTAAATGTTATTCTAAAGAAACAAAATTTAAAATTGCTTATCTTTTAATATATTTTTGAAAGATCTTGAAATCTACTATTTTAAATCTGTTCAAATTCACGATAAATCTAAGCTCAGGAATGCTCAACAAAATCGGTTTGACTCGGTGCAACCGTTCAAGATTTATACTTACACACAAACATACACTTATTTATTTATCTTGGATTTTGGATCTTCATATCATCGCGATTTACAAAATGCCATCAGTCTTGCATGCAGACATTGTAACAGGCTCTCAGAATTAGTCAAGGAAGCTTTCTAGGATCTCAAAACACGGACATCTGATGAGAACTCAACATTTCCAAAACGGGCTAAAATCAATAACTACAGAGTTTTTAAAAATTTTCAATTTCCCTAGCGACAAAGTCAAATAATACTATACAAAATATATACACATATAGGCTTTCCGTTGATGTATGTTTAATTTTTTAAATTGGCAGTTGGCTGCCGGCAAATGCGTTAGAAAAGGAATAAGAAAATATTTTGCTTCTGGACTTAAATATTATTTTATAAAATTCTTTTATGTGTGTTGATCGGACTCTAAAAAAAAATTAAAACTATATATATAGTTTATTGGGAATTCATAATTCCGCAACAAAAAAAAAGTCACCCTTTAACCATGATATATCTTGTGAGTGAAATTTATCAAACACTACAAAACTCAACTATTTGTTTATACGTTTGTTGATATGAAATAGTTTTTTATTGCTACTTTTACTGTTTACACACACACATACACACACACATATTTATTTATCTTGGATTTAGAATTTTAGATTTTCATATCATCGAGCTTTACAAAATGCCATCAGTCTTCCAAATGACTTGTGCGCCGTGGTGCTGCAAAACAAATAAAACGAATTGCACTGAAACATTAAAAAATAGAGACGAGTGAAGTAAAACAACTTCACTGAGTGCTGTTACGAAATGTTTGTAAATATTTTTAAATTTAAACTCGCAAATAGAAATTTATTAAGGTACTCAATTAGTTGGAAATCGGTTAGGATGAGCATTGGAACTAATTTCTAAATACACTTCCCGCACAATGCACTGCATTTTACTTTTCAAATAAACAAATTCCCACGTGATAAAGCCGTGGCTGGTGTAGTTTTCGATTAATATAAAATAATCGAAAGTATTAACTGATCAGATATATAATCTCTGATTTAAAGAAAAAATCTTCTTTTCGAATATATTTCCTGCACGATGTCTCAGAAAAGGATTGGCCGGGTTTGCTGTAATCGACTTAAATTTTTTAATGTCAAGACGTGATCGCCATCAGCAGTTAAGGCCTTGTAAAAGTTGTTCTAATTAAACAAATAAAAAAGATGTTTTTTCTAAGTTTCTTTAAGATTTTTTTAAATCTATTTGCTCGAATCGGTTCAAATTTACAAGGAGTTTTAAGTTTTACAACATCGCCAATTGAGTTTAAAGAGTTCAGCTGTTCAAAAGTTATAAGACAGTCACATATATTTTCATACAAGCACACACATACATACACACAGACATAGTGACGAAAATTATCAGGAACGTTTTCTTGGAACTCAAACGCCGGAATCTTATGAGAACTTGATTTTGGCAAAACACGGAAAAATCAAAAAGTTCTTGGTGTTAAGAACTCCTTATATTATATTTCCTTATATTATATTCGTTATATATTGTTTTGTTTTAAATTAAAATCATGGAAAAGAGTTCTTTTGATTTTGCAGAGATTAGCCGAACCGAAAACTCTGCAACTTTCGGGTCCGGGATCGATCTGAAAAAATACATTCGGTCGGACACTAAAAATCTCCTAAATTAATTATTTAGAAATATTATTTGATTTAAATATTTACCCCCTTATTCATAAAAATTATGAAACGCTTATAAAAGTGTAATAGAACAAATTTCATATGAAATTTTGTTTTATTACGCTGTTATTAGACTCTCATAGTTTTTATGAATAAGGGAGTTAAATGAGTTTTTCTTTAGTCTTAATAAAACTTCAGTTGAAGAAATTTAATGAAATTCGAAAGGAATTCAAAGCAAAAATCTCCAGTTTCTCAGTCCTTTTTCTGGATTTCTTTAAACACATTAAATTTACCCATTCTGGCATTTTTTGTTGTTTCAGGCTCTTAAATCTGCTAAAAGTTTCCTTCAGATTACTTTTTCTTTGCGGTATTCAACCTGATTTCTTAAAGTTATGGCGTTCACATTGAAGGCGTTTTTTATACAATAGCTCACTAGACAGTTTCTCTAATCTTCAGCGTAAACGACAACACCATACATAATTAGGATGGTTTTCATCAGACTTATTGAAAAGCTTACGAAATAATTGTTTGACCAAAAATACTTATTTTCAAGTTTCTTAATTTCCGCTCCTACGCTGCATGGAAAAGAAAATTCGTTACTTTTAGTTGAGGAATAACACTTGAATTTGTCTTTTCCTGAATAAATTTTTTAGATTTAAAATTACATCATTTACTGCAGTGCTAGAGGCTTTTACTAAATCGGTTATAACACTTTTAACAAATCCCTCATCTTCAATAACACCAGCAGACTCTTCAATTAGTTCTTTTGCACGCACGTCCAACAGTTTTCAGATTCTCTCAAAACCCTCCTTTTTTATATGAAATTAATCAATCTTTATTTCTCTTACAACTACAATTAGAGTTGGAAAAAACCCAACCAATTGTAGAATGAAAATGTAAGAAAATAAAATAGAAAAAGTGATCAGTGAGTTCTAGTTATGACTTTGATTTTTCTTTTAGACTTCTCACTTATTAAACTTGAAGTTTGCATTAAATATTTTTAGTTATTTTAAGAAATGTTGGGTAAAGGTTCCCTTATGATCTGCATTAGCCCGAGTGACATGCGCATAAGAACTAGTTAAAACCCTTCAATTGATCACTTTGAATTATTTAGTAAGATTTTGGGGAAAAAAGAATCAGCATATAATTGAAATTAAAGAGTTTTAAGAAAAGAATCGTTTTAAGAAATATTCTTTATATGAGGAATAAGACTTGAATCTGCCTTTCTTCAAAGCATTTATTTTTTGATTTTCAATCATTTACTGTAGTGCTAGAGGCTTTTACTAAATCGTTTATAAAACGTTTAACAAATCCATCATCTTTAGTTACACCAGCCGGCTCTTTAATAAGTTCTTTTGTATGCACGTCCAACAGTTTTGAGATTCTCTCAAAAACCTCCTTTTTAATATGAAAACAATCAAATAATTAAAAGCACAAGCCATAGTTTTTTAAGAGGGTTAATAGATCAAAGCCTGCCAATTTAATAAGTAATCGAAAATGGGCAATTTTAAATGAATCGAATAGTTATTCGGTTAATCGATTGAGTACCCTAGACATTTTTTACAATACAGAATTGAAAATATAAAAGAATATAAATATTTTTCATTTATTAAAAGCATGAATAAAATATAACTAAAAGCTTAGATGCAAATAAACATTCAGTGTCAAGGTCAAGAGTTAACTTCGGAGGCATTGAAATTGTGCAGAAGAAAATTTCATTTGTTACAATAAATACGAGGACTTCTTTCTTGTCGCATTACTTTTAACAGTCCCAGTGTTGTTAATTAAATATATTCCGTTGAAACTTAGGAAACGTTTTGACAATCAGCCTGATTATAGTCCAATTTTTCTTTCAATATTAATTTGCAACTATCGTTTTGCATTAAATCTTTTGAAGAAAAATATTTGCGCTTCTCAGCCGTTTGAGAAATTTAAACTTTACAAAAACTTCCCTTAGTTAACACTTTTAAGCCAGTATGACTAGTAAAATTTGTTTATTTTTCTTATTTTATTTTATTTTTTATTGCATCACAATCTGCATGTAAGTGGATATAAAAAGCAAAAGACGAATTTGCTGTTAAACAAATAAATGTAAAGCCATCAAAATAGAAATAATAAAAATAAATTTTATATGCTACATGTGTAATACAAAAGTGTAGTAAATTTTTTAATATTATTTTTATTTTTTTAGAGATAAAAAAAATTAGTCAAATCTGTTTGAAACGCGTGTAGTTCGAATGACTTAAAACTGAAATTGACTTATAAATTTTCTGATATCGTTGAATGAATATGTGCAAAAAAAAGAAAAAGAAAAGAACGAAAGTTTTGTGTTTGCAATATAGAAAATACTTGTATATGCTTAACCCTAGAATACTAACCCAACATAAATTTTACATTTAGGGCTCAAATGAAATCAAATTCTGCAAGTAGTTTTTGCAATAGTGAACCCACCCATTAACATAAATACAGGACATTTCATTATTTAAAATTTATACGTGAAATTATATAAACATTTATTTTATTGCAGCTTTAATTTGATTTAAGAAACCGGCATTCGTATTTTGCTTTATTTATTTATCGAAATATAAATTAAAAATTAATATTTTTTACTTAATTAAGCAGAATTAATAATGTGACAGGCTAATTAAAAGAAAAACTTCATTAATTGAAGCGCTTTAAAAGGAATTTGGCAGTTCTTACATTTTACGTGACGTTAGCATTAACGCAATATTAAACAACGTTAGTATTCTAAGGTTAAACATTGGCAGCTTCATATTTACGACTTTCTAAAACTCCTTCTCTTCATCCTGTTAATCTTCCTGTAATATTCAGCTGTTATACAACAACACAAAAACATGTTTTACAATTTTTTTAAATATACGAGGGTTGTTAGTATACCGAAAAGAAACATTTAAATTTACGTTTCTTATAAACCGCAATATAAATTCTAGATTAAGTTTATTACAAATCACAAGAAAGTGCCTGCATTGATTGGAGCGCAATAGAACTAATTGCACAGTTCATACAATTTAAGCGGCATTAGTATAAACTTTAAATAAAAATAGCGTTAGTCTTCTAGGGTTAAACAATATTGGCCGCTTCATATATTTATTTAGTTCTTCTACGAATATTTAAGACTTTTTACAATTACTTCTCTTCATGCTGCAAAACTTTCTGCAACACTCAGCCAACATAAAAACCTATTTGACAAATTGTTTAAGTATACGAGGGTTGCTAGAAACCCTACCTTTTTATTTGCCGTAGTATGAACTACGTATTTATTTTATTATAAATCACAACTAATAAAAAAAAGAAAACTACTAAAACAACTTCATTATTTGAAGCGCTTTACGACGAATTTTGCAGTTCGTACATTTTACGTGACGTTAGCATGAATGTAATATTAACCAACATTAGTGTTCTAGGGTTAAAAACCATTTACAGCTTCCTACATTCATTTAGTTCTTCTACGAATGTTTACGACTTTTTACAATTCCTTCTCCTCATCCTTTAAAACTTCCTGTGATATTCAGCTGTTATACAACAACATAAAAACATGTTTTATAGACTGGTGAATTATCCGAGGGTTGCTTGTATATGCAGAGCAGTCTTTAATAGTAGAAAGAAAATTTCCAAAAACCATAATAACGATACAATTAAATTTTTCTTTTTTTGGTTAAATCTAAATGAAATCCCCATGACCGATGCTGTCAGCAATTTCCTCACTTCAAAGCGGAGTTCAGATCCTCATGTTTTTTTTAAATCCTTTTTTTGTTTTAGAAAAAAGTGGCCTCCTAAAATGCTAAACGTCTCAATATCGTATTGAAGTATAAAAGGCTTTTGCAATTGGGATTTACTTAATTAAAACGATGAAGACTAGAGCCAAAATTTATTTACATGCGATATTAAACCTCGTATAAATAGCGAAATTGGTGTGCGTTAACTTTTTTTTTGTTATCCTGCTATTGCAATTCTAATAAACAATACAATGACAAACGCTTACAACAATCGAGAATGTATTACAGAATTTTTTTCCAGCTATTGGTTTTGGGAAAATAGCGGGCGGATTTAAACAATTTTTCAATATGAAACTGAAGGCTGCAAAAAATTTAGTGAAATTGTAGAACAACTTGAAATTTAATTTGAAAGTTGGAGAAACATTTTAAATAATTATTTTTAGAAGAAAGATTTTTTATTCGAATTTTATAGATTAACAAATACTCAATGCACAGAGTCATGTTGAAGTCTGTGAATTTACAAAATTGCTTTTGATTTTAAGAATTCATCTTAAATTAACGTTGTTTTTGTTAAAAGCAAAAAAATTTATAAATAAATAAGTAACGCTGCTGAGTTGTCGTAGGGGGATTGAAAATCTGTACTGAAACATTTTTTTAAGTGTGATGAATACTAAAGTGCTATTGAATTCTTCTCAATAATCCTTTTCTAACAAAAATACTTGAATTTAAAATAAATTCATAAAATAAAAAGTCATGTCCTTCTAATTTTTTTGAACTTCTTACTTTATTTAAATTTTTAAATTTTTAATTTTTTTGAAGCAAAAGTTCCATCTGATTTTGTTATAAAAAACTTATAATAACTTTCTTATTTAATTCTAGTATTTTTCTAACAACAAAGTGTATCTTCTTCAGGGAGATTTTCAAAAACAACTTTTATAAAAGTTATTTTTTAAGAATTAGTTTAAAGTTGCTAAGTTTAAAGAAATAAGAATTTATTTTCAATAATTTATTATTGATTATTTGAATATTTCTTAATTATTATT
Source organism: Linnaemya vulpina (assembly GCA_963675445.1). NCBI lineage: Eukaryota > Metazoa > Arthropoda > Insecta > Diptera > Tachinidae > Linnaemya > Linnaemya vulpina. The sequence continues at coordinate 80,981,334 of OY776278.1, read as the reverse complement.
TTATTTTATAAAATTTATTTTTAATAAATAAATTTAAAACACAATTGTTTTTAAGAATTAGTTTGAAGTTGAAGAAGTTAAAAAACAAAACTTTATTTTGAATTAATTTTTTTGTTTAAATATTGCCAATAAATATTGTCAATAAATTTTTATTTTTTGAACTTAACAACTTCAAATTAATTCTTTAAAACATTTTTTACAAAATGTCTCTTTGAAAATATCCCTAAAGTAGCTGCACTTTATTGGTAGCGAATTATTGGACAAAAATAAGAAAGTTTTAAGTTTTTTATAAAAAAAATATAGTGGCTCCTTTTTGCTCAAAAAATATTAAAAAATAAAAAAAAAAAAACGTGTTAACATCAGGTTGATACAGTTCTCGGATTCTTTTTCACAATAAAATTTGTGTAAATAGGAACTGTTATCACATTCAAATGAGCCACCTAAACAGTGGTGATAAACACAATATACACATGAGCACTGAAGATGAAAGTGTTGCGACTTTCGAAAACAGCTGTTCTGCTCTGCTGTGTAAGCTGAACAAAATTGACGTTGACTTTCCTGTGTGCCTAGGAATATTTATCATCATCATGTCTTTCTGAGATTTTAACAAAGTAGAAAAAATTAGCCTATATAAATATTAATATAGTCAAAATAAAGTAATTTTAAAATTTACAGATTTAAATATGGGCCTGAATAATAATTTTCAATTTCTTACAAATCAGCAAAATTTTTACAATAAATTTTGGCCCAAAATTTAATGCAAATAATGCAATCTTATTTTCCTATATATTGTTGTTGTTTTGAAACTTTTTTTGTTAATTTTACCAAAAATAAAATATGTTATTTTGTTAAAATATTTTAAAAAACATTTTAAAACATTTCAATAGAATACTAATGAACTATTTTAACTAATTTTTAGTACAAAAAATAACTCAAATTTTGCAATTTTATTTTTAATATTTTGTTGTTGTTTTGAAAATGTCTTTTTAATTTTGCAAGAGCTCATGTATATTATTTAAAAAAAAAATTGTATTAAACCATTTTTAAAACATTTTTAAAACGTTTTTAAAACATTTCAATAGAATACTTGTGAAATATTTTCACTAAATTTTAGTACAAAAGTTAATCCGAAATTTGCAATTCAATTTCCTATATTTTGCTGTTGTTTTCAAAATTTTTTTAATTTTACAAATATTAAAACATATTATTTTGTTAAAAAATTTTATTAAAACATTTCAATAGAATACTTGTGAGATATTTTTACTAAATTTTAGTACAAAAGTTAGTGCAAATTTTGCAGTTTTATTTTCCAATATTTTGTTGTTGTCTTGAAACTTTTTTTTATATTTTCAAAAATTAAAATATATAACTTTGTTAAAAAATTTTATTAAAACATTTCAATAGAATACTTGTGAGATATTTTTACTAAATTTTAGTACAAAAGTTAATGCAAATTTTATAATCATAATTTCAATATTTTGTTGTTCTTTTGAGCAAATAAAAACGAGTTTTTTGTTAAAAATATTTTTAAACATGTTTGAACAATTTTTTATAGAGTAGTTGTAAAACATTTTTACGCAAATCGGTTGAAGAAATTTTTTTATAAAATTTTTATTAACAAATTTAAAGCTTTTTAAATTACTTATGAAATTTTCCTTTCTGCAAATAATGTAACATTAATTTTACTTCTTTTCTAAAAAGTGGCAGTTCGCAGGAGTTTTAAAAAGTCGAATAGTTTTTCGAAAGGTAAGTGTTTGATTTATTTCTAAAATTTTTTTTGATTTCAACTGATATTCGTTGCCATTTTCTATTAAAAAGTGTAAGAAATGTAGCTTTCTTTTTTACAACAGAACACAACATTAAAGTTGGTCACCTGCCAAACACTGTGCTTGTCGTGGTGATAAATATTATCGAACCATTTTTATTTTATTTTTTTCTTTCTTTATTTTTTTTTGATGACTCTTAAAGTGTCTGTAACAATGAGTGTTTTAATGCCTGTTTTATAATGTTTTCCCCGTTTTCTTTTGTTGTTGTTGTTGTTGTACGTAAAAAGTACATAAAGAAATAATGTTAATATCCTTCCGTCGTAAGTATTTTACCAGGAAATATTTCTGTTGTTCTTCATTCTTTTATTATAAATTTTATTTTTCGTTTTTATTATGTAAATATCTGATAAACAGCCGGAAGCAAATAGAGTTATGCTACAATACACTTTGGCTGTTAACAGGGAGGGAGCTTTTTTCTATTTTGTTTTTTTTTTTGTTTGTTACGTAAATGGCATAGAGCAGCATAAAGTATAAAGATTTGTCAGACTTAAAAACAAACAAAAAATATTAATGCTCAAATAAATACGTTTGAATAATTCTTCTTTTTTTTGTTTTTGTCATAAAAATCCCTGCACCAAACAAACCATCATTATCATCATGTGATTTTCATAAACAACTTGTTGTTGTCGTCATTTTTTTTTTAACAAAACTTTTTGTATATGTGGAGAACATGAATATGTACAGGTTTTGCTTTTCTGAAAAAAAAAAATTATGAAATAGAACATGAACTCCGAAATAGTAGTTGTACTGTTGAAGGCATCCAAAAAGCAAAAAAGAGGAAAAACGTTTTGTGTTATTTTCCTAGATTTATGCAATTTAAAGCACACAATGACCCTTAAAATCACATGCCTCCTTATACCTCTCCTGTGCACGTGTGTGTTTGAGTGTGCAAAGTCAAAAGTATAATTCATTGCTTTGGCAAGTGTGAGTTTACAAGCTTAACAAGTTTGGCCAGCAAACTAAATCTATGGCAACCGAATTTACATACAATACAAGCGATATGTACAGGATGTGCCATGTAATTTTTTATTTCCTGCTCTGCAACTCAACCCACTGTTTCGGATTATTTTCAACTTAAACTTTTTTTTAAACAGTTTTGGCAACTTGTTGGGTTCAATAAAATATATATTTTATTTCTAGTTTGGCTTCAAATTACCTTTTAGATTACAAAAAGAAAACAACAAAAATGTTGCTGTTAGGATTTAAAATAAACTGTAGGCTTTTAGCGAGGCAAAGGAAGAGGAGAAGTTTTCTTGAAAAAGGTCGAATTCCTGTTTTGTACAAAAATGTTCAAAATTTTCTGTGAAAATAGTTTTTTATTGTATAAATTTTGTAGGACTTCTTTTTTTTTTTTTGGTTAAAAGAAACCAGCACAAACAGCAGTTAAAATAGAAACCTATTTTAAAAATTGTTGTTGTTTTTTGTATGTCTTTTTTAACTAATTAATAAAACAGCACTAATTTTTCTATACAAAAATAAAATAGTTGTAGAAATAGTAATTAATTCATGAGATTTATTATTTGATAGCAAAAAGTCAATAAAAATATTACAGATTTTTTTTTCTCTTTTTTGTCAAATGACAGGACATCAAGCGGAAATATTCTTGAATAATAATTGGAGTTAGACACGCCCCCCTTTAGATTTGGATGGAATTCGGTTAAAGGCTGTCGTTCGTTCTTTTCAGTTCTTTTAAAAAAGTTCTTTCTTAACTCTTACTTTTCAATCAGTAACTATTTTTCTTTATTCCTCCCGAAATAGAAGTTATATCTTGACTCTTTTTTAATAAGGAATTATGTTTCTTTATTTCTCCAGAGATAGAAGTTATTTCTGGACTCTCATTTTTCAATTGGAAATCATTTTTCTTTATTCCTCACAAAATTAAAGTTATTTCTTGACTCCTATTTTTGAATCAGTAATTATTTTCCTTTATTCCTCACGAAATAGAAGTTATTTCTTGACTTTTATTTTTCAATCAGAAATTATTTTCTTTGTTCCTCACAAAATAAAAGTTATTCCTTGACTCTTGTTTTTCAATCAGTAACTATTTTTCTTTGACTTTTATTTTTCAATTAGAAACTATTTTTCTTTATTCCTCACAAAATAAAAGTTATTTCGTGACTTTTATTTTTTAATCGGAGTTTTCTTTATTTCTCTCAATATTAAAGTGATAATTCCTCACAAAATAAAAGTGAAATAAAAATTATTTCTTGACTCTTGTTTTTTAATAGGAACTCATTTTTCTTTATTTCTCACAAAATAGAATATCTTTCTGGACTCTTATTTTTCAATGGGAAATTATTTTTCTATATTCCTCTCAAAATGAAAGTTATTTCTTGACTTTTATTTTGTAATCGGAAACTAGTTTTCTTTATTTCTCTCAATATTAAAGTGATAATTCTTCACAAAATAAAAGTGAAATAAAAATTATTTCTTGACTCTTGTTTTTTAATAAGAAGTTATTTTTCTTTATTTCTCACAAAGTAGAAGTTATATCTTGACTCTTTTTTTTATCAGGACTTATTTTTCCTTATTCCTCCCGAAATAGAAGTTCTTTCTGAACTCTTATTTTTCAATTAGAAATAATTTTTCTTTATTCCTCAGAAAAGAAAAGTTATCTTGACACTTTTTTTTAATCAAAACCTATTTTTCTTTATTCCTCACAAAAGAAAAGTTATTTCTTGACTTTTATTTTTAATCCTCACAAAATAGAATTTATTTCTTGACTCACTTTTCGATTAGAAATTACTTTTTGTTTATGCCTCATAAAATTAAAAGTTATTTCTTGAATCCTATTTTTGAATCAGTAACTATTTTTCTTTGACATTTATTTTTCAATTAGAAATTATTTTTCTTTATTCCTCACAAAATAAAAGTTATTTCTTGACTCTTATTTTTCAATCAGATAGTAAAAGTTGTTTTCTGATTTTTATTTTATTCCTCAGACAATAAAAGATATATTTCAATTTCGTGCCGATTCTTTTTCCCCCAAAATATTATTAGAAAATTCAAAGTGATTAATTAAGGGGTTCATTTAATTAAATTAATTACAAATATATTTTTAATACCAATAAAATTAATATTTTAATTAAAAAACCTGCACAATATCTTGTAATAATTTACGCTTCTATTTAAAATTAGAAAAATAACGTTGGCAGAAACTGTTTCAAAGTTTGTCAATCACACAAATTTCTGCTGCTGTAAAAAGTCTGCTACATTCTGCTTCTTTCCCAAAATATTGATTTAAATAAATTTTATCCTTCAGGTCCAGTTTTTGTTTGTTTTGCTGGTAGCCAAATGTCTGTGATTTAACATCTTGTCTTGTTTTCTTTCTTTCTTTTCTTTTATATCACATACAACTTTACATCTGTCTGGTTAAAATTCCACAGACAATATTTATTTCCTGTAGAATATAATTTTGTTGCATTCTCCTGGGGGCAGAATGCAGAGCACTTGCCAGCATTTGCAAAAGAATATATTTAATGTGTTGTTGTTCTACCTTAACCAATGAATGTTGACAATTCCCCAAATACTCTTTACTCTTCAAGTTCTTGGGTTTTTCTGGGTTGTTGTACCAAAAAAAAAAAACAAAAAAAAAGGAAAATAAATGGGCACAACAGGAGAAAAACTACAAGACTGCATGCACATTATTAATGAGTTTTACCTAAACAGAGTTTATTCTGTTTGGCCATTAGGTAGCGCATCGTACTGGTGCTGAGAAAAAAAATTATAGTTGAAACAATTTTTTTTTGTGTGAGTAAAAAGTTTTCCATTTGCTGGCATAGATGCAGCCCTAAACTATTAACTAGGTTTTTGTCGCCTTCCTGTATACTCGCCACAGTTGTTTCTTCCTTTTTCTTCTCTTCTTCCTGCCTGACTGGGGAAAATATATAAAATAAAAATAAATATATGCGACTGTACATATGACTGTTGTGGTGATGACCTTTCCAATGCCTGTGCCAAGTGAAATAAATCTTATGAAAAAACGAAGGAAAAAAATTAAATAAAAACCGCGTGAAAAGTTTTCCAAATTTTTTCTTCTCAACTTTTGTGGCATTTCAACAGCACAGGAAAAGTGAAAATAAACTGGCAAAAATTGCAGTCTATAAAGTTGAAATAAAATAACGTCATATAAATGATGGCACATAAAAGTTGGAAGCATAAAACTGGCGGATTAAATGTAAAGAAATTCTTTCTTAAAGAACACAATTCCATAAGCAGAAAATATTAAGTTTTACGGTTTTTATAGAAATTCAGGAATTGGCTTTACTTTTAAATCTGTAGGAACTAAATAATTAATTAAAAATGTACTCTATATCCTTAAATAAGTTGAAGCCAAAACTCGACTGAAATTAGTCGTCCCCCCGTTTTATATCAAAATAGATAGATTTTCTTTGCATTTTGACAGCCTTCATAAACGTAGATATCTGAAAAAATGCTTTTCTAAACCTTTTTAATTTTAATTATGAGCTGATTGATTTTTCCCAAGATGTTAGTAAAAAAAATTCAAAAAGATCAATTGAGGGGTTAGAATCGGAAAAAAACCAACCAATTTTTGAATAAAAACGCAAGAAAATAAAAAAGGAAAAGTGATCAGTGAGTTCTTGTTATGACTTTAATATTTCTTTTAGACTTCTCACTTATTAAATTGGAAGTTTGAAATATATATCTTTAGTTGTTCTAAGAAATGTTGGGTAAAGGTTCCCCGATGATCTGCATTAGCCCCAGTGAAATGCGAATAGGAATCAGCTAAAACCCCCAATTGATCGCATTGAATTTTTTAATAAGATTTTGGTAAAAAATAATTAGCTCATAATTAAAATTAAAGAGATTGAAAAGCGACAATTCTTCAAAATATGTACTAATTTGAAAAATAAATCGAATAAATTTTAATAGTCTAAAGCTACGATAACACTTGTCAAACATCTGACCAGAAAAGTGTAACCAACTAAACAATAACGAAAAATATTTTGATTTTTATATGGGTTTTTTTAAATAAAACAGTTTCTTAAATAAAAGTAGACAGTAGATTCCAATATGTTTGGAAACTATTTAACTCTTTAAGAAATATTTTCTGAATTGAAGAATTCTTCATAAATATTTAGGGGTCACGTTTTTGCTATGGAAATATTTGCCCAAATGTGTTCCAAAAGTGGTTTTAATGCAGAAAGACATGATAAATGTTCCAAAGTACAAGGAAAGGCATCTAAATATTCATCTTGTACAGCAGGGGTTGAAAAGCTGTTTTCGAAAATGATGATGTTTCAGCATCATCAAGAAAAATCAAAGCAATAATGCTTTGAACAAATTTTCGCAAGCTTTTTAATTTTTTGAAAAATTATATATAAGGGGTGTTTTTTTAAATAGAGTGACACAAGTTTGAATTATAATAAAACAAGGAAATATATATTTTTAAAAGTCAATGAAACGGTGTTCATTTGAAAGAAAATTTTATGAAATTCTTATTTAAATATGATTTTTGTAATGGGGCCGCTACGCTTGGCGAGTAGAAGCCGCAAATTTTCAATAACTTTTCGCAGCATTTGCGACCATAGTTCGTCGACAACTCTTCGAATGTTGATTTCCAGATATTCGATTGTTTGTGGTTTATTAACGTAGACAAGTGACAACCCCAAAGAAAATATATCAATGGAGTTAAATCACACGATCTTGATGGCCCCTTAATTGGCCAACTGCGTGAAATTATTTTATCACCAAAAGTTTCTTTGAGTAGAACAATTATAGTGTCCGCATAATTGTGGCATATGGCTCCGTAGTATTAAAACCACAAAACAGCAGGATTAATGCCACGTCATTGAGATACGAACAACTTTGAAATCATGTTTCTATATCGTCCACCATTCATACTAACATTCCCGCCATCATCGTTTTTGAAGTCATGGGGTCCAACGACTTCACAAGCCCATAAAGCGCCAAACAGAAATTTTCTGTGGAAGTGATGGTTGTTCGATAAAAGCTTGTGAATTCTTCTCTCTCCAAATGCAGAAATTCTGTTTATTTACATATCCATTCAACCAAGAATTGGCTTTTATATGAAAATAACATTTTGAATGGATGAGATCTACGATGAAACTCATCACATACGTTTGAATGGGATAGTGTTTCGACAAAAGCTGGTGAATTCTCCTCATTCGAAATGCGACAATTCTCTTCACTTACGTAGCCATTCAACCAGAAATGAGCTTCATCGGAAAACATAATTTCGAATGAATGAGTTTGACAAATAGAACGTTTATTTTTAATAAAAATTTCTACAATTTGCAAGCGTGGCTCTAATGTAAGTCAAATCATAATGAAATTTCAAAATAAACTAAATAAAGAGCAACTACCAGCTGTTAAATGGGTGCTCCAATATAGAGGGGACCTCAACTCAAAGTTGCTGCACTCCAAAAAAAAAAACACGTCGTATTTGAAACATTTCTAATTAATCAACACCAAAAAGCTTTTTGTCCAAAACCTAATTGAACTTTAACACAAAAAGTAAAAATCTCTTTAATTTATTATGACACTAAAAAGCTTTAAATTCCACAGACCAGCAGTATTCCACATCGAAACTGCCATCATTTCAATTTTCAGTTCAACCGTGAGTGTTAATAAATCCCAACGGGGAATTTCAAATGTTATTTAGAGTTTACTGACACAATCTAACAAATAAATTCATGGAATTACAGTCAGTCGCACAACAATGCGCTCAATCTCTGGTGGCTGGAAAATTATGCTTTACAACAACTACAATTACAATGGCAACTAATGCCATAAACAGTAGTAGCAGCAACAGTCGGTAGTTGTAGTAGTTGCTGCATGATTAGCTGCCGCATTATAATAACTTCATGCCACACAAACAAACTTTATATGTTGCACATACTTTTAATGTTGTAGCGACAATTTAATTAATAACATTTTTTGTAGTTGTTGCTGTTGTTGCTATTTATTTCCATTATTATACCGAATTAAATGAAAAATAATGAAAGAATTTAATTTTGAAATATTTATGAGACAAATGTTTTAATAAAGTTTTTTTTTTTGTTTATGTTTTTCCAACACAAAAACGCACACAATGGAAACGATAATTGCGTTGACACAAATATTTTTATTAATTATTAACAGAGACATACTCATGAAAGCGCAAAATTTGCAATAAAAGATTGTTGGCAAAGTGCAGATTAAATAAATAAAAAAAAATAAAACAAAATAAATAAAACACTTACGACATTCATTTTAAATAGGCAAATATTTTTGCTTCTGCTCTGGTTTTTCTTTTGTTTTTTAATACACGAGTTTGTTAAAAAAAAAAATTGCAAATAATTTCGCTGGCTGTTGTGCCAAGAGAAATATTGAAATTATAAACACGTTTTAATTAAAGGAAAATTGTCCGCCGTTTATATGAGAATATAAGTTTCCAGCAATTAACTTTTATACCAAATTTATGCCATGAGTTTTGCAGCAAATTTGTGGCATGCAACTGTTTTAATTTGCACATCTGAAGGCGTGGATGACAAAGTGTTTTACATTTTTGACAGAAGTTTTCAAACTTCCTCCATTAATTATATTATTTTATATTATAATGAAACTATTATATATTAGGATGAAATTTCTATGGAAAATTTGCTACAAATCGTAACAAAATTTATTGAGAAAATTTGCTCCGAATTGAATTAAATATTCTGTAGAAAATCAGCTTCAAATTATAATTGAACTTCTATGAAAAATTTGCTACAAATTTTTTATAATATTTTTCAATATTTTCTTTATATTTTGAAATAAATTAGATAGAAAGTTTAAAAATGAAATTGTTTACATATTCTATTGCGATATATTGTGATATATTGTGACAATATTTTAGCAGAAAATTTGCTACATATTCTCTCACATTATGAATGACGAAGACGACGTCACATCAACACGACAGCAAAACCTGGTCACTTGTCATACAATTGTTGACAACAATTAATTGTTATTAGTAGCCATTTGGTATTCTCTAAGTCGTGTAATATTAATAGAATATGTTACCAGAAATCAATTTCTATCAACAAAGACTAGACAAGCGACATTTTTTTACCCTCGTGTTAATGTGACGTCGACGTCGTCATTCATAATACGGGCGATTGTAATTAAAATTTCTGGAAATAATTTGCTACAAATTTTAATTGAGTTCTTTTGGAATTTTACTACGTATTTTAATAATATTTCTATAGAACATTTGCTACATATTGGAAAAAAATTACTTGCGAGAATTTGTTGCAACAAAATTCTATGAAAAATTTGCTACACTTGTAAAATTTCTTATAGTTTCTTTTTTATATTTTCTTTATAATTTAAAACGATTTAGACAAAAAATTTGCTGCAGCTTGTAGCAAAAGTTATGTTCTTCAAATTTTTATAGAACTTTAGTTACCATAAATGCCACAACTTTTAAATGACTTTTTGTAGCAAAAGCTATAGCAAGCTTGTAAAAAAATTTTTAAAAATTAAAATAAAATGTTTCAACAAAATTCTATGAAAAATTTGCTACACTTGTAAAATTTTTTATAATTTCTTCTTTATATTTTAAAACGATTTAGACAGAAAATTTGCTACAACGTGTAGCAAAAATTATATTGCAAATTTTTTAAGTTACCATAAATCCTACGAATTTTAAAGGAGTTTTTGTAGCAAATTTGCTACAGCTTGTAAACAAGTTTGGAAAAATAAAAAAAATTTTTAAATGCCGTAGGAGTGCTATAAAACAATTTTTGCAATTTTAAAATTACAAATTCTTAAAGAAATTTTGATACAATTTTTATTAAAATGTCACAAATTTTAAATAACTTTTTGTAGCAAATTTGCTACAGCTGGTAAAAAAGGTTCAAAAAATTAAATTAAAATGTTTCAAATGCAGTAGAACTTCTATAATATTAATTGTTGCAAATTGCAAATTCTTAAAGAAATTTTGATAAAATTTTTATTAAAATGCCACAAATTTTATATGAATTTTTGTAGCAAATTTGCTACAGCTTGTAAAAAAATTTCAGAAAATTAAAAAAATATTTTATTTGCAATAGGAGTTCTGTAAAACAATTGTTGAAAATTCCAAATTGCAAATTTTTAAAGAAAATTTTATACAATTTTTTATTAAAATTGTTAAAGAAATTTTGCTCGCTAATTTATGTAAAAAATTTTCTTTATATAGAAGTAAAAAAATTATATAGAAATTGCGTTAATATGTTTCCAAAAAATTTACCAGAAATTCGCCAACTAAATATTACCCGCAAAGTATTTTAAAATATTCGATTATTAAATTTAAGAAATAAATTTTAAAAATACGCCTGCTACGGTTTTGGACGTGACTGCTGCAATTTTGCATTAAACAACTACAAATACTTCAATTAATTAATTGACGCTGTTGACAATAATATGAATACACACACACACACACACAGACACACAAATAAACACAAGAATATATTATTTCTGTTTGTAATTATAATTGTCACGCAATTGTCAAATTGATATTTAAAATAAAACTGAAAATGATACAATCGTACGCAGACAACATGTCGGAGTCAATAGACAGGATGTCTGATTGTCAACGGCGGTGGGGCAGATACACGGCTGATGTACTCGTATTTGAATAGAAATTGAAGCACATCTAGAACACATCCTCGAATTATGGAAGCTACCAGAGCTACACACACTCACACACACACACAATGCTAAGAAAAAAATGTGTGTTTGTTGAACCACATGGTTGCACATCATTTTACAGTTGCCACGCTTAATGCCGAGGAGCATAAGCAACAGTCGCTTGTTTATGTTGCCTTTCAGCACTACGAACAAAAATTAAAAAAAAATATGTGCATCAACAGATGTTAGTTGCACAATTTTGTTGTTTTTTGTCCATGTCAATTTTTTTTCCTGCCTGTTAAAAGGAATTATAACAAAACAGAAAAGAGTGGCCTTATTTTTATATTGTCGTAATGATTATTGTCATGACTTGCATGGAGTTAGAAAGATACGCTTGACTCTTTTTTTTTCTATATGTGTAGTTTAAATTACTTTTGTTGCAGCCAGTGATGAAGCAAGCAACTCAGCAAGTTATAACTAACTTGTCATGCAATTAACACAGCGTTTTGCAACAAGTTTTAATTTGATTTTTTTTCGCTCTTCATTCTTTCTTTCTTTCGTTCATGTTATAATTTATTTGTAGTTTTTCCGTTTTCTCTGGCAGTGCGTGCGTATGGTTTCTGGTATTGTATGGCACTTTGTTGATGTTGCATGTCGTACAATTCTTTGTTTCATGTTGGTTGGTTGGTTGGTTGGCTTGCTTATTGGCAGTTTTGTCGTTGCTTTCAGTAGTTGTCATTTTTTCTTTACATTCCGTTAGCTAATGAATACAACGGCTGCATCGTACCGCTGGAATATTAGGATGGAGGCAATTTTAGTGGCAGATATTTATAAAATAAGAAATGGCAAAATATTGTTTCACAATATGTGTTTTAGATATCGAAAGTCTAACTATCGGATGTAGATCTAGAATTTATTATGAAGAGGCAACCTGCTATTCTTATAAGCTGTCAATTTTGGATGTGAGAAAAGCCAATTAATTGTAGAATGAAAAATGTAAGAAAATAAAAAAGGAAAAGTGATCAGTGAATTCTTGTTATGACTTTGATATTTGTTTTACACTTCTCATTTATTAAAGTGGAAGTTTGAAAAAAAAATCTTTAGTTATTCTGAGAAATGTGGGGTAGAGGTACCCTGATGATCTGCAGTAGCAACAGTGAAATGGGAATAGGAACCAGCTAAAACCCCTCAATGGATCACTTTGAATTTTTTAGCAAGATTTTGGGAAAAAAGAATCAGCAAATAATTAAAATTAAAGAGGTTTAAAGAAAAATATATACGAATTTGAAAAATAAATGGTTTTCATTTTCCAGTATTTTGCTATTGGATCAATTTTATTAGGCTAAAACTACGATCACACTTGTCAAACATTTGCCAAGAAAAGTGTAACCAACTAAACAACAAAGAAAAATATTGTGATTTTTATATGGGTTTTTTTAAATAAAACAGTTTCTTAAATAAAAGTAGACAGTAGATTCCAATATGTTTGGAAACTATTTAACTCTCTAAGAAAAATTTTCTGAATTGAAGGATTCTTCATAAATATTTAGGGGTCACGTTTTTGTTATGGAAATATTTGCCCAAATGTATTCCAAAAGTGTTTTTAATACAGAAAAAAATGATAAATGTTTCAAAGTACAAGGAAAGGCTTCTAAATATTCAACTTGTACAACAGGAGCAGAAGAGCTGTTTTCGAAAGCCGCTACACTTTCAGCATCATCAAGAAAAATCAAATAAAAATTAATGCAATAATGCTTTGAACAAATTTTCGCAAGTTTTTTAATTTTTTGAAAAATTTATATATAACGGGTGCTTTTTTTTTATCGAGTGGCACAAGTTTAAATCAGAATAAAACAAGGAAATGTAAATTTCATATAAATGAAACGAGGCTTCATTTGAAGAAAAATGTTATGAAATTGAATAACTTGTCGCAGCATTTGCTGCCCTATTTCGTCCATATAAATCTTCGAATGTTTATTTCCAGGTATTCAATTGTTTGTGGTTTATTGATGTAGTAGACAAGTGGCTTAACGCAACCCCTAAGATAATATTCCAAAGGGGTTAAATCACACGATTTTGGTAGGCAATCAACAGAACCATTAATTGAAATTATTTTTTCATTAACAGTTCGTTTGGGTAAATTAATTGTAGCGCCCGCTGTGTGGCATGCGGCTCCGTCCTGTTGGCAGCACATATCAACCATATTAATGCCATGTAATTGAGGTATGAAATCATTCTGAACCATGTTTCTATACCACTAACCATTGGCAGTAAACTTCTGATGATGGTCGTTTTTAAAGACATGGCGGCCAATGACTCCGCCTGGCGATAAAGTGCACCAAACATACATTTTCTGTGGATGGCGTTGCAACAAAAGCTTGTGATTGTTTTATTCCGTACCAGAAATGGGCTTTATCAGAAATTAAAATTTTGAATGGATGAGTTTGACGAATAGAATAATTATTTAAAATAAAAATTTTAACAATTTGCACACGTTGAAAACAAATTAAATAAAAAGCATGTAACAGCTGTTAATTGCATGCTCAAATAAAACAGTGATGCCAACTCAAAGTTGTAACACTTAAAAAAAATACTCTCTATTTCGTGGCAAAATTATGAGCCACCCTAATACACACCGACCATGCACAAACACACGCGCATTATAACACATTTAACAGCGTCATGTTCTATTAGTTAAAGTACCCGGGGTTTTATTTAAGTTGATTTATTTATTTTTTACTTAATATTCTTTATATTTAATTGTTGCACTCACACAAGCACCAGCATATGAATTTTTATATTTATAAATCTATTAAAAAATATACGTATTATTTACAACACACACACACACTGCACTGACGACGACAACGACGACGACGTATGTCGTTGAGTATGAAAATGTTGCATCTGCAACGGCGTCCAAAACTACTTTTGCAAACATATTCTATGATTAAATAGTACAGAGAATATAAACTAATTGACTGGGAATATATTTTCTAAAGGAGCCTGAGTGCAGCAGCAAACTATTGTTTGCTTTTGCTTCTGCTTTTTGTTCAAATAGTAATTAAGCTAAAAGGAACGGCAGTTGTGTGTGCAACCAGGAAGAATAATAAAATAATAAATTGCCAGTTATTAACAGTTGAACGATGGGCCAGGCAGCATTGAGGAACTGACCTCAGAGGTGATGTTTGTTGACATTTTAATTATTTGAATAAATTAACGAAAGATATGCTGTTAAATGCAGATATTTTATGTAATTTCAATCTAATTAAATTTGCTGAAATTATTTAAAGTTTTTTTATTTTCTTGAAAGTTTTCAGCTGTTGGCTTAATTAGCCACACAGTGAATTGGTTTTGTTTCAATACAACATCTTTGGAAGAAGTTCTTTTTCTTGTTCTTTTTAACTTATTTTTTTGTCCTGCCAACATAAGAATTTTTTTTCGAAAATCCAGCCAATTAGAATTGTTGCCATTTTACAGTCTTCTGGGCTCTTTTTGTTTGAGGTTTTGTGATAATGGCTTTTTGTTTCGATACCTTTTGTTATTTGCTTTTTCGAGGAGAATAAGTAGCTAAAAGAAAATTAAGTACAAAAGAACACCTTAAATAGCCATTGTTATAACATATTTTAAAAAAACTTCAATGGACAAAAGGACAGTGATATAAAATAAGGACTAACGCTGTGAATCCTTAATAGACATGTAAGCAGCTCTTTATTATTTGTTATCCATTTTACTAGGACTCTACTGTTTTCTTTTTGCTAGTTTCCAAATTAAAGATGTTGCAGCTATACTCTGCTGTCTGTCTGTTGGTTTTTTTTTCTTGTTGTTGCTTTTCATTTGTTACTTATCACGTTTCGTAGTAGATGTCTCTGTTTATAAACGTGAGCTCAATGTTGCATGTCATTGTACCGCATGATATACGAACAATTTCAATGCCATTTTGTCTTGTTTTTTTTTGCCCACAGAAATTTCTATTTTATTTTTATTAAGTCTTTAAAATCTGGTATTTTTTTTCAAAACAGAAGAAATATAATGAATGCAAAACACATTTTGATAGTTTCCTGTCAGGGCGTGTCTGTATTTGCAAATGTTTGTTTAAGGATCTCAAGATATTAAAACTTAACCGAAAAGAGTTTTGAATACTGAAAGAAAATTAAATGCCAAAACCGATTTCTATACAATTTGTCGGAATTTTGTATTTTGGGAATCATATCGAACACATTTATGAACACGCTGTCACTCAGTTGTTTAAGATAATATATTTTTTCCAATCTCGTTTTATGTTGATTTCTTTTCTAGAAAAGAGTGCAACATTTTGTACACTTTCAAATAGAAAAGGGCAACATGCTGTCATTTGAAAATAAAAAATTTTTTAGAAATTAATTCAATACTCTTGACGAAAAATGATTTAAATTTAAAAATCCTTTGAAATGCCACAAATCGGAAAAGATGTGAAAAAATGTTACACATTTTCCAGAAAAGGAAAACAATTTTACATTTTAAAAGAATAATTTATTTAGCCTAAAATTTAAAGGGTTTTCAAATCATACTGGGGGAAAAAATTTGCCACAAATTCTAGTGTTTCAGAATACAGGCAATGAAATAAGGAAAATAATATTTCAAAACAAACTATTAAGAGATTAAGAAAAAAATAAAATTAAAAGACTCATGTACTGGAAAAAATATTGGTCGAATAATGTCAGCAATTTTATTATAATGCAGTTTGATTAGAATCACAATAACAGCAGACACAACCAATTCTAGAGATTCTGATGCAAAATCAATTCAATTTGAAATCATATTCTAATTGTTCGAAAAATAATTTTAATTCAGAAAAGGACATGAGAAATATTGCAAAGCATAAGGGAAAGTCTACATCAGTTTTATATATTTAGCTAACACAGCAGAACAGAACAGCTGTTTTCGAAAGCCGCTGCACTTTCCTAATTACTATTCTTGAGTCTTTTTTATTTACTAACAATTGTTAGTTGGCTTAATTGACTGTAATAACAGTTTCTATTTGTGATAAATTTTATCATAAAAAATGGTAACACAAGTTTATTGAGATCCTGTGTTGCCGTTTCAGTTAAAAGATTTCATAATCTATGGCTTGTGCTATCCCAAGACCTTTCAAATTGACTAAAAAAAATAAAAAATAAAAAAAATTTGTTGACTAACGAAACATGGGATAAAAAATATAGAAAATAGGTCAAGAAAAATAGAATCGAAAATAATCGAACGGCAACACAGGATTTTAATAAAAGTGCGTTACCGCCCGTTTGATATAGTCCTGTTATCCTTTTGTATAATAAGTTTTGGTATAAATAGAAACTTCTATCATATTTAACTTTGCTGCTGGTGACAAAACGTGTAGCGGTTTTCGAAAACAGTTGGTCCGCTCTGCTGACTAAGTTAAATATTTAAAACTGACGTTGATTTTCCTCTGTGCTAAATAATATTTATTATGTCTCTCTAAATTAAAAATACTTTTCTAACAGTTACACTGTTAAAACTGAATTTAATAAAACAAAACGACTTGAGTTTACTCCTAAACGCGGATATTAAAAAAATATTAATTTAAATTAAACGCCAATGGCATGTTACTTTCTCCAATGTAAAAAATTTGCAACCCTCGCACCTTTTTTACGATTTTCTAGTTTTGAAGTCTGGTTTAAGCCATAATAAATTCACAATTATTTTCAATAGCCGCAATTCAGCGTCCACATATTTAAATAAAAATTTTCATCGAACACCGTTTTTGTTAACACATTCAATAACGTAAAATGTATTTATTCAATTAATTTAAATACTTTAATAACGAAACTTTATTCTTACCTTTAGTTTATATATACAATATATAAAAAAACGAAGAAGAATAACACAAAACGATGCATGCAACTGCTATTGCAAGCCTGCAACATCCAAGCAGACGATGTACTGTTGCTGCTGCTTGTGTTGTGTACGATAAACTAAATGTTTGACAGACCGGTTTTCACTGCACATTTACACTGGGCTCAGCGTGCGTTTGTTGTTGGCTTGTGTATGTATTTCTTTGATCCACTTTACAAATTTATTTAATTAAAATACACACTCTACTGTTTTTATTTTTATTATTATTTTTGTTATTATTATTTTTATTATTTTATTTTCATGTCTTCCTTTTGCTTGTTGCTTTTGTACGCTCCTCTTTATTATTTAAATAAAATAATAGCGGAATTGTTCTTTTTTTCCCCCTGGTTTCCATTTAGCCTTATGGCCACATTTTGTATGTTGTTGTTGCTATTGTTATGTAGCTGCTCGATGCTTGTGGCAAATTGCAATAATTATCTACAATGAAACGAAAGAAACAGAAGAGAGCAATTTTATTGTAGCGCGATAAAATACAACATCAATAAATACATACAAACAACTGAGATCAAATATAAAGCAAAATTATATATAAAAAGTACAAAAATTAATGAATTTATTTTCAATCACACACACATACACACATTTTCATGTTTACGGCGTTTTTCAAACGCATTCATAATACATTTAATTACATTTATGCTATTTTATTATAAACACATGCACAAATTAATTGTTTCAACAAAAATTGTATGTGTAGAGCTGCTCACTGCATGAATATTTTTAATTAAACGCAGTTTTTCCCTTTAAAAAGCAGTTGTTGCACAGTGGGGGCTAAAACAATACGTAGATTCTGGTTTATAATTTTGCGAGATTTTCGATTAAATAAATTTTGGATAAGCGAAACCTGTACTTTAGAAATTGTTGTCTAAAACCACAATGTGCCTTTAGAAAAGAAAGGTCCTAATTTTAAAATTTTGGGGAATTGTCGTTTTTTAAAACTCTTTAATTTTAATTTCGTGCTGATTCTTTTTTTCAAAATTGTTACTAAAAATTCCAACTGATCAATTGAGGGGTTTTAGCTAGTTCCTAAGCGCATTTCACCCGGGTTATGCAGATCATCAGGGAACTTTTAGCCAACATTTCTCAGAATAACTGAAGATATTTATTTCAAACTTCCTCTTTAATAAGTGAGAAGTCTAAAAGAAATATCAAGGTCATAACAAGAACTCACTGATCACTTTTCCTTTCTTATTTTCATCGGTTTTAATTTTACAATTTGTTGGCTTCTTTCCAACTCTAATTGTAGTTGCAAGAGAAATAAAGAAAAACAATAACTAATAGTTTAATTTTAATTATGTGCTGTTCTTTTTTAATTTTAATTATGTCCTAGTCCTTTTTTCCCAACTAATAATTGTGTTAATATAAAAAAAAAATTTCGGTCAAGGATCCCTGATGATCGGCATTAGCCCCAGTGAATTGCGAACAGGCTTCAGCTAAAACTTCTCAATTGATCACATTGAATTTTTTAGCAAGATTTTGGAAACAAAAGAATTAGCACATAGTTAAAATTAAAGAGTTTAAGAAAAGGTCCTGTCAACTAGAAACAGCGTTCGTGTGATTTAACTTCTGCAGTTCAATTTTTATCTTTGAATGTTAAATTAGGGGGTTTATAACGACTGATCAGAAACTCTTGAAGCGGCGTAAATATCTCGAAAATTATATTTCAAAAAGAAGTGTCCTGATATTGTCTATCAGACTGTAATTAAAGAAAATTTGGAGTTGACCCTTAAAGCATCCCATTAAATTTCCGCTAGTTTTAACCGCAAAGTTGTCGTAACCTGATTTTTGTGCTGTTCCATGCTTTTGACCTCTTCGAGCTAAATTACGATCATATTAATTTTCGAATCAACCGATTCCCAAGGGACAAACGGTAATTAATGTAGTTTTAAATTGTTATAAAAGAATCGAGAAAACTAACCGATCAGATATATAATTTCAGGGCTTAAGAAAAATAATTTTTTTGATTTTTTTCGTTCTCGATATATCACGAACGGATTAACCGATTTTCACACGGTTGGCGGTCACATGGTATTTTTAATATCAACAGCTGATAGTGGAATTGATTCGTAAAACTATTAAAATAGTTCTTCGAAAAACACTTTGAAAAAGCTTCCATTTTTTTTTAAATCTACAATCTGCCTCCTGATCGAATGAATACAAATTGAAACCTAAATTTAGGAGAACCCTTTGGAACGTCAAGAGTTTCGTTTGATTCAGTTCAGACGTTGAAAAGTTATAAGCGGGTCACTTTCAGATTTTTTTTCATGATATTTTCTCGAGGTTACAATTGAATTGAATACGAAATATTTATTTAATTAAATTTGCAATTTATTCTTCTGATTGAATCTTCTCTAAAAATAGTTTTGCCCGCAACTGTTCGCACATTTAAACAATAGTTTTGCACAAATATTATTTGGAAAAATTATTACATTTTAATATTTCATTTCCTTTTGTAATTTTTGTATATTTTAACAATATTTTTATAGATAAACATTTTTTTCCCCTACATAATTGTCCACTAAAAATTTATAGAAATATTTAAATAAATGAAATGGTCAATAAAAAAAAAGCCCCCGACATAAAAAGACAATAATTAATAATATTAAACGAAAAGCGATTATAAATTTACAAGGACTTTATGTCCGATAGACTTTCGCCAGATTTCCAATAACTTTCTTGTCTCGCTGTTCCAAATTAATGAGTAAAGAGTAAGAAAAAATTTGTTAAATTTAAGAACCCCCTCCTGCGTTGCTACTTCATGGTCAAACAAATTAAATAGTTCAGGCAACAGGCCACAAATCATATCATAATTTCTTGTAAGATTTTTTGTTTCAAACTTTAATCAGTTTTACTCTATTTCTGTATTACATTTCCCTTCTCTGCATTATTAGTGTCACAATATTTATGCGTTTAATTTGGTCTTTTTTTTGTTTTCAAACAAATAAATTAATTGCAAACATATTCGTACAAAACATCAGCAGCAACTTCATTTATTAGTTTGTAATTATTATTTTTTTTTTGCTCCAATAAAAAACTGTGCTTTAGCACTTTTCATCGTAAATCAAAATGAGCTTTTAAATATTTGAAATTAAATGCATTTTATTTTTCAATAATTAATAGTAATTTTTAGATAGTATTTTAGCCATAAATATTTACAAATAATTTATTAGCAAATAAATAAATTTTAAATAGTGTAACTTATGACAAGAAAATATTTTCAACAAAATTAATTTATGTGATACATTTAAAAGCTTTTAAGCAATTTGCAATATTATAAATGTGTGCATTTTAGCTTACATCTATAAGACGTTAATATCTGAGATCGGGTGAGCTTAAAAGGACAGGCCTCAAGGGCATCAAGAAAACACTTGAAAGCCATAAAAGGCCCATTGTGCTGCCTAGAGCACTAGACCCTACACTATCCTTACAAATGAAGTGCTAATTCCTTTTAACCACTTAGAACTTCTCACAAAGCCCGCCAGGGAATGCAGTGGTGCATCCCTGAGAAACAAAATCTCGCAGGAAAGAAGAGCCAAGATGTCTAAGCCTAAACTCCTGCTGCAGGACCGGGCAGTCACAGAAGATGCTGTACTGACACCTCTTCTCCTGTTTTGGTCCTAACGCAGCTTTGTGAGAACCATAGAGTTTTGGATACCCAACAAAAAATAATTGTTGATCACCTGATTATTTCCTTCCTCTTAGGCCACGCCTTAATAACGTTAAGAGCTCAATTGAGGGAATATTAATACCCCTAAATGAGACTGCTTCATCTGAGGCGGCATTTAAATTCCCTGATTGCCTTCAAGCATTGACGCCATGTCTTTTAAGTCGCTCTAGACATTAAATACATGCATCTGGATTTTATGCTGTTTGAATCCAGGGTCCTAACTCTTGTCCGAAAATCATTGTATGGAAAATGAGATAGATAAATGTGATAAATTTAATTGATAACCCGTAAAGACATATGACAGAAGGTTCAGTGCGTTGCCTTGAAAGATGACTGTTTTAAATTCAATCTTAAGATTTTTTATGGACTTTCACGGCATGTTGACATAAATATCCGTTTGTCATTTTTCTACTATCCGTTTAAGTAGATGCACTTTGCGGTTATTTTGCAGACTTCAAGCACTTTTGTAAGCCAATTATTATAAAAGTATTTTTGAAACTCTTTAATTCTTATTTTTATTACGACTACATTTAGCGTCGGAAAAAAGCCAACCAGTTGTGGAATTAAAACATATGAAAATAAAAAAGGAAAAGTGATAGTTCTTGTTATGACTTTGATATTTGTTTTAGACTTCTCACTTATTGAAGTGGAAGTTTGAAATAATTATTTTTAGTTATTTTAAGAAATGTTGGGTAAATGCTCCCTGATGATCTGCATTAGCACCAGCGAAATTCGCATGGGAACTAGCTAAAAACCCCCCCAATTGATCACTTTGAATTTTTTTAGTAACATTTTGGGAAAAAAGAATCAGCACGAAATTAAAATTAAAGAAAAATAAGTTTATTAAAACTATTATTTCCTATAAAATTTTAAGAATTCTGAAAGAAATGCAAATTTGGTGGATTTCTCTGTGTATTCTTCACGCATTATCAGATGTTTCCCACATATAACTTGGCAGCACTCAACTTAGCGCAAACTAAAACGCATAAAAACAAGGCTGCCTTTCACAAAACCTTCTCAAACAAAGAATCAGTACGAAATTTAAATTAAAGAGTTAAAAAAACGACAATTTCCCGAAATATTTCCTAAGTTGAAAAGTATTTTTAGTTGCATGCAAATCTGACAAACGCATACAAACGTTCCGATCTCATGCTTCAATATTAATTTTTAAAAAAATAAGCAGCGAACAGGTTTACCTTTGACGACCTCTCCCTATCATATGATTTAAAATAATGATACCATCTCCATCACATTTAAATTACCCTAATATTTAATAGTCGAAAGAGAATCAATCATTCGTATGACATACACGATCATAATAACAGACTCTTGATAAAGAACATTTTCTGTTAATAAAAAAGTTTCGAAACATAATGATGTTTGTATATCCATTTAAAATTTTAAAAACAATTTTCTTTTAATTTGAAAAATTTTGAAAATTTATCACGTTTGTATTTCCATTAAAAATTTTAAAATTTTTTTCTTTTAATGAAACAATTTTGAAACATCGTTATGTTTGTATTTCCATTTAAAATTGTTCACCATTGAAATTTTTATAAAATGTCTGTACAACAATTTACTTAGAAATATAAAAGAATTTTGAAAATTAACTTTTCAACAATAACGTTTCGTAATCAAATCCTCGCTTTTAGTTGGCATTTAAAATGATTTCATGATTCAGTTTCTTTGTTGGCTTTCTGCCAAGTCAACAATTTTATTCTAATTATGAAATTTAATACAAACTTTTAAAACTATTTACAGTTAAAATGAATTTCCATTCAATTTCTTGTTAAAATAAACAAATAAATTTATTTTGCATCATAGAACTGGAGATTAGCGTTTAATGCTACGTCAAGGATTTACGAGCAGCTACTTGAAAGTCGTTTAAAAACATATAAAGTATTTTTATAAATTTATAGAAATTATATAATTTAACCATTTTTTAAGGCAGGCAAAAGCAACATTTTTTTTTTCTGCAAATTTTGTACTGGAATTAGAAACCCCTGAAGAAAAACTATCAGTAAATTTATTTTGTTTTTAAAAATGTTTTTACCGCCTACTTCGTAAACATCCAACACAATTGGCTTTTTCCAACTAAATAAATTTTAATGTGGAACAATTTTTTTTTTACTCTCTGTAAACATCTACAAATTTTGTAACCACAGCAAAAAAAAAAAACAAAAATTATAAATATTTCATTGTTTATTTGCTTTTGTTTGTCAATCTACTAAAAAGTGTAATTCAATTCTGGCAAAAGCAAAAAAAGTCGGGAGTCGATAAATAAAAACAGATTTTTTTTGTTTGTGTCGGTTTTAAGTGGAATTGAAATTGGAACTTAACCGAAATGCTTAAACAGCAGATGACATACGATTCGTGGCATGAGTAAATAAATAAGTTGTAAACAATTTTCTAATGTATCTTTTGAATAGGAAATTATTAGCTACGAGTATTGTTTTATTTTTAGACACACTGCTGAAACTGAAATATTTAATGGAGTTAAAAAAAATTTCAATTTATATTAAATATTTATGTGGATGGGAAAGCGGCTTAAGATAAGATCTTTTCTACACACACACACTAACGCTGCTGCGAAAAGAAAAAGCTGATAATAAATAATGAGTTTGAGAGCTTAAAGGACTTATTTGTAGCCTCTCAAGATATCCTGTTTCATTGTATTGTCTTTTAAAAATGTTTGCCAAAAAAAAAAAATAAATGCTGGCAAATTGAAGCAGAAATTAGTTGGTTAAAAAAACTTTCCCAAGATTATTTTTTATCTATATCATAAAAATTTTAAGTCTAGAGCCCAATTCATAAAAATTACTTTCAGTATTTAATTTTAAAGGATAATTATTCCAAAAGGGGTTTTGTTATCTAGAAAGACATGATAAATATTCCATATAAACAAGGGAAAGTCAATATCAGTTTTATATATTTAACTTACACAGCAGAGCAGACTAGATGTTTTCAAAAGCCGCTACATATTTAACATCGGAACTCTTGGGTCTTTTTATTTTTTACAACTTGTTAGTTGGCTTAATTGAATGTGATAACAGTTTCTATTTGTAAAAATTTTATTACGAAATGGCGTATCATAATATCCTAATTGTTGACAGGACGATAAAAAATATTATATATATAACCGAAACTATTTGAAATATTAAAGGAAAAATATTCAAAACTATATTAAAAAGAAACAGTTGAAATTTTATCTAGACTTAAACGTTGAGTTTTAATATTCCCAGCAGTTTCCCTTTTACATCGTTTCTTTTATAGGCTGATTATTCGAAAATGTTTCTTTTTATTCAGAAAGACATGATAAATATTCCACAGCACAAGGGAAAGTCAATATCAGTTTTATATATTCAACTTAATTAGTAGAGCAGACTAGTTGTTTTCGAAAACCGCTACACTTTTAACATCAGTACTTTTGAATATTTTTATTTTTTAGCACTTGTTAGGCCGCTGAGTAGACTGTGATAAAAGTTTATAATTGCAACAATTTTATTACAAAAAAAAATAATTGTTCAATATATCGCTACCTAAAATACGAGATGGCGTAACTTAATATCCTAATTGTCCACAGGACGAGAAAAAAATGCTATATATATAACCGAAACTATTTAATATTATCTAGACTTAAACGTTGTGTTTCAAAATTCCCAGCAGTTTCCCTTTTACATCGTCTTTTTTATAGGGTAATTATTCGAAAATGTTTCTTTTTATTCAGAAAGACATGATAAATATTCGACAGCACAAGGAAAAGTCAATATCAGTTTTATATATTCAACTTACATAGTAGAGCAGACTAGATGTTTTCGAAAGCCGCTACACATTTAACATCAGTACTCTTGAGTACTTTTATTTTTTACCACTTGTTGGGTCGCTTTTTTGAGTGTGATAACAGTTTATATTTGTAATAACTTTTTAACAAAAAGGGATACGAATAATAATTAAGTGATAAATATATCGCTACTGAAAATGCAAATTGGCGTATCAAAATTTTTTAATCGTTTAAGGGACAAGAAGAAAACGTTTTATAATGAAAACTTTTTGAAGTATCAAACGAAAAATATGAAAACCAAATTAAAATGAAATTGTTGGATTTTTATCTAGACTTAAGCGATGTGTTGCAATATTCCTAGCTGTTTCTCTTTCATATCTTTTTTGTTTATCCAGCAAGGTTTTGAGAAGTCACTAATATCCTGCCTTAGTTGACACCGAGTAAGAAGTGGAATACAAATTATTCTATTTGAATGACAGCGCTAAGTGGACAAACGCTCAAACCAACCAAAAAACTACTCTCTACTTTCGTGCAGTTGTCCTGAAATAGTTGGTTCTTCTTCTCCATTTTTTCAGAATGTATTTAATACATGAAATATAATTTTTTTTTTATCTTAAACTCATCAGTAAACGCTGTATCTTTATGGCCAAATATTTTGCAATCGTTTTACTTCTCAACTTTGTAAAACCTTAAATTATTACAATTAATTATTGCGACTTTATCGTATTGTTCGACTTAATATTTAACAAATTATTAAAGTTTTCTGCAAAAATTATGGCCTCCACTTAATGAAAATGACTCGCTGTTGTTCATTTTACTGGTAAATTGAGACAAGCAGACTCTCTCTGCCGTTCAGGCTTAAACAATAATAAACAGCGATAATTACGAAATCATGATTCTTAATGTTTTATTTTTGCTTTCGCTGAATCCTCGTAATTATCTTCATTTCTTTGTTGTTTTACAAGGCAACAAATAAGCAACAGGAAAACCAAAATATTATAACATTTTAAAAACTTGTTTAAGTGAAAATTGCTCTAGACTTTAATAGAGAAATTCTTAACTCTTCAAATCATGTCTTTTTTTTTCAAATGAAACATCTGCTCATGGTCATGGTGATTTTTTTTATCATGTTTGTAAATTAAACACGCACGTCACTTTAAGCGCCACTTTCTTTCATAAAAAAACGAGATTTTTTATGTATTTATTTTTCTTTTATAATTTACAATCTTTTCATCATCTCCTCCTCATGTAAAAGTGTTTATTCAATTTGCTTGTAAAAGGTCAGGTCAGGTTCCAGTTGTTGTTTGTTCATTTGTAAAAGCAAACACTTCTTCTGTATTTCCATTATGGCTTTACACACGCACACACACACACACAGAAGAACATAAATACTCTCAGATCCAGACTTTAATTAAATGCTGTAACGTGTGTCTGTTAAAGTTTAATTACAACTGCGTTTATACAATAGAGGCTTGGCAACCCAGCAAACAAAATGCTATTAAAATATACAAAATGAAAAGATAATTATAATCACATTAAATTTAACTTCATTGTTTGAAAAGTATATATATTTAAAGTATAGGTGAAAGTCAACATCAGTCGTAAGTATTCAACTGACACAGAAGAACAGAATAGCTGTTTTCGAAAGCCGCTACACTTATATCATCATTGCTTTTAAATTGTCTTGGTAGAAAAAAGTTTCATAATTTACAGAATATGGATACTGTACTTTATCCAATGATGAAAGTGCAGCGGCTTGAATCAATTTAATATATTCTAGTTTTTCTATTCCATTTCAAATCAATACCGTCCAATACTTTCATGGCGAAATAAGAGCGTAAAATTCAGCTTTCAAAAAGCTACAGCCATCTTGAGATGCCCTTTTTGTTTTCATCAGTAAACACTCTGACAAATCCTTCAGAAAGCAAAATAGAAGGAATTAGTCTACTAAAGAGAGGTGTTATAGTCCTGGATTTTCTATTACGTTCGTAGAAAATCCTCTTTTTGGACACTTGACTTTCAATCTGACTGCAGTGAAATAAATTTAATTGTTGGGTTCTTAATAAATTCCGCTAAAACTATACGCTGGGTTATTTTTAACGTATGACAGGCTTTTCAAGGTGGTTTCTCTACAAACTCAAGACTTTATCTCTATTCTGTTGCACATGTGCTTTTGCTTCCTCTTCTTATCTTCAACTCTTTTCTGGTTTTTTTTCTTATTTTTTTATTTCTTGTTTAACTGGCAAATATGTCTTGTTCATATTAAAAACTTTATCGTGCCGTGTTTGAGATCTCTCTTAATATCCGGTCACATAAATCGTATGTGTGTAATTATGATTTCAAAATGCTGCATTTAATTCCTAAACTATTCAAAAACTCTAAAAAACTTGTACTTCAATAAGAAAATGGTTTGAAAGTTTTTTTTCTTAACTTACGGCCATGAATACTTCACAAGTATTTAACTATTGAAAAGGATGTTCTTGTCTTTTGAGATTCAATGCAATAATTTAATATAAATATGAAAACTATTAATACGAGGGGGGACTCCCAAAGTCCAAAGCCTTTGTGACATGCCCTTGTTTGAAAAAAAATTTAGAATTTAATTTCAAAGTTGGCAAAATTTTGTAGCAGCATTTAAACTCGTATTTGCATTTGAAACGACAATTTCAAAATAACTGCCAGTTCCCCATTTTAATTTTTGCTATATATATATATATACATATATATATATATATATATATATATATAATTATTTGAGCAGGATATTTCAGGACTTCGTAACATAACCACAAAATTTTTCAAACCCAAAAAATAATTTTTTTATAAATGTTTGTTGAAAAAAATTTTAGTGTGAGGTTGTCTTTTCAACTAAAACTTTAAGGGGATTAATTTCACACTTTTTTTATTGAAGTCAGTATCTCGTTTCTGTAACTGTAGTGAGAGCTTCTCGCATCGAAATATAGTCGTCAGAATATATTTCTTAATGCATTTATAATTTTGTTAGGCTTTCATAATATCAACATATTACTCTATGAATAACCCTGCAGTAAAGGCATGACTACCATAATTAGTTTTTCGATGCAAGAAATTCTAACTTCAGTTACAGAAACGAGGCACTGACTCCGATTTTTCTTGCTAATTGTATTTTTTATTATTTTTGCAAAACACTAAGAATTCAAGCAATATTATGCTGGTCCAACACAACTTTTTTATTCAAACATAAATCCTTTTTCATATTAACTAACCCTTAATTAGGTGAAGCCCCCAAAGCCTCTACACTAAAAAATAAAAACTGGTTTTCACATTAAAACCATAAACATGGGATTTTGGCTACTCTCTGCAGGTTTTATAATTTCAGGTTCCAACACACTGATTGTTCAATAATAATAAATGAAATTTCTAAAATAAATAGATTCATTTATTGTTATTTTTTTTTTCAATTTTGATAACACTTAATTTACAAACTGTATAGCAGTGGTTACAAAAATAAGAAATTTTCCTTTGCACTCTAAAAAAGATATTCTATTATATATTACAAGTGATTGTGTTAAGATTATAAAAATACTGCTACAAAGTGAATGAATGTTTGGAAGTCACTTGATTTCAAATAAAACATTGTCAGATATTTCGACTACAAAACTTGGCAGCACTCAACTTAGCACTGACAAAAGCAGGCAAACACAAGGTTGCATTTCATAAAATCTATCGAAAACCAATTCAAAAATGATTTTAAGTTGATTGCAATTAAATAATTTTGTATGATAAAACCAGGTCTTAATAGTTATTTTTAACGTTTAAACCAGGCTTTATTAAAACCAAAATTTATTAACACTTAAGAATTGAAAAATTGGTTTGTATTATTATCATTATTTTTGTTTGTTTTAATGACGAATTCCGAACTTATTTTTTTTATATTTTTATTTATTAAATATTTTTTTCAGCTTTACGACTATAAATTCACTGTAAAGTGGTTATTTTGTACGCTTAACTCAAACCAAAAGTTTTAGTTTTAGTTAATTGATTGTTAGTGAAATGCTATACTTAAGTAATTCGAAGAAATCATTGGAGCCAAACACAATTAAAATATTAAGTTCTGATTCCATTTAGCAGTAGCCAGTATGAACACAAAACATATTTGCTTTTATGATTTTGTTGCTTTTAAGTACTCTATTTCTCTCTATCGATTACCAATAAATATTATATCAGCAACGGTAAAGAAAAATCAAGAAAATTTTTTACAAAATAAAATTTATACCCAACTGCTGATGGATTGATTTCATGCAACACGTCACACACGATTAAACTTCACTCGCAACAAATGCCAAGAATAATTTATGGAATAAAGAGCAACAACAACAACAACAAAAATAAATAAATAAAAGATGTAAGAAGTACAACATCTTTCAGCAACTGCAATAATAAGAACATGTTATTATTGTTATTATTGCTGTTGTACTCTAAGTAAAGGGAGCAAAAAAGAGGTTGAATGCTTAAAGCAAAATTGAAGGCAGGACTGCGAATGCAGCAATTTATAGGAAAGTGTTCGTATGCTGAAATATTTTCTAAAACAATTTCTAAGAGATGTTGATACTTAATGTAAACTGCTATTAATTTATATTCAGACATCAAGCACTTTGTTAATGCCAACACTTTTTCGTACCACGAAGATTTGAAATTTTTAAAAATCAGGGAGTTATTTATTTAGTTCTCATCAGATCTCTACGTTTTTGATTTTTATTGTTAATGAACATTTAATTTTTGCTATATTAATATTTATATAGGCTAATTGTTCTTAGTTAAAATCTCAGAAGGACACGTTTTGAGTTTCTAGAATCTCTGACTAATTTTTTCAGGGTTTTGCTATATAGGTGTCTATATATATATGTGGTTGCCTGTAAGTATGTGCTGGGTTTATAACTGATGAAAGGATGACTTGAGTCAAACCAGAGAATCCGATTTTGTATATTTTGTTAAATCTAACTTTAAACCAATTTCGCATTGGTTTTAAGAAGATTTTATAAAAGCAACCTTGTTTTTGTCAGTGCTAAATTGGGTGCTGCCAAGTTTTGTACTCGAAACATCTGACAATGTTTTATTTGCAACTATGTGACTTCCAATCATTCATTCACTTTGTAGAATTATTTTCTTTATTTTAAGATAATCACTTGTAAAATATAATAGAATTTATATTTTAGAATGCAGAGAAAAAGTTCTTATTTTTGTAAACAAATGAAAACTACTGCAGTACAGTTTGTAAATTAAGTATTAACAAAATAGAAGAAAAAACAAAATATATAGATATATATATATATATATATATATATATATATTTCTTTGAGAAATTGAATTTATTAGGTTTCAAATTTTAAGACAGTCCGTGTGTTGGAACCTGAAATTGTTAAATCTGAAGGTTTTAACTATCAGTGTGAAAACAGTATTAGATTTGTTGTGTTTTGTTTTTAAGTGATATTAATTGAATAACTTTTAAACGACTTTACTGATCGATTCCCTTAATAAAATAGACATAAAATTAACACGTCGATTACTGACAACCACTTCTTAAGCCTTCACATAAAAAAAGAAAAAAAAACGTAGTTAACCCCGGGGAATTACTCAGTAGATCTGTAACCCTGTACAGTTATCTGAGGTCTTCAAATTAACTGGTGTTAGTGAGACTTAAAACTCTCGAAAGTGGGCAAACGATCAGTGGTCTGGCTGCACTTAAAAAATAATTGCCAACGAGGCTTAAGGTTGACTGACTCAGAGCTGCTTTGCAACTGAAACTCTAGATATATTATTAATTATCAAGTAACACTAAATTAACCAGGGAAGCTGAATTACATCTAAAATTCAGTTTTACAATCACCTCTCCTTTAAATAAAATTCTAAGTTGTTACTTACAACAACCTTATGGTCCCCTCTTCATTGATTTCTTCATATCTAATATCAGCATTTTTAGTGCTGCTCTTTTAGTTTTATTTTTTTTAAACTGTTTTCTTAATTTTTTTTTTTTTTTTGCTACAAAAGGAACCTACTTTTTAGTCCCGTACCATGGCATTCAATATAAATGAGTTTTGTTTTTACATAAAATAGTGTTTCTTTTCTTGTTAAACTTTACAAGTGATTTAAAGTCAAGAGGAACAAGAAAGAGGAAAATAAAAAGACCAAGTCAAACCAACAGCAGCTGCTATTGTCAAACTGGATGTTGCTGCTGCACACAACCCATATTAAACCGATGCTATTGTAATTTAATATAAACAACAACATGTTGTGAAAGAATGAACAACAAAAAAATGAAAGAAAAAAAAACTTGTTATAACCCCTGCTTTTATGTTGCTGCTATAAAGATTTATACGATCATCTTTTGATCACTGCTTACATTTAAGAAAGCGCAGAGGGGCACTTGTAATATCATACAACACACACACACACACACTTAACACAAGTGGTTTGCATGACTTACCGCCAGCCTTAATGCCTGGCTCTGCATATTGCCGACTTTTAAATTGGAGCAACTTT
This sequence comes from Linnaemya vulpina, assembly GCA_963675445.1. Taxonomy (NCBI): domain Eukaryota; kingdom Metazoa; phylum Arthropoda; class Insecta; order Diptera; family Tachinidae; genus Linnaemya; species Linnaemya vulpina. Next base: position 80,950,010 of record OY776278.1, on the reverse strand, counting down.
AAAAGCACAACCAACAGCCATTAAAAAATAAAATAATAATTTAAGAATTATTGCCGATGCAGTACAAATTATGATGCCGCTGAGCCAAGTTGGGTGTAGAATGGCAGCAAATAAAGTTACTTGTTAAAGTAAATAAAAATGCATGTGGTGAGGATCACTTTTTATTCCATCTTGTTGCACGATTTCTTTCAATTATAGTGTTTTAAAACAATCCTAAGCCGAAGGAACCTGTTAAAATAAGAGAAGCCAACACAGCAAGAATAAAAGTATAAAAAAACAATTGTTCCCTTAAATTAAAAAATTCATTCTTCAGCGCCGCGTTTTTAAATGTCTGAAGGAAAAAAAAAAAGAAAATTATATGTAACCAGCGTTAATTATGGAAGCATTAAGGAAATATATAAAATACCCTACGCTGAAAAATTCCAAGGATTATGTAGAGGAGATTAAAGACTACAGATCTGAATTAAAATTAAAGGCCACTTGGGATAAACGCTCTCTGTTTAATTGAAAGAATCGCTTAATTAAAATTGAATATTTTTTTTAAATTATATATGAAGCGCTTTTGAAGCTTTTTTTGTTCGCTTACAACAAAGACTATTTAATTAAAATATATTTTTTTATTCTTTATATAAAATAATTATCTCTTAACAGCAAAAAAGGACTGCTTTTTATCATAATAAATTAAAAGCAGCTGGTAAAAATTGTTTTATTGCTCGACAAAATAGCGCAAACAGAATTAGCTCGAATGATTACAGTGTAGCGGCTTGCGAAAACAGCTGTTGGCCTCTCCTGCGCTTTGGAATATTCAGCTCTCTTTGAATTAGAAATTCTTCTCGAGCAGTTATTTTTTCAAAGTTGAGCTTTATATAGAAATAAATTTTGCTTTTGTTTAATGATGTGACCTCATCCATAAAGGCAATAAATCGAGGGTTTAGATGATTTTATATGAAGACCAAAATCGATTAGTTATTCATATTAAAACAACTTTAATAGTTAGAATATGAAACTAAAAAAGTTTTATATGACGGGAGTTGTTTCTCTTGAATATCCTTGAGAAAAGAAATCCAACGGTGGCAAATCACATGATTTCGCTATTCCACCGATACTACAATCGGTTTTCGGATTTCGCAAATGTGTTCAGGTGATGTTAGGGAAGTTGTGCCCTAAAAGCTATAGTTTTTCCGAGCTACACGCTCTCCACACAGGGCTCACCCTTTTGTGGTCGAATTGCCAGGCATTGCAGAGAGAATTCGTTCTTTGGCCGAACAGTTCGTATGTGAAATAAACTTCCCACGAAGCTCTTTCGTGCCACATTCAGCTGGAGGAAGTGCAAATCGAATGTCCTCAGACACCACTGCCTCCATCCCCCATCCTTCTATGCATCCTATACTTGGAAGTCGTCCCCCGAGTGCTGTTCCAAGACCAAAAAAAAATGGTGGTGATCAATTAATATCGTAGACAACAGGGCCATTAAATTCCTCGGGCAAGGGAGCCATTGTTTTTTTTAACTGTGTGGAAGGGACATCATTCTGTTGGGATCATATTTTGTCCAGGTTAATATCCTCTTGTTTTGGTCACAAGAATTCCACTTTCATCAAGCGCTAGCGAATAATATTCATTTTGAATGCTTAAGCAACCTCGTTTTCGAAGAACTAGAGTCTGATAAGGACGCCAGCCCATAAGCCGCACTAAAAAACCTTTCTTCCATAGACCCGGGGCCCAATTACCCCATTTAATATCGATGAAAGTTTCAATACAATTTATAAATTGTAAATTTCGATCGATATGGAATCATCAGCTTCTAAAGCGCAGAAAAGGACGCCATTGGGCGATAATTTTCGAGGTTGGCAGCCTCTCCTTTCTTGGGGATATTCGTTACATGGACAAACTTCCAGGATAGTGAAATTTCAATAGCATGGAAAAAAAGCCCTGGAATGAGTTGATAAAATAACGTGGTAACGTCAAGAAGGTGCGCCTTGAAAGCAGTACTGATATATCCTTCGAGCCAGGAGAGTTATTTGTTTTAAGATCCGAGAAGATCCTTTTTTTTATCACCCGATTTAAAAGGATTATCTTTGTCATATCCTTGTAAAACTGGCGCTTTTTAGTGGCATTCCATCAAGTGGGAATTTTAGATAGAAGTAAATTTTTCAAAAGAGCCGGGATTGAAGGACAACCATTATTTTTATTTTTTTTAATTACTAAAACCTCTTGGCTTTTAAAAAAGTGCTTGTAAATATAAATAAGAACGACTTCCGTCCTAATTCTAAGCCAAGAGTACAATATGTGAGGACTGGATTTATATCCAGTTGAGTAACAAAAATATGAAGAAGATATTTTAGAGTATACAAATTATCCTGTAAATGAAACGTAGTATGCCGAAGAAATTATTATATATTTGTAAAACCCCCTGCCGGGCTGAGATATACTTTCACATCTCTGTATCTCATGGATTAACAGCTTTCCCATAAGTCCTCAAAGTGTTAAATAATTGCTCCTTTTTATATCCACTGTCTTCCGTTTGATCTTCAAATTCTTAGCGCTTTATTTAATATATTCTTCCATAATCTTCTCTTCTGCAAAGCAATTGAAAGTCATGATCATTTAAGATCACTATATAAAAAAATATCTTCTCGTTATTTCTGTAGACTTCACCACATGCAACTTATAAATTTTTTATAGATATTATATTATATCCATCATTTGTATTTTAAGTTGTTTTAATTTTCTTCTGTCCACCAGAAATCGACAACAAAAAAATCTTCAGGATGAGTAAAGAAAACTGGACAGTAGACATTAAGATCATCAAATGGGGATTATTTCATTCTTGATTTTGTTTTTAATGCTAAATCTTCCAACAATATTCTTATGTGATGTGCCACATTTTGTTGCACTTCTAATGATATGCCAGATACTGCTATTTATGTAAGTATGCGAGTGAGTCAATTACACTGAGAGAAAAGAAACGATGTCGTACGAACTTTTAGGAAGTAGTGAAATGCTTTGGTATATTGAAATTGTTAGAAAGTTTTCTCCAAGAATTTCTATTAAACAAAGTGTAGCGGCTTTCGAAAACAGCTGTTCTGCTCTGCTGTGTAAGTTGAACATATAAAACTGTTATTGAATTTCTCTTGTACTGGGAATATTAACCATGTCTTTCTGTATTCAGAAACTTTTTGTTAAAAATTGCCCGATAAAATAAAATTTTATTCAAAATATTTTTATTCAGAATTATTTCAAAAATATATTTCTAAAATGCTTTTTTTCATTGAAGAAAAAAAATTATATTTATCAATCGATTATTGATATTTACAAATAAAAGTAATTTTCTTATTTAATATATTTTATTTTATTTTGATCCCTTCTAACGAATTAAACCGAACTGGCGGGGCTCTGAAAAGTTTTACTGATCTTATATTTTTGGGTGAATTTAAGCCGTTTTGAAGGGGTAGATTTCAATATAATTAGATTAAAAAAGAACTTTATTTTACTTTTTACTGGATTTTACTTCTGAATGGATTTACTAATAAATTCTTTATATTTAAAAATAAAAGCCGGTCCCCTTTAACCGCTTCCTAATCGGTTAGACCGTTCGTGGGATATTGTGAACTAAAAAAGTTTGAAAATAAATATTTTTTTAACTCCCGAATTATATAAAAAAAGAAACAGTGATCTCTTTAGCTCCAAAATTATATACCAGATCTGTTAGTTTCTTAATTATTTTACAGTAATCGAAATTTGCTTATCATGTAGAATTCGGTTGATTTGAAAATTAAAAGAATTATATTTTAGCTCGAGTAACACAAAAATTAGGTTACCGTAGACTTGCGGTTAAAATCAGCGGGAAGTTACGTGGATATGCCCTGGAGTCAACCGTTTTCTGTACTCTTTTTTTTTAAGAAATAAAAATATTTTTCCTCTAGAATCCATTTTCAATACCCAAATGAAACTTTCTTTTTTCTCTAAGTGTATTCATTTTAGTTCTTAATTTTTTTTTAAGCTTCAGCAGTTTCAGCAACAGCACTACTCGTTGTTGCCATAATAGTTTTAGTATAGATTTCCTCATCATTGGCTTTCATGTTTGCTGTTGAAGCAAAAAAAAAAAAGAAGAAAAAAAAGTACGAAACGAGACAGAATAATAACTAAAACTCTGCCACATGGAAGTCAAACTCGAAAACTAAAAGAGTTGCTAAACGAAACAGGAAAACAGAGTATCGACTGTGTCTATGATTGTTAGATTAAAAGTGCTTAAAGTCATTAATGGTTTCCGTTCTGTACGAGTCATTTCAATTCAGTTCAGTTAAGCTCAAATTCTTTTTGTACGAGTATACGGTGGTCATTTACAGTTCTTAATGTTGGAATGTCTCCTGGTCTTTTATATATATTTTTCTTTTTTTTGCTTTGCCTGATGCTGCAGCATTTTACCGACCGACTTAGAAAGCAATTACGTAAGTACTCTCCTTTACGTATGCTGGTATATTTATTGGCGTTCTATACTCCAGCTCATGCAATTTAATGTTGGTCATGTGATTTCTATATAATTGAACTTTGGTTTTTATGAAGGCATTAAGTTTTTATTTTAAGGTCTTAATATTATTTAATAGAAGTAAGTGGCTAGATCAGGGGTGAGTAGTTTTAATAAGTGTTTTTTTTTCTTTCTTATAAAATACAAATTTTTTAGGTTCGTGTGATAAAAGTTCCAACTTCCAGGGAAGCTGTAAATAGGGATTCGCATATTTTTATATTCTTAGCGGAATATTAAAAATATATATAGAAATACAGCTGATAGATTGAAGACTGTGATCAAGATCAATTTTCCAACACGGACTCCATTTAAATTTGTTGTTACTGATATTCTAAAATAAGAATATGTTGTTTTTGTTTTATGGTAGGAAAAATTGTATATAGAAATGCGGCACAATTTTATTGTGGTACACTTTCAGGTATTTAATCGGTTACCCATTATGCTGAAGCGTATATGGTTGGAAAGGTAGTTTTAAGCAGACAAGCACAATGGAATAAAATATATAAAAAACCAATTAAAATTCAATCAAAAGAGAACAACAAAATCTTTCCATTTTGTTTAAATGATTGGGGATAACGTTTGTGTCCCACACAACTTGACACTAAATTTTGTCGCAAAATATAATCTATCATTTCTTCAGTGATCTAATTTTTTGGTACTCATTCTTGCAAAAATGTTATTATTTTGAATTTATAAAATTTCAATACTGTGAATTTTGTAAACAGAGACAGCAGTTTTGCATGAATGTGAGGGCTTGTTCTGTTTTAATAATAAGTTCAATACTAACACACACACTCGCATTTCATATCTAGCAAAAAGAGAGATAAAGTGGTTTCAAATGTTCTCTTAAAAAATATTTATGATTTTTTATCAAAGTCGCAGAAATCGTAGTCTATAACTGAGTGGTCTTAGACAGTAAAAATTTTGTTTTAAGATTTAAAAAAAATTAAAACACTAACATCTTAAAAACCAAAATAAATAATTATTCCAAAAGCACTAGGGAAAGTAAAAAACAGTTTTAACTATTCAACTTATACAGCACAGCAGAACAACTGTTTTTGCAAGCCGCTACATCGTGAGTAGTTATAAATATTTTTGTTTGTGAAGTGGTTTAGTAGAATGTAATTAACCCTGGGGTTTTAATCTTCATTTTGATACATTAAATTGGCTGTACTTTTCCTTGAATTGACGAACAATTTTTAAAAATAATTCTAGCGCAACAATTTTTTAAGTTAAAAATAAATTAAAATATGTTTAGTGGAGTATTTTATTCAAAAAATAAAATATAACACAAAAGCTTTTTATTCTCTCTGAAAATTCGGTACAAATTTGAGAAAAATAAAAGAGTTGTATAAAAAAGTGTAAATGATTTTCATCGATTGGACAAACAGTAACCATCCAGGTTTAAAGACCTTCGTTTGAGTACAAAATTCATCTGTCTTATGGGTGCTATTAAAACAATTAACAGGGCTTAAAATAAAAAAGCTTTCGCTACTAGTGAGACTGATGCTATTGAATTACGCAGAACTGTTAAATTATTTAAAAAAAAAATTTTATAAAACCATGCAAAATTTGCAGAAAAAATCTAATTTATTTCTTACCTTTAATACGTTAAATATTCCGCTGCTTTAGATCTGAAAAAAAAATCAAAACAAAATCCTTGAAAATTTCAGTTAAAATATTGAATCGAATTTTATTTTATTAGTAATTAATTTAAAATTGAAAAACATTTTTTCTTATTAAATTATTTATTTTTTTTTCCTGCGAATAAATGAGATGCTGTGCCTCACCTAGAAGACTCCACCCAAAACCTTTTCGAAAGTCTATTTTTCATGAAAAATTTATTTGAAAAGGAAAAAAAGTTTCACTAAGTTTGTGTACGTGCAGAAATTCATCAAATATTGTGCTGAGAATTGTGGCATCTGTTAAGATCTGCTTCTTTTTCTTGTTTTTCAAAATTAAATCGAATTTATTGAATAATTTCCACGTTTCATCTTCCTTTTTTAATTCCCTTCAATAACAGTTCGTCTGCCATAATAATTGTTCAATTCTAAAGAATTTTCATTTTATTCACACTCTATTATCACTTTCTCTTCAATACGAAATCAAATTTTATACAATTTATTTCTAAAATTGTATTTCCAGTTACTTCCCATGGCCTCCTAAATAAATTTTGCGCCAGCATTTTGTTGCTGTTAATGCTGGTATTGATATTTAGTTATGCCTTTAGCGAACAACAAACTCAATTTTTTTTTTGTATTGAAAAATAAAATAAAATTATTTTTTAATTTGATTTTCTATAGCTGATAACAAATTTAGACCAAATATTACAGCAACTTTGGCGAATGGAGCAGCAGCAGCAGCAGCAGCAGCAGCTCACAAAACACAAGTTTTTGCGAATAACGAAATACATTGAAAACCGTCTAAATTGAACACAAGCCGAACTACATCAGCTACAAAATACTTGTAAAGAGAGCATAAAAATAATAAAATTTGTTTGTGGTATCAAGAAAAAAAAAACCAAAAAAAAATTAAAACAGTTTAAAGGCGTGAACCCATTGAAATTCAGCCACTCAACAAGTTTTCATCTTTAACGATTCTTTACAGTTTTCCGTCTACCAAAAAATAAAAAAAACTTAATTTGGCTTCAATTCATACAACAGGTATTTCATTCAGTTCACTTTTTTTCCCCATTTAAAGTTAGTAAATGTGGCTGATTTTGTGGTTTAATGCTAATGTTATGGATTTTTTCAAAACTCTCCATTCTTTTTTTTGTTTTTTTGTTTTTATTATTATTTTTGTTGAAGTGCTCTCAACCAGAAACTGTTATTACTCGTTATCGCTGTGAATAAGTAAACGAAAAAATTTGTTTAACAGCTAACAAACTTGCTGAAATCGGTTGCTGAGAAATATATAAATGAAAGATTATAAAATTAAGCCAATAACCAAGTGTTACCAAGCAGATAAGTAAATATATTTTGCTTAGTTCACTTATTGTTTAGTATGGGTAAAAAAAAAATTTTATTTCATAATTTGTGTTTTGTAAGATGTAAAAACAGTTTGAAAATGTTTTTTAATCAAGTTCGAAAATTCGAACTTAATTTCGAATATACGAATCCGATTTCGAACATGGTTTTAGGTAAGAACAGTACTTAGAGAAGCTTAGAAATATTTTTTAAAACCATATTTGCTTATATTTATAAGCAGTTTCGAATATACAAACTTAATTTCGAATTGAGTTTATAACAAGATTATAGATTAAAACAGTACTTAGAGAAGTTTAGGAATATAGTTTAGAACCATATTTGCTTATTGAATAGATTTCGAAAATTGGAACTGAATTTCGAGTATTCGAATTGAGTTTCGAACATGATTTCGGTTTGGAACAGTATTTAGGAAAGCTTAGAAATGTTTTTTAAAACCATATTTGCTTATATAAGCAATTTCGGAAATTCCAACTTAATTTAGAATATTCGAATTAAGTTTCGAACATGATCTTAGATTAGCGCAGTGCTTAGAGAAGCTTAGAAATATATTTTAGGACAATATTTGCTTATTTAAGTAAATTCGAATATTCGAACTTAGCTTCAAATATTCCATTTAAGCATCGAACATTATTTTAGGTTAGTGCAGTACTTAGAAAAGCTTACAAATATATTTTGGGAACCATATTTGCTTATTTAATCGATTTCAAAAATTTTAACTGAATTTCGAATATTCGAACTGTGTTTCGAACATGATCTTAGGTTAGTACAGTACTTAGAGAAGCATAGAAATATATTTTTAAAACCGTAGTTGCTTATATAAGCAATTTCGGAAATTCAAACTTAATTTCGAATATTCAAATTGAGTTTCGAACATGATTTTGATTCGCACTGCACTTAGAAAAGCTTAGGAATATTATTTTAAACCATATTTGCTTATATAAGCAATTTCGAAAATTCGAACTTAAGTTTTCAGAGTTTTAGATGCTTTTTATATATTATTTTATATATAATTAGAAATTTATTTATATGGTTTTTTTAACCATTTCGTCGAACATAACTTCGAATTTATTTAATAATTAATAACCGTAAATATAATATATATAACTTGTCTTAATTCGAATTTTGAACTTCAAACTTCGGGTAATTCCAAATTTCCCGCTCTAATATGGTGAAAGTTTTGTTTATTTTTAATTATAAAACACTCTTTTTTAAACTTGTTTTGAACTCTTTTCTTGCAAAGTGGAATTTTCGAATATCCAAATTACTTTTCAATCAATTATGATGTGAAATAAAATAAAATTTAAGATTAAGAAAAGAATATGAGAATATCTAACATAAATTACACTTGTATCTCAGGTCCTTGTTTTTGTAGTTTTGTATAACAAATTTATACATTAAAAATAAAATGATATTGTGTTCTATTTTGCATTAAATTGAGATTAAACAAACAATACTTTCATATAGTTTCCAAAAGCATTGCATTCCTTTAAATAACTGGCTCCCCTTTTGGCAATGGTGCACATGTGTGCGTTCGACAGCTCTCAAACAAAAATGGGTTAAATTTGCGGCATTCACTTTTATTTATTGAATTGATCTAGATTTTTATATTATTTTTTTTTCTGTATCCAATTTTTTGTTTCTTGTCAATAAAATATATGAATACAACAATAAAAATAGCCATACAACAACACCACACACTCATACTCATACACATGAGAGGCACAAAAAAAATTAAACAGATTTATTGAATCGAATATTTATGACAAGACCATAACAGATCTGAGAAAACAAAACAAAACACCAACAACAACAACAAAAACTTAATAATACAACTAAAGTACACAAGCATTCGTTTAAATATTTATCTAAGTATTTCATTATTTTCGTTTGTATTTATTGCAAGCAGACTACAAGCCAGGGTTTTATATGATATATAAAATGCATGCTTGCATGTGTGTGTGTGTGTATCTACGCAACAAAAAGATTTTTCAAATACACAAATACCACAAATTCGAGGCTTAATACCTCAGAGTGCACAACTCTTGTTGTTGTTTACGAGTGTGTAAATTTCGATATAATGATTCTTTTTGTTTTTTTTTTGTTTCTTTGCCATGGGAATAAATTTGAAAAAATATTAATAAAAAGGCATTAAAATCAATGTTGAGTATTAAATGATTTAAATTAAAAATTATATTTAATGCAGCTTTTTTTTTGTTAAATGCAATCAATTCATAATGGAAGCATTTAAGCAAATTTATTATAATGGGAAATGAATAGTAAAGCAAAATAAATTATAATGGGAAATATATTAACACTTAATAAAGCTTTAATAAACATAATTCCAATAAATTATCGCACATGGAATCAGGTGTTTTTCAGAAACGCAAGATATGAAAGAAAAAAATTGGAAAAGCAAATTTATTTATTTATTTTAAAAAGAATTATTTTACTAGTAAAATAATGAAGCGTTCAATATGGATGTACTACCGACATGTTGAGGTAAAGTGTGATTTATTTTTTCCATGTTTTAAAGAGTGAATAGAAAATGATTTGGAGTCAGTAAAATAGAGTGAATAGAAAATTTAATAAGCCAATCGTTGTAACAATGTAGCCTTTGACTAGCCGTAGTCTACTTATAGTCTAACTATACCCACTCTCATGGCCTATTTTACTGTTATAGACTCGTCATTGTCCACCCGTATTGGCATGAACAGAGTATAGAAATGGTGTAGACATATTCTAGTCTTATTCCGTTCCTAAATCAGGCTCCTTGCTATAGCCTTTTTATAAAGCCATTATAGCTTAGTCATGATCTAGTCATAGTGAAGTTACAATATGATGTCCTAATCATAGCCCTGCAGGACATTTTCTACCAATTTTCCTGCACTTAACTGTCTCCTGACTTTATTACAAAATTCCATAACACAAAGTCACATTGGAAGATCTATTATTTTCTCACAGGCTACTCTAGAAGAGTTCCATTACAACTTTTTTTCTTTTGTGATACTATATTTGGAAGTGGCACCAAGGACACTACAATAGGACTAGTCCCAATTATTTAGTTGTGTCCTGCCAATGGCAAGCCATGTAAAAAATAAAAATATGTGTTATATCGTAAGACTCCAAAACCTAAATCGGTTGCTTGAGGGCTGGTCCTTACAAATCAGTCACCTGACGTGTCTTGCGGCAGCTCTTTTTCCCTACAGGGAGTCACAGTCTTATTATGGTCCTGTTATCATTTCATAATCTACGTAAAAAATTGGGAACGAAAAATTCAGGAAACAAAACAGGAAGAAAATAATCAAACGGCAATGCAGAAAGCTAAAAAAAACGTATTACGGTATCCTTTTTGTATCCTTTTCCATAATAAAATTGAAATTGTTTACAAAATTCCTTCACTCCGCATCACTTCCAAAGATATATTATTTTTGACAGGCTACTCAAGAATAGCTCCGTTTATTGTGAAACCATATTGGGAAGTGGCACCAAGGACAACACAACAGGACTAGCACAAAAAGATTAGATCTAAAATCTGTCATCGAGTATCTAAATTATGTCAATTGTACCCTGCGAATGGCAACGTATTTGTCATAAGAAGTTCCAGAACACAAATCGCTTGCTTGAGTCATTGTTCTTGGAAACCAGCCACTTGATGTGTCCTGTGACAGCTCCTTTTGCCTATAGGGAGTCACGGTCTCATTATGGTTCTGTTATCTTCTCTTAATCTTCTTTAGAAACTGGGAACAAAAAAGTATGAAATAAAACATGAAGAAAATAATTAAGCGACAACATAGAAAATTAAAAAAAATTATTACGGTATCCTTTTTGTATCCTTTTTCATAATAAAACTGGAATTTCCTCACCCAGCAACACTTATTAAGATATACTGTTTTTGACAGCTCTATTTTTAGTCAAGTCATATACGGGAGTGTTACTAATGACTCCACAGCAGGACTAGTACATAAAGGTTAAGTCTGGAACCTGTCATAGAGAGTGTTGATTATGTCAAATTTATCCTGCTTATTATGAAGGCATTTAAAAGTTAAAGGTCTCTTTTTTATAAAGTTCCAGTACCAAAATCGATTGCTTAACTGCTTAAACCTGGAAGCCAATCACGTGACGTGTCCTGTGACAGCTCCTTTTCCCTATAGGGAATCTAGTAATACTGTAGTCATAGTCTTTTTATGGCCCTGTTATCTTTTCATGGTCTATTAAGACGAAAAATTCAAGAAATAAATTATGAGGAAAACAATCAAATTCAGAAAATAAACCATGAGGAAAACAATCAAACAGCAACACTGAAATTTAATAAAAAGGTGTTACGGGTGGTTTGATAAACTTCTCGTATTATTTTTCACAATAAAATTGCTACAAATAGAAACAGGTTTAACCCTAGATGTTTATAGTTCGTCGAGTCTAAGAAGCTCATCCACTCTTTTTAAACAACTCTTTTATGTTTGCTCAGATTCGTATTGAATTTTAAGAGATTAAAATAGTTTGTATGTTATATTTTATTTTGTTTTACTATATTTTCAATAAAACTAACTTAACTAAAAATATTTTTGTTCATTTTTAAATTCGAAAATTCCGCTAGAAATATTTTTAAAAATTCTTCGTCGATGAGTAGAATAAACTTAATGTACCAAAACGAACATTAATATCACAGGGTTAATTACATGCTACTAAACCACTTGAGAAATAAAAATATTTATGACTACTGATGATGCAGCGGCTTGCAAAAACAGCTGTTCTGCTGTGCTCTTCTATAAGTTGAATAGTTAAAACGGATGTTGTCTTTCTCTAGCGCTTTTGGAATAATTATTTGCTCCGGTTCCTAAATTCTTAAGCTTTAATTTTTAAAAATCTTAAAACTAAATTTTTCCTGTCTGCGACCACTCAGTTATAGACTTCAATTTCTGCAAGTGTATTTATCCCCTTCGATTTTCTTTTTTTTTATAAAGAACAATCACAACCAAATAAACCTATTAAAGTGTAAAATTTGAATCCCTTTAAATCTAGAATTTTTTGTTAAAAATACTAATAAAATTCCATTTAATAAATACGATTATTCGCCATAAAAATTTGCTGTCATAAAATAAAACATGCAGTCGACAACAATTCCTGGACTAAATGGGCAGCTGTTAGGCAAACGTATCTGCTCGTAAATTGTGCGCAATTACAATGCGAACTAGAAGTATGAGTGCCATTAAGGCTTTTAAATTCCCCACACCCTCCGCCTCAATATAAATTGTAGCATTTCAGTTACTGCGTTTTTGTGTTAATTTTTCAAAGAAAATGCAATAATACACATTCCAGATAAACAAACATTTTCTGTGTATCAATTGTTTGCATTTTATTTTTATTTTATTTGTTTTTTTGTTCTTGTTGTTGCAGCAAATTTGCAACATTTTGTACTTTGAATTTGTGTATTTCAAGGGGTGTTTGAAATGGTCATTCCCTGAATTGAAAGCAAAACACACGTTCACTGTAGCAACAGCATTAATTAGGCACACATTTATGCCCTGTCACATTTCATTTGAAAAGGCAGAAAAAAAAGAATGAAAAATAATACAAAATGAAAAGGAAATTTTGCCGTTTTTAATGATTATTATTTGCGATACAAAAAAATATATATATAAAAGCGAATATATACAAACTGCTAATAATCGCAATAATAATGCAAATTTTTGTTTTGTTTCGTTTCGTTTTTAATGTTAAGGGCAATTAAAGCGATGCTTGTAGCAAATGTTTCTGTACGTTGCATGCCACGTTCTCTGAGTGCCTGCACTTAACCTCTTTACAATTAAGGCCGTAATTGTTAATGTTCGTATTGAATTGCAGCAGTAAAAAAAATATATTCGTTAGTAAAATTATTTTGTTATATTAGAAATGGAAATTGTAGCTGCTTAAATTTTATGAAATAGCAAATATAATGGGTGTTTTTTTTTTAGTAGAATGACTCGAGTTTAAATCATCGTAAAACTAGGAAATATATTTTTCATGTCCAATGAAAGGGAATTTATTGGAAAGAAAATTATATGAAATTATTATTTAAATATGATTTCTGCCATGTGGCCGCCACTGGAAGACCGATTTTCAACAACTTATCGCAGCATTTGCTGCCCTATTTTGCCGACAACTCTTCGAGTGTTGATTTCCAGATATTCACATGTTTGTGGTTTATCAACGTAGACAACTGACTTAACACAAATCCTAAGAAAATATTCCAAATGGTTTTAAATCACACGATCTTGTTGGCCAATTAATTGAGCCGTTACGTGAAATTATTGTATTTTTTCATCAAAAGTTTCTTTGAGTAAATCAATTGTATCGCCCGCTGTATGACTTGTGGCTCTGTCCTGTTGGAACCACAAAATAGAAAGATTAATGCGCTTTAATTCAGGTCAGAAAATATTTCCAATCATGTTCCTATACCGTCCACCACCGACAGTAACATTCTGATTATCATCGCTTTTGAAGACTTAAGGGCCAATGACTCCTCCTGCTCATAAATCGTATCAAACAGTAATTTTCTGTGAATGTGATAGTGTTGCGACAAAAGCTTAAGGATTCTCTTCACTCCAAATGCGGCCATTCTGCTTATTTACAGGCCCATTCAGCCAGAAATGGGCTTCATCAGATAATAAAATTTTCAATAGAAGAGTCTGATGAAGAGAAAAATTGTTTTGATTAAAAATTTCAACTAATGGAACATGCTGCTCTGATGTAGGACAATTCATAATCAAATTTCAAAGCAAACTAAACAAAAAGCAACTGCCAGCTGTTAAATGGGTGCTCTAATAAAGCATTGTTGCCAACTCAAAGTTGTATCACTCTATAAAAAACACCCAATATAACTCGATTATAAGTTTTGAATAAAATTGGTATCCAAAGTGTGACACCTAAAAAAAAAATCACTCTGTATTTTGGTAGCTTAACATTAAACAGATTTTTTTTTACGTTAACCCTAGAAACGAAATTAAGCAACGACCGAAAATGTGAAACAATAGTGGATTGAGAGGAAAAGAAGTTTCCAATGAAATTTTTTTTATTATAGTTTCCATATGAAATTTTAGTAAACTAAAGAGGACAAATAGAAGGCAATTTATTAGTAAATATATAAATATGGGTAATTCCATACCAAATGGAGAAAGATATACACAATAAATCATCCGATTTGGATTAAAGTGGGTCAGAAGCTCTTTTTCGTTCCATTTGATACTCATAAAAACGAAAAATAATTAATAAAAATAATAAAAACTTAATTTTAATTATTTGCTGATTTTTTTCCCCAAAATCTTACTAAAAAATTCAAAGTGATCCATTGAGGGGTTTTAGCTAGTTTCTATGCGCATATCACTGGGGCTAATGCAGATCATCAGGGAACCTTTACCTAACATTTCTTAGAACAACTAGAGGGAGGGAAAGAATCAGGGATAATTCCCCAAAATATTTAATAATTACTATTATTATTATTATTATTATTATTATTATTATTATTATTATTATTATTATTATTATTATTATTATTTTTACAAAGAGATGTATTGAAAATTGCGTCTAAATATTTGCCACGATCATTTTTATCACAGACATTTTATATAGTTAAAAAAAGCTATATAATATTATTTCATGGCAAATATATCTCTACTTGAATTTAGATTATTTAAAATATACTACGAAAGATATTCGGAGATTTTATAATTAAAACCATTTTAGCAAAGAAACAAAAATGGCCCTCCTAAAATATGCATTTAAAAGTCGCAATAAATTTATTTAAGTGTTAATATATTCCAATCCAAACCGGCTATTAAAGCAAATTAAAATGCATTAGCCAACCTTTTAAATTACAAAGTGCAACAAATAAATTACCAAAGAAATAAAATTAAAATAAAAATATACTCGTAAACCAAACAACAACAACAACAAAAAGTAACACTAAAACTTTTAAGTACCAAAAAGCGAAAGTTCAAAGGTTGTTTGTTTTTAAAAGCACAACAACAACAATAACAAACAAAAAATAACTTAAACATGGTGACACATTCACCGGACATGTGTCACCATCAACTGAAAAACACTTCTCACTTAAAAAGTTTTCTATAACATTTTCACTTTAATTTATTTACAAAAAAAAAACTTATAATTTTATAAGTGTCGCTACAAAAATAGACAAGAGAAAATTAAAAATATAAACAAATGAAATATATAAATAATAATAGAAAAAAAAAAATACAAAAATTAATAGCTTTCCAAAACACTAACGAAAGTGTTTGTGTTGGCGGAGGCGATGGCGTTTAGCTGGAGGAGATTCCTCCGAATGCATCACTGTTGAGTTTCGGTGGAAAAATTGTAACAAATGCCAACATGCGTGTCATAATTTATGGAAATGTTAAGCCACACGAAACCAGCATTTTTCAAATTCTGCAGCGGTGGCATATGAATATTATTGTGTTGCATTGTGCGCGCTCATGCTGCATGCCACTGATCTTGAGATGTTTATGTACATAAACGACGTCGTTATGGTGTTGATTTTAATGGTGATCCAAGAGATACTGATCATTATGATTATTAAAGATTTGTTTTATTTCGCCTTCTTTTTTTCTTTCTTTGGCTTTTTAATAACAAATAAAGAGGGGGAGAGCGTAGAAAGCACTTGAGATTTAAATGAGTTCCAGTCAATAATTTATGGCCGCCTCATGAGTTTTTTTTTTAATATATTTTTTTTCAATGTATTTATTTGTATAGTTTTATTTATGAATATTAACATTTTAGTTTAAAACATTTGCCTTTCCAATGGGCCTGCTTTTGATTAGGATTTGAAGCATTAAAACTCAGTCATCAATTTCGTTATAAAACAAATAAAAAAAACTGAATGGGGAATTTAATGAAGTCTATAAATTAAGGAAGTTTATGTTTAGTAATAATTTAAAGAAAGTAAATCCACTTTAGTGCTGGACTTAATGTTTAATTGCACTTAAATGATGCAATTCGTTTAGGCAAATTTATTAGAAGATTTCAATAAATACGAACAGGTGATGGCAGGCGTGCAAAGACCTTAACACGAGTAAGCGGCTGCCGCAGGGATTAAAAATAGAATTCACGTCAGCGTTTCCCCCTGTTCTTGGAAATAATAACTGTCTTACAAAATTTTTGAATACAATTTTAATTTAAATAACAACATAAATGAAACTAATTTTTATTATTATTAACTCTCATTTTAGTTTAATCTGTTTTGTTACCAAAATCTATTTTATAACTCAGGGACAATTCAATCGGCATTGAAACTCAAACAAAATTAAGTAACTAATTTACTATTTTCATTAGCAAATTAAATTTATAATTGAGTGGTTAAATCACTTCTAGAATTACTTTTCTGGTGCTTTCACCAAATAATCTGTGGACTTCATTTACAGTTTTGAAAAGCTTCAAGCCTCAAAGAATTTTCCACAAACCAACTGAAAATTTCCAAATGATTTAAAAAAGTAAAATCATAAAAATAGTAGATTAGAAAACTTTTACAAACTAAAACCCAACCAACAACACTTATTCGATATAATAATTTAAATTATTTATTTTATTTTTTGATTATTTATAATAAATTTAAATTAATATTTATTATTCTTATTAATACTAACAGGGGTAGTAGAATTTTCTACTCTTTGGTACGAATTATTTGATAAAAATTATTAATGAAATTTATATAAACATGATTTAACCACCCAAAAAAATTAATTTCATTTATAGTTTTCATATTGTGTCTCATAATAAAAAAGTGCCACAAATAGAAACTCACATTAAAGTGAGTTAATCTTCAACTTAAATGATTAAGAAGTTTTAACAAACACCAAAGTCATCACTAGAATTCATTGATCATCTTTTCTATTTTCTATTATTATTCTAAATTGGCTGACTTTTTTTCAGCTTCAAATGCAGTTCCAAGAGAGGGTTGCCCGCACTTTTTTCGCAATAAGATTCAGCATAAATAAAAACTCTTATCACATTTAAGAAACCCAAGTAACAATTTGTAATAAACAAAAATACTCCAGGGTACTGATGATGGAAGTAAAGCGACTTTCGAAAACAGCTGTTCTGCTCTGTTGTGTAAAATTAATAGTTAAAACTGCTGTTGACTTTCTCCAATACTTTTGAATATTGAAGAAGTCTTTCGAAACGAAAAACAGTTTTCGAATAATTAGCGTAACAAAATTGAATTCAATATAAAAAAAATAATTCCATAAAAATAAAACTATTAAAATAAATTGTTTGTTACGGTTCACACTGCGTAGGCACTGTGGGAGAATCCTGCTCTTGACGTTACGGTGAATGGAGATCACTTTCTAGCCCTATTGGCTGAACTTTTGTTTCCCAAGATCAAAAATCTAGACATCAACGGTATTTCGTTGTCAGAGGCGTTGCAACTTATTATAAAGCGATTAAAGATTTATTGCAAAATCATTTTGTATCGAATAAATTTCCAACAAACAGCAACTAACATCCTCGTTCGTGTGATTTAACAATTTTTTGATCACTTATTATGGGTCTATTTTTAAGTCACTGGTTTATGCCGATTAGCCAGCAACTCTTGTCATATATATTGAAAAAGAAAATCGAAAGATAGACTGATCGAATGGTCTATACCGGCAAAGAAAAGCGTAAAAATATTTACATTAATATTTTAAATATGTTTATCACTTTCCTCTTAACACCATCCACGTCTTTTTCTAGTTCTAATCCAATGCGCTGCATAGGTAGTGATCATCCTCTGAGTGCTGGTCCATTCCTTTTGACGATCAGCCTAATCAGTTCCCTAAGGCAGGAAATTGAGTTAAATAGAAAGAAATTAATATACCGTCACTGGGTATTATTTTCTTGACACAATATATCTGAACCACAACAAAACTTTAGTAACATTTTATTCAACAACATCGAGTGACATTGTGAGCCAGGCAGTTACTTTTTTGTAACTTCGAATACAAATAAAAATATAATAATAATAATAGAAACTAATTAATAAAATGAATAAGTGAACTACTTGTGTGTGTTTGGACTTATTGAAACTTTTTTGGACTTGATTAGGGTTAAGAATAGCCCACTCATGTTGCAATTTGTGTGAAATATTTTGTAATCAACACACTTCTTCTTATCTTATGTTCGCTTTAATTAAAGTTATAAAATTAAGTTTGGGACTCTACACAGTCTTGAACAGTTTTTATTTCACTTAAATTATTGCAAAACTAGACAATAAATTATTCTTAATTATCAAAGTTTTTTTTTAATCTACTTTTTTGTTATTTTAACATATTTTTTTACGCAAAAGTAAATGATAATTATAATTAACAGGTTTTTGTTATACTTAATTTGCTTCTTTTTGCTCATTTAGTTTAATCATTTACTTGAAATTCCATTTTTAGTGTGAGAAATAAAATCATGACCCTCTATTTTAGTAGATGTTGAAAACAAAACAAAAAACTTATCTCAACTGGATGTAGAAAGAATTTATATTTAAATGAAAATAAATCCAACCAGTTTTTGAATTGCTTGTGAATATCATTTCGCTAAGACAAACTGTAAAATAAGTTTCAGCTAATCAAAACCCGTTGTGACTAACTAATTTTAATGTCAAGCAGGCAATAACAAGTCTAACACAAGTAGAGTGAGCAGGAAGAATGAAATAGATTTTAAATGTTGTTTGTTATTTAAAAATAGATCTATTTAAATTTGATTTAAATGTGATACTAAAGAGATTGCTAATTAAAACTGGTAGTATTTGAATATAAGATAAAAATAGAAGAATTTATTAAAAACGCTTTAGCATAACCACCAGCTTAACTACTCGCCAGTTAGTATAGTGTTATTCTCTTTGGAACTTGTCTTGTTTATATATTAAGATCAACATCACAGATAAGGCTTAATGAAAAACTTTCTCTTGACTAAATAAAATATCAAGAACTGCTGAAAATATGTGTACGCTGATACAAATACCGTCATAACGCTGATAGAGTTTCATGTCGATATTATCGCAACTGTAATCGGCTTTGAGTTGACGACACTTGTTATTACTGAGATTAAGACTTGGCATCAGCTGTCGCCCCTCGAAATCAAGAGTCATGATGCGATATCTGTCATCAGTGGCATGATTAAGCAAATAAAATTTGGTATCACTACTTCCACTTGCTTCACTTTGTATCCCCTAGAAGAGAAGGAGTGATTTTATAAATCAACTCAATAAACGTTTTGTTTTTGCATCTTCTGTTGTGTTGAAAGAAAAAAAATTATTATCAGAAAATGTTAATGAAAATGATAGTATAAAACAGAATAATGATAACAGAGTATTTAATGGACTTTTTAAACGATTATTTTCGGTATATTGTCGCCAAGACTATGAGTTGCCTGAGCCATTCGATCAGGGTATCTTTTGACTACTTTTTCCCATAAATAAGATCATATGATGTCAATGTTTCCAGAGTTGCTGGCACATCGGCATAAACCAGTGACTTAAAATTGCGTCAAATCACACGAACAAGGAGGCCAGTTACTGTTTCTTGGAAATTTATTCAACACAAAATGATTTTGCTATAAATCTTGAATCGCTTTATAATTAGTTGAAACGTCTTCTTACAACAAAATACCGTTGATGTCTAGATTTTGAATTTTGGAAAACAAAAGTTCACTCAATAGGGCAAGAAAGTGATCGCCATTCACCGTAACGTCAAGAGCAGGATTCTCCCACAGTGCCTACACAGTGTGAACCGTATCAAACAGTTATTTTTAATAGATTTATTTCTATGGCATTATTTATTTCTATATTGAATTCAATTTTGTTGCGCTAATTATTCGAAAGCTGTTTTTCGTTTAGAAAGACTTGTTCGATATTCGAAAGTATTGGAGAAAGTCAACAGCAGTTTTAACTATCCATATTGCACAACAGAGCAGAACAGCTGTTTTCGAAAGTCGCTTTACTTCCATCATCAGTACCCTGTAGTATTTTTGTTTAATACAAATTGTTGCTTGGCATTCTTGAATGTGATAAGAGTTTTTATTTGAGCTAAATTTTATTGCGAAAAAAAGTGCGGGCAACGCTCTCTTGTAAATTAATTTGAAGCTGAAAAAAGCCAGCCAATTGAGAATAAAAATAGAAAATAGAAAAGATGATCAATGAATTCTAGTTATTACTTTGGTGTTGGTTAAAACTTCTTATTCACTTAAATTGAAGTTTAAAAGAATATTTTTTGAATTTTTGTAACAAATTTCGGGCAAATGTTTTTTTTTTTTAATAATACGCATTAACCCCAGTGAAATGAGCACAATAACGTGCTAAGAAACCCTGCAATTATCGCTTTGAATTTTTTGCAAGTTTTTTAGTAAAAGAATCAACACGATTAATATTAAATCAAAAAGTATCAGGAGTCCTTGTTCTGGTACCGAAGTTCGTTGCACAGTTTATTTGGTTCAGCATTCTTTAACGTTGTTAGTAAAGATTTTCTTTCTTATGATTTTTTTCTGTCATTCTGTTGAACATCTACATCATTTTTGGCCTCATTTTTGGTTCATATTATCTTCTTGAATTCAAGATCACATTGTAAGAAAATTATCCAAATATTTTCTACAAATATTTTGTTGCTCAATTGCTTTTTCATATATCTTATAAAACTAGAAAGCGGGTGAATGAAAAACTCTGCGCTGAAATTGAATGATAAATAATAGTAAATAAAGAATGATAAATACTAAATAAAGTAGTGCCCTGCTTGTTGTTTCAAAACATGACAGTATTAAATACATTTTTGGTTCAAACAATATAAAAATTAAATAAATTTTAATTTGTTTCTAAAATTGTTTAAATATTAAATAAGACAACTGAACGCAGGACCAGCAGGAGCAGCTAGAATTCGAAATTATGCTTCAAGAAGTTACAGCATTATAACGTTAAATAAGAATGTAAAACAAACATGTTGACCGGATTAAGGTTAAGCTGATAGACAAAATGCAAATAGAAACTAAGCAAATGTGTATGTATGTGTGTGTGAGTGTAACAAGAATAATTTTGCTTTCAGTTCTTTTTGAAATGTGTCTGCTCAAACTAAAATTTCAATAATACATTTTTGCGCCAGCAGAAAATTTCCATTTCGCATTTACTTCTAAAGCCGCTTAAATATATTTTCAAAAAAAAATGTGTTAACATGTTTCTCCTTTTTTTCAAAATACTTTCACAACAACAACTTATTGTTTGCGAACAAAAAGCCCTGCTACACACTTGCGAAATTCTCACGTTTAGTGTAACAAAATTGTTACATTTCCAGCAAATTTCGAAGAAAGAAAGGCGACTATAATACCCTGAAACAAAGAGTGAGAGGGGATAACGAGAGGGTAACACGAAACATTTAAATGCGTTACATTTCAACTTCAAGGTATTTATTTATATTATGTCTGTCTATCTGTCTGTCTGTTTGTCTGCCCGTCTGTCTACATGTCTGCCTAGCGATTTGTCTGCTTAGTTGTTTGTTTCTTTTGTTGGCTAAAAAAGAGTGATTGTGTGTGTGTGTGTGAGTGTGAGTGGCATGCACCAAAACCTTAAACCAATTGTGAGGAATGTGTATTAAAATATAAACACACTCGAAGCAAAAAGAAAAACAAAAACAATTTACCAGCAGCAACAACTGCCTCAAAAACATGCATAAAAAGTGCTTCACAACACTGAAAGCCATTAACAGAATTTTTTGTTTCTGTTTTTTTTTTTTTTTATTATTATTATTGTGTCTTCAGATATGAACGCATATTTCTGCTAACCATTCCAGCCATTCATTTATTTTATCCATTCACTCATTCATCCATGCACTCTCACTCAGTGCAAACATTTTCAAGTTGTTTTAGCACAACCCAGCGAAAAATTTAGGCATTATGGGATCGGTGGTCAGCAGTCTCTTACAACTTATTGCATGACATTTATTTTTGTGTTGTAGAAGCATAACTCAAGGGATGACTAGCAAGAAGGCGATAGTGCTGGGAGGACAGATCACGGGTTTTGAGACACCGTAGTCTTGTGTTCAATTGAATTAATATTTTAATTCCCTGTCTTTTTATTTTACTTTTTTCATCGCTAAAACAAAAGTAACTTCTTAATATAGCAAAATAAAATGATCATTAAATAAACAAATCACATACAATTTGAGCTTAGGCTTGAGCTACCAATGAAAATTGGAAAAACGGTCACATATACTTAAGTATTAAAATTCAAACCAAAAAAGTTTGACTTAATGTATAATGGAACAAAAAATTCAGAAAAATGGGACATGAAGAAAATAATCAAACGGTAACACGGGTATTAAAAACGTGTTAACATCAGCTTGATACAGTTCTCGGATTCTTTTTCACAATAAAATTTGTGTAAATAGGAACTGTTATCACATTCAAATGAGCCACCTAAACAGTGGTGATAAACACAATATACACATGAGCACTGAAGATGAAAGTGTAGCGACTTTCGAAAACAGCTGTTCTGCTCTGCTATGTAAGTTGAATAAAACTGATGTTGACTTTCCTGTGTGCCTAGGAATATTTATCATCATCATGTCTTTCTGAGAGTTTAACTAAGTTAGAGTATATTAGCCTATATAAATATTAATATAGTAAAAGTAACTTCTGTTGTCGTTCGAATAAAAATTATTGAATTAATTTCTTGCCATTTAGAATCAAAAATTATTCCAGCAGTCTTTAACGAATATTCGAATATTTTCTTTCATCTTATTAATTTTTGTAAAAGTTGGATTATATTTGCGAATGTGAAACAGTTTTCTAGACTATAAAATTATATTTTTTTGCCATCACATTTCCAAAATATTCGCTCGAAAATACGTGACCACTAAATATTAATGAGAAACGTTTGAATCCAGACAAGAATCGATTTAGTTAAACCGGTTTCAATTATATTGGATTTATGAAATTGAGTTCCCCAAAAGTACTTATCAAAATCAAAATATTCTTCAAACCTCTTTAATTTTAATTATTTGCTGATTCTTTTTTCCCAAAATCTTACAAAAAAAAAATTCAAAGTGATCAATTGAGGGGTTTTAGCTGGTTCTTAAGCGCATTTTTCTGGGGCTAATGCTAATGAGAAGTCTAAAAGAACTATCAAATTCATAACAAGAATTCACCGATCACTTTGCCCTTTTTATTTTCTCACGTTTTTGTTCCACAATTGGTTGGCTTTTTTCCGACTCTCTAATTATAGTTGTAAGATAATTTTCTTCTGTAAGATTTTGGGAAACAAGAATCAGCACATAATTAAAATTAAAATTTACGGTGGCTTAATGGTTACGCTTGTTTTGGGAAATGTTTCCCAAGTGGGATAGTACTTTAAGACTGTTTGGATGTAGAAATGGGGAAATCTCACTGATATCTGATTTGAATAATATTTTGAAGACTCTGGAAAAAGCATTTAAGAAGCTATAAAATTATAACTCTGATAGAACCGACTCTTGATTAAAAGTTCGTTAAATAAACAATTCTTTTTATAGATTTAATCAAAAGTATTATTAGTTTCAATTATCTTTTTTGACTAGGAGGAGTGCATTTTAGAAATATGCCCGAATAACACAATATTATTATAAAATATTGTTTTCGACAACATTATCCCAATGAAGCCAAAGAATCACACCAAATTTCCGAATCGAAAAATACTAGTCAAAAATCCTTAACAACCTTAAGAATTATTTTAATATTTTGGAAAAATTAAGGAAAAGAACAGAAACTTGATTTGCTTTGCAATAAACAAAACTTGCCATCAAGTTAAAAAACTTGTGTTGGCCTGTTTATTTTTCAAAGTTAAATAAAATATTTTAAAATGAAAAATATTTTTAATGAATATGATCTTCTATTCAACAACATTCTTTAGGTTGTGTAAAAAATATTAGTTTTTCTTTTGTAATAAATTGTTTTCTTGTTGTTTACAGAAAACTTTAACTAATAAGTGTTTTTATTTCATCAAGATTTTAATATTCGAACAAGAAAAATATAATGGAATCTTACATCATATTAAATTCCATTTGCGTTGCGTTCGAACAATGTTTTTAATTCCGAACGACTTCATAGATATTCCAATTTTTTTTTGTAGTACTATAAAACCCAACTACTTGGCAACACTTATTAGCATTCATAGCAAAATTTTTTTCGCAGGGAAAAATTGAGATCAATTGAATATACTTTAAAATTATTTAATTGAAATAAATTCCTATTTCTCTATCTGTTTGCATCCCACTTCTTTCGTCACAAAGCTTTTTTTCCTCATCCGCAATACGTCTTCGCACTTCAAAAGCACACACGATCTGTTTGTGCACTGCCATTTCATTTCATTTCATATTTATTGAATCCCAAAAAAATTTTTACATTTGTTGTAGTTCTAATGCTAAAACTATCATATCCTTAATCTAACATCATTTCTTACATACTATCGTATTTAACAAGAACATTCCACTATTAAAATTTTCCAATAAAAAAGGAATATTTGCACATAAGTGCATACTTTTACTTAAAATTAGTTTGACAATTTTATTTTATATTCTCCAAAAAGGGATCAAAAAAGGAGACGCTTTTGTTATTTCTTATATAATATACTTAAAACTAGCTTATAAACTAAAGATTAAAGAATTAATTTACAAAAGGGGGAGAAATAGAGGTTATTGAGCAGTACTGTAGACCTGGTCAATGATATTCAGCGTACCTATCCTTCTATGATAAAACAGAAGGTCTGCACCGGCAAAAAGGAGACCAGCTCCGTTTAATGTCAGCAAATCGGCAGGAGTGAAGTATTTGGAAAGCCGAACAGCCTCCAGATCATTCACCCTGTGAAAACAGTTCCTCACCAGATAGTTGTCGAGTGAACGTGCCCTCTCCAAAAACCTTATGGCGTTCTTTGTCATAAAAACGTCAACCCTTTCACAGTCAGCTAAAGCGTAGACAGTCTCGTTCGACGGCCTGCGAACTGTCCCATCGAACCCAATTTGAAGTTTGTGTGAATGAAGAAGTTTGTGCACTGCCCATGAAACTGCTGCTTAAATACTTTTTTGCAAACGTGGCAGTGGCATTTTTGCGAACGTACTTGTTGTTTCATTGCAAAAACATCTTTCGTATGCAGATGTATACTTAAGAGCAGAATAAAAATACAGCAACAACGAACAGACCCGAGTGATACACACACACACAACGAAGGCAAATCACCACCATACTTAACAGCAACTGTGAGAAGCGCTCAGAAGGCATTTTGCTAGAAGAATTCACAGAGAAGATATTCTTAAGAAGTTGTTTAGTTAAAGGCTTTATTTTTTCATGTTACCGATTGGGAAATACTACTTTTTATATATCATTGGAAAGGTAGAAACGTCTACTTTTTTAAAAAAGAAACAGTTTTAACTTCTATGTCATTGATAAAGAAATATATTGGTGGCAATTATTATTATTTTTACACGATTAATACTAAACGTTTCTATATAAAATGGGTTAAATATATTTCTAAAAAAACCATAAATAGAACTAATAGATAATTAAGGTTGGCAAAACTTCTCTTTTAATATGTAGAGACAAAATCGGTCGCATTTAATGCTTCGTGGCTGGTGTTTTCAAAACTTGATGACGAAAAATATTCTGGAATTTTATTAAAGAAATTCAAAAATAGTTTACCAAAAATATAAAGAAATCTATTTTTAAATGTCATGACTCAATACATAAAATGGCCACGTACACCAAGGCCTCCATTAACGCATAACCGATTTAAGGCATTTATTTCAATTGTCTTCGAATTTAAGCATTTGAAACAATTAGTTGCCCGTTGTGGTTCCAAGTTGACTAATTTAAATTTGTAGTATTTTAATTCTGATATACGTTGGTTCAGTTTGCGGCGCCTTGATTTCGATCGGTGTAGCGTCATGTTGCTGGAGTTTTTCATCTTAAAATTCTCCTTTTTTTCATATTATTGAAGAACGAATATAGATCTTACAAATTTGAGTTTTTATGATATTAAAAATAAAGCCTATTTTAAACCTCTTTAATTTAAATTATGTGCTGATCCTTTTTTCCCAAAATCTTACTAAAAATTCAAAGTGATGAATTGAGGGGTTTCAGCTGGTTCCTCTGCGCATTTCACTGGGATCATCAGGGATTTTTTACCCTCTTATTTCTTAGAATAACTCAATATATTTATTTCAAACTTTCACTTTAATAAGTGACAAGTCTAAAACAAATATCAAAGTCATAACAACAACTCACTGATCACTTTTCCTTTTTTATTTTCTTACGATATGAGAAAAATAATTCTCTTTATAAGTTTGGAATATTCAATTATTATTTAGATATTTTATTTATAATATTAAAAATAAGTCTGTATCATGGATAATTGAAAACAAATTCCCTTTTTAAATTTATAAGAAAAACAAACAATTGTTTTTGTTATTAAGAAGCGAATAATCGAAATACATGATAAAAAATCCATACATCAAATGAGTTCTAAACTATATAGCAAAGAAGACCAGCACTGTTTTCGAAAGCCACTGCATTTTTATCAGCAGTGCGAATGTGTAATTGTTTCTCTACACTTAAAACTGTTTTTAAAGCTTTTACTTTTTAACTTCGTGGTAGGAAAATTAAATTTCTTAAATATTTCGCAAGTTATTGGTTTTAACCTATTTTGCCAAATCAAGTTCCCTTTTTTGCAGCAACTTTTAAACGACTTATCCATCGATTCTATAAGCGAAGCATATCTTGAAACTGAGCAACGACAATATCGTCCACGAAAAATAAAAATAATATATTTATTTTAGAAACAATTCTTGATTTTTTTATTGTAATCGAAAACTAATTCAATTAATATTTAGCACATGAGATTTGGTTGATTCATTCAAAAGTTGTAACGTTTTGAAACTGAAAATAAAAGTGTTTTACATTCAAGATCACTGAAGCTATTTTGAGCTTAAAATTATCGCCTATTTTGCGCTTAAAATTAGCAGGCAGTTACAGAAATTTCTTTTACAATGGACCCTATTGTTTTCAATCTTATCTATATATTTTTAATTGTAGTTGTATGAAAAAAGGACATTTTTTGATACACTTTTCATAAATATATTTTAAGGACATATTATTTTTATCCAATTGCATAATTTTGTAGAATAACAAGTTGTTTGTATTTATGAAAATTCAAACCAATTATCTATTAAATTTGCAAGTATTTAGTGCAGTAATTCTCGTATTAGTAAACAAATTTTTTGCTGGGATTTCATATGCAAACAAATGAATTTTCCATAGTGTTGGCTGCTGCTGCCACAATGTATGCACGCAAATACAAGGATAAAAAATGGTTTGTTGCAAAGCCATTATACATTCAGGCAGGTATTCGCATAAATATGTCAACTACGAGGGGTGGCCACAACTAAAATACTTTTGAACTTATTAAAACACTTTCTTTAGTTCAGATAAAACAGAATGATATACGCTGCTACGCTTAAGATTCAGATGGCCTTTGTGTTGACCACAATAGTGCTGCTCTTACTGCCACATTTTTCCTCCACTCCACGGAATAACATTTTATTTTCAGTCTATAATACTAAAACTTCCCTCGTTTGAAGCAACAAAAGCGTTGTGTTTTTAAAAACTATTTACAAGTGTAAGTATTAAAAATATGTTTATGTTTGTTTTATTATTATTAAAAAATTTTTTTTTTGGTCTTAACAAAGTATCACTTCACTCAGCCTTATTTTACTTCATGGTTTGCATGAAACAACGGAAATATTATGGATTTTCTGGTAAGAGAGAGAGAAAAAAAGAACTGTTGTTTTTACTGTCAGCCAGCTAAAAGTATTTGTTATTGTTTGTGGCATGTGTTAAGATTACTGTGGCAAACTATTTGCTATAAAGTGTGGCAACATGCAAACACTTGTTTCTCATTTTTTTTTTGCCATGGCTTTGCAATTTAGTGTCGGTGGTGGTAAACATAACGATAACAACGTCAAGGAGAAAGCTTTTAACGGCAGAAAACAATTTTTGGTAAGAAATAATATCGTACTTCAACATGAAAAGTACTTATGAAAGACGTTTTCATGCTTGTTGTCCGGGGAGGGAAAATAAAAGGCAACCTAAATATTGATTCCGCCTTTATTAGGCTGTTCATAATGCAAGAAATTTTTTTCGGAGTAGGAAAATTGTTTTATAGTATTTATATTAGAATTATTAGTTTTTCCAGTGAAAATCAAAAACTTAGTGATTTATTTTTTTCAATATTTTCCTTGTTTGTTGTCAGTAAGATTAACATTAATACTAGTAGCAGGAGTAGTAGCAATAGTAGTAGTTGTATTAACTGTGGCAGCTTTCGTAGTAATCAATGGCAACAACATAAGTGGTGAAGAATTATTACTAAGAGAAGAAAGTCAACAGAATAATATAGTAGTATCAGTGATAGCATTAGTAGCTGAAGAATTAGTAGTAGGAGTAAAACATCAATATGTACGGTGTTGGTTAAAATTAAAAGTTTTAATATATTTTTTTTTGCTGTAGTACTGGAAATGTCATCAGTAAGTAGTTGCAGTGCCAGAAGTATTAGTAATAGTTTTTTTTAACTCTAGCATAGGTGTAGTACTCCATAATAATAACATTATCAAAGAAACAATAGTAAAAGTTATAATAATTGTAATATAATAATTGTAATATAATAATTGTAATATCAAAGATGTAGCACTAAGTAGTCATAGTATTAAAGCAATATCAGGAGAATTACTATTAAAAGCAACAGCAGAACAATAGTATCAGTAGTAGCACCAGTAGCAGAATAACTAGCAGTAGAAGTACAACACCAATAAATATGGTGTTAGTTAAAATTAAAAGTTTTAATATAATTTTTCTTTGCTGTAGTACTCGAAATGTCATCAGTAAGTAGTTGCAGTAGCAGGACTACTAATAATAGTTTTGCTAATTGTAGCATAGGTGTAGTACTTCATAGTATCTAATAACATTATTAAACAAATAATGGTAAAACTTGTAATAAATGTATCACTACTGGTAGTAGCAAAGATGTAATACTCAGTAGTCATAATAATATAGCAGTAACAGGAGAATTACTATTAAAAGCAATAGCAGAACAATTGTATCGGTAGTAGCATTAGTAGCAAAAGAAATAGCAGTAGCAGTAAAAGAGCATTAAACACCGGGTCGCTTAGAAATAAAAGTTTAAAATTTCCATCATATTGTGCAGTAGCTGTAGTTACAATAAAACGCCGCCGCATGTCACACCTCGTGCCACAATTGATTTATTTAAAGAAACTTTTATGAACGGCGTTATTTCGCTTTTCGGATACTTGAATGGGTCACCATGATCGTGCGATTTAAAGCCGTTAGTAGAAGTCGGTAGCCAATGCCGGGAAACCCTAAACAATTGACCACTTGTCGATGTTTGAAAAAGATCATTAGAAATCGGACCTCCAGATCAGATCAGGAGATTATCTTTCGAATAAAGAAAATTTTATATCAATTTGAAGGCTTCATCTTTTTAACTTCCCGCTAAGAAAATTTCAATTCTTCAAAAATCGTGAAGTTGCTGGCTTAACACCGTTTTATAAAAATCGATTTCTCGTGAAATCCCCACTGATCCCTGACTAATTCTGAGAGCCCGGCACTACCGAAATAGTAGCGTTCAAAAACTTCAAAAGAGCCTCACCGATCGATTTCACAAGCCAATCAGCTTGTGAGATTTAAAATCCACGTCGAACACTTTTTCGAAATTGTGTCAAAAAAGAAAAAAGTTATTTTATTAACTTCAAAATTATATATCTGATCAATTAGGGTCGAATACAGCATCCATGACCGCTTGTTATGTAGGAATCGCTTGATTTGAAAATAAAATAAAATAATAGTTTTTAGCTCGAGAGCTTAAAAGTTTTGCAGTTAAAATTAGCGGAAAGGCACTCGGATGGGCTTTAGGGTCAACCGTTTTCTAAATTTTATTTTCATATTATTTCGAAATCCGGTTACTCTACTTAAAGCATCTTGCTCTTATTTTTAAATATCTCTACTGTCTTGCCTCTGTGTTCAAGGACAAACATCTGAGTGTTTTAATTTTAATTTAAATATTTTTCTTGTCTATAAATTTTTTTATTTTACTGGCCGTTCTTTTAGGTACAAACTTTATAAAAAATAATAAAATCCACTTGCAATTGTTCGTGCATATAAATTTACCAGCGCGGCAGTTGCGATTTAAAGTGTCTCTTGCAGCCATTTAATTGAAATATTTTAAATAACAAGTTTTTATATATTTTTTTTATTCACACTAAAGCGAAAATTTTTTCCACCGATTTTCTTAAAAGCCTTAAGTAAAAGTACTCCACATATTTAGATTTCAACTTATTCCATTGACACATTTAAGAGCATTTTGCATTGTCAAGTCTGCCGAACAATAAATATTGTGTCGAGTCAGGCATAGACTATATTTCACACCTGTTGGTAGTTGTTGTTTTTTTTTCTATCATTTATTCTTTAATATATTTGCCAAAGTTGTAACTTTGACACACCTTTGAAAAAAATATATACGACATTCTTTTAGATTGAATTACAAAAGCAACTGTTGCAGTTTCAAGAAACAATAATAAAAAAAATTAATTTGCAAGAATTTTTATTAAATTATTTTAAGATGTCAAAACTTTTTTGCGTGAACAACGTGCAGGCATGTTTCTCGATTTCTGTTTCCGTTTGTTTCAGCTGAATATTTTTACAAAATTGTGCGAATACGACCTCAGAATATTATTTTCATATTTTGTGCAAAACAACATTTCAAATGAAAGTAAAAAACTTGACCATGAAAACAGCATGATTTTTTATTATTTTTTTTTATAAAAATGCGAAATAACAAAAAGACGACAGAGTTTCCTTCAAAAGGAAATATAATATAAACGGAAGTTTCCTTGGCAACTTTGGCCATATGCTTCAGAGATTCTTTAAAAAATAGAATTTCATAAAAAACTCATACTTTTAAGGCAAAAGCAAAAAAAAAATATATAAAAACAAACGAGCAGATATTAAACGAGTGAGCAGCACTTTAGCAAACTTGTAAATTTATTAAAATAAATTTTAATAAAAATGTAGACTATCATTTGACTGTGGCAATTCTTGGAAATTGCGCAATTTTCTTATTGTATTTATTTACAATTTAACTGGATTTTATTCTCTCAAGTTTGCAATTTTATCGCTTATGACTGCTGGTTTAATAACTCTTACAGACTTTCCATAAGCTTTTTCATGCTTTTTGTTATTGTTATTGTTTTGTATTTTTTTTTCTTCCTCTTTTTTGCTGTGTAACCAACAGCTGCTTGTCAATCAGGGCGCATTGCATCATGTCTTATTTTGTACTTTTTATTTTAACATTTTCTATTTTTCTGTTTTTTTCTTTGTCTTTTCCTGAAATTATAACATTCCTTGTCTGACGATGTATCACAATAAACTTGGTTGTTGCAACAAATGTTTCATCATCAGCATCATCAAAACAAAAACAATGGCAACAGTGAACAAAAATACAACCTCTTTCAAATAGTCCTGTAGGAAATAGGAAATTTCCCGTAATTCGTTCAATGGAACGTACTAAAGGAAATATCAATTGTTCTCCTATAAATAGAATTTCCATCGGAATGACTTCGTGAGTGCACACCAAATTGTCGAATTTGGGGCTCAGAAAATGCGACTGAAATAGGCCAACAGATCTGATACTGATTTCGGTTACAATAATAGAACAATAATTAGGATTTACTTTAAAAAAGATGAGGTAGAAACTTTGACTGGAGATTATTACAGGAGCATGATAACGCAGTTATTATGCCTTCAACTGCTTGTCATGCATGTGGAATATATCGGATTTGAGCAGGACGTCGCTACTTGCCAAACTGCAAATAAAAAATCAATTGATTTATTGCAGCTACTCTTTCTCGAACAAATTATCTCAAAAAACTCTGAAGTCAACTGGCTACCGAGATAATGTGAACATCGTTATAGTTATTTTAAGGGCCTTGTAAAATTTAAAGTATTTAAAATCGTTGAGTAAAAGCAAAATCTTTATGAAAGAAGTTGTAGAAAATTTAATGATAATCGCAAAGGCCTGTTATTAGATCCGTGGGGACATTTGGCAGGTACACTTATATGGAACATGTCTTCTTAACAATCCAATTTAAATAAAATTAAAACTTTTTTAATAAGAAACCGCATTCTTTCAGAAAATCCCTTTTTCTGAAAGTAAAAAAAAAATTGCCTTTAAAATATTATTTAAAGACAATTTTTGTAGTCCTATTCGAAAAAGGCATTTTAATTGAGAAAGACGTATTAAATATTGCACAAGACAGTTCTATATATTCAACTTGGTAGAGCGGAACAGCTGTTTTCGAAAGCCGCTACATTTTCATCATCAGTTCTCATGTGTATTTATTTTTTTTTATCATTTAAGTGGCTCATATGAACGTGCTAAAAAAGTCCAATTGTAGTAAATTTTATAATGAAAAAGAATATGAGAATTGTATCAAACTGATCTTTGATTTTTTTTTTAAATATGGAAATTCTTGTTATATTTACACCCTGGAAAAGTAGAATCTGATTTTAACCCTAAAACGACAAACATTTACACTGCGACTTTAATGTATTCAGATTTTTTAACACGCAGGTTTTGAAATAAATTTTAATTGTAAATAACTTGAGCTTCTGAATGACATGGGAAATATTTTAAATGTTGGAAATGAATATTTTTTAAATTATAAAAATACTTTTAAAAATTGCTTATAAAAAATCATGCAAATTCCAAAAAAAATAGTGCAAATGTGGTGGGTGTTTTTTATAGAGTGATATAACTTTCAGTTGGCATCACTCCTTTATTTGACCACCCATTTAATAGCTGATAGTTGCTTTTTATTTAGTATGCTCTGACATTTTATGCCATTATTTATGCCATTATGTTTACACCAGGGCAACGCGTGCAAATTGTGGAAATGTTTAATCAAAATAATTGTTCTGCTTATCGTGCACTTCGTCCATTCAAAATTTTATTTTCCGATGAAGCCCATTTTTGGTTGAATGGGTACGAAAATAAACAGAATTGACGCATTTGGAGTGAGGAGAATCCACAAGAATTTGTCGAAACATCATGATATCCACATTCGCAGAAAGTTATTGTTTGGTGCGCTTTATGGGCTGGCGGAGCCGTTGGCCCATATGTCTACAAAACCAATGGTGTTCTAGGTTGCGCCTTGTACGCGCCAGCCACGGCAGCCACATGACCGAAATCATATTTAAACATTAATGTCATAAAATTTTCTATCCAATAAAGATCGTTTCATTGATATCAAATATATATTACTATGTTTTATTATGATTTAAACTTGTATCACTCTATAAAAAACAGCCGATATTTCTTCGGAGACTATTAATTGTGTCCGATGTACAACTTGGCAGCACTCAGTGTAGCACAGACAGAAGCGTTGCAAAATAAGGTTGCGTTTCATGTAAATCCACTCCACACAAATTCAAAAATGAAAATGTTGATCTTGTGAAAAAGATCAGTGTTTTTGCTATTTTGTTTTTATCAATAAAATTTTTCAGGGAGAGAAATCTAAATTTCCATTTAAATTGTATGGAAATTTCGATCGTTATCGAATGCGACAATTTGGCCTGAGGCGTGATTATGTGAATTTCTTTTTACTTGGGGTTATTAGCGATACCACGATTTTAGTAGTTTATGTAACATTCTTAAATAAAATTGTTAAATATAAGAAAAAATAAATTTTATAATGAAAATGTCTGTTGAATCTTTTGAAATTTCCAACCGGCCTTGATGACAGCCAACAATTTGCTGCTGAAGCTATCAATGTTTGCCTGACATATTAAAGCAATCATTGTTTTCATATATCGCCACATGAAATGCTAAGTGACTTATCTAATAAAATAAAAATTTTATAAGAGAAACAAGAAGCTGGTGGGAATGAAAAATACATTCACAATTAACTCAATATTTGACTGTCTTTTTTTCTGCTGGAAAAAGTGCTGCTAGAAAAGTTAGATTATGGGCAACAAAATAGTTCAACAAATAAAATTTTACTTGAGTTCAATAAATTTTATCTATTTTTCAAATGTTCTAATAGAATGAAAAGTTAAATTTGAATTTCGTAATTAAGGCCTTTTGCATTTAAGCCAATAAGCACAGTTTTACTTCAGAAATTCTTTTACTATGCCCAAAATTTTACTGCTAATGAAGTTGGACTTCACACACCAACTTTGATTAAAAAAAAAACGTGAATGCTAAATTTTTTGTTTAATAGGGCGCTTTAACTTTCCTCTGACGATAAATTTTTTGTTGCATTTGTGCAAACAACACATCCAGAATAACGTCTAATGCAACGTAAATCTAAAGGAGAGAAAAATTGTGTTTTGATTTTTTACTTACCATTTCAGCAAACCCATTATGATTATTATCTTTATAGCAGCCTTTATTTCAAAATATTTTTCATATTTTCTATCGTTCGGTTAAAATGCACAATGAAGCCGAATGGAGAAATAAGTAAAACTACAAAAAAAAACTAGTGAGATTAACTGGGAAAACTATTAAGAAAGATAAATAAAACTCTGCAGTTTCTAAGGATTCTAAAAGCATCCTTTTAGCTCTTCATTTAATTTTACCACAACAAATAATGTTCAGTTGTACTATGGAATTTGTAAATTTGTTAACCTTTCGCCCCATTGTGCAATCGGATAAAGCATGTACATGATAAAAACCATCCAACTCACTCATCATAAATGAAAACAATCATAACAAATTACAAAAAAAAAGAGGAAAATAAAGTAAAACTTAACAAGACAAAAGATTCTTTGGATTTTTCTTTACTCCAGTTCAACATAAATAAATTCATAAGTATTAATAAAACAGGGAGAGCTGGAAAAAAAATAATAAAAATAAAAGGAAATGTTTTATTGTTGAACTTTTCTAGATTCCCATCTTTCTCTGTGTGTGTGTATGACTGGGAATAACAATTAAATGACGGCCTGCCTTTCGCAGTATCACAGTTTTACTATTCCTGCCACCCAGTTCGGTGTCTACTGCTGATATTGTTTTGGCATCATTGGACAATCTCTTTATGCATCTACAAGCCAGCCATTAAACTTTTTTTTTTATATTTTTAGTTTGTTGCATTCTACAACATTTTTATGGTCTAACGCTTTTTCGAATTGTTTAAATTAGAAAATGTTTATCCAGTTTTTTATATTTTTATCTTGATTGTGTACGAGTAGAAAGCAGAAAAGTGTATAACGAATATAATAATAAAAATAAAATATAAATTTTATTTATCTACTATCTTTTTTTTAAAAAAACATATTTTGCATATTTATTTTTATCTGTGTTTGTTTTTCAAACAATGTCGTGACCATTAAAAAAACACAAATTTTTTTTACAACTAGAAAATTCAATAAAATTTAATTTTGTTTGACAAAAGTTAGCACAGAATAAAAGTTTTTGTTTTGTTGGTTTTGAAATGGAAACTTATGCTAAAATACGGGTTTTTTTTTGTTTTGTTGTAAAGCAAAAGGAGGAAATTACATTATAAATGGAATGGATAAACTAAGCACGGACATGGAAAAAGGATATTTTAATGGTAATTGATTATAACCAGAGAGTTCTTCATGGGGATTTTTATTGTAGAAATTGGAATTTTTAGTTGTAGGGAATTTTTGTGACTTAAACAGTTTTTAATGGATCAAAAATCATGACTTATTTGTTATAAGAATTAAGAAATTATTTATTTTTTTGCAAGCAACACATTAAAAGGGAAATTTTATTTTAGGTATAAAACAATTACGAAACTTTTCGGTGTTTTTCATCGCCCATTTTCAAAATTTAAGTTGCTTTAAAGTATGACTATTTTTAGGGTAAAATTTATTTTAAGACATTCGTTAACTTTAACAATCATTTGTGAATAAGAGCTTCTGTATTTTATTAAAGAAAAATCAATAACAATATTTCGAAAGAAGACTTTTCTCGAAATAAAATCTGAATAAAATAAAATTTTAAATCGTGGATTTCGGGTCTAATAAAGTCCAAACATTTTTTTTCAATTTTATTTTCCCAAAATCTTATTAAAAAATTCAAAGCGATTAATTGAGGGGTTTTAGCTGGTTGCTCAGCACATTTCACTGGGGCTAATGCAGACCATCAGGGAACCTTTACCAAACATTTTTTAGATTACATTTTATTTCGCTGAGAATTTCGGACAGTCGTCAAAAATGAGTTGTACTTCATTGAAGGTGAGTTCGAAATTACAGTGACTGTTTAAGGACATGATGCGGGAGATGTTGTGGCCTCAACTGGATGATATGGATTTGCACAATCTGTGGTTTCACCAAGACGGTGGCCACCTGTCATTCCATGCACACATTAGAATTAATAGTGTCTTATTAAAAATATTAAAAATATTAAATACTTCTTTCAATTGATTCAACTCAGCCATTGACATTTTTTTTTGCAACTTTGAAAATATTTCCTACGAAACTTTTAACACAAACAGAAATTTACTTTAAGACAATAAATAATTTTTTTTATGAATATCCTAATTTATGCAGACAATTTTCTTTTTATATTGAAATTGTACAATGATTTTGCTATTCCTATTTCTCTCCTTTTTTACTTAGTGGTCTCTCTTGTTTGCTTTTGATTTTACAACAGAGTCGCTAAGAAAAACTCATTAAGTTTCTTTGTGGCTTTAAGTTTTATAATTTCAATACTTTTTTAAAATAGTTTTTGTGCTGTAACTGACCTTTCATGCCGTATTGGAAGCTCAAGTCGCAGCACGGTATCAAATGGGAGCCAGATTTATTAGAAAAATTAGTTAAAAATGGACTGATCAAAAGGACGATGCTGGATATTAAACATAAAATATTAATTTCATCAAAATATCGATCGTATTATAGAATCAAGTTTATTATCATGTTAAATTCTCTTGCAGCCAAAATGTCTCACCAACATTTTACTGCAAATAACCATTTTTTTCAAAAAATTATCGTGTTTTTTTCAAATGTCTCAACTTTGAGTTGGCATCACTGCTTTAGTTCAGCATCCATTTAACAGCCGATAGTTGTTTTTTTGTTAAGTTGCATTATTAATTATCATCATAAATTAACTTACACCAGATCAACACGTAGATAATGTTGAAATTTTCTCATCCAAATAATTGTTCTATTCGTCTATTCAAAATTTTATTATTCGATGAGGTCCATTTCTGATTGAATGCGTACGTAAATAAGTCGAATTGTCGTATTTGGAGTGGGGATAATCCACAAGCTTTCGAAACAGCGGTAAATCCACAGGAAAATACTGTTTGGTGCGCTTTGGCAGAATCATTGGCATTTATGTCAAAAACTATGATGGTCAGAATGTTACTGTCAATGGTGGGACGGTATTGGAACATGATACGAAATTTTTTCGCACTTTAATGAAGTGCCATTTATCCTGCTATTTTGTGGTTCCAACAGGACTGCGGCACATGCCACACAGCGGGCGCTACAATTGAGTTACTCAAAGAAACTTTTTATGGAAAAATAATTGAAGTTAATGACTCAAATAATTGGCCAGCAAGATCGTGTGATTTAACGTCATTAAATTATTTCCTCTGGGGAACGCCAGGAAATCGGGGAAATAGGGCATCAAATGGTGCAATAAGTAGTTAAAAATTTGTCTTCTAAATTGCGCCTTCTACGCGCCAGTTGTGGCGGCCACATGGCAGAAATCATATTAAAACATAAATTTCATAAACTTTCCTTTCAAATACAGCCCGTTTCATTATTGTTAAAAAAATATATTTCCTTGGTTTATTATTTATTATGATTTGAACTGAAGTCACACTATAAAAAGCGCTCTTTATAAAGTATTTTAATTCATCCAGCATAGGAATCATTATGTTCTTTGTCCTTTTATTAAAAACATTAAACTCCAACATAATTATTGAACTATTGACACAAAATGTTGTCGTTATTATTCGTTGTACTCAAACAAAACATGAAGATAATTTAATTATTGTAACAAAATTAATATCATGAGCTTTTGTTTGAACAATTTTAAGCTTCAAAATGAATTGATCTACTAAACAATAGGACAATATTGTGTTTGATGAAAAATAAATTATTATATCCAAGAAAATCTCGTGTAGCTTGAGAATATTAATTAAAGAGTCTGGTTTGTACAAACAAAATATAGAAAACGATTAAGAAATAATATCATTTAAGATCTGTAACACATTCAAGTGGCTTTCTTCACGTTTAAATGCAGCATTCACACATAAAATATGTGTTAATATTGAAACATTTTGTACTAAATCAAAGTTAATAAAGAGTTTTGCATTTGGGAATATTTATGATGCCTGCCCATCCATTTGATGCAAAAGTTGTATGAATCATTCGACAGACAGATTTTTGGTCAGTAGAATTGAAATCAAGTCAGCCTGATTAAAAGAAAAATTAAATTAAATAAATTAAAAGAACTTGTTTTTTAAGTCTCTAAATCAGTTAAGTATTGAAGCAATTTTTATATGTAATTTTCTTGCAAAGTTCTTATAAATGGTTTTTATTTTAAAATTCAAATCATTTTCATTGATTTCTTTTCTAGAAAAGAATGCAACATTTCTTACACTTTTTTCTAAAGGAAATGGCAACATTCCATCATTTGAAAATTAAAAATTTATTGGAAATTAATCCTACTGTCTTTACGAAAAATAATTCCTGTTCTGGAGTTCCACCAATCTGCCACTTTTAAACAAAGAACTGAAAAAGTGTTGCATGTTTTCCATTAGCTAGTGGTAAATAAGACACACTTGACTACTGACACGAAAGTGTAGCGGCTTTCGTAAACAGTGCTGTACTACTCTGCTGTTTAAAATGAGAATAAAAATTATGTTGAATGATTTCTCCTTAAATCCTTTAAGTGCTTATCAACTCTTTCGAATTTTAGTCTTTTAATTATAAATCAATTTAATCTATAGAATCAATTTAATATATAAAATTTCATAAAAACACTTACATTTTTACTTAATAAATATATTTTCTTTTTTTCAGGTAAGTACTTTTTGGCCAATACTTAAAAATGCTTATAGTCTTAAACTAGTAAAGTAAGTCTTTTTTAATTTTTATAAAAATTTATATAGTAAAAATAACCGAAAAGTTAAAAAATTTTATTCACCAAAATAACACGACTGATTGTAAAATCCAAAAAATTTTGTTCCCAAAATCTAATTTCCACGAGTTATAATTAACACTTAAAACTCTCCCTTTTATAGTATTAAAAGCTGGGGCCAAATTAACGCATTTGATATTGTTAGAAATTCACTACAATTTAAATAGAAATTTCGATTGCCATCGAATGCCGTAATTAACCCCCGGCGACCACTACCTCGTTCAATATTGTTATAAAATTTAATACAATTTTATGGTTTCAACATTAAAAGCTTGAATAAATCCAGGATTTAAACCATTTAATCATAATAAATATAATCAGCCGTATCAATAGGGATATTTATGGTTGAACTGTTCCCCACTTTTTTCTCGCACACTTAATTGACAAACTCTGCAACAGCTGTTTTTGGGTTTTATAAATAACCTGGGAAAAGTTATAGTACGTACTGTAATAGAAACTATTTTTTATAATGTGATTTCATATTTTAAAATTATAAAATTGCTGATTATCAAACAAATTCCTTAAAAAAATAGTGATTTGTAGGAATTTCCCTTCTCTTGTTTAAACATTAAATATTTGACTTGGCAGCACCCAATTTAGCACAGACAAGGCATTTACACCAGATAATTGAAGAGATTTCTAGCAAAATAAAGGGAATATCGACTAGTTTTCCCTTCAAAAAGAAAATCTAATCACTAGATTCTTTAGAAATCTACACAATTAACATTTTCTTTCATAAAGTAATTTAAAAATATATTTTTATTTACAAATATAAATTGCATGTACTTTTAGTCTTAATTAATTCTATGAAAATTAGTTCAAAAGATTTCAACCTGCTTTTTATTACCAAAGTTAAAAGCCTATTTAATTGTATTTTAATTGCCCATCTTAAGTTACGTGATTTCATACAAAATTCCTAAACAGATTAAAAAGCAAATTTTATTTTACATACTTTTCGTCTGCCAATTAAATTTATTTTTCCGTAAAAGTAACCAAATTTGAAATGATAGCAAAATGCTATCATTTTCCTATTCTGTTGGCTCCAATCAACCTGACATTGAAAACTCTAAACAGATGCCAAAATAAATAAATGTAGTACACAAGAAAGACTAAAATTAAAAAAGGAAAAAAATACAATACACACACAAACACACAGTCAAATGAACACAAATAAAAAAAGCGCAACTAAAATAAAACGGAAATGTAATAAACAAGCAATTGTAGCAGGATTTGGGAAGCAACAAGGGCGAAAAAAAATGAAATGCAATAACCGTGAAATGCGACAACCGTTTAATAGCTTTGTCCCAGAGCCAAGTTACTACCAGCAGCCCCTCCAACACCCTCTCTCCACCCACTAACTAACAACAAGGCAGCAAAAATATTCCACTAAAGCACGGAACCTAAAACCGTGAAATGACCAACTGTTCACGTTAAATGGCTGCAAACTAAATTTTCTACAGAAATAAGAAAATAAAAACAAATTAAAAATCATTGAAATTCTAGCATAGACGCAACAACAACAACAACAAAAACTTTAAACATGACCTAATTTTTACCCAGAGTAACGATATGAAAGAAGCCAACTGCTTTAAAGCCAACGAATTTTTATTTCACATTTTATATTTCGTTTCCAAAAGTATTTTCTCAGCAAATGAAAATTGTAATAAAATGGCTCAAAATCATAAAAAGGATTTTCGTTTCCCTCCCTAATGCTGGCGCGGAAGAGGTCATTTAAACAAACAAACAAACAAAATATATATAAAAATTTGCAAAAATAAAAGCTTTTACAAGTAAGCAGAGAAACATGCTCGAAAGTCAGAAAGAAGAAATGAGAAAAACAAATTGAAAGATTAAATTACTTTAATCAAATTAGAAACTGAAGGAAAAAACCAGGTTAAAGTATTAAGAATTCTGCATGTGTAGCGGAGAGTAAATGCCACTTACAAGACTCAAAAGCAAATACACTCAAAGAAATAAGTGTGTTGTTAGTTGCATGTTTGTGCAGAGTAGAGCCTTAAATACAACAACATCAAATAAGAGCACTAATTTTATTTGGTGGCCACTGCAAAAAGTTGACAACCTTCAGTTAAATAATTTAATGCAATTTATTTCAAACTGCAAGAATATGGGGAATTCTTGAGCGGCAATTTAATTCGTTTGTGATAAAATTTAATTTAATTTTATCTATTTAGTTATTTAGTTCAGCTTTAAAGTAAAAATCAACAATATAAAAGAGGGCCAATAATATATTTAATTTATGGGAGTTTATTTTTACGCAGGGAAATTTAGCAGGGAAATCATTCTTCAACAACAATTAAACGGAAAAATGTTTGTTTTATGGGCAAATATATTTTTCCTGTAATAAAAAAATAATTAAATATTTTCTGCAACAGATTATTTCATTTACGAAGAAAAAGATTCAATCCGGGAAAATATTAGTCGGTAAAAAAATCGGAATATCAATTTTCTTTAAAAGTATTTTACAATATTTTTTTTAACAGTATTGTTTTTAAATTTTATTTTGATGGGCGGGCTAAGTCAACATCAGTTTTAAAAC
The DNA here is from genome assembly GCA_963675445.1 of Linnaemya vulpina. Classification (NCBI taxonomy): domain Eukaryota; kingdom Metazoa; phylum Arthropoda; class Insecta; order Diptera; family Tachinidae; genus Linnaemya; species Linnaemya vulpina. The sequence goes on along the minus strand of OY776278.1, from coordinate 80,907,732 downwards.
ACTCAAATTGCACAGTGGAGCAGAACAGTTGTTTTCGAAAGTCGCTACACTTTCATCGTCAGTACTCGTATGTCAGGGAAGCTTCCGTGGACATATCGTTTTTCAAAAACGGGGTGAAACCAATAAATTTCGGATTTTTTTAAATTTTCTTAGCGGGAATATAAAAGTTTTTAATATAAAATTTTTAGGACAAGCATTTTTAATATAAAAGTTTTATGATAAAATTTTTAATATCAAATTTTTAGGATAAAAGTTTTTAATATAAAATTTTTGGGATGAAAATTTTTAATATAAAATTTCTTGGATGAACATTTTTAGGATAACAATTTTTATGACAAAATTTTGAGGCTGATAAAAATTTTTAATATAAAATTTTTATAAAATTTTTAGGATGATAATTTTGAGGATGATAATTTTTAGGACGATAATTTTGAGGATGATAAATTTTAGGATAAAAATTTTTAATTTTAAATTTTTGGGATAAAAATTTTCAATACAGAATTTTTAGGATGAAAATTTTTAATATAAAATTTTTGGGATGAACATTTTTAGGATAACAATTTTTATGACAAAATTTTGAGGATGATAAATTTTAGGATAAAAATTTTTAATATAAAATTTTTATAAAATTTTTAGGATGATAATTTTGAGGATGATAATTTTTAGGACGATAATTTTGAGGATGATAAATTTTAGGATAAAAATTTTTAATGTAAAATTTTGAGAATAATAAATTTTAGGATAAAAATTTTTAATATAAAATTTTTATGATAAAATTTTTAGGATGATAATTTTTAAGATAAACATTTTTAATACAAAATTTTTTGTAAAAGTTTTAGGATGAAAATTTTTCCAAAAAATATTTTAATATAAAATTTTTAAGATAAAAATTTTTAATATAAAATTTTTAGGATAAAAAATTTTTAATATAAAATTTCTAGGAGAACATTTTTGTAGGAAGATATTTTTTAAGAAATTTTTTTTTACCAAAAATTTTTTTTAAAAGACGTTTTTAACTAAAACATTTCTTAAAAAAAATTGTTTGAAAATAAAAAATTTAAAGAAAAATAATTTTTGAAGATAAAATTACTTCAGGAAAATTAAAGGAAACCTCAGAAATAATTATTTCCTTTTTAAATTTCATTTATTTAATTTTTAATAAAAAAAAAGTTATTCCCATAAAACCGATATTATATTTAAGAGAAGTTAATTTAGTGAAACAAAATTCTTAGTGAATGGGAAAGCAGAAAATGAGTAAACCGAGGTACTCCATTTAATTGTCTGTGTCTGACGCTATAAGTTTAATGTCGATATAATTCTCGTATTCTACTTGTTGAATAAAATATTTATAAATAAAAACGGTTGCCTTCTGAAACTGAATTGCCTAAGAAGTGGTGACGAACTAAACTGCATATGACTACTGATGTTGGAAATGTAGCGATTTAGGAAAACAGCTGTTCCGCTCTCCAGGGTATTTGGAATCTTGGGCTTAAAATATTTTCATTTGCTTGAAACTGCAATGCTCTTGCAACGAAACTCTTTATACGAAAATATGCACTCAAAATTCTCATTTCAAATGCACGTAGTCTGTTTGGCGAAATCAGATTTGTTGCACTTGTTGCAAGACACGAATAAACGGATTTTCTGTGTCGCCTCACGGCATTCATTCTTCTTGTCGAATTTAAGGATTTTCTTATTTAAGTCTTAACAAAAAGAATGTCAGACCGACAATAACTTTAACACGACAGAACAGCTTGGGAAAATCTATAAAAAAAATGAGAGCAAAACTTGAGTGGATCTTTTTGCTGTCACCAGCAGAGTGCTGCTGGTACTTCACTTTTTTTCCTATTTTCTTATATTTTTTTAGATATTTTCTATTTTAAAAACACACGAATATCTAGAGAACAGATTGTATGTGTTACTTTTGCCATCGTTTTTTTTTTAATATTCTTTTTTATTTTTTATATATATATTTTTTTCAGTCCAATACAATTCTTGAGTTTATTTTTTTTTTGTGCAGCTTTTGGCGATTTTCTTTTACGCATTTGAAATTGTTAAGAGTGTCATATTTACTTTTGTGGCTTCGAAAGTAGCTCTCAGTAGTCGCAACAGTATTTGTAACAAAATTTAACAACTTTTCAAGTGTTTGCACTTACAACACGTATGAAGAGTGTGTATGATGATGGTCTGGTTTTAATGTCATCTGTGGCAGGTTGTTTTTTCTGTTGTTGTTTCCTTACTATTATGAGTAGTTGTGTTGGGTATTAAAAATTGTACCAAAAAGGAAATCAGATTTGGCTCAAGAGATTTATCTGGTTGTCATGTCGAATATTACAAAAACAGAAATATTGACAATTGCAAAGAAATAAATTTTTGCTGCAAAGCTCGTCCAAGGAAGGATGTAACGAGTTTACAAATATGTCAGTTATATTTATGAATTAATAGCCCGTTTTCTAGAGCTTTAATCTTGGTAAATGTTGTTGTTGGAATATGTTTGTCAAGGGTGTTGAAAATATCGTTATTGAAATTTCCTGTTTAAATTAAAATAATTCATTTGATTTATTTAATAACTCATTTAAGTTTTTTAATCATTTTCTATACCGCAGCTTTGAGTTTTTATTTCAAATTTTGCCACCGTTTTAGCTGCAGTCTCCACTAAATTTCAATTGTCACTAAAAGCTTTTAGCCGTTTGCTCTACATTTATTTTTCACAAACACAATTGTTCTTTAGTTTTTTATACATTTTTTTGTATCACAAATATTTTCTATGCAATTTTTTTTTATCTGGTTAGATTTTTTTCAATACGGCAAAAACTCTTTGTTGGTTTGGAAAAAAAGGAAAAATATAATAGAAAAATAAAAGCAATTCAAGGTTTTCACTAAATTTAAGTTAAACAATATTTTTTATGTCAATTCCCTTGAAGAAAAAAAGGGTGACAGCAAAAAATGTTTAATCTTCTTCCACTTGACTGCAGATTCAAAATAATAAATTATATAAAATTTGTAGTTAAACATGATTTAATTATTTTCCCATGACTAAAAGTGTTGAATAAGTTTGTTAATTATTTTAAATAAAATCTATTTTCTAAATAAAATTCATTAACAGCCACGAAGAAAGCAAACAATTAACTCTATTCTCTTGAATATCACACTTTGCTACAGTCAATAACAGAAGTTGGGGTACACTTTGCAAATCAACTATTTAATACGGGATAATTTTTTGAATACTAAAGAAATGGTTTTAAATTTAAAGAACTGCTGGGTAAACGAAATATATTAAAACTTTTTTTAGCGGCGGATGTAATTTCTGTAAATTTTAAACCGCTTCAATGATCGTTATCATATCAGCTCTTTAAACATTAAAATCACGTATCGAAATCGGTTTATCCGCTCGTGAAATGGTGCTAACGAAAAAATTCTAAATTCGTATGCTATTTAAATTGCAAAACAATTCCTCTCGAGTCATATTATAGAGCAGGAATTTAACCGATAAATCAATTCAGATCTGCGGCATTTTCATGCCTGTACGATACTTTTTATTTTTTTAACTTCTTGCGAAAAAGTTTTTAAATCAAAAAATCGGGAAGTTATTGATTTTAATTCATTTCGAAAAGAAAACAGTTTTAGCAGATCTCCACGTTTAAGGCTCATGGAAAACGTCCAAGATTAATTCTGAGAGCCCAGAAATTTGTCCGAAGAGTTTTACTGTGACTTTGGACCGATTTGAAGCGGTAGATTTCAAGAAGCGATTTTTTTTAAGAATAACTTGAACGGCTTCTCCGATTGATTGCATAAACTAATCAGCTCTTTTGATATTAAAAACCACGTCGTTCAGTGTTAATCCGTTGGTGAGTTATCGTGAACAAAAAAATATTCGAAAAATATGATTTTGTTAAAAATCTCCCAAATTTTATATCTGCTCAGCTCTCAATGTTTTTATAATAATCAAAAACTACATGAATCTTCAGTAGTCATATGAGAATCGCTTGATTTGAAAATTAAAACAAAAGCGTTTAGCTCGAACAGTTCAAAAGCATAGAAGAGCAAAAAACCGATTTTGTAATTGAAATTAGCGAGAAGTTACGGGTGTCTTTGGGATCAACCATTTTCCTTATATTCTTCTTTTATTACAGAGATAATAAATTTTCATTCAATTTTATATTCTTAATTTGCTCCAATTAAAATTTTGCCGGAGCCTTCTAGCCTTTGTAAGATGTTTCCGTAAGATGAGGCCAATGTTGAGTTCTTTTCTAGAAAAGAGTGCAACATTTTTTACACTTTTTAATAGAAAATGAAAAATTTGGGGCATTTAAAGATAAGCAATTTATTACCAATTCAATTAAAATACATTAAATAAATAATTTTTGCTTTAAGACTCCTACAAACTGCCACTTTTTTTAGAAAGGCAACAAGAAATGTTGCCTTAATATTTATTCGATTTTAAATAAAACTGTGTAGTACAAAGAAAATAAGTTTGTGATGAACAAAAACATCTGGATTTTTTTAATAATTAAAAAATGACTTCAAGAACTCTTTAATAACATATTCGTATTTATATTTTCTGTGGCCTTTGAAGTTAACTTCTTTCAAGCACTGTTGTTGGGTCCAATAAAATTAAAAAAAAAAAATAACAAAAAATATTGTTCAATAAGTGTTAATTGATTTGTCAGTTCGTTGTTAAATCTTTCACTGTAATACAAGCAACAACAATTCTACTGGTTTTTTATTAATGCTAATTTGTAGTGTCACTTTATAAACTCTCAATATCTATTGAATATTTCAAATAACAATAATAAAATATTAAAAAAATATGCTAATAAAAATATTGCATGATTGACGGGTACATAGAAAAATTTTAACAGCAGTTTTTTTTACAGTTTTCACATTTCGCTGGTTTGTAATAAATATTGAAGTCTATAAATAAAATTTAGATTAATAATCATAATTGTAGGAACAGAGTCTAGAGATCTAGACGCAGATTATGACTGAATTTAAAGTGCTGTAATATTTTAAAGAAGTAAGACAACACTCTGGAAATATTAAATAGAAAAGTATTTAGTGGCGCTCTTAATTATATGTATAGATTTTTGTTTAACACTTTTTTATATAAATACATTTTTTTTATAAATTTAAATTGCGCCAGTAAAAATTTCAAACGCTTTTTTCACTCACCACAGGCTTGTGTGTCAATGTTAAGGTCTTATAAGATAATTTATGTCATAAAAATTTTTTTAAAATTAAACAAGACTTTGCGATTCACTTAATTAGCATAATCGCATTTTTAACTAAATAAATACAAGTTTATTTGTGAGGAGTTTTGTTTTTATATGAAAGAAAAAAAAAAACTGGTTGCATTATTAAATTGCCAAGCAATTTGAAATTCTAATTGAAACCCACTGTTCAGAATATACTGACGCAAGCAAACAAACAAACAAAAAATTGTTAATAACTAAAACTATTTTTAAATATTCATGTCTCACTGCTTTAAGCTGCACGATTATGGAGATTTTATTTTTTTAATTATATTTATTTATTGTTTTTTACTTTAAGCTGGTATTTGACTTACGTGTTTTTCACAAAATCATTGACATTTATTTTATGATTTGCATGCAATTGACCTTAAAACTTAAATTTAGTTAAAATAACACTTCACAATGAAATAAAATGTTAAGGTTTCAAATAAATTATGCAGGTTGGGAGAATGGAGAATATTATTTTACAACAACTACAACGAACTGGCATGAGAATTCTTACACAATCTGTAATCCAACCATAAACAGAGTATTAATCATGAGTCATATTCATCCAGTATTTTACCCAAACTTAATTTGACATTTCTTTGCTTCAGTGTTGGACAAATGCAACCACCAAGAGGCATAGAATTAAGCAGCGCTTTAAAATTCTCGAAGCCTTTTGCAAAAATTGGCATTAAAATCGAAATTTTTTTCCTACACTTGCGGATGCCAAATTGTCGCATTCAATATCGAACGAAATTTTATTTTTATAAAAATTCTGATTGATATCGAGTGCTTTAAAATGCCCCTGATATTTTTCGTCATCTTAATCGCGAAAATGTGTCCACAATTGGGAGAATTGCAAGCGAATATCAACAAACCTGGCCTGTAAGAAATATGCAAACTCCTGACGATGCTTGCCCTGTCAGTTCTGCGAAAAAAGATATCTATTGTTTTCAAAAGTGTGGCAGAGGACCCTTGATCCTCTACTCGTCCTCGATTCAATTAAACATCTCAAGAGCAACACTGATACGAATTTTTAACAAAGATTTCAATTTACACGCTCACAAGGTTCAATTGATTTGAAAGCTGAAGCATAATGACTATTTCAAGAGTCGTCAATACGACTTAGTTATTCTAAGAAATGTTGGGTAAAGGTTCCCTGAGGATCTGCATTAGCCCTAGTGAAATGCGCACAGGAACTAATTAAAACTCCGCAATAGATCACTTTGAATTTTTTTTGTAGCATTTTGGGAAAAAAGTATTAGCACATAATTAAAATTAAAGAGCTTTAAAAAACAACAATTCCAAAATTTTTTACTAAATTTAACGACAAATTGTAGGTTGAACCAGACAGAAAAGTTATCTCACATCGTGCAGATGTTAAATAACCGCCACGATCATGTGAAGTTATTTCTTTGGGAATATTTAAAACACAATTTTTGTGTATCACGAATAATTCAATCCGGACAATAGCGATACTGAAGCTCATTTATTACTCATAGTCATTGAAAAGTCACTGATGATATGGAACAACGAATACAGGTCAAGCCACTTAATCCGTTGCCAACATTTGGTCGATGTATTGTTCCCCTATAATTTTCATAGATCCATCTATTATAATAAAAATTATTACAATAATTCACTGAAAACTTTTTGAGTTCCCGGAAATCTATTGTTTTAGCGAATTGCATACTATCCATACAAGGCGCATCCTTTTGTAGTCAAATTACTAGTGGAATAAACTTCCAACGGAGGTCTTTTTTGCCACCATTAACCTGGTGAAGTTCAAATGAAACGTCCACAGGCAGTACTCCTCTTTATCCCTTCACACCAAGTATTTCCCTAGTTCTGACACAATAAATAAATCGCTTATGTAGGTATTATTCTTTCAGTGCTAAGCCACTGCTAAAATAAGAATGGCCCTGAAACCCCGATCTTATGACAGTATATTTGTAAACTCCACCCCACTTTATTATGGAAATCAGGAAAAGATAGTTGGCATTTGGCTCTAAGCTGTTAAGTAATATTCAATACATTCTGTCTATTAAATCGTATAGGTTTTTGCGCTGAAAAGGATTTTAGTAAATTCTGGTTTAAACTGTTGCTTTCATCACATAAAATTATTCCTTTTAAAATAAACTTAAAGCCATTTTTAAATTGATTTTATGAAATGGGTGTAGGCTTGCTTTTGCCCAGTTATGTCTGTGCTAAAATGAGTGCTGCCAAGTTATATATTTGAAACCACTAACAAGATTTAAAGAATTCATGCAAAAATCTACTTTATCCGGACTTTTTTTCATAATTTTTATTTTTATACTTTAAAGAAATTAACATCTTTAACTGAAATTTATATTTTATGTTTTTATTTTTATACAAACAAACACAGCTGAAGTACAGTTTGTGCATTAAGTGTTATAAATTATAGGGGGAAATCCTACAACCAATAAATTTATTTCTATGAAATATTTAATTAATTGTGTTTGAATTTATTGAACAACTTTTGTGTTAAAACTTTCGTTTTATTTAGTCTGTCAAAATGTTGCTGGTTTTAAGGTTAAAACCAGGTTTTGTTTTTTAATTGTGAAAATACTTTCACAGTCTCTCAATTGTTACGTTCTTATTACCCGCATATTTCTGATGTAATTGTTTATCATATTTTTTTTTAACTTCTTTCATATATATTTTTCATAATCTCTGTTAGAAGGTTTTTAATCTTTTGAAGAGCATTAATCAGAAAATGATCATTAAGTAATAAAATAAAAATGGAAATTATAAACTTTTTTCCAACATTCAAACATGACATCATCACTGTATTTTTTTTTAATGGAAGACACATTTTTTCAAATACAGTCGAACTTCCTTATAATGAACTTCTATACAATGAAATTCTCCGTATTATGAACTAAAATCTAGAACACAGCTTTTTCGTTCCACTTTCAATGTATTTTAATCTCCGTTTAATGAATTTCCATACAGTGAGTTTTTCTTTACAATGAACACAATTTTGGAAACAAAAATGCATTTTACGTGTGTTTTTGTCTCCATATAGTGAACTATTTTTGGCGGCTTTATTTTACACCTGTTAGCAACACTCTAAGGAATATAAGTATAACTTTTGGTATTCCCAAAATATGAAAATGAAAAAAACTGAAAGAAAGCAAACCTGTAATAACTATATATTTGCTTCAAGCTATTCGAAATTTAAAGCAAAGTGTGGAATATCTATTTTAAACCAGAGACTATTGGAAACTGTTTCCAAAAGGCAAGTCTAGCATTGTTTAGTGTTTTATTTTTTTTACCTAAAACTTTATTTAAATATAATGGCTTCATAGTAAACAATAATTATTAAAATTATCTTATCCTAAAAAGTGCTGACAAGCACAATATACACATGAGCACTGATGATCAAAGTGTTGCGACTTTCGAAAACAGCTGTTCTGCTCTGCTGTGTGAGTTGAATAAAACTGATGTTGACTTTCCTTTGTGCCTTGGAATATTTATGATCATGTCTTTCTGAGATTTAAAATTAAGTTCGAACAATTATCCTATGAATCTGAATTCGATTTAATATTAAAATTATCTTATTTTATTTCATTTAAATTCCTTCTTTTCCAAGTCTTGCTGTAGTGGAGTTCACGGAGTGCCGGCACTCAGAAAATGATTTAGCTAATCTACAGGCTTCATTTAGAAAGGTAGCTAACATCGTTGCATCATTTGAAGATATTGATGTTCCAAACCATGGGCATTCCGTCCGATGAAGATATTCTAAGCAGTGTTTTAGAAATCCGTGGATTACAGCTGATTATATCAGATGACGATGAAGAGGAACTGGGTGGTGAAGTAATGGCAAATATTAATAAAACATCACCTACATTAGAGCACGTTTCCTCTTTACTTGATGTAATTCTATCTTTTTTTTTTAGATGGAGAGCAACGTTTCGACAAATATATTTAAATGTCTTAATGCAATTGAAGCTTTTATTGATGAAGAAAAATGGAAAAATGTGGTTCGAACAAAAATACCTGATTACTTTAAGTAAATAACAAAGAAATAAAAAATATTTCTGTATAATGCAGTTTCTATATAGTGAAATAATTGTCTGTCCTCGTGGAGATTCACTATAGGGAAGTTCGACTGTATTTAACTACCAATTGAGTACATATTTTTCAAAATTGTGGTTTTTTAAATCTCCTTAGTTTTAATTATGTGCTGATCCTTTTTTCCCAAAATGCTGCTAAAAAAAATTTAAAGTGATCAATTGAGGGGTCGTAGAGGAAAAGTGATCAGGGAGTTCTTGTTGTGACTTTGATGTTTAAAATGATTGAGGTTCAATATTTAATTACAATATCAATGAAATATAATTTTTGCAAAAACATATTGAAAAATATTGCTTTTTTGATATTTTAATGAAATAAGTTAATTTTTTACAAAATTTTTGCAATTAAAAGGATTTTTTTTTTTGTAACATTTTCTCATTCATTTTGACTAGTTGCTTTATTAAACCAAAATCACTGCTTGTCGAGTCTAAAAAAATCTTAAATTAAAATTATATATTATTTAACTTTCAAATGTCTAAAATGTTAATAAAAATAATTTAAAATGTGAGTCAGAATTTTCCAATTACAATCCCCACATTTGCCCTTGACTAATAAACAAATCGGATGATGAAAAATGATTGTCGATTTTTGAATTTTTAATTTAATACAGCTCAGATGATCATAAAATATATATGGTTTTTGTTGTTGCTGTTTTTTATTATTATTTTTTTCTTTTGGTATAAAAAATATATGCAAGTGATTTTGCTTGTACCTGCCACTTCTATTTGCATTCCTAGTACGTGTGGAAAGAGCTGACATCACCACCTTTCTCGTTGTTGCCAGTGTGTGTTCATACAAAAAGAAAAAAAAAAAGAAACTGAAGTATTTTAAATAAATGACACTTAATTTGTTATCTTTTCAACTTTTATAAATACGAAAAAAAAGTTGTTATTTTTTTAAACAATTTTTGCTTGTTTTTACAGTTGTTGGCAATTAAACCGAAAAAAGGTTATTAGTCGTGTAAATAAAAGAAAAGTTTCCCAATTATAAGTTTTATTAAAGTTATTTTTAAATTAATAACTCCTGTGAACTTAAACGAAATTTAAAAAAAAAATCGTTATTTGTTTGATTTTTGTTATTCAAATAAATTGCATTTACATAAAATAAATTGCAATTAATTTGTTTACAATTCTGTTGCCATTTAAAATGACGCTAATGAATTCAAGGCAATTTTTGCACATAATTTACACGCATTCAAACTGCTCCTACCTCCTTGTGTCAATAAATTCAGACGGCAAATATAAAACAGAGAAAATTAATTTAATAAATATTATGGGATTTTTTTTTTTGTAAAATAGTCATTAAAATTTTAATGAGATTTATAATTTGATATAGTGCAGAAAGAGCATTAAGTTTAATAGCAACAAATATTATCAATATTTTTCACATTTTTAAATTATTTTGTTTACCCAAACATTTATTTCTTTTACTAAGAGCACAAAGTCTTCAAAGATTCAATATTTTAAAGAACTTAATTATTAATTTAATTTAATTATTTTTAATAAAAAAAAAAACTGTAGAAATAAACATAAAATCGTAAGATAATAAAAAAAGAAGGTGATTAGTGATCAGTGAGTTCTTGTTATGACTTTGATATTTCTTTTAAACTTCTCACTTATTAAAGAGGAAGTTTGAAATAAATATCTTTAGTTATTCTAAGAATGGTTGGGTAAAGCTTTCCCGAAGATCTGCATTAGCCCCAGTGAAATGGGAATAGGAACCAGCTAAAACCCTACAATTGATCAGTTTGAATTTTTTTTTATCGGATTTTGGGTAAAGAGTTTAAAAAACGACAATTCCAAAAAACAGATGTACTAATTTGAAAACAATTTAAATATAGTTGGCATATTTATAAAGCGATCATAATACTGAACAGGATAAAACGGGGTCATTTGTTGAGTGCCGGCACTAAATATGTATCGGGTTGTGAACCCCACTACAGCAAGACTTGGAAAAGAAGGAATTTAAATGAAATAAAATAAGATAATTTTAATATTAAATCGAATTCAGATTCATGGGCTAATTGTACGAACTTAATTTTAAATCTCAGAAAGACATGATGATAAATACTCCAAGGCGCAAAGGAAAGTCAACATCAGTTTTATTCAACTTACACAGCAGAGCAGGACAGCTGTTTTCGAAAGTCGCAACACTTTGATCATCAGTGCTCATGTGTATTTGTGTTTGTTTTTACTATGAAGCCATTATATTTAAATAAAGTTTTAGGTAAAAAAATAAAACACTAAATGCTAGACTTGCCTGGAAATATTTCCATATCGACTTTATTATTTTATTCAAAGAATTTACTTTGGAATATCCTCTAGGTTGGCTTTAAAAATACAACTGAATGGATTCCAAAAAAAAAACTATATTTAAAAGTTTTTCCTTTTTGTTTACAAATTTAGGTCACTTTCAATTAATCTCTACCTGCCTTTGGATCCATACATGTATACATTTATAGGTATGTGTGTCTATACAATGGATTTTGTATGTTGCATGCATGAGCATGCATGCTAACAACAAAAAAAAAAAAACACCATACCAAACTATCATATAACGTAGTGTACAACTTATCAATTGACTTTTGCCTCAATTGTTTTAACCAAATTTAGTTTAACGTGAGTTGCATTCCAATTTTGGCAGTACAATAACGGTAACGATTTTAACATTTTTCGTAAAACGTTGAATTGTTCAAACTTTTAATTGCATTTTTGTTTTTTTTTTTTTTGCTCCTTTTGCTGTAAATTTCCACAAAATATCACTTTTTGCTGCTCGTAATAAAATCTATATTTTATGCCATTATTTTATTTCATTTTATTTGCTGCTGTAATTATTTGAAGGAAGTTTTCAAAGTGCACAATGGGGTTTTGTGTTTGTGTGTAATGCAACAACATGCTCAATCTAATTTGAAACAAATTGGGCAAACAAAATTTTTTACAATTATTTCAAAATAAAAATTTGCATATAAATTTAAACAATTGCGTAGGAGAATATGACTGATGATAAAATAGGCTAAAAAGGAAGTAGAATAACATGATTTTAATTTTGAATAACAGGATATGAGCATAAACTTTTGAAAGGATTGAGGATAGAGGCTGCTGTAAATACTTGCCCAGTGACTGTTGCCAGCATTGAAGGATACTTAAATAAATCGAAGGGAAGAGACAGATAGTAACAACAGTTTGTGACATCGCATTTGTTTCGACAAACCTTAGATATATAATTTACGTCATGACGTGACATTATTTTTTCATCAAAAGTTTTTTTGAGTAAATAAATTGTAGCGTTTTTCACACTATTTAATTAAAAATTACAAAATTCTGTCTTTTGAAAATAGCGAAATTATTAAAAATTAAACCAACGTCCCTCAAGAAAAATATTTCCTTTAACACTCCTGCTAATTGCCCTCTTATTAGAAAAGAAGTGAACAAATTTTACATATTTTCCAGAAATGAACACGCATTAAGGCATGTGGCTCCGTCCTGTTGGAACCACTTATCAGCAGGATTAATGCCATTTAGCTGAGGTACGAAAAAATTTCTAATCATTTTTCTACATCCTTCACCAAGATTAGGAGGACACTAATTGCAATTGAATGCCTCAGAGATGGCCGCTTTGAGGTACTTTCTAAAAATAGATTTTTGTAAAAGGTACTTTTACTTAAAGATTTCTATTTTAAAAGAGTTTTGCTTTGGAGAAGTTAGATTTTTGAATAAAAATGCTTGATTAGGCAACATGCCCTAACGAAGTAGCGAATTATTTATAATTATGAAGCACCCTGTATATTGAATTTTCTTCATCAGATGGCATATAAAGTGTAGCAACCATTCATGTAAATATTGATTTATTTATTTAAAACATTGTAGAATTATTTAACTCTGTTGGCGACTACGACAATTCCCACACTGCATTGCCCTACACTAAGTGAACCGTTTTCAGTTGTATGAACTACAGAAAGACTAAATTGACTAGACTCTCATCACTGGATTTTTATGATTTTTTTAATTAAAAAAAATGAAATGAAAGATTTAACTGCTTGATAAAAAAAATATGGAAAACTGTTGACCCTAAAAAAAATCGCTGTTTCTTCCCACTAAAAAGGCAAATCTATCGTAACCTGGCTTTTGTGCTATTCTATGCTTCAGGGCCTTTCGATTAAAAAAAAAACCTCTTGTTTTAATTAATTTTAATTGCACACGCTAATTGAACAATTTAGTTCAGAAAAGTGTAGTAAATATTCGAAATCCCAATTAAAAGTCGATATCGGTTTTATATATTCAACTAACATAGTAAAGCAGAACAGCTGTTTTCGAAAGCCGCTACACTTTCATTATCAATACTCATGCGTATATTTTTATTTATTATCACTTATAACGTGGCTTAATTTAATGTGATAACAGTTTCGATTTGCAACAATTTCATTATGAAAAAACGTACGAGAATTGTAACAAACCCATGGCAACATAATTTTCTTCAGAAGCAGTGTTTTCGATTAGTATAAAAAAAATTTTAAATATTAACTGATCAGATATATAATTTCAAGTTTAAAAAAAAATTCTTTTCGAACTTTTTTCGTTCACGTTATCCAACGAACGGATTAACCGATTTTCATCCGGTTTGAGGTGATCGAATCTTTCAATCAAATCGATTGGCAGAGCCATTTAACATTTTTTTAAAATAACTTTTTTGAGAAACGCTTTTTTTTCTAAGTTTTCTTGAGAGATCTTGAAATGTACCACTATTTATAAAAAATATAAGTTTAGGAACGCTCCTCTTTTGATTATTATAAAAATATTATGAAAACTAACTGATCAGATATATAATTTCCGAGTTTTTCAAGAACAACACTTTTTTGAATATTTTCATTCACGTTATCTAAGCGATTTTTGTTCACTTTAGACTTACGTGGTTTTCTAGTGTCAACAGCTGCTTGTTTCTGAAAACGATCGGTGAAGCCGTTTGAAAATTTTTCTAAAAAATCTTTTTTTAAAGTTTTTTTTTGAGAGATCTTGTAATCCCATTAAATTCACAGGGAATCTGAGTTCAGTAACGTTCTTCAGAATATAAAAAATTTGAATAAGGCATTCAAAAGTTATAAACGGGCAACACACACACACAAATATACAGTCATAGCGAAGTGATCTCAGAAGTAGTTGGAAAATCAACATGTGGAGATCTGATGAGAGCTTGATTTTTTCAAAATGAGGTAAAACCAATAACTATTCGAATTTAAAAATTTTATATTTTCCTTACAAGCAGTTAAGAAAAATGTGTAGGGTGCTTAAATTTCTTTATAAACTTTTATTACATAGGAACTTATTTTTCCATGCCATTCAGGGCTTTTTCGCTTTTGTATACAATTTCAATTGTTTTTATATTGTTTTATGAATGTGTAGTCAACAGAATTTTTGTTTAATTTTTTTTTGCCGCATTTACAATGCTTTTACACTGAATAGACTGATTTTAAAAATATTGGTAAATTGTTGGGAGATTTATGTGAACATTTAATAAACAACAATGAAATGGATATGCGTACGTTTTGTTGTTGTTGTTGTTGCTATTAAAAAAAGGTGGGTTCGCTTAAATCTATTTAAATATACGAGGTTTTTTTTTTGTACAAACCAGGCATAAATAACATTTTAAATAAATCAAAATATTTACAAAGAAATTTTACATGTAGAATTATTTCATTTTATTTATGGAACAATAACAATAGCAACGGTTTCATTTTTCTAACACATACAACTGCACTTTTACCTAAAATATTGTGTTTAAAATAAATGCAGTTTAAAGCCTTTTTTAAATAAAACGCACCACAAACTTGTCACTTATTTTACACTTGCAAAAAAAATACTGCCTTTTGAAATCTACTGGCATGTGAGCAAAGAAAATATTATTCGTTTTAATAAAAATTGCAAACAATTTATCAATTCTCTGAGGCTACGCAATACAAAAAGAACGTTATAAATAAATTTGCAAATATTTTGAATTCATACACCACAATGGCGGGCGCATATAAAATTTTAACGTGCCAATACGTGCTACGAGACAACAATACGTTGTTGTAGTGCACTAAAAACTATCCAAATATAAATTTTTTTTCCTTTTAGATATTGGAAAACTGCACAAACACAATGGTCATGGATACTTTTCACATAATGGCAGCAGTGCAACATGTACAGCATGTTGATGACAATTTTTTGAAAAACCAAAAAAAAAAAAAGACAACCAAAGTGACCAGTTGAAAAAATTGTGTAATAAAAAAAATATATTTTCAAATATAGAGCAGAGTTTGTGCCAATAAAATAATACTTATTTTATTGGGAAGAATTAAAGACGATTAAAATAAAAACTCAGGCCGGCGAAACCAGGATTAAAAAATGACTTTCAAAATCGTACTTTTTCTACACCAACTTTTTATGTTAAACTTTTAGTTTTCTGTGCTTACGGCAGCTAAAATAATTATAAATTTTTTTAAATTCGTTAGTTTCCATTTTTTAATTATAGAGTCCTTCAATATACAATTTTTTACTAACTTATAACAGGTTAATAAAACAAATTTTGATACAAAAATCTATTTAATGATTTTCTTTGAATAAATTATTTTTAATTACATCTTTAGAATTTAATTAGTGCAAATTTAATTAATTATGCAATAATAGTTTTTTCAATAGAGTTATCGTTTTATCATGGTTTTTATAAATTATGGTTTTAGCGCTTAAGCCAACTGTTTAAACCTGGTTTTGCTATACAAAATAATTTTGTTAAAACCACTTTGAAATTTGGTTTTAAAAGGGTGCTTTGAAGTTATTCTTTTTTAGCCTGCTTTTGTTTGTGCTAAATTGAGTGCTGCCAAGTTATAAATGAAAAACACCTGACAATGTGAGGAGAATGCACAGAATTTTTATATGAAATTAAACTATTTTCAAATACTTATTCATCTTCTAGAAGAATTTTCACATACTTTTTGCAAAATATATCGGAAATTTTATATAAAACAGCAGTAAAGAAATCCTTATATTATTGCCAAAAACAGTTTTTAAATTAAGTGTTGTCAAAAGAGAAAAAAAGAACCGCAATGAATGCCTATTTTTCTTTGAGAAATTAAATTTATTTCGTTTAAAATTATTAGACAATTCATGCAGGTTCCTTAAACCTGAATTTGTTAAATCTGCAGCTTAAAAGAAAAATCAAACATTTATGGTTTTAACGTTAAGATCAGGTTTTTAATTTATCATGGTTTTAATAAATTGTGATTTACAATATTATTTTATTAAAGCCAGCTTAAAATTATTTTTGTATTGGTTTTGAAAATTCTTTATGAAAGTCAACTCTGTTTTGTCTGGGTTTTTCTGTGCTCAATTGAGTGCTGCCAAGTTATAAATGAAAAACATCTGATAATATTAAGAAAATGCAGAGAATTTGTATAATTTTTATTCGTCTTAAAGAAGTATTTTCATAATTTTAAAATATTTATTGCAAAACTTATTCAAATTTTTATTTAAAAATGCTGTAAACACATCCTTAGTTTTGTGGCAAGCAGCTGCAATACAGTTTGTAAACTAAGTGTTATCAAAAGAGAAAAAAGAACAACTCTGAATGCATATTTTTCTTTGAAAAGTTTTATTTATTGTATTTAAAATATTTGAACAATTCGTGCATTAAAACCTGAATTTACTTAATCAGGTCTTAAGTTTCAGCGAGAAAACACTGTAAATTCTCTTAAATTATAATTTAAAGAAATTGTGGAGAAAAAAAAAAAAATGTGTACAAAATACATTTCAAATAAATTTTTGATAATTTCACTATAAAATATATCGGCCAAAACAGAAGAATAAAACTATCCCAAAATCTTTCTACACTCTGTTGGCCACTCTATTTCTAAAAATGTTTACAAAATACATTTCAAATAAATTTTTGATAATTTCACTATAAAATATATCGGCCGAAACAGAAGAATAAAACTATCCCAAAATCTTTCTACACTCTGTTGGCCACTCTATTTCTAAAAATGTTTACAAAATACATTTCAAATAAATTTTTGATAATTTCATTATAAAATATATCGGCCAAAACAGAAGAATAAAACTATCCCAAAATCTTTCTACACTCTGTTGGCCACTCTATTTCTAAAAATGTTTACAAAATACATTTCAAATAAATTTTTGATAATTTCACTATAAAATATATCGGCCGAAACAGAAGAATAAAACTATCCCAAAATCTTTCTACACTCTGTTGGCCACTCTATTTCTAAAACTGCCAGTCCCCAAATCAACAGACAACACAAGTGTGCACTTGAATTCGAAAAGCCTTCAAATATTTTTCCACTTTATAAACGTGTGCATGTGCATGTTTTATTTCAAATTTTTCAATCTTGGGGGTATTAGATTTCAGCATCATTGTTTAAACTGCTAAACTTAAATTCGAATGTTAAACAGAAAACAAAACAAAAAAGAAATGAGATAAAATGAGAAAAATATCTCTGCATTATTTGTGCACATGCACGTATCAAACTGAAAGAACCCAACGGATTTTTCATTTCAGTTTTCTTCTTTCCAATCTCTAGTATTTCACTTGAATTTTAGCCACCACTGGCGTTATTGGTCATGTACATTGTCAATATCTGTGCCTGTTATTTGTTGCTGTCACTTGGCAGCAGTAGAAACCAAATAAGAAAAATAAAACAAAAACCAATACGTTTGTTTCTGTCTACAAAAACAATGTTGTTTGGGTTGGTTGCTCGGTTGGCTTGTTTGTTTGAATGTGGCAACACAAACGTTGTAGGATTTTCCTTGGTAACACTTGATTTTCTCTATTGAAGTTACACTGCAGTCATCGTATCTCAGGCTGTATTTTCTTCTTTAAGTTTTTTTTTTTTTTTTTTTCTTTCCTCCCAAAATGTCTATATCTTTCAGTTATATACGTCTGTTTTCCCTTATGGCCTTTTTATCCAGTTGCCAATTTACTTTGTACAATTTTTGGTTTTGCTTTTTTTATTATTTGCTATTTGACATTTTCTAATAGTCGATACTGTACAGTAAAATATTATTATTTGAGCCGTGTTACTGCCAATGTCTGGCCCTGACAGTTTTCGTTTATTTGATTAAAGTCTTGTTCTTTTGTTTTTGTTTTTTTTTGTTTTATTGGAATTTTTATTTTAGCGCTTGTGTTTTTTCTTCTTGCCTTATTTTTTTTATTATAAAGATTTTGAACAACTTAACTGCTTGCTGTGAGTTTTGTAGGAAGTCTTAAAAATACCTGTTGCCAACGTTTTTGTTTTCTTTGCTCAGCAAATAGTTGCTAACAAGTGTTAAGGTAATTGTAAATGTCTGTTATTTTAAAAGGAAAAGGTCTTGTAACTTCAAGATCTTAAAATGTCAATTATATAAAAAATGAAAAGCTTACCTGGGATATCATTCCCTTCGGAAAGTAAAAAGGAGCTGAAATTATATTAAAAATAATATTTTGTGAGTAAAGATTTTTGTTGAACACAAAATAATAATTTTAAAACAACTAAAGGGTGGCCCCACCTAAACGGAAATATTAATTGTAAGTAAAAAAGAAGTTCCAAAAATTTATTATAATATTTCTTTAACTTTCCGCTAGGAAAATTAAAATTTTAAAAAATTGGGAAGTTATTAGTTTTACCCCATATAAGAAAAATTGGTTCTCGTCAGACCTTCACATGTTGAGGTCCTGGGAAGCTTCCCTGACTAATTCTGAGATCACTTCACTATGACTATATATTTGGGTGTTTATGTATACCCGTTTATAAATTTTGAACGCCTTAACCAAACTGCTCATATTCTGAAGAACGTTTTTGAACTCAGATTTGCTGTGAATTTGATGGGATTCCAACTGTTAGATTTCAAGACCTCTAAAAAAAAAGGTTTTTTAGAAAAATGTTCAAACGGCTTCACTAATCGATTTCAGAAACTTATCAGCTCTTGACACTAGAAAACGAGGTAAATCTAAAGTTTGTAAAAATCGGTTAAAGAACATGAATAAAAACATTTGAAAAAGTGATTCTTTTGAAAAACTCGGCCATTATATATCTGATCAGTTTTCCTCATTTTTGTTATAGTAATCAAAAGAGAAGCGTTCCTAAAGTTATATTTCCAAGGAATTTAAACCGATTCGAAGCGGTACATTTCAGGAGATATCAAAAACATTTTTAGAAAAAAGCTTTTCCTTAAAATAGTTATTTTTAAAAAATGTTAGATGGCTCTGCCAATCGATTTGATTGAAATAAGCTCTTGTCATTTAAAAAGCACTTCGATCACCTGAAACCGGATGAAAATCGGCTAATCCGTTCGTTGGATAACGTGAACGAAAAAAATTCGAAAAGAGACTTTTTTTAAACTTGAAATTATATATCTGATCAGTTAATATTTAAAATTTTTTTTATACTAATCGAAAACACCGCTTTTTAAGAAAATTATGCTGCCATCGGTTTGATACAATTCTCGTATGCTTTTTCATAATGAAATTGTTGCAAATCGAAACTGTTGGCACATTCAATTAGGCCACGGTTATAAGTGATAATAAATAAAAATATACGCATAAGCATTGATAATGTAGCGGCTTTCGAAAGCAGTTGTTCTGCTCTGCTGTGTTAGTTGAATATATAAAACTTATATTGACTTTCAATTGAGATTTGGAATAATCATCATGTCATTCTGAATTAATTCAGAAAGTAATTAATAACGAACTAGTCGATATAAAATATTTACACCTCAATTGATCAGTTTGAATTTTAATATATATATCTTTTGCACGATAATAAAGATTAAAAAGAAATTTTTTTTTAAATATTTTTTGACCGATTTTTATAAATCGAAATGGAATCAATTTTTCTTTTTTTCATATAAATTATTATCGCACTAAATTATTTAAGCACTAAAAGTTTTAAGCGGCAATTTAAGTCTGCAAATTATTTTTAAAGGATTTCGTTTTTCAAAATTGATACATTTTTAGTGGACTCGTTGTTCAGAACAGTTCTGTTTTAATTTTATTATTGTGTGGAGGGGATTTTGTTATAAAAAAATTATTTTATTATAGAAAAGTTGTTCATAGAAGACCATTAACTGCTTCAAAACACATTTTGCTAAAAAAAAGAAAATTATTAAAGTTATTCTTAAATTTAGTTTCTTCAATTCTAGACGTTAAATGTTTCAAACACCCGGGCTAGAAAAGTAATAAAACTCATGCGAAAAGTTGTTACTTATTTCATTATTAATATAAAGAACCGTCTTAATGCTCGACCATTTATTTTCTTTTTCTGGCCACCAAAAAAAAACATTTAAGTATGTGGGCCTTATCAGCAATGAAAAATAAGGCAACAAAACATTTGAAAAGTCCATGTTAAGATATATTTTACCGAAGAGAAAAACGTTTGCCCTAAAACTATATTAAAGAAACCAAAACGAAATTAATTTTTTCTCAAGGTAGATTTATGGGGTCTTTAATTCTTTTTATGGTTTCTTATGATTTTATTTGTTGTTGTATGCATTTGTTGGAGAAGATACACCAGCAAGAAATGTAACTATTTCGTACATTTCTGTCATATTATTTTCTTCTATAGAAATTCTAAATAACAAAAGATAAAGCAGACAGATGATAGCACGAGATGAAAAAGTGTATATATATATATTTGAAATGAATTGTTATATGATGTGAAGAAATGCTGGAGAAAGTCTGTGTGAAATGGTAAAGCTTTTGTTGTTTTCATGTTGAAAAATAAAAGTAGATTTTCATTGTGGTTGTGGTGGGGGAGTGAAAGCATTTGTGGTTTGTAGGCCTTGTAAAGAATAATTACAAAATGAAATCGGGGTTTTTTAAACTTGAGGGTTTTTAATTTCATTCTTTTATTTATTTACAATCAGTATTTACAAACTCTAACTTCTCGTTTGTCTCGTTTTAAAAATTTATTGCAGTTTTTTTTTTAAATATTATCAGGAGTGAATGGTAGGATTTGGGACGCTGATAGCCAGCAAAAAGTTTCTGGCGGCTTCAGCGGAGAACACCCCCCTGATGCTGGTTATACAAAATCGTTATGTTCCATAATTGTTTTGTATTAGAAAGCAGTTGATATTTTTATCAACACGAATTGAAAAAGTTCCAGAATATATCCCCCTGCAACATTTTATAAAATTTCATTTTCGTTTGTTCGTTATTTCTTTTTCGGCTTGATTTAGTTTTCTTTCGATTAAAACCAACAACTTCAGAAAGCTTTTCATGACTGGCTTTTTAAGAATATATTCTAAAACTTTATTGCCGAAATTATTAACATGATTTTAAAAAGCAGTTTTACAACTCAAAGCAGACAGACTGTTTA
This sequence comes from Linnaemya vulpina, assembly GCA_963675445.1. Classification (NCBI taxonomy): domain Eukaryota; kingdom Metazoa; phylum Arthropoda; class Insecta; order Diptera; family Tachinidae; genus Linnaemya; species Linnaemya vulpina. Next base: position 80,886,057 of record OY776278.1, on the reverse strand, counting down.
ATTTCTATTATTTAAATGATCGCAGCTGCTCTGAGGTGGTAAATTTAAAGCAGCATTTGCTGTTTAATATTTCTGATTTAAATGTGAACAGAATTATTGTAAAACCTCCTGCTGTAATAAGCGCCAATTCTTTTTTTTCTGCCAGCAAAATTTTCCATAATCCAAAAATTTCTTAATATAAAACATCAACAGATACCGCAGGCAAAAAACAAACGTTCATTTCAAACACACTTTTCGTATTAATTTCAGTAGAATTAATTGTCTGGCAGTTTTTGTGAGCCAAACAATTTATTAATTATTATTTAAGCTTAAGGCAGACTTTGACTTTTAAAGCAGAAATAATTTTATTTAAATTAAAAATGAAAATTTCATTTCACTCAAAATCAGTTAATGAAAGAACTGCAGCAAATATATAGATGAAAATTTATCTGAAATATAAAAGATAAAATATCCAACGCCTGCCAAAAACTTAATTTAATTTTCAAATATACAGACAATGACACACTGTCTACACTGTCGTGTTTGCTTGCGATAGCACAAAATGCCATTTTGAGTTCCCAGCTACATCTAGTGCATGTATTTTAATTAAAAGATGGGCTTCTATTTTTAACTACTGATGGCAAAAGTTTATATTCAAAATCAGTGTTTATAAATGCTGTTCATAAATTTTAACAACATGTTCAGCATTTATTTTTAATTAACGATGGCAAAAGTTTATATTCAAAACTAGTATTTATAAATTCGTTGTAGTTTCTTAATATTTCCTAATCTTATTTCATAAATCTTTAAGCTTATTTTGTTTGTTAATCATAATTTAAATAAATAATAGGATTTAATATTCAAAAATATTTAACAGCACAATATTTCGAGGAAAAAAAACCAGCAAAAGTTTTAATTTATAAATATTCTTTGCCAATAATTTAAATAAATTTAGAAATCGTACACAAAACTCACAGCCCACTTCCGTTCGAAATTTGACTCTCTTAAGTATTTGAGGTCTTCAGAAAGCGATGCAATTTTTCGTTTAAAAATACTTTTAAGTTGCAATAATTTCATAATATTGAGCTCCATTATAACAACTTCATGTTTTAGTCTCAGCAAGTATTTCCGTGTCCTTTGCCAACGTCAGTTTTACATTTTCAATCGACTGCTGGGTTTTGTCAAATATTAAATAATAATAATTCATTATTAATATATTTATAGGCTAATTGTTCTTAGTTAAAATCTCAGAAGGACATGATAATAAATATTCCTAGGCACACAGGAAAGTCAACATCAGTTTTATTCAACTTACACAGCAGAGCAGAATATTTGTTTTCGAAAGTCGCAACACTTTCATCTTCAGTGCTCATGTATATATTGTGTTTTTCTATTTTCCACAGATTGGTCAGGCTCAGAAGAATACATTAAAATAAATAGAGAAACAGGTGCTTTCTAACAGAACAGAACGTACAAACTAATCCTGCCTTTAGAAAATATGCTGGGATGTTTTCCATGTCACTGAAGTAGTTGACCGTCAACTGAAAAATAAAAAGCTGAAGATCCACAGAATGAAAACTGAAATAGTTTTTGACTCAGTTCAGTTTTTGCTAATAAAATCATGGCCTAATTTTAATCCTTAATATCCTCAATGTGCACAAGTGTAGAAAGTTTCAAGGGATTATGTCCAATCACACGATTTTTGTTGTTTATTAAAATTTGTTTTTATAAATCACTTCTCACAAACAATATAAAAATAATATTTATTGCTTTCAAACTGAATTGAAAAAGAAGGCGAAACACATCAGCCGCAATTGAAGACAAAAAATCCAACACAAAACGCCCATAATTTTACTGGGCAAATGGCAATAAATAAATATGCAAACAATATAAAAATAAATTTCAACTGCAAAAAAAAAAAAGAAAAACAATTTATACATATAAAAATATTAAATAAATTTTATTAACAGCAGCCACTTGAAAATAAACTTGTTTCAGCTTTTTTCAAGTTCACAGACTCATACGGGCTGGTATCTGCAGCCCACAGTACCAATAAAAAAAAATATCTGTACAACAGCAATTATTCAATATCGCGCAAGAGATAATGATAAGAGCCACAAAAAAATACTGGCATTATATAAGACCAGGATGACACATGTTCCAAATTAATTTCATGATTTTTTTGTAATTGTTTTTTTTTGTTTGGCGAAAGTCAATGAAATCAATAAAATAGTAAATGGCGCGTGAAATGAAATTTATAATTATTTCCCAGAAACTTGTTTTCAAGAAACTTAACAATTCAGCAGTTTAAGAAATTTTATTGATGACTTTCAAGCTGATAGATTGAATTTGGTTGAAGATTTTTCAATATGAATTTGCAACATCTTTATTTATTTAATTTTTGTCTTTCCTAGAAAAAGAGCGCCACATTGAAAATATTTTATTGAAAATATTTAAATTAATAAAAATGATATCAACTGCATTTCCATCTTCACGCATCTCCCGCTAAAGTGATTGAAATTCGCCAGATTTATTTCATTTCTTGCGGTGACTAGTTTATGTCAGACTACGCCACAGCTCAAAGTGAATATCCTTCAGGGTATCTGCTGGGAACTGGGAAATAAAATAGGAAATGCCAGAAATCGTACCTATAATGTTATATATATGAGGGCCGATAATAATATGTCCACATAAAAAAGTACAGGTTTTAAATCTGCATTAGCCCCAGTAAAATGCGCATATGAACTAGTTAAAACCCCTCAACTGAACAATTTGAATTTTTTTGAATAATTAAAATTAAAGAGTTTAAAAAACCCCCAAAATATAAACTAAGCGGAAGTTTAATTTTTATAATTAAACAAAAAGGAAAGACAATTTTCCAGTCACACTTTTCTTGGGGAAAAAAATAAATTGAAAGTCCTTTTTAAGGACGTACTTTTTCTTCACTTCGAAAGTTTCAATTAGTTGGTATTTTCAACCTTTCAGGCAGCATTATTAAGAAAACTCAGATAATTATTAAAAAAACAATTTTACTTACAAAAAGTTGGAAGATATTTGTATTTCGGCAAGTATTATATTTTTATATAATTTTATATATTTTTAATAAATTTATTTACAAAAATACAGTTGAATTAAAAGACAGTAATAAAGGATTTATAAAAAATATATTGATACATATGAATTATTATTAATTAATATTTGGCCGAAGCCAAAATTCAAAATGAAAGACTTACGTTGGCAAAGGACACGGGAATACCTACTGACACCGTAAACCTTCAGAGAATTCGCAGTAGGCCACTTTTTTTTATTAAATGCAAAAGTTAATCAGATTTAATTAACACCAGAAATATGACTTCGAATTCATTGAAAATGTGACAAAAAATAGGACTTCTTTTTATGATAAGCCGTTGTAAAAGGCATTAGAAAAGATCCAGATTTGCACTACTTGCGGATCATGAGTTTATGATCCTAATGACATCTTTGGAAGGTCTTTTTCAAAAATAATTTTTTTTGTTTATAATAATTGCACTGGATTAATTTTGGCTGATGGTGGTTTGAGAAATTTGTTTTAGGCATGTGGATTGTATTAACTCCAGTTAATTCGAATTTCTCCAAAAATATATAATTATGAGCTTCCATTTTTCCAACCCATGTTGTAGCAAATTGCTTGGCAAAAGGATGAACTCAATATATATTCATGAATTACGACAAGGAGAAAATAGTCAAACGGCAACGCTGGCATTTAAAGTGTGCTTTCGTCGGTTCAACACAATTCTCGGATTCTATTTTATAATAAAATCGCCATAAATAAGATCGTATCGCTTGAAACTAACCTAACTTATGAGTACTGGCAATGATACCATGGCGGCTTGTGAAAACAGCTATTCTGCTCTGCTGTGCAACACTAAAAAGCACAAAATTAAAATTTAAGAAAAATAAGTTTATTAATACTATTATTTCTTATGAAATCATGAAAATTGTGGAAGAAAAAGTGCAGATTTGGTGGATTTTTCTGTGCGTTATTCATGCATTATCAGCTGTTTCCTATCTATAACTTGACAGCACTCAACTTAGCACAGAAAAATAACACAAAAACAAGGCTGCCTCTCATAAAACCCACTAATTCAAAAATGCTTTTAAGTACTATTTTGTGTATTGAAATCAGGATTGCAAAAACTAAATCTTGTGGCTTTAGTCTTTTTAGCGGTTAGGGGACGATATAGGGAACATATACATGCACTCACATACTCCAGCAAAACCGTTAGCCAAATGCAAATATGTTGTATGGAAATATAAAAATTAAAATAATACCAGACAAGTACTTTTCTAACGACATTCTAAGTGTAAAAGAGCAGAAGTGCAACAAGAGGTGTTTCTCTGTGTGCGTGTATTTTGGCTGTAGCTGTTAATATCAACTAAAGCAAATAACTACAACGAAGCATCAACATGCAGTAACTACGAGCACACTGTGCATGAGTTCAAATACAAACAAACATTTACATGAATGACTATTTGATTAACCTCACTTTTTATGCATGCAACCACGTTGGGGTTTATTTGTCTCTGTGTTTGTTTATACGATCTCGTGTGTATAGTTCTTAAACAAACAAAAATGGAACAGCAACAACACATTTAAATATCTAAATGTGCACTTAAGTGGTGCTAATTATGCCATTTTACTTTACTTGTTTATTATTTCTATTTATTTTCTTTCAAATATAAATTTTTTTCATGTCTAATGCGATGTTCTTTTCATTTTTTGTTTAATCATTTTGTTGTGTGGCTTTGCAAAAATGTATTAGAATAATATTAGAATATGCACGACAGTTATTACAGCGCATTCATTTAACTTAAATAAACAGTTAGACAATTTTGTTCGTAATTATTGTCAATGCACAATTTTCTATAAGACGATTTGTGCATAAGTCTCATAATTACAAATTTGCTAACATGTATGTGTGTTAGTATGTATGTGTGCGCTTAGTCAGGAAAATATAGCACAAGTCAATAGAGATTTAGTTGGAAATTCTACATGAATAATAGAAACTAAAAGCACAGTATTATGGTTTTCATTCTTCTGTATATGAGGTTGCTGTTGTTGTTGGTTTCTTTTTGCAATTTCGAGAGCATTTCCTTCATACACACACACACACACACATATATAAATGTGTATGTGCGGCGTAACCCAAATTCAATGCATTCAATTATATATAAAACACAGTTTTATTGTTATAATTTTTCATTAAAAAACTTCCTGCTAAGAAACATTAAATTTACAAATAAATTTTATACAATTGATAATTATTTTTTAAAAATTATATTAAATTCGATTTAATTTCATTATGTTAGTTTTTCGAAAAGTGTTTTTGATACAGAAGGACGTGATAGCTATTCCAAAGCATAATAAAAAGTCAATATCAGTTTTATATCTATATTAAACTTACACAGCAGAGCAAAACAGCTATTTTCGGAGGCCGCTACACTTGCATTGTCAGTACGCTTGATTATTTTTATTTGTCACCACTTATTAGGTGGCCTAATTGAATGCGATTAAAGTTTTTATTTGTACCAATTTTATTATGAAAATTTATATATTTCCTGCCAATTTATTTATTTATTTCATTTTGGTTAAAAACAACTATCGGATGTTTTAAATATCAGCGTTTGAATCATCCATAAAAAATCCCTAAATTCCTGTATTTTATTTTTCATCAGTTGTTTTGTTTTGAAATGGAATTGGCGAAAATATGTTAAGCTTTTTCCTATTCACGTTTTTTGTGCACCACATTTCCTGTCCTACATAAATGACATGTATTTGCTGAACGTGCTGTTTTCATCGAACTTAAACTATTTTTATTGTTGATCGCATTGTCAAATAAACTACCGTAAAAATGCAAATACTCTGGCAGATATCACAGCGATATGAGCAACACAAAAAATAAACTGTCAGTTGCATACAAGCACACGTACAATAAAACAAACTAACAAACATCCATCTAGAACAGAGTATCATTAAAAACTGAAAAAAAATTTATTACATCTAAAAGTTTTTTTCTTTAAATTAAAAGTTCCCTGCACATGTTCAGTTTAAGTCAATATTTTTGAAAAAAAAAACTCACTGAAAACTATCGTGACAAACGGTGATTGATATCAAGTAACAATTTCAAAATTTATGGGAATATTACTCCAAGACAAAAATATTGACCAGAAAAAAGATGCAAGTACAGGGTGGCCCCAAATATCCCAAAAGGTTTCAGTATCTTAGTTATTTATCAATAGTTTTTGTTTTCGGTACGATCTTGGAAATATTTGAATCATTAAACGCTTGAATATAATTAAATCAAAAGGTTTTTATTAGTGGTTACGCTTTTTAGGGCAAATGCTTGCCAAGTGTGACCATACCTTTTGTTTTGTAAATAATTATTTACCATTATTAAATGGCACATTAATGATCTCGAATATATTATTTTTAATTAAAATTAAAATGTTATTCGATATATGGGTAACTCCATGTCAAATCGAACAAAGAGTTAGACGATTTAGATGAAATTTGCACACAGGACATCATTCGTTCTATTTAAATTAATAGAAAAAAATATGGTGAACGATTAACCCTAAAGGCCAACACTGTAACTTCCCGGCTTTTGTGCTGTTCCATGCTTTTGACCTCTTCGAGTTAAATTGCGATCATTTTAATTTTCAAATCAACCGATTCCCAAGGAATAAACGGTAATTAATGTATTTTTAAATTACTATAAAAGAATCTACAGCACTAACCGATTCAGATATGTAATTTCAGAGTCTTACAAAAGAAATCACTTTTTTCGAATTTTTTCGTTCAACAACGGATTAACCGATTGTGACCCGGTTTACGGTGATCGACGTAGGTTTGAAATTTCACGAACTTGCGTAATCAAACGGTAAAGCCGTTTAAAAGCTAAAAAAATGCACCTTAAAAAGTACCAATTTTCTTAAGTTGTTTTGAAAGGTCTTGAAATCTACCGGCTCGAATCCTCTAAAAGAATTGAGAACATTAACTGATCGTATATATACTTTTGCTTTTTTTCCAACCATTTTTTCTTTTCTTTCGCGATATCTTGCAAACAGATTGGCCGATTTGGAACCGTTTCACGGCGATTGATTATATTTCAATATAAAAATTAGTTTCTGACATCAATTGGAACAGCCCTTAAAAATTATTTTTGAGAAACACTTTTGAAACAAAATAGTTTCTTCAATTTTATTATTTAAAATTCAAAGTGATCAATTGATGGGTTTTAGGTAGTTTCCATGCGCATTGCACTGGGGCTAATGCAGATCATCAGGGAACCTGTACCCAACATTTCTTAAAATAAGTGAGAAGTCTAAAAGAAATATCAAAGTCATAACAAGAACTCACTGATCACTTTTCATTTTTTATTTTCTTACGTTTCATTCTATGACAACACGACAATTCCCCAAATTATACACTAAAATAGTTTCTTATTTTTAGAATTTTCGCAAAATTTACCGGTTCGAATCGGTTTGAGTTTAAAAAACTTGTAAGAGGTTAAAATACTTACAAACAAATATTTACAGACATAACGAGGGGATCTCAGAATAAGTCGGGAATTAGTCCAATGGGAACTAGACTTTTTCACAACGGGGAACAACCAATAACTTCACGAATTTTGATAATTTTTTAAATTCCCAGCTGAACGCTGAACGCTGAACTTTCTTGTGAAAGTTGTCATATTAAAAATTTCATAATTTCGTCGATTTAGTTGAATCCGTTCAGGGGCCAAATTAACGTATTCGATATCGAAAGAAATTTCCATACAATTTGAATGGAAATTTCTATCGATATATTTTATATTTATATTTATATTTATATTTATATTTATATTTATATTTATATTTATATTTATATTTATATTTATATTTATATTTATATTTATATTTATATTTATATTTATATTTATATTTATATTTATATTTATATTTATATTTATATTTATATTTATATTTATATTTATATTTATATTTATATTTATATTTATATTTATATTTATATTTATATTTATATTTATATTTATATTTATATTTATATTTATATTTATATTTATATTTATATTTATATTTATATTTATATTTATATTTATATTTATATTTATATTTATATTTATATTTATATTTATATTTATATTTATATTTATATTTATATTTATATTTATATTTATATTTATATTTATATTTATATTTATATTTATATTTATATTTATATTTATATTTATATTTATATTTATATTTATATTTATATTTATATTTATATTTATATTTATATTTATATTTATATTTATATTTATATTTATATTTATATTTATATTTATATTTATATTTATATTTATATTTATATTTATATTTATATTTATATTTATATTTATATTTATATTTATATTTATATTTATATTTATATTTATATTTATATTTATATTTATATTTATATTTATATTTATATTTATATTTATATTTATATTTATATTTATATTTATATTTATATTTATATTTATATTTATATTTATATTTATATTTATATTTATATTTATATTTATATTTATATTTATATTTATATTTATATTTATATTTATATTTATATTTATATTTATATTTATATTTATATTTATATTTATATTTATATTTATATTTATATTTATATTTATATTTATATTTATATTTATATTTATATTTATATTTATATTTATATTTATATTTATATTTATATTTATATTTATGTTTATATTTATATTTATATTTATATTTATATTTATATTTATATTTATATTTATAATTTATATTTATATTTATATTTATATTTATATTTATATTTATATTTATATTTATATTTATATTTATATTTATATTTATATTTATATTTATATTTATATTTATATTTATATCTATATTTATATTTATATTTATATTTATATTTATATTTTCAATATCTTAAAAATTAATTTAATGTCATATTAAAGGAAATACTTGAAGGTACAATTTATCAAACTAAAATTATTATTTTTTGGAAAGATCTACAAAGTTTTGAAATTTTTAAAAATTTACTTAATCAGGGAGAGTATATCATTCCGTTGAAATAAATTTAAAAAGAATTTTCTCATTTTCGGTATCGTTTTACGAATAGTATCCTTGCCCTACATTTTTATTGCCGCTCCTTGTCATACAATAACTCCTGGATTTCTTGTTATAAATTTATTTAAACTTATTTTCTTAACTTTTCCTTGCGGCCTTTATTACAAAATACTTAATATCTTAAATAAAAGACTTCGTCGTTATGTTCTTTATTTCTGTTAATTAAATTTCTTCAGCTTTTCTACCGGAAATGGCATTTAGTTGTGAAAAAGTCATACAATTAAAGCACTTGAGCTCTAATCAAATCAATAATCATAATTTTTTTTTGTTAGATTGTGTTAAATGCTGCCTGCAACTGGCATTCCAACTGGAGACGATTTAAATATAATTTACATGCATTTTATATTTCCATGTATAGAAATGAAGTTAAACAGGGTGGCGCTAAATTAATCATCATATTGTGAGATGGAATAGCTTTTGTAAATGGCATTTGATGCCAATCATATTTGACTACACAGCGGCAGAATACGAACAGGCAAATAATAGAGCGCTACACTCCGCAAGAGCGTGGAATAGTTCTGTCGACTTTTTAAATAAAATATCAAGGGTAAAATCGCGGCATTCGATATCGACCGAATTTGCCATTTCAATTCATAACGAGTCAGACGATTTGCTAAAATTATCATGAACGATGAGAAGCATCTTCATTCAAGCGTTTGCGTCCATAAACAAAATCTTCGTTTCTAGGGCACTGAAATCTAGGCATCCATTCAAGGCTACTGAGTGGTGCGGTAAACACCGCACCGTTTTTTTTATAAAATCATTGGCAATAAGAACTCTACCGGATCATGATAAACGATTTTTTACTGCCGGAATTGCATCAGCAGGGAACTTATTGAAGACGGTGCAATGGCACACACAACTGGAGCCTCAATAAATATTGTGAACGTTAGATTTAACCATTCCAGACTTTTTTCTTTGAGGCTACAGAATATCTAAAGTTTGTGCCAACAAAACCCGAGCAAACTCAGCCCTTGAGGATATTTTTCGATAGGACTTAGTTCTTTTTGGTTACTTGAAGTCACTGGTTTATGCCCAGAAAATCTTAGACTTCTTTAAAGAGAATTAATACTCGACAGAAAGTTATGAAAAACTCGATTAAACAGGCACGAACGTGTCTCAACAAGACTGGCGACAGCCACTTGACTGATATCAAATTTTTTAATTAAAAGAAAAAATTTTACTGTTAAAAATTTTGTCCAGTTAAATATCTAAATAATAATAATAATAATTATTATTATTTTTTTAAATTTATTTGATAACAAAATTGGCTGATTAATTTTGCGCCACCTTGTTTGTGTATTTATGCATCATGTCGTTCCATTTTGCTATTCAGAAATCTACTACATGTCACAAAAGCATGAAGAAGAAGAAGAAGACTTATTTATACATAAGAGAAGAAAAAACATTTTCATTTATATACAAGACCATCCACAAAATTATGAATATAATCACATAAATCATTTAATTTTTATATTGATTGAAACGCCAGCACACACAAATTGTCTACACACAATAAGAAATGTAGACGAATAAATGAAAAATAGCTTAAGTCGCTTTATATGCATTTTTGTTTTATTACTAATTTCAATACCAAATAAATTGTACACAATTTAAATGGAATCATTTGAAAACTTTATCAATTTTTATATTTCTGATAACTAATAAAGTTGATGCTTTTTGGAATTAAATGGCCACAAAAATGTGTACATGTATATGTGCACACTATGCACATCTACTATGAAAAATCTATGATATCACTGAAGGTATAAAACTTTATGTTTGTGTGTGTGTAATAGTTCATGGAGTTGGAAGTGCATACAACAATACGATATGCATTGATTACAGTTTTAAAAGTTGTATGTTGATTTAACCCAAATAGTTTGTGAGCCATATCGAAATGTTGAATAAGAAATCGATAGACAAACAATTGTAAAATATACAATAAATAATTTAGAATGAAAGTTCGAGTAAGTTTTCTTAGGAAATATTGACTGAATGGAATAAAAATTTACGTTTAATGCACGCAATAGAAAATCAGTGGAAAATGCAAACAATTTGAAGAAAAATAATATAAAAAGCGATATAAAAGAATCGAGATAATTTCGAAATTAAAAGCAAAAATTATCACTTTTTTAAAACATATTCGTTCACGATCACAGTTGCCACTGTGGTACAATTTAACCAAAAATTGTTGTTTTTTTACGTTTGGTTCGCTGGTTCATTTTTTTTCTTTTATGAAAAGTTAACGATTACAATATAAATAAATTTTGAAAGTTTCATCATGCCTGTAAAAATGTATTTACGAAAATTATTACTCTTTACATAAAGTAAAAGATTTGATTCGTTTACAACAATTGATGGTAATCGATTATTACCTACCCACAGTAGTAAATCAAAAAGCTATATTGGCAACACTGATCGATTGTTACTTTTGTTTATAAGTCAGAAATTGACAATTTGACTTCAGTGTAAAAATTATTGTATTATGCTGGTATGCAAATGAAATTTAAAAAATTTGTTCTCCTTTTTTATTTTGGTTCTTTTTTTTATGGATTTTGGTCTCGAAGAAAAATTTAGAGTGGCAAGCGTGTTCACGATATCTCATGAACCGATTAACCGATTTTCATCCAGGTGATTTTTAAATTTCAGGAGTCGTTTGGTTTGTGGCATCAATCGGTGAAATCATTTTAAGGACACAAAAAATAATCCAGGGGCTTTAAGTCACAAAAATGAGGCGGCCAACTGAAATATTTAAAACGAGATGTTACACAAGCGGAAAATTTCTCCAGCTACAACTGACTACTTTGGCTGGTTGTGTGGCGACGCCTATTCTGAAATCAAAGGTCACTGAAAAACGAAAATCGGTTATTATGTTTTGGTCACGCAGAGAGTTCACAGTGACTGCTTAGTGACTTTCGACAAAATACCGACCAAGATGATCCCTGCCACTGAATAAAAGGTTTTTCGAGGACTGCTTGTGGATTTCTTGAGCTCCATTTCCTACAATTTTCGTTGTTTACCTAAACGTCTTAGTGAAAAGGGCCTTTTTTAAATCTCTTAACTTTAACTATGTGCTGATTCATTTTTGCAAAATGTTATTCAAAAAATTCAAAGTGATCAATTGAGGGGTGTTAACTAAGTCCTATTCGCATTTCACTGGGGCTAATGCAGATCATCAGGGAACCTTTACCCAACATTCTCTTGAATAATTAAAGATATTTATTTCAAACTTCCACTTGGATAAGTGCAACTAAATTTAGAGTCGGAAAAGAGTCAACCAATTGTAGAATAAAAACGTAAGAAAATAATAAAGGAAAAGTGATCAGTGAGTTCTTGTTATGACGTTGATATTTGTTTTAGACTTCTCACTTATTAAAGTGAACAAATCGACAAATTAATATTCAGGTCTCATCATCTTTGTAGAGCAGAGCCTACGCCCACTACGATCATATTGTTTTGCTCCTTTGCCAGCAACAGTACAGTGAGCTTCCAATTTTGCAATTAAAATAGGCACAGTGGTCGCAGCAGGAGCCAGATTGTAAAGAACCAGATTGTAAAACTGCTCGATTATTTTTTCTTGGTATAGTAAAATTTCTCCCATTTTAATAGTAAATTTTCACAATTAATATACTTTGCTTAAGAGTTTAGTGTTCTATGCTTTAAATTTACCAACTTTTTATTAAAAAAATTTCCGAGATTGGCTGCTCAATTCTTGATATTTCATCATTTAATAACCATTTTACTTCCTAACCTCAAATTTGCCCAGTTATTTCTTGTGTTAATAAACAGTTTGTTGAATTTGCTATGTTTGGCAAAAGTAGCATAGCAAATTTCAGAATTTTCTAAGCGTAGCATTTTAGTAATATATAAACAACAAAATATATTTTAAGGAACACTTAACTATAAGTGGCCTATTATTATTCGCGTTAGTATATTTACCCAAAAAGGTAATTTCAATAAAATGCTTGTGGTAAATTTGTTATAGACTGGCTAAAAGTATTGCAAATAAAGCATTTAAGGCTAGCAAATGTTTTAAAATTTGTGCTTGTCGTATAAATAAATACAATAAATAATAAGTTTTTCCTATAACCAACACTAAGAATTTAATATATTAATAATTTTCAATGATTACTTAGCTCACTTGCAAATTTACAATACATAGCAAATTTTCGGAAATCTTGTATGTAGTAGAGAAATGCTTAGCCAACATTGTTTTTGTATTAACAGTCCTGAATTGGAAATAAGAACTACGTCGTCTCTTTATAGTTGCTACATGAAAATGAACTTCTTGTTAAGGAAATACTTTTCATATTTAATTAAATTTCAGTTGTCTTCATATTCCCCTATACCTTTTATAATTATTATTTTCTGATATAGTTTAAGGATTTCTGATTTTTAATCCTTCGCAATGCAGCGTGTATATATTAAGAATATCGTTTATTTAATATATTTTTTTCTTGCGAAAGCCACTTCCAGGCTTTGATAAAATCTTTGCAATAAAGGCGTCAGTAAGGACTCTGCTTAGTTCAGTAACTGGTGCATTATGAAAAGGACTAGATAAATTATATGGCAACATTGTTTTTCTGTACCAACTCTTGTTATGAGAAAAAGCATCCTTCCGGTTTCCTGTAAATTTATAAACTCTGTTCCACTGAAATCCATAAGTACTCGTTATATATCCTGGGAGATTAAATACTTTCCTGTACACAGAATAGTTCCATAAGACTGTCAACGCAAGGATTTATATTTCGCTATCCCGTAGAGATAAAAATTTCAATTAATATTTAAGTAGCCGTGCTATTACTGGCGCGATTCATTGTGTATATTAACTTCTATAAAGTCGCCTATTATTACTTAACGTAGTCCTTGTCTATCTCTTTGTGTACTTTAAGTTGGAGAATAAAAAAACAAAACATAAATAAGAGAAAAAAGTCATAGTTAATTTGTCTACTCCAGCTTAATTTTAATCACAGCGGACACTACACGGTTGCCTGTTTAGCTTCAGGTGGCAGTACAACGTCTTTCTATTAACAGCAGTTCAGGTGGAAGTAAAAGTGGGAAAGGAAAGAAACAAAAACAAAAACAAAAACAAAAACTTTTATTACAACAATTTAATTATGAAGTCATTGTGGTCTTTGCATGTCATAAAAATATGAGAAGAAGCAGGAAAACTTGTATAAAATTTATTTAACTTTTATGTACAAGTGCGCAAAACATACACTCTCCTACATAATTATTACTACAACACGGTGCTACAGCTGCCAACGTCACCACTTCAGTTTTTCTCAATGACTTTGTCATTCTTCAGGATTTTTTTCTTTTATTTTATTTTTCTTTCTTTTTGCTCTTTTCTTCTAAGTTTCTTGTTCATTTCTTGGTATTTAAATAGGAGAAATAAAAGCAAACTAGCAAACAGCTACAGCAACTTGTTTGTTTTCTTGATGATATTGAAAGTTTTTTTTTTCGTATTTTTATTTTTTATCTGGCATTATTGTTGTTGTTAAGTTTTTGTTTATGCAGCAATTTTTCTATTTCTTCATATTTTATAAATACAACAACGTTTTCGTTTTTGTTAGAGGTTTTACTTCTAGTTGTTGCTATTTATTTATAAAGTCACCGCTTTGTTTGTTGTGTGACATATTTTTAATTAGAGGTTTATTGTAGGCCTGAATAAATATGGGGATGAATAGCAGAGATGAACGTACTGGCAGACGGATAAGTGTTGTGAAGTGTTAAAGTAGGGGCTGCAAATTATTTTGGAAGTACAAAACTAAGAGCACAACAAACAAAAAAATATATAATAATGATAATAAAAATAAAATGTACAGGAGAATAAGTGGCCAACTGAATTTTAATTAACTATGAAAAGTATTTCCTTAACAAGAAGTTCATTTTCATGTAGCAACTATAAAGAGACGACGTAGTTCTTATTTCCAATTCAGGACTGTTAATACAAAAACAATGTTGGCTAAGCATTTCTCTACTACATACAAGATTTCCGAAAATTTGCTATGTATTGTAAATTTGCAAGAGAGCTAAGTAATCATTGCAAATTATTAATATATTAAATTCTTAGTGTTGGGTAAGAGGAAAAACTTATTATTTATTGCATTTGCTTGTACGACAAGCACAAATTTTCAAACATTTGCTAGCCTACTTTATTTGCAATACTTATAGCCAGTCTATAGCAAATTTACCATAAGCACTTTATTGGCAAAACCTTTTTGGGTAAATATACTGATGTCAATAGCAATAGGCCACTTATAGTTAAGTGTTCCTTAATACATCTTTTGTAGTACGTATTTTATTAAAATGCTACGCTTAGAAAACTCTGAAATTTGCTATACTACTATTGCTACGTATAGCAAATTCAACAAAGTCTTAATTAAAACGAAAAACAAGTGGGCTTGGCTGGTTACTCATCATGTTTTGATGAATAATTTTTAAATATAATTGTAGCTCAACAGTTTTTTAATTTAAAAATAAATGCTCAAAATTATGTCTTGCTATTAACCTAAACATCTGCAGGAATTGTTGCAAGTTTTAATTCATGAAATGAGTTCCAGAGCACTGATCCCTTAATACCAATTCTTCATTACTACAAGCAGTCTCTGGCATTCAATATTCTATAGCAATCAAGTCAAGAAATTTATTTTGTATCTTTGTTTTCATATTTCTTAAGGCGTTTTCTTTTCTAGAAAAAGTGCAGAATTTTTTAATTTCGTTTTTAAAAAGTGGCAGTTTTTAGGAGCTTAAGAATAGAAATTATTTTTCGCCACGAATTTTGGATTAAGTTCTAATAAATACTTATTTTCAATTCATAGAATGCTGCCATTTTCTAAAGAAAAGTGTAAAAAATGTTACACTTTTTTTTAAAGAAAACAAATCAGCATTAGTTAAAATATACTTTTGAAACTGCATGTTTGCATCGTTTTTTTTATTATATCAAGTATATATAAATTTTTTTTATTTAAGCCGAGTGATATCAGATTTTATTAATATGTTTACAAATTTTAGTTAGTATTGTAAAATTGTTTAATTAATTGGAGCACAATTTAATTTATAGCGATTAAAATGCTTGTACGGGGGACAATGGAAAAATAAATATAAAGAAATAACTACATTTACAAATAATTTGTAATCAATATGATATTAATTAAAACAAAATTATTTAAATAAAACAAAGAAAATTATACAATTAACTGACAGAAATGTCGAAAAATATTTCAATAATATAAGTAAAATAAATTAAAAATTGTTTAACAAAAACAGTGCCACGTTTCTGTAACTGAAGTGAGAACTTCTCGCATCGAAAAAAATTGTCGCCACTCTGTGAAACACAGGCTGAGTCGGAATATATTTCTTAAAGCATTTATAATTTTGTTAGATTCTTATAATAATGTTTATATAATAATATTTATATAATAATAATATTCTATGGATAACCCTACAATAAAGAGGATAACAACCATAATTATTAAGTTCTCACTTCAGTTACAGAAACGAGGCACAGGCTACACAAAAAACAATGAATTATGAAACAGCTCATTTATTAAAAATAAAATATATTTTGTTGTTTTATGTGTATATAAAAAACTCAAAACAAAATATTTGCCATATACGAAACATATTTAATTGAATTAATCATACAGTTACATCTTTCTCTCAGTCTCCTTGTGTACAGAACGGAAACAGTTTGTTATTGTAGTTAATAATTAAAGAAAAAATTACTATGGTAACACTATAACAATCTTAACGTTTTTGCTATTGATTTCTCAATTTAATTTTTATTCTCTTCTCACCATGTCATAAATAATGAGCACTTTATTGAGTCCAAACTGAGATATTTTTGTTGATTTGCTCATTGATTTTTGTTTTGCTTTCGTTTGTTATTTCTCTGCTCGTAATAGAGGGTCAATTTTATATGCCAGATTTCTTGATAACCCACATTTTGTTGTTTTGTTTGCTTATTTTTACTCTTTTTTCGGAAATATAAAACAAGAGAAATAAATAAATAGTATGTAACGTTTTATTTACCAAACAAAAGCAAATGATTTGAAATCAAATAAACAAAAATTGGTTGCAAGCTAAATATTGCAGATGAAATATAATTTTTTTTTGGGCACAAATTACACACACATGCAGACATGTTTGTATGGATGGGGACTAAAATAAAATTGTTGTCAAGTTTTTTTTTTTAAATTTCCAACTATTTGGGAAATTTATTAATACTGCCATCGATTGTTTAACACATTCACATGACATCTGCATTCCAGCGAATATTCTGGTTGTTTTTATTTTATTATACATATATTAAGTCCAGTTACTGTTAAGTCAAACTCATAACATTGATTTATCATTTCGGTGTTAAGAATTTAGAAAATTTACATTTATTATGGAAATCTACACAAATATAGCTTTTGAGCGATATATATTTTATCAATATAAATGCACGATGAGATATATCAAAAGGGACCACAAAAGTACGTGTGTCATATTCACAAATAAAATTTCATATAATAAGGGAAATTTGGCTTGTCCAATACGAAATACAATAGACATAATGTGTCATGTAAAAGTCAAGAAATTATTTCTGTGTGTCTAATTCCAAAAAAAAAACTCCCTTGGCCATTTAACTGCCCCAATTTGTTACGGTAAGAAATTCTTGGCTTGTTTAGCTATTAAATGTTGGCCTGTGAAATCCTTGCGGTTCAATAAATGTAACAGAAACTTATTTTGCCTTTTTTCAGTTGTTTTATAAAATGTAACACTTTGGAGGAGTTTTAAAATAAAAATAGTTTTTCGTAATGGCTGTTGAATGAATTTCGAATAAATTCTTAATTTTCAAATGCCAGAGTGCGGCCATTATCTGCTAAAAAGTGTAAAAAATTTTGCACTCTTTTGTAGAAAAGAAATCGACTTTAATTGAAAAGTTGTATTTTTTATTTATATCTCTTGTTGATTTATAAGCATTTAATTAGACATATCAAAAGTACATGAAATTATTGTGGAAAATATATATTAAATTATTACGACTTTTTATTACGTTTTTGTATTAAATTAATTTCAGTACAATCGCGTTGGCAGTGGGCCAATATTGAAATGCAAAGTATTTATAATGAAACAGACATCATCGGCATTTATAAGTTACACTGTGATGCGGCACGTTTTTGAATAAAATGTTTAAAAGTTTATTTTATTTATTTTCTCTTTCATTAAAGGCTAGAAGATATGAGAGATCAATAGAACAAAAAGAAAAATAGATTTACCTTGAAAATATACGCCAATAAGTTTTCTGAAAATAAAAATATTAAAAAAAAAAATATTAAAAAATTGATCTAGCAAAATACTATTCATTTCAATTTATTTTAAAATAAGCCCACAACGGTTAAGAAATTTCAGAATTTTTCTTAAGACAGTATATCAAAAAATTTAATACCAAAATCGAACAGAGTTCCATAAGTTTATAATTTTAATTAACGCCACCCCACCCACATCTTTATAAGACGTAAAACTTTTCAAACGTTTCAAAAATTTCTATTACAGCGAAACCATATTGATTATTCATAAATCACCTTCGCTATCAGTGTTTATCAATTTCATGTTAAAAATCAAAAATTTATATTAAAAATAAAGAAAACCTACACACTCACATCATTATTGAAGTTTAAATAAACGAGATATAAAAAAGAAAATGTATTTATTTAAATAAAAAAAGCATAAATTTTATTTAAAAAAAAATACAAGAATATATAAAATTGTTAAAATTTATTATCGGTACTAATTAGGAAACATGAAAAGCTTTTCAATCAACGATATGAAAATGTATTAAATGAAAAGAAAAACAATATCTTAATTAAGAGAAATAAGTAAAAAGAACTCACATCCACTGTTCAACTGTTGGCAATCACGGCTGGAATGCGCTATGAAAACGTAGCGCCTTTGGAAATAAAACAGACGCCTCATTGTCTCAGATAAATTATTTTAATTTTTTTCCCTTTAATTTCTTTTTTAATGCCAGATGTCATTCTCTTTTGGCACCCACACAAACACACACTTTTATTTACGCTTTCATGTTGATTCAAAATTTTGCTTTATTTACATTTGCCATGTTGGACGGTGAAATTTACGAGGCCAGCCTTAAAATTGCTCCATTAAAAGCGTTTGTATATTATGGTGTAAAACATTTGCTTGGATGTCTGTCCCACTTATTAAATATCGCACCAAATAAAAATAATTTACATTCTGATACGGTTTTATTAAGTAAAACAGTTTCTAACTTAATTAGTAGACAGTGTCATAGAGTCATATATTATTGGAAACTGTTTAAATCAATTCGAACTTCGAACTAGATTAAAATACTTTTATTAAATTTAATTTTTTATACTAATTATTCGAAAAGGTGTGTGTGAACGTACCTCAACCCTAAAAATTTTCTTAGCACAAACTTTCAAAAACTATTCGAGAATTACATTAAACATTTTTTAAAACCAACATAATAACCAAATTATATTTCGTTTCCTACTTTTATTGTTTGAAAATATGAAATATCTCTTCCGGCTTAAAAATAAAATAAAATTAAGTACATTTTTCTTCCACCTGTAGTAAAAAAATTCAATAGATTTTTATTCTGAATTTAGAAATGAAATTCAATAGAACTTTTTTCGACTTTAGAAATAAAATTCAAGAGACTTTTCTTTCGCCTAAAAAGTAGAATTCAATAGATTTTTCTTCTGGCTTCAGAAATAAAATTCAAGAAATTTTTCTTGCGACTTCAGAAATAAAATTCAAGAGATGTTTCTTTCATCTGCAGAAGCAGAATTCAATACAGTTTTTTCACAATTTTAAAAATAAAATTCAAGAGATTTTTCCTCCGACTTTAGAAATAAAATTCAATAGATTTTTTACCCGAACCTTAGAAATATAATCCAAGACATTTTTTTCCGACTTTAGAAATAAATTTCAATAGATTTTTCCTCCGACTTTAGGAATAGAATTCAATAGATTTTTATTCCGACTTTAGAAATAAAATTCAAGAGATTTATATTTCAATTTTTAAAATAAAATTCAACAGATTTTTATTCCAATTTTTAAAATAAAATTCGATCGATTCTTCTTTCAACTTTAGAAACGAAATTCGACTTTAGAAATAAAATTGAGTAGATTTTCCCCCCAACTTTAGAAATAAAATTCAATAGATTTTTATTCCGATCTTAAAAAATTCAATAATTTTTTTTTTCATCTTAAGAAGTAGAATTCAATACAGTTTTTTCCCATTTTTAAAAATAAAATTGAATAGATTTTTCTTCCGACTTTAGAAATAAAATTCAAGAGATTTTTATTCCAATTCTTAAAATAAAATTCAAGAGATTTTTTTACAATTTTCAAAATAAAATTCAATCGATTTTTCTTTCAACTTTAGAAACGAAATTCGATAGATTTTTCCTCCGACTTTTGAAATAGAGTTCAATAGATTTTTTTCCGACTTTAGAAATAAAATTCGATATATTTCTGTTCCGGCTTTAGAAATAAAATTCAATAAATTTTTATTCCAATTTTTTATATAAAATTTAAGGGTTTTTTTACCTCCGGCTTCAGAAATAAAATTCAAGAGATGTTTCTTTCATCTCAAGTTCTACTTCTTGATATAGTTTTTTCACAATTTTAAAAATAAAATTTAATAGATTTTTCTTCCGCCTTCAGAAATAAAATTCAAGATATTTTATTCCAATTTTTAAAACAAAATTCAAGAGATTTTTTTCCTCCGACTTTAGAAATAAAATTCAATAGATTTTTCCTCCGAATTTAGAAATAAAATTGAATAGATTTTTCCTCCGACCTTAGAAATGAAATTCAATAGATTTTTCTTCCGACTTTAAAAATAAAATTAACGGACTTTTTCGCGTTCATTCTTTTACGATCATAAAATATTTTTCGTTGAAGTGCGTACAAAAATATGAAATTAAATCAAGTTGTTTTCGCGAGGAACGTAACTAAAACCAAGAATTTGAAATATACTAATTTTTGAAATTATGTTTATAAATTTCGAAGCGAACCTTCGACCAAACTACTGCATACGATATCTATTGGAATTTCGATGTAATTTAAACTCAAATTTTGATCGATATCGAGTTGTTTAATTTTTCTTTGCAATAACGAGCAGAATGTTTGCCTGCTCTGAAAAGAAATTGTTTCGGTGCTGGACATTAAAACTGAAGAAACAGATCCTGAATAAAATCAAGTTTTTATGACTAAGAAAATTTTGTAAAACATGTTAAATTAACTTACGTTTTTGCCCAGAGATAATTTTAATATGCAGCTATTTTAAAATAAATAATTCTACTACTGTTCACGTATAGAATAATACCAAAAGGTGCCGTCTTTTTTTTTTACTTACATGTGTTTTATAATGCACATATACGTTTTGTTGTTGTTGTTGCGTCTTCTATATAAACAACAACAAACTTTGACGTTTCTTTTATTTAGTTTTATGTTTGTGTGTGTGTGTGTGTGTGTGTGTGTTTTGTTCTCCAGCTCTCCTTTTCCTTAATTGTTCTAATGTGTCAGTTCTAGTTGCTTTTATGTGTTTTTGTATTCACTATCAGTGTGGAATACCTCTAGACTTTTACCCGCCACTTCAAAAATCACAAAATTGTAAACATATTTAAAATGCAGGCAACGTAATGGGCCTTCCACACAATGCCAGAGATAGTGGTGATGATATATATTTTTCTTCTTCTTCTTCTTCTTCGCTAGTTTATAATAAACTTGTATTTGTAAGTCTTGCGTGAATACTTTGAATAGTTTGTGGTTTTATTTTCGAAAAGAAAAACAAATAGCAACTTGGTTTTTGTACATTTTTATTGTGGCTAATTTTGTTTACAAATTTAAGTTAAATTCAAGGCAGCCGTAATGAATAACTTCATTAAAAGAAAGTCGTTCATAAGATCTCCAAGGAGTTACAGGAATCATTTGAGAATCATAAAGTTTTTATGGTCTATAATTGATATGATGTGGAGCACATGTTTTTGGTGGTACAGTTTTACTTATCTTGCCGTCCGCCAATTTTAAAGGAACAGGGCTAATTTTTTAGGTATTTTCGTGAAGATACGCACAATATAAATTCTTAGTTTAAATTGTTAAAAAAGAAGTTTTGAGATTGATTGAAAAACAACAATTAAATATTGAAATTTTGTTTTATCATTAAAAAATACAAGAAGGAAACTTTATCTGACTGATGGGGAAATAAAAAAAATATACGGAAAACGGTTGACCTTAAAGGCCATCAATGCAACGTCCTGCATTAATTTTATTCAGCAACAAAAAAAAAAAAACAAGAACAAAAATATACGTTCTTTTATTTAGTCTTCAGTGTACAACAAATCTGTATTTCACTTCGGCTTAAATCAGTCCTACACAGTGAGACTTTATATAAAAGTCTCCTTCCCCTTCACCACAACCTAATCTAATCTTGTCTAATTCTAAAAATTCCAACGATTCTATTTTATTCTAATTCATTTATAGTATCTCTGTTTTCATTTATCTGTCTAAATAATTCTAATAATATTTTCATATCTGCGTCAGTTTAATTAATACTCGCACATGAAACCTGTTGGCTTGTGTGAGTGTTATGCAAACAAGTCAGAGTCTCATTTTACATGCAAATTATCAGCTTGAAAATTGTTTTATAAAACGAACAAATGACTTGAAATAATTCATATTGCTGTCTCATTGCTTGTCTCATATTACAATAAAAAAAAAAGAATATAAAAAAGTTATTATCATTTTAATGACATTAGCTTTGAACTTTTGAGATTCAGGTACAAGGCAAAAAACCAAAAGCAAATCACAAGCGACGAACCAAAAAATATCACAATAAAGATATATTTAAAAGGAAAAATAATTACAAATGAAAAAGAAATTCCAGGAAATACAGTCGACTTCGAATAAGCCCACGCTAATTATTTGAAAAAAAAAATCGTTTAATTAATTTTAAATACTGTTATTTCTCAATTTTCTCTCATCAGTTAAGTAAAACATATTTTACAAGGAAATACGATAGTTTATATGAAGCAAAAACTGCATAATGGAAAAAATATTATTCGTGAAACATGAGTAAAATGCGTCCCTTTTCATAATTATAAACTTAAAGCAGTAAAAAAATATGTGATGAAATAGAAAATATATATCATTTACTTCCAAATGCCACCTCCTCCGTAAAATGAAGGAGTACTGCCATCACTCAAAGTCCAGGTCTAACACGAAACACCTGGGAAGCGTTAATAAACAATATTTCCGAATAACTTTTATAAATGGATCTGTCAAATCTTTGGAGGCTCTAATGAGAATAATCAAGAGACTATATTAAATCGAGGGGATAGTGTTGAGAGGCTAGATGAAAACAGATCAGAAGTTAGAAAATTGCTTGTAGCTGTTCTTAATGTTTAACTCGACGTTAAATATTTGCTACATTGTCGATCTAGAAGGGTGCTGTAGTCTGCTTTTGAAGACATGCTAGTTATAATCGCTGGCCTACGTCTTCATCATTGAGACAAGCCGACAATAATTAACGCAATCCTGCATTCATTTAGAGCAGAAAAACTTGACACCATATTCATGCGGAGTCGAACTCGGGATGTTAGTAATAATAATTTTCTGTTAATCAGCCAAAACTGAAAAATAAAAAATAACGCCGTCAATTAAAATTAGAAAAATATATTTTCAAATAAGTTTTTAAAATGATTCGAGGCCAAAGTGTAAAACGGCAACACTGGGTTAGTTTAAATAGCAACACTTTTAATAAAAAATAATGTGCTTATGAAAGAATTCAATATCTCATGGAAATATATTATTTTTGAAAATAACCAAAACGGCAATACTCGGATAGTTTAAGTATAATATTCTGCAACAAAAAAATTATATGCTAATAAATTCAATACTCATAATAACATATTTCAATTTAAAATAACTAAAACGGCAACACTGGACTAATTTCAGTATCATTCTCTGAAAAAAATTCAGTGTTAATGAATTCAACTTCCCATAACAAGGGATTTCATATAAAAATAACCAAAACGGCAACACTGGGTTAGTATGAGTTATATTCGCTGAAAAAATAAATAAAAGTTAATAAAAACTATAATTTAGAGTAATAGACTTTATTTAAAAATAGCCAAAGCGGCAACACTGGTTTAGTATAAGTATTATTCCTTGAAAAAAAAGAACGTACCAGTAAATTTAATTATTCATACTAATAGGTTTTGTTTGAAAACACCAAAGCCTAAAACGGCAACACTGTATTAGTTTAAATATCATTCTTAGAAAAAAATTTAAATTTTAATAAATTCGATAAGTCATAATCATATTATATGTTTAAAAATAACCAAAACGGCAACACGGGATTACTTTCCGTATCATTTTCTGAAGTTTAAAATTAAGTATTAATGAATTCAATTACCCATCATAATGGATTTGGTTGAAAATTAACCAAAACGGCAACACTGGGTTAGTTCAAAAAGCATTCCTTTAAACAAAAAATATTGTGCTTATGAAAGAATTCAATATCTCATGGAAATATATTTTGTTTGAAAATAACCAAAACGGCAACACTAGGTTTGTTTAATTGTAATATTCTGAAATAAAAATTTAGTGTTCATGAATTAAATTTCCCATAATAATGGATTTCGTGTAAAAATAACCAAAACGGCAACACTGGGTTAGTTCATTTAACATTTCTTTAAACAAAAAATAATGTGGTTATAAAAGAATTCAATAGCTCATGAAAATAAATATGCCTTGAAAATAACCAAAACGGCAACACTGGTTTAGTATCATTCTCTGAAATAAGAAAAAAATAATGGTCTAAAAATATCCAATTACTCATATTAATATAATATTTTTTAAAAAATAATCAACGCGGCAACACTGGATTAGGTTAAGTATAATTCTCTGAACCCAGAAATGCAATTCTCGTTACTGCCAAAAATCTTTTTCATGTCATAAAAAAACTATTTAAGCTTAAAAATCCATGATTGCAGGAATAGAATACGTGTGTGTGAAATAGTGAACAGTGCAGTGAGTTAGAAGAGTGCGAAAGATGTTTATAGACAGTGTTCTTATACAACTTGTGGTAAGTTAAGGGCCTTTGAAATGTTGAGAAGTGAATAGGAGGCAGTGTGACACAAGAGTGCTAAAATGTGAAGTTCCTCAAGGGTTTTATTAAAGAGTCAATTATTTGGTCTTAAAATATATAAAGTACGGCATGTTATACATCATTGGAAAGGTAATTAAGTGTAGTATCTATAAATATATATATATAAAGTAGATAATTGTAAGTATATTTGCAAAATATTTGATTTATTTACGTTACTATTATTACGAAAAAATTAATATTTTAAAAGCATGAGTTTAATAATATAAATTTGCAGATATTAATTAAATATTTAATGGCACTATTTTTCTGCCTATTTGTTATTATGAAACCATGCAATAACAAATTTATTTATAAATAAATAAACACGTCGCAACACGACTTGTTTCACATTATCCTAATTAAGCTTTTCGTCATTTTTATTTATCTGTAAGTCTCGATTTCTTCATTTCATTTGATTAAAATTTATTACATTGTTTTTTTTTTCTTTTGCAATAGTTATTTATTTAAGCCAGCAACTTTCGTAAGAAAAATGTTAATGCAGCTACAGAAATCTCGTTCAGAAATCTTGATTTTCTGATTTTAATATAATTATTGCAGTTGATGACAAAGAGACATTCAGGTTTTTGTATGGTTGTTTTAAAAAGTTGCAAGTTTTATATGATTTTTTTCAGTTAATGTCTTAAATTTCATTCAGTATTTTTAATTTTTTTTTGCAATAATTTTTAGACTGCTTTATTAGCAAGTAGACAGACTGGAATGTGTTTTCAGTTTATGCATTTTTTTTATCTTCAACATCTTAACGTATTAATAATCTTTTGTATATCGTACCCACCGTATGAGCATTAGCAGGTATTCAGCATGACTAAAATAGCCGGCACTCAGAGATAATGCTCGTATAGTAAAGACTTAATGCACGATATGAAAACATACGAGCGCTATAACGAAATTTATAAAAATTATCCATGAGGTTTAGAAAAAGTATTGAATAAAACAGAACATGTTTTAGGAATAAATACTTTAATTAGTAAAATATAAAAATTAACAATTTTTAAAACAGATAATCCTAAAATCCTTCCCTACAACTTCCCGGTAATCTTAAACCGCAAAGCTTTCGTAACGTGGCTTAAATTTAAGGGCTAATAAATATTTCAAAGAAAAAGGGAAAGTCCTCATCAGTTCTGAAGTATTCAACCTACACAGAAGAGCAGAACAGCTGTTTTCGAAAGCCGCTACACCATCATCAGTACTCGTGTGTATATTTATTTATTAACAGTTTTTAGATGACTTAATTGAAGATGGTTTGTACTAATTTTATTATGAAAAAGGTTACGAGAATTGTTTTAAACCGAGCGATGGAAACACTTATTTGAAACCCTGTTTTGCCGCTTAATTATTTTTCTTTATAACCAACTTTTTTTAAATATTTTGTGCCATGTTTCTTAAGACAAACTTCTTTCTACTCTTCGTTTATTATAAAAGAATCGCAAAAACTAGTTTATCAGAGAGAATTAGTTTAGTGATTTTATTTTATATGAATGATTAAATAAAAATGTATCTCAATCGCGGCCGTAAGGCAAGTCCTTGCTTTTCTTTGGCGCGATATTATGTTCAAAATGAACGCAAAATGAACGCTGAAAAGACGTATCAAAAACGATATTTTCCTGATGTTGACAAATTCAGTGATAAATAGTTTAAAAAAGTAGAAAAAGCATCCAACAGAGTAGGCCTATAAAAAAAAGAGAATCTCTAGACCCTGCCAATAAATCCTACCATTGACAACGCCATTTTGTGTGTTTTAGCAACTTTCAACGATTCAATAAAAGCAAAACTCTTCTACTATAACAAGAGTTTGAAGTGACAAGTGTCTGGTTCACTAATTTCTTATTATTTATATCCTTATTATATGAGAAAGACACAAAGAGTCTTCTCAGAAGAATGAAATCTTTTTACTAATTTTAGCAATACAAGTCTGTTGGAAGTATGAAAGCACCTGTCCAAGTTCGCTCCAGCTAGTTTTCCGACAAAATAGTGCTGTTGTTAGCGCAATGGTGTGGCAGAAGACACGTCAATCAGTTGCCGTGAATATTGTCCGCTATTGCGAAATGATATCAGATATCCAGTGGCTAAGAATGGAGGATATGGAAATGGACGATATGCAATTCCAACAGGAACTACACACAGCCGCACAGCTAACAAATCATTGGCTATTTTGTGAGAAATGGTCGTGTTATCCCACGTCGTGGCGATGTGAATTAGTAGCAACGATATTTTTGTCTTGAACCAGCACAAGGCGCATGTCCCCTGCATATGAGAAAATAGGCTGTGGGCAGGGGTTGAGAGGGAGTAGTGCCTGTAGACGTTCGATTTGAACTTTCACTAGTTAAACGTGACAGCAAAGACCTTCGTAAGAAGTTTATTCCACATACGAACTGTTCGGCCAAGCAACGAATTCTCTCTAAAATGCGTGTTGTGGTTCAATGGGAACTCGACCACAAAACAATGCGGCCTATGTGAAGAGCGTGTAGCTCACAAAAACTATCGATTTTTGAACACAATTTCCTTAACACCGCTTGAGAACATGTCGTTGTAGCATCGGTAGAACAGTGAAATCATGGGATTCGATACTGTTGGACTTATTTTCTCCAGGGTATTTAAAAGAAGAAGTTTAGAAGGATTTAACAAATTTAAAGGAGATATAATTCAGCACATAAACGACTTTGAACCTGAATTATGTTTCACAGACATTGAATATATTAAAAGAAATTCGTTTACAATTTTTAAACATCGTGCGTTTTAGTTGGACCGCCTTTTAAAATGGGATTTGTTTCAAAGAAATCTATAATCAATTTCTTGCAACGCGGAATTTTTTTTCATAAAAACGACTCTTCCTGCCGATCACGTCAATTTGTCTTCAATTTATCAAGGAAAATTTGATGAAGTATAGGCTGTTTTTTATAGAGTGATACAACTTTGTGTTGGCATCACTGCTTTATTTGACCACCCGTTTAACTGATGGTTGCTTTTTGTTTAGTTTGCTTTGACATATAATTATGAATCGACTTACACCAGAGCAATGCGTGCAAATTGTGGAAATTTTTAATCAAAATAATGATTCTGTTCGTCAAACTTAGCCTACACTTCGTACATTCAAAGCTTTACTTTCCAATGAAGCCCATTTTTGGTTAAATGGGTACGTAAATAAACAGAATTGTCGCATTTGGAGTGAGGAGATTCCACAAGCTTTTGCCGAATCACTATTAAATCCACAGAAAATTACTGTTTGGTGCGCTTTATTGGCTGGCGGAGTCATTGGCCCATATGTCTTCAAAAATGGTGATGGTCAGAATGTCACTGTTTGTGAAAATTGGTGTTCCAGATAGCGCCTTATACGCGCCAGCCGTGGCGACCACATGTTCAAAGTCATATTTAAACATCAATGTCATAAAATTTTCTATCTAACAAAGACCGTTTCATTGATATCAAAAATATATTACTATGTTTTATTATGATTTAAACTTGTATCACTCTATAAAAAACACCCTTTAAAAAGAAAATTTTTTGTTTTGCTGAAATGCCTGCCTATGGAATGACTTCCCAGCGTAGGTCATTTCTTTCATATTCAATATGAAAACGTCCAAATCTGATATTTTTTTATAAAGATCAGAAGATTTTTTTTTGCAACTGTACCAGCGAAGGATGACATGGAAACGTGCTCTTAAGTAGCTTGTAGAGTCCAAAAACTAAAATACAAGTATTATTAGGAGAAAAAAAAACATCGGGCGCCCGTTATACGAAAAATAGGGCACAAAGCATTCACGCTTTTTTTCACAATCACACTTATATATTGGTTTTTTATAGTTTGAAGTTTATTTTCAAATTTACTTTTTAACTTTTGAACTCCATTTTCTTAAAAAAACTAGATATTTTCGTTTTTATTATATTCAATTTAATGTGTTTCTAAAGCGTGTAAAAATACTTGCACTTTGTGACATGATAAGAACAGGAACTACACCAATAACTTTTTAAGAGTACAATGTGGCGTATGAGTAACATTATTATTGATATTAAGTACACGCATGGGAGCACACTACTAAAGGAAAGCTGTATACAAACAAACATACAAGTGAAGCTAATGAAAAATGTATAAAAATAAACTGAAAAATAACCTTAAGGAAACGCAGTTGTCTCATTCGTTTTAAAGAAACTCAACTGTTATCTGTTTTTTATTATTTTATTTCTCTCACACATACTCTTATATAATCTTATATTTCTTTGTTAGACTTTTACTACATCTTGTTGCAAATAAGCCATGTAAATATTTAATTAGCAACTCGTCTTAAAGTCACAATGGTGTGGTTGTTATGAATTTTGTGTGAATCTCTTATGTTTAAGTATATCTTTTCTTTCTCTACCATGAATCGTTATGACATGGAATGTTTTCATATGACTGAATGAATAACTGAATGAGTGAATTGTTTGTTTTATCATTTATAACAAAAAGGGCTTAAGGAGATTTTTCTGTTTTGTTTTGTTTTTTTTCCAAGTTGCAAAAGATCCAAGTTGAACACTAAAAGCTGCAAGTTCTTTCTACTTGTCTGTCTGTGCTAAGCTTTCGTACATTTCAAGATTGTCAAATTCCATACACGTTTGCGTAATTTCAGTACATGATGGTCCTTTGGGGCCTTTTTAAAAATTTCCTATAAAAATATATATGTTCACATTTTTGTGATTATCTCTGAGACACAGCAGCATCAAGCACATAAGTGGCATATGTGTGTATGTAAATTTAGATTATATGAAATATATGAAACTCTATATGAAAATATGTATATTAATGTCAGTCAGTTGAAGAAAATGTTCACAAATCTTGAAGTGTTATTACACATTGAAAAAAAAATGTGGAAATGACAGAAACCTCAGTGTTTTAGCTTTAACAAGAATGTTTTTGCCTACAACTGCGGTTGAATAAAGAAGAATATGAAAATAAATAAAGAAATAAATATTAAAGAGTCAGAGTTTGAGTTAATTGCTTTAAACAAAATGAAATTTAAAAGGTTTCTTGCAAACATGTGAAACACAAATAAAACAACTTTAAAAGTCAAGTTAAACTGCTGCTTATTAAACAGCAAATAGTTGTGTAAACACCAGGAAAACTTCCTTGTTTAACAACTAAATTTTTAAAACAAATACTATCCCTAAAGTCTGAAGCCGTTAACACTCTAAGCATTTAAACCTTTTTGTTAACAACTCTTTTGAAGAAGCGTTCATTCCACAGTCTTCTTAATAAATTAATAAAATAATTAGCATATTGAGTAGATACCTGTCGTTTTAAATTTTAAGCTTATCCTAACAAGTTTTTTTATATAGAAAAAAAACCAGAATATTATACAATCTAAAACTAAAATGATGGAATAAAACTTGTGGACAAAAGTCTGGGTAGAAAGATATAAAACTTCTTTTTCTATCTGTAAAGCAAAACAGGTGCCATTTTAATCTCTTGATTTAAAAAAAAAAATGTTTTTAACATAAAAAAGTTTTAATTAGTACCTCTACTAAATTAAATAATTTAAAAGTTTGTTTTTTTACTGTGGGCTCTAAACATTCACGCCCTGAGTTCGAAAGGTGTTTAAGCAACGTGTGTTTGCACAACCTCCCTTAAAAGAATATGTGAGAATTCTAAAGTTACAAACAACATGCTTATAAATGAGATGGAATTAGGAATAGACGAATACTGTAAACCAACTTACAATTCATAATCACTAAAAATTTTTTAAAAACATTTTGGGAAATTACTAAGGGGTTTTAGGACAGGAGTCCCTGAACAACACACAAGTGTGAATTAATTCTTTATGGATTCTTCTAGATGTTTATAAGGATCCAGGCAAATAAGTCATAAGTACAAAGTAGTTTTATATGATAATTCAATTAATATTTAGCGTTAATAATAATTTTATTAAAATTATAATTGAGATAGTGTTTTAAATATTTCATTACAGTTGCTGTTCATAAATTCTTTACTTGTTTTAGTCAACTAATTTTCAATTATTTCATGGAAGTCTTGGTACTTTAATACATATTAATTTCTTTCGATTTCTGTTGATTTCCTATTATGAAGAACGCTTCAAATAATTGTTCCAAAGGTACTTAAAGTCTTTTTCTTAAGATACTAAAAATAAAGTCTTAATCGAATGCAAACGAACTGGAGAGTAATTCCTTTTAAATAGAGCCCGCAAAAATACTGTTAATTCTAATGGAAAATGAATTTCAGAGAACAATATTTATAATAATTAAAAATAATAATAATAATAACAATAATAATAATAATAATAATAATAATAATAATAATAATAATAACAACAAGAAGGAATTAAAATAAAATTGTACTTGAACTTGTATAAGAGATCTGTAGAAAAAAGAAATAGCATGTAAAATGCACTAAACTATTGGCGTTTTCTTTTCTAGAAAATATGTAACATTTTTTTCACTTATTTTCTGAACAGTGGCGGTTTGGAAAAGTTTCAAAACAGAAACTCTTTCTCGTGAGGGATGTTGGATTAATTTCTAATAAATTGCTTTTATTTCAAATGGCAAAATATTGGCATTTTCGGTTAAAAAGTGTAAAAAATTTTGCATTATTTGCCAGAAAAGAAATCGACATATTGAGGACTCGTTAATACTAGAAGCGCCACCGTCTAATTTCTGTAGCGCAAGTAAATTTTATAGTCCCCAACAAGCTTGCATTTTTACGAGATTCGTAAATCTCTTTTGTTTATATTGAAATCTTGAAGGACATACCATAAACTGAAGAAAATTATTATCAATAATAAATCATGAGCCATTAAAGCAAAAATCGTTCGGCAGTTGATTTTTTATGAACTATATCGCATAACGAATAAATAAATTTAATATGCAGCGCAATATAACAATTAATAGATTTTCTTAATACTGCAGAATTTCTGTATTTTTTTCTCAAACATATTTTTTAATTTTTGAAATGATTCAGTATTTTGTGGTACACTTTTAAGTATCTAAATGCTTACCAATATTAATGAAATATATATCAAATGAAAAGCAATTTTGTGTAAAAATGTACAACATCAAAAATATTTATGAATCTTATACATAAGAATGACACAAATTGAGTTATTTGTTATATTTTTATATACATTGTGAGCGCGGTATGCGTAAACACCGATTATCGCATTGGTTTTTTAAAAGCAACTTTTTTTCAAAAAATAATCTGGATAAGTTTACCTCTTTCTGTTTTAATAACTTCCCTTTATTTATTCAGACTTGTAAGTTTTATGAAGTTCTTAAGGTTTCAGCAAAGAACCCATCTGAAAAATATTTTTCTTGTGTCAGCGCTGATACTTTTTCAGTTCCCTCTAGTAAAATTGGATATTTTCATAGATCGGGATGTCGTTGGATTTATCCGATGTTGCAACAATAAAGTTTTGCTTAGACATTTTGAGCCTCTAAGAAGAGTTCCTGATTAATTCAAAGAGGGCGTCATTATGTCTGTGTGCCAGTATGTGTGTGAAAATGTGACGCTATTCAGCAGAACAGAATCAAATCGAACTAGTAACGTTCTAGAGGGTTTTCTCAAACTTAAATTAGCTGTAGGTTTGAACCTACAGGAACTCAAAGATTTCAAGAAATTTTTAACTAAATTTTCTAAAATATCTGAATCTCGAACAAGAAATCAGTCTACTTTAAGGGCAGCTGTTTACCCACGAATGTAAAAAGTCTGATTCAAGTAGTTTAAAAAAAAGAGGCTGAATAAAGTTAAAGTTTCTAAAAAAAATTTTAGGTCATTTTTTTTATCATAATAAATTAATGCTGATTTCTTTTCTAGAAAAGAGTGCAACATTTTTTACACTTTTCAACAGAAAATGTCAACATTCCGGTATATGAATTTAAGGAATTTATTAGAAATTAATACATGTCCTAAGATATGTAATCTTGGTTTTAAAGCTCCTTTAAAAAGCCTCTTTTTAGATAACAAGTAAAAAAATGTTACATATTTTCTAGAAAAGAACACGCCATAAGAAACAATATGGAACTTTTACAATATGGAACTTTTACATTCTGATTCAAGTAGTTAAAAAAAAGAGGCTGAATAACGTTACAGTATCTGAGAAATTTTTTGGGTCACTCTTTTATCATAATAAATTAATGCTGGTTTCTTTTCTAGAAAAGAGTGCAACATTTTTTACACTTTTCAACAGAAAATGTCAACATTCCGATATATGAATTTAAGGAATTTATTAGAAATTAATACAACATGTATTACGAATTGTAATCTTTGTTTTAAAGCTCCTTTAAAAAGCCTCTTTTTAGATAAGAAGTAAAAAAATTTTACATATTTTCTAGAAAAGAAAACGCCATAAGAAACAATATGGAACTTCTACCGCCAGTGGCGCATGAGTAAAGAACTTTAAAGAACGATCTGGCATACGCCGACTAACAACACGTAGGGAAAAGCTGTCAATTATTAAATGAACTACGATAAGTTCCTGATCAGATGGATTTAAGTTAAATAGTCAAGTGTTTTAAAAACATTTTTTAACGGGCGGCCAGTGCAACTTTTCGAGTAAAGCAACGGTCGTAATTTCATTTCAGTTGCGCATATCTGTACTGTATTTTTTTATCTGGATCTCTTGCATTTATCATATTGTCCGTCATATATTTTATTATAAGTTTTTAGAACGAAATTGTTGATAAAGTGCAAAGAAAAGTATAAATTAATTTTTAAAACTCTGTTTGATTTTTACTTGCGAAAACGCATGCACCGACATGATTAAACATGCAAGATAGCCTTCATTATTTAAAATTTTTTTGCTAGAAATTTTCATTTAATTGTACAGCAGCTATTGGCACGGTCGTCTTCACGGTGTTGCCTCTGTGGTCGTTGCTGTCATAAGAAATTAAAATATGATCAGCATTATCAGCACTGTCTCCTACTTTTCACAGCTCCATTACAACACAATTCTCTGTTTTTTTTAGGAGAGGCCACTAACGAGTATCACTCTTCAAAAAAATAATAGGTGCAGGAAGAGTGAAACTGGGGAAACTTTAATCCCACTTAATAACTCGTGTTTATAAAAATCATTATTCAAGTTTTTTATCACTAATTTCAAGATCAGATATTATTTTTAGAATAATTTTTTGTTTTACCTCAAAGTTTATTTTTTCTTTTACAAAAAAAAAACTCTCTCATTAGCACTTTTAATATCTATTAATTTTAATTGCTTTTGGCATTTTAGCTAATGCAATTTACAATCTTACATATTTTTATACTTCCACTTACTTTCCATTATTATCTTCATTATATTATTTATAGGAAACAACAAAAAAAATATATAATTTTTTTGTTTAAATACAAGTTCTTTTTATATTTTTATTGTTTGCCAGCACTGTTGAAAGCTTTAAGTAGCTAAAGATCTGGATGTATTTAAATATATCAGGACCACATTTTACATTTTGTTTACCTCTAACATTGTACTTGAAAATAAAAGAAGAAGAAGAAGCAGAAGAAGAAGAAGAAAAATTAACATAGGAGTTTTGTTTTTGTATCTGAGTGCTTTTTCTCTGAAATATTTCTTGTCAGCAACATTTATTGTTGTTAAGCATTTTTTTCTATATTTTTAAAAATAATTTTCACAAGTTTTTTTTTGTGAACTTCATCGTTTAAAATTTCTTTTCGCCTTTTGTTGTTCTTTTATAATTTTCTGTTTACATTTTTATGCCATAAACAAATTCTCAACGCTAATGGATGAAAATTAGTCAGAAACAACAAAAAGCCCTGATGTCTCATGCACTCGTGGATGTGTGTGCTTGTAAATAAACACACTTTTAAGCAGGCATGTGTATTAACAAAGAGGAGAAATTTTAAGGCGAAGGAGCGGTAGTCAACATTATGTTAACCCTGGTAGCAATTTTATTTTTTCTTTTTTGCTTTTGAAAGGAGGCGTTTGGGACTTGTTTCGTTGTTTCATCAAAGAAAAATCCTGCTGAATTTTATAATGGAGATACGTTACTAGGGCTCTATTACCTCTACATAAAACAACAATAGCTGGTCTTCTATTACCTTAAAAATCTTTAGGGAAACAAAAAGGTTCCAGAGTATTAACACAAAAAACTTTGACTCGCACCGTCTCTGTTAGAAATAGAAATTCACAGCCACCTCACACTTTAATATCTATTGATGGTTTATAGCCAACATAAAAAAGCTTAAGCCACAGTTTATTAACAGCTTCGTGTAACGCAATAAAATAATTTGTGACTACCCCTGCTAAACTTGCCACTCCATTCAGGCAAAACTTTATGAATGTGTTAAAAGAAGAGATATTCTTTTATATTTTTGTGAAAATATTAACTTAAAAATCTTTTCTTCTTTCTCCTGTTCCTATTCTAATAATAAAGTTTTTTTCTTTTTTGTTGTTGTTGCCACTACAAAAATATTTATGTTTACATATCTTTATTTGCTACAAAGAACAGCCCAAGAATGCTGGCAGAAATTTTAAATATTTTTTTTTCATTCTTTTGTTTTAACTAACAATTATAAATATTAACATAAAATATTTTTATTGTTAAATATTTTAAATTTTATCTCATATCTTTTGTGAGTGTTTGCTGCTGCCTTGAATCTTTAGGTTTGAGGTTAAGGTAACGTTAACAAATATTTATTTAGTCTAACGTTGGAACTTTGTTTTTCAAAAATTCTTGGGTTATAAATCATTGACAAAAAAAAATACAAACACTTGCTAATTGTTGTTTAGTAATGGAAGGCGGAATGGTCTGGCAAAGCAGCAGTTAAAGAAAACATATTAAATAACGCGTTGAGATTAATGGAGCATAACAGTTTCAGAAATGTTTAATGAAGTCTAAATGTTTTCATGATATTTTAAAGATATTAAAATATTTATTTTAAAAAAATAAAAATTTAAATAAATTTATTAAATTAGATGCAAATTAAAGAGCCTGTTGATATATTTTAAAATTAGTAAATTACTAAAATTTCTATTACGATTTATAAACACTTTGATTTTGGAATATTAAAGAATAACATGAATAATTATAATTTGAAAAATATGAAACAGACTTGGCAATTTGGAGTCACTGTTTCATAAAAGATATCAAATTTTTTTTTTATTTATTTCGATGTCTGCTGGATATCTTCACTCAGAACATTAATTATAATTAAGAATTATTTAACAAATTATTATTTTGAATGAAAGAAAGTTTTGAATATAAGACAGGAGTATCATGAACATTAAAATGACAGAAGGCCACGGCTGCTTTATTTTAATTATTTTTTACCTTTCAGTAGAATCTGTTTATAGTATAAAATAAACAAAATGAGCTGTTTTTTATATAATCTTTTACACCAGGTTAGTTTGAAAACCATCTGCCACTTAATAGTTTCATTAGGGTTGGTAGCTGATAAGAGAACTTTAATCAAAGTTAATTGAAAACTTAATGATATCACTTTTAATACTTCAAATACAATGCAAACGACTATAATGACAGTATTGAGTTACATGCTCGAAACTACGTTGCTGATATGAAATAAATTTAGAAATAATGAAATTAAATTTCAATAATTATTAAACGCCTTTACTTCTTCATGTCTTACGCATTTTATTTCTCTATTTGCTTTTTCATATTTAAACTTTATCTTATCTGAAATAAAAATATGTTCTCTTATTTGCTATATTATCATTGAATCAATATAGATAATTTATTAATAATAATATGAGTAATTGTACGTACTGCTGGAAATGTTTGCTAAATAAATAAATTTAATGTGAAATAAAAAAAAATAACTTTTAACAGTCATTTTTTGAAAAGGAAATGAGAAAAACTTCTTATAAGAACCATTACATTTAAGCTTTATAAGGCAGTACAGAATATACAATAATGAAAATGATAATAATAATAATAATAATAATAATAATAATAATAATAATAATAATAATAATAATAATAATAATAATAATAATAATCTTGAACTCTTTACATTGAAATTAAAGAATAACAATTATAAATTGTTTCAAACACTCTCATTAAATAAAAAGTAAAAACAAAAAATACATTCTCTTAAGATATTAATTTGTGAAATTACTTTTAACTATCGGGTATTTTTTATAGAGTGATACAAGTTTAAATCATAATAAAACATAGTAATATATTTTTAATGTCAACGAAACGGTCTTTATTGAATAGAAAATTGTATGACATTAATGTTTAAATATAATTTCGGCCATGTGGCCGCCACTGCTGGCGATGGGCGTCATCGGAAAATAAAATTTTCAATGGATGATTTTGAGGAATAGAACAATTATTTTGATAAAATGTTTCAACAATTTGCACTCGTTGCTCTGGTGTAAGTCGATCCATAATGAAATTTCAAAGCAAACTAAAGAAAAAGCAACTATCAGCTGTTAAATGGGTATTCAAATAAAGCAGTGATGCCAACTCAAAGTTGCTGCACTCTATAAAAAACACCCGATATAATTAATATTCTGAATGAGGATATCCAGAAGACATCGAAATAAATGCAAAATTTCAATATCTCTTATGAAAAAGTGACCCCAAGTGGAACTGGAGCAAATTTACAGCTTTTCTAATGCCTTTCACAACTGGTTGTCATGGCAAGAAGTTTTCCTGTTTTGTTACCTTTTCAATGAATCCGAAATCATGTTCCTGATTTTAATTAAATCTGGTTTTTTAAAGCAAATTTTAATATTTTTTTCAAATTAATTAGGAAAAGCCTCCTATTGTAAATTCACTAAAACGAAATAATTTCATTTAGTGTAAGCTCTTCTTAGGCACTCCCTGTTTATATTCAGAGGTCCCAGGTAGGCTAACTTGGAGTCGCACTTTTTTATTTGAACTATCGGGAGGTATTCCATCTGATCTCGAAACTGTTTACAGTACTAAGCAGTCTGTTAGTCTTCCATGGAATTGCTGCTGCACCGACTCATGCATGAAAGCAGTTCTTATGTGATACTTTTTTTGTAGTTATTTATTTATCTAAACAAAATATTATGTCTATAACTTTAAATAAATAGACCAAATGAACTCAGTTAATTCAAAAGCAATTCTTAGCCTTTAACAATAGTGTGCACTAGCGGCAACGTTGGACATATTCCTATATTTAGCTGTGTGGCATTGCCTACTTCCAAATAGTAAAATTTCTAAATAACATTTAATTATTACCTCATTTCAAATAAAAAACAATTGTAGCCTTTAAAAAACAAATTATAACGCATTTGAAGCATAGATTAAATAATTTTTTTCTCGAATTACAAGTTCAGTTTTGTCGTTTGTAATTTAAAGAAAAACATAAAATTTGTTCATGGGCTTGTGAACAGACTAATTTTTTGGTTGGTTATGCTGTCGTATTTTTTAACGTCACATATTTAAAATGTCAACTCAATAGCCTTTTCATTCAGGTAGGGAAATTTTAGTTGGATGATCTTTAACAATGCAAAATCTTTAATTATAATAATCGTTTGTGAACAACAGCATAAATATTTAATAATTTTGTAGCGTTAAGCAATTGTTGCGGAAATAGTTTCAAATTTTAATTGAATTAATGAAATAAATATTTACCATTACGAAGAGTCTATTTTCTCATGTTGGCTATGAAATACTTTAATAAATGAAGCCAAGAAATATAATAAAATTCCCAGAACCGGGGTCAAATTAACTCTTTCGATTTCTATCGAAATTTCAATGCAACCCAACAAAAATTGCGGTCCACCAAGAAGCAGCTTTGTAAGCGAAGAATAGCCAACTCTCTCTTGCCAACCTGTCTCGGCACCAGACAATTTCTATTCCCTATTATCCACTTTAAAGTTCTCCCTGAAATAAATGCATCCTCGTAAGCGTAAAAGAAAACGTAAGAAAATAAAAAAGCAAAAGTGATCAGTGAGCTCGTTATGACTTTGATATTTGTTTTTGACTTCTCACTGATTAAAGTGGAAGTTTGAAATAAATATCTTTAGTTATTCTTAGAAAAGTTGGGTAAAGGTTCCCTGCTGATCTGCAGTAGCCCCAGTGAAATGCGCTTAGGAACCAGCTAACACCCCTTAATTGATCACTTTAAATTTTTTAATAAAATTTAGGGAAAAAAGAACCAGCACATAATTAAAATTAAGAGCTTTAAGAAATTCTATGTATTTAAAAAATATTACATTAATACCATTTCTGGTGTCCATCGGGAATTCTCTTCAAGGAAGCAATTCTGTAAGACTTGTTACTATTTTATTTCCTGCTAATAGGAGTTGTAATTTTGCCAGGAAAATTAAATATAAATTTCGTTCGAAATCGAATGCCTAGCTTCTTAGTCTCAATAATACTTTTTGGAAAACATATGAAATTCCAACGTTATTATACAACACTATGGAACTATATGCTGCGATAACATCTACAACGTTAAACAATTTTATTCGATTATTTATAGGATTATATCTCGCAGGACATGATTATTAATATTAAAACCAAATAGAGACATCTGCCAAAAGGGTTGCAAATCAAATTAATGTTGGCTGCCTCAATTTGTTTCTTGCAAACCAACAAATGTAGCAGGGACTTGAAGCCAATAAAAATAAAAAGATATATGCATATATAGAAGTATAGAATTCATATCATAAAAGTTTTAATTGGGTAAAATGGAAAATAATATTGCAAAGAATAAAAATATATATCACATGGTGGAAATAGTCAAGCGATGTCATAGGCATTTGGCACGGGTACGGCATCAGGATAATATTGAAGTAGCCCTCTTAAAAATTTATATAAATGGAAGATGTTTTCACATTCAATTCAGCCACTTAATAAAGACTCATGAGTACGGATGGAAAGGTGTAGCGGCTTTCAAAAATATCTTTGTTCTACTTTGTTGTTTAGGTTGAATAGTGAATTAATGTTGGAGACCTTTATTCAGTCTCATGATTATTCATCATAATTAAGAAAAAGGAAATTCGAAATAAACACTTGAAAACGAAATAATAGTGGAAAAAAGGCACAAGTGTTTTTATGTACTTCAAAAAATTGAAACCAAAAATAAATTTGCGTTAACGCTTAAATAATTAAGACCGTCAGGAATATGATTTCATCTTCATTGAAAAGCTGAGAAAACAGGAGAACTTCTAGCCATAACAACCAGTTGTTGAAGGCATTAGAAAATCTGTAAATTTGAACTTGTTCTGGATCATAAGTTTTGGATCTTGTCAACTTGGGGTCAATTTTTCATATATATTTCCATATCTTTTTTTATTTATTATTTTCCATAACTTTTTTTTTATTTCCATATCTTCTGGTTATTTTCTTCAGGACATAAATTAAATCTAAAAATAATTTTAAACAAAAAAAATCATGAATATGATTAGGAATCATTTGGATTGAAATGTGATCAATAAAAATATTTGCTGATTCTAGTCAGAGTTTTTGAGCAGAAAAGTAAACAAGTTGCTTAGAATGTTTTTTTTGAAACGAGAGGCGTTTAAGGGTGAAGAAACATGAGATGGCAGCATAGAGAAATAAAAGTTTTTTATTATCAGTTTGTTGCAGTTCTCGTATCCTTTTTTTTTAATAAAACAAGTAGTACAATTAGAAACTGTTATCACATTCAACTAGTCCACTTATTAAGTGGTAAGAAATAAAAATAAACACGAATTCTAATGAGGGAAGTGTAGGGGCTTTCGAAAGCAGCTCATCTGCTGTGCTGTGTAAGTTGAATAATTAAAACTGATGTTGAGTTTCCCTTACCCTTTGGAATATTTACCATTTTCTTCTGAATCTAAAACACTTTACAAACTATTACTCAGCGAAAAAAAAATTGGAGGGCATTTTTGGGGAACTACTTTTATGTACTTATAAAGTCTTAATTAGTTGTTTATATATCCGAAAAATTGGAAATTTTGTGT
Organism: Linnaemya vulpina; assembly: GCA_963675445.1. Classification (NCBI taxonomy): domain Eukaryota; kingdom Metazoa; phylum Arthropoda; class Insecta; order Diptera; family Tachinidae; genus Linnaemya; species Linnaemya vulpina. The sequence continues at coordinate 80,844,801 of OY776278.1, read as the reverse complement.
ATTAGAAAAGATCCAGACTTAAACACTTCCGGATCATAAGTTTATGATCTTATTGACTTTTACTGTGTCAAAATTTAATTCAATAAATAGTTCGATACAAAGTGCTTATCAATAATATATTGTTACCTAAAATATAATATGTCTTGTTATAATTTCAAACCGATTTGTTTCATAAATTGCCAAATTATTTCTTTTAGAGGGAAATCAAAGTTGGGTTAACCAAAACATACATGGAACACTCCATTATTTTATTTTTTGAAAAGTTAAATTCAGAAAATTTTAGCTACAACATATTGCGTTTTAGGTAAATACATATATAAACACGCCTGTTTGTATACCACTTCAATACAAATTCCTGATCCAACAATCTATGGTCGCACGTATTGTTTTCCTTTTTTCAGCAAACAACAGCCTCCTTGAAAATATTTGCTGGAAAACAGCTAAAGTTTCCTAGAAATTATACATTTACAAAGGAAGTTCTTCTAACTAAAAACTACGCCTTTCAAAAAATTTCTTTAAAATTACTTTTCAAAAAGCTTAAGGGTTGTTTGATGATGAAAAACAAGCTGCACACAATTTTCTGTACCTTAACAATTATGCAAATGATTTGTAAAAGATTTATTACACAATTATTATTGTAAAAGGCAACGCATTTCTGTACATTTACCGCTGTATTTATGACAGTCACATGCAAAAGTATGCATACTTGACACCAAAAATGGAACAATAAAATACAAATTATTTTCAGTCTAATTAGAATTCCTCAAGCGAACCACTCACATGTCTTCACAAAAAAATAAAATAGAAATTAAATTAAGTAAAATGACACCTTTTTAAATGTTCAGTCTTTGTGTTCTGATATTATGGCAGAGCTTGCAGTTGCCTGTGCCGCAACAATGAAATAGAAATCGTATGAGCTGCCAAAAAAGGGGTGGCACAGTTGAGCAAATGTTGCGAGAACTCATTTGAATGAATATTTAAATTTCAAATGACTTTTTGTTTGAAGGGCTAAACCCGCTGGGGAGACTTACCTTAATTATATGTTGCACAATTAATCCTGTTTAATTTTTTTTCTCTTTTTAAGGGAGCAAAAAGTTTTCAATAACTTTTTATAAAGGAAAATAAAAACTGAAAATTTTTCTGCTTTAAAACTCAAGAAATCAGATAAGAGAATTAATAAATATTTTTATATATATTTTAATTTTTATCACTTTTTAAAAAATTTTGCTAGCAAAACACTTTGCAATGAGATATATTTTGCTGCTGCTGCTGTAGAAAGAAATTTTTAAGGGTTTGGTCGTTTGGTTTGTTGACTGAGAAGAGAATGCATTTTCTTGTATATTTTCAGCAGTTTGTATCATCACTTCCCCGCAGTTTTATTGACACTTTTAAAAACACTTTATTTTACTTTCATCTACAAAATTGAAATGCACAATTTGCCTGCACATATTTCTTGTGATATTCTTTTAGGAAACAGAATATTTGCAGTTTTATTTTCAGTTTTGTGTTGGCATTAATCTTCATTGAGCTTTAATAAGCTCCAATTGAAAGAATAAAACACGTTTTTAAACTGATTTATTTTTGCTGCTTTTTCTCTGCCAAAAAAACAAATTTTTTCTTTCTTTTTTTACGATTTTTTCTCTGCGAGGGTTTATGTTGGCAGCAAACAATTTTTGTCTTAACCTCACGGTCTATTGTACACGTTGAACACGTCCAAACACGCTAACGTTCTCGTCTCAACTGTCACACTCAGTTTTTGCTTAAAATTCCCTAACGGATGTCCATAAAAGAGTGTGTGACAGAAAGAGAGGCCGCCATGCTGAACAGCTGGTCGATTATTGTACTGAACAGCAGATTGTAGGTAAATAATAAAGAATCTCTTGCTCTCTCTGTTTGGTATATTTAGCTCTTTTCATATTTAAGAGCTGCAGTTGTATCTTTTGGATTGTCTTGTATGTTTTCAATGGGAAAAGATGAAATGTTTTAGTGGTTGATGTCCCAGCTAAATGTGTTTCAAAGAATGAAACAATTGTTTGTTTTATAAAGTGCACATATTTCTATTTGTGTTTGTAAATGTATCTGAATGCACAAATTTATCTGAATATTATCTTGTTCATATGCAGATTGCGTTTATCTAGAGTTATATTAAAAATTTGAGGTATTAATATAAGATCACTTGCTTGCTGCACAACACCGATTTTGAAAATATTTTATACCCCCATCATGTGATTGCACAATTAATGGGAATCACGAACAATTTTGCATTAAATATGACCAATCAAATGCACGGTGTATGCGGAAAACGCATGCGGCAATTAATATGTCCAAAGTGCGTTGCTGTGCGTCAATCAAACTACATGATACATGTCAATATTTAAGTTTTGCAAAGAATTAAAAAAATGCACGTCTCTATATCGACTGTAATTTTCATTAAAAATGTATTGAAAATTCTATCGATATCGAATGCGTTAATTTGGGTCCTGTATAATCACGATTAAAGTTGTAAGTGTACCAGTGTTGTCGACTTTTTAATTTTTTTATTGGATTTGTTTTTTTAAATTTTTTAAAGGATATTTAAAAAAAAAAAGTCTAATAATATATTTTTATTGAATCTATGCAGCAACATGTTTCTTATAGTTTGATTGAAACTTATACCGTTTTCTTTTGTAAAAAGAATGCAACATTTTTTACACTTTAATAAAAAATGGCAACCGCGTGCCATTAAAATATGCTGAACTTATTAAAAATCAATCCCACATCGCTTAGGAAAAATTCCTGCTTCTTTAAGACTCCTCCAAACTGCCACACTTTTTAGAAATGAATTGAAAAAATGTTACACGTTTTCCAGAAAACAAAATGCCATTATTTTAACTTATCAGTTATTCGAAAGTCAATTTATTCTATATAATGATATGTTCTATTCTGGAAAAGATGTAACATTTTTGCACTTCTTCTCTAGAAAGTGGCAGTTTCGAGGAGTATCAAAGCAGCTATTATTTTTTGTAAGAGATGGGGAATAGATTTTTTAGGAACTACTAATTTTCACATGACAGCATCGTGCCAGTTTCTATTAAATAGTGTAAAAAATGTTGCACCCTTTTCTAGAAAATAAATCTGCATATTTTTCTAACGAAAGATTTTATAAAAATTTTTTTAAATTTATAAAACATAATTGAAATAAAAGCATAAAAAAATTTTATTAGAATTATCTACCAGATTTAGCTACTCTATTTTTATCTAAAAACTACATCTTGTATCTTATTATCTCTTAGCTAAAGTGCGCTCTTTCAATTTAGTCTACACACCCTACCGAGATTCTCTTAATAAAAAAATTTGCTGTAGTTGCCAGCAGATGTCGCCAGCAATAGAGTATCTCAGAAATTTATTAAAAACCCTCATTTAATAAGAGCTCTCAGAGTTTGAGATATTCTGCCTCTCTCTATTTGTATCTCTGGGAAACTCTCGTTTTTGTTTACATTCCATTTTTTGCACTTCTATTTCTGCTGGTCTTTATTTTTTTCCCCCATTCAAAAACTGTCTGTTTTCATGTGTCTGTCCTTCTTTCAATGACAGCTTCGTTTTGTTTTTGGTCTTTACGTGAGCTGAACGTGTGGATTTTTAACAGTTGTTTAGCAGTGTGTGTGTGTGTTAGTACGTACGGTATTTGTTGTTATTGTGCCGCTCTATCAAATGCTACATTTAAGTTGTTGCCTTATCTTATCCATATCTTTTGAATTAAAGTTATTTCTTGAAAATAAATGGTTTCTATGGCTGTTTTTTCTTTTCTGTTTTCATTTTTCTTATTATGCACTAGTGAAATGGGATTTTTCACTTCTTTAGAGCTAAGCGTGTGGCAACTAAAACACATACTTGCATACATATTCGCACACATGTGTTTGTCTGTCTGCCTGCCTCCTGGTGTATCTTAGAAATTGGACAAGTTCACTAGATAATTTCGCATATGCTGTTTGTTTTAAATTGTTAAGAGGTTTGCGGCTTCGAATGCTGCCAACATGCAACAACCCCTCAACAAAGTGTGTGAGTGTATTTTTCTCGTTGTTGTGTGTTGAACCCTGTATTGCTTGCAGCACCCACTCGAATTTCTTGTTTTCCCTTTAGTTTTTCCAACACAACAATATAAACTAGAAAAAAATAATGTTTTTTGTGAACACGCACTTGCAGTAATACTTTTTGTATTGTTACAGCAAATTTTTAATTACACACTTTTGAAACATGTTGTTATTTCGTTAAGGCTTAAAGGTTAAAACTATTTTTAAACATGTCCATAAACGGGTTATTAAACTTATACGCTGCTTTGCCATGTGTGTGGATGCAGCAGGTTTTCTTTTTGCACACAATTAATATGTTACAATAAATCAACGTCGCATTTGTGCCAGTATTAACATGACAACTGCCAAACTTTTAGGCCAAATCAAGCATGTGTGTGTGTGTGTTTATAAGCTTAACTGCTCAATTATTCCTCAGGGAGTTGTCGGATTTAATATTAAATAGTCATATTAAGGATAATAAAGGACATGGTATGAATTGCATAACAGCTTTGAAAGGTTATTATCCTGGGGTTTGTAAATGTTTAATTGTTTATTAAAAGATACTGCGGATAATGCACTACTAAGAATGGGCGTTAATAAGCAAAAAAGTTTGGATACGGTTGACCCTAAAGGCCAACCCTGCAAAGCTGCTCTACAATTTTGAGGTCTTCCAGGTCAAGAGTCAAATGAAAGTTTAATAAATTGATTAGTTTTTAAAATTGTAAATTATTCAAGAGATTCTCACGTAAATAGCGGAGATTAATGGGATTTTCAAGTTCTGTAAAAGAATTCCGAACAATAATTGATCAAATAAATATCGAAAAAATCGGATGGATTTTTTTTTACAAAAATCACTAGTTTCGTATATTTTTGTTTTGAATATATCATGAATAAATCAAGCGATTTTGATCTGATCACTAACGATTAACATGGTTTCTCAATATTAAGAGGCGATTAGTTTGTGGAATCGATAGGTAATTCCGTTTAGGCGATATAACAAACAACCACATTTGAAATATAAACTCTTTTCCAATATCTCAAAATCGACTGATCTGAATCAATTTAAATTCACAAGAAATCTAAAATTGTTAGAACTGTTGGAAACGCTTAGCTCAAGCCTTTTGATTCGACAGAATGTATCAAGTTTTCGATTTTGTTTAAGTTTTATTACAAATTTAATTTTCAAAATTTTATAACTTTTTAATTAATAAACCGATGTTCGTGTGATTAAAGGGGACTGAAGCAGTTTCTCAAGAACACTAACTGCATTAACACTTCGGAATTAAAAAAACCAATTGTTTCGATTTTTTTTATTCGTGATATCTCTTAAAGGGATTAACCGATTTTGACCCGATTCGCAGTGAGTGACGTGGTTTTTAATCTTGAGGGCTGACTTTGGAACAGATCGTTAAAGGTTGTTTAAAAACACATTAAAATATGTTGGTTTTTTCTAATATTTTATTTGATGTCTTCAAATCTACCGGTTCCAATCGGTTAAGATTCATACCAAATCTAAGTTTAGTAGAAGTTTGGTTCAGTTTGACGTGTGGTATAAGCGGTTCACATTCTTGAGCACTCACACATACACACAAACGCACACAAACACACACACATACACTAACATACAAACAATACATAGTGGCGGGCTCTCAGAATTAGTCAGAATTTAGTCAGGGAATCAGTCAAGATGTGATGAGAACTCGATTTTAAAACGAGTCAAAACCAAGAACTTTTGGCAAAAACTAAATAAATTATTTTTATATTAAAACAATTATTAGTTGTTGTTGTTCTTTATTTCTCCTACAAATACAATTTGAGTCGGCAAGAAGCCAACCAATTGTGGAATAAAAACGTGAAAAAAGTAAAGAAGGAAAACTGATCAGTTAGTTCTTGTTGTGACTGCTATTTGGTTTTAAAGCTTCTCACTTCTTAAAGTAGAAGTTTGAAATAAATATCAGTGAAATGCGCTTAGGAATTAGTTAAAACCCCTCAATTGATCACTTTGAATTTTTTAATAAGATTTTGGGAAGAACGAATCAGCACATAATTCAAGTTAAAGAGTTTAAAAAACGACAATTTGAAAACCTCCCGATTTTCTTTTTATAGTTTTCGTAGCGGAAAGTTTAAAAAATAATAAAAATATTAATAAAACAATAAAAATAAATAATAAATTCAATTTAATAATTTCTAATAAATGATTCATAATATTTGGAGCCCCTTTTGCTCTATCTAAAGGGCTTTACTGTCAGTGTTAGGGAAGATATTAGGTTTGGTTTGGAAGTTTTCCAGCCCACTTGGATCCAATATTAAACAAACAAGGCTAAAGGCTAGCAAATATAATAGGAGTTGAGAGGTGAGGCTCTCAGACTAGGATGTCCTTTTATATAAATAACTTTAAAATGAAATCAAAGCAATTACTTTGGATATATATTTACGCATCGATACTTTGCATGAGCTTCTAATTTAGGATTTGTTTCTTCGATATGTTATTTGTTGGAGTGCATGTCATGAAGAGTCTCCCACTTTTTGCTTTATTATGACAATGAAGCATTTGTTTGATTGCAAAGTAATTAAAATTTATAAAAAATTAAAAATCACTTTCAGCATGAATGAAAGGAATACAGTCCTTTAACGAAATGAAAAAAAAAAAATTATGTTAAAACAACTTGAAAAATCTTTATGCTTTCGCCACTTAATATTTTGTCTAACATGTTGGCTGAAAAGTTGTTTGTCAGATTGAGAATATGAAAGAGCTGCTGCTACCCCAACCATTTGAAATAAAATTTTAACAAAATATGGCCTCCATTTTTAATCATGTCTTTATTTCCACTTCTCCAATTCTCATTTTTAATTTTAATTTTCGCATAAATTATGCTTTGCTGCATCTGCTCTTAAGGCCTACTAAATAAAAAAAAAAAACCAGAGCGCTTTTGTTTGAATCAAATATCAAAAAATGTGTTCTTTGTTTTCAAAATGTCAAATTCGAAATTTAAACAGATTTCTGACACTGAAGTGTCATATGTTTTAAATTCATTTTAATTCTTTTGAGTGAATACTTTGAATATATTTGCTGGTGATTTGTTTGCCTTCAGTCATGTTTAATGAGTTGCTTCTATTCAATACATTCTGGTATTCCTTGCAGCAAACGGCTCTCTTTTGTACTCCTGCATAATGATTATTTTCCTATAAGACTCATCCTTAAGCCTGGAAGCCATCTTATTTGTATTTTGTTAATGATTTCTCTTTAATCGCAATTACAAGTACGAGTTTGAGTTTGAGTACAATTTTGTCGAGTGGTTGTATAATTTTATGTGTGTTTTTTGTTGTTGTTTTTGTTTGGTTTTTGGTTAATGTGCAGTCAATAGCTGGTTGTTAGAATGCACTTGTTTTATCATTCATATGAAAATTATGCATAAAAGTGTTTGCCCTTTTTTTTAAGCAAAATGTTGTTGCCATCGTCGACTTCATCTTTATTCATCCCTGTTTGGTCTTTGAAGAGACTTGTAGCTCTTGAAATTTGTGTTTTAAGTATCTGCATGTTGTGTATTTATGCATTTATGCCTGCCTGCCTGCCTGTCTGTCTGTCTGTCTCTCAATGGCAACATATTTTTTTCTTTTGCTTCTTTTCTGTTTTCGTTGTACTGCATTTATACGACATTTAATATTCATGTTAATGTGCTCGAGTATTTGAAGATACGTGTTGTACTCACTCACATACGTTTTTATGAAGTATTCAATTATTGCCGATAATCACATACTTGAAACATTTTGCTTTTGGTAAATGTTTGTTATTGAGATCTTTTAAGGAGGAGTAGAAAACAAAAAACATTCAAGTGATTGTGCAAAATGGGTAGTAAAACAAAAAGTTCTTTGAGATGTTTTTAATCGCACAAAATATAAAGTATGAGTTTCATTAAATAAATTGGCAAATAAACTTATAAAAGTGATTTGACAAATAAATGGAAATTTTAGGTTTGTGCAAACATTTTGGGATGTTTATGATGGTGTTTGCTTATTTTATCAATTGTTTGCATTCTGTTTGTAAGAAAATTAAAATGTTTTTGTAGTTGTTTTACAACGAACTATTTGCTGTTAATATCCAATTCACTTAAGATTGATTGGCCATAAAATGTAAGATCTTTTTTTATTCAGAAAGAAAAGATTAATTTTTCAAGAAACATAATCAAGCGAATTTGGGTCAAGAAAAAAAAAACAATAAAAAAGCACAGGAGTTCAAATGGTAAGGAAAGTGTGGTGGCTGCCGAAAACAGATATTCTGCTCTGTTGTTTAATATTGATAATGACATTGACGATGACTTTCCCTTGTCCCTTTAAATATTTACCATGTCCTTCAATATAAGTTTTAACCGGTTTTAGTATTAAAAATAAATAGTTCGATGGAAAATACCTTGATTGATACGATTTCTCTTACACCCTACATGCAGCAAACTCTCTTTTATGTACAAAATTAAGGAAGTTTTCCGTAGAGTTATAGAACTGTGAAAAGTGATAAAATAAAGATGAGTTTTTTGAAAGGAACTTTATTTTATTTGAATGATAATTTAAGGAATTATAATATAAACACCTCTTCTGGTATATGAATGACTGCTTCGACTGACCCGGACTTAGTCCGGTCTTGAGCACTAATTTGCGATGACTTGTTCCAACATATTTGGCCGTACATTGACAATAACGCTAAGTAGTCATTTATTTTGGGATTACTGACGTAGACTGGCGAATCCTCATATCAAAACAGAAAATAGTCTAGCGGACGATCTTGGAGAATACGAAACGTGAAACAATGGGGTTACCAACGATTTTCTTCACAAATGAATTGCCGCATGAGGTGTGCTTCGTCTTGTTGAAAGCCCACCTCCTCATGGTTTTTCAATTGATGAATGAATACGTCAATAATCGTGGCACTCCAGCGGTCATTACTGGCTGTAACGCTCTGACTAGCATCGTTTTTAAAGAAGTACGAATCAGTTATTCCAACAGCCTATAAAGAACACCAATGTAACGATATCTCAGCATATACTTGACGATTATCATCATTCCAAATATGGCCGTTTTATTTATAGACGCATTCTTTCCAAACAAAAGTCGGTTTCAGCGCTAAAAAAAATTCGCTACGTATTTTGAGGAGAATCATAATATTTAAATTCAATATCAACAATTCTGAAACGCTGTTCAGGCTCCTTTTTATTCATATCAAATCAGACTAAACAAAATTGAATTGACGGCTGAAAAACAGTTAAAGAAATACTGCCAACTTAAAGTTTTAAACCTTGATAAAATCACTCTAATCGTTCTAATAAAATCTTATAAAATAGATGCAGTCAGTTTTAGTGAGCTTGCGACCATTTCATCGAACGATATTAAAGCGATCACTTTAGGAGTGTTGCATATTATAAGAGTATTTACAGTTCTTGAATTATTCAATTAAAAAAAAAAAATACTCAAATTGCTTGATCTCGGAGGTCAAATTTAGGACGCCAGAACTCCTTCGCAAACTTTGTCATGTCTTCTTCAAGCCAGTTGGCACAGCAGTCCAGTTCATTATCATTAATTGCAGACAAAAAATAGTTGAAAATTTTCCTCTATCTCTTCAGGAGTATTAGAGATTATACGAGTTTTTAAAGATTTTGAATTGTTCCCTCAAAAAAATAGTCAAATTGCTTGATCTCGGAGGTCAAATTTAGGACGCCAGAACTTCCTTTGCAAACTTTGTCATGTCTTTTTCAAACCAGTTCTTCTAGTAGTCCAGTTCATAATCATTAATTGCTGACCAAAAATGGCTGGATCTTTCCCTCAATTGCTGTGCGTGGCCTGGAAACCCCAAATTAATATTGATATTCAGCCGGTTATGCTACAGGCCTGGTGATGTGAGTAAACAAACTGCCCTCAAAGAACACCAAATAGTCAGTTGTCCTGAGTGTAACGATATCTCAGCATATACTTGATATGAATTTGAAGTTTCCAGGGCATTCACAGCAATTAAGGGGAAAATTCAGCTATTAATAAATATGAACTGGAAGAAATTGCTTTAAAAAGACACAACCAATTTTGCAAAGGAAGTTCGGGCGTCCTAAATTGACCTTCTTTGACTATTTTTTAACGGCTCTTAAGATAAAATTTTGCCAAGGCCTTTTCTAGACCCTAATGCGTGTCTAACAGTCAGTGCGATAAATCCCACATGCGACAGTTTTTCTTTTGATTAAACCAGCGAGTGACAAATGAAATCCAACGCTAATGAAAATGTTGCTAGAGAAATCAGCATTCAAAAGGCAGTTGCTCTAGCAAATACTTAGAATATCTACGGAGTTGTAAATGATTGGATTTTGAATCAATGAAGGCTAATGTTATTCTTAAGAGGCCTTCAATTTCAAGTTTGATTGTGTCGTTAGCCAACTTTTTCTGATGTGAGTTAGTGCACGATTGTGTTAATTGTTGTCAACTTGTTCCAATGACGAAGGTATGACACTGGTCGCTCAGCAAAACCGGCAGTGGCTCGCACCTCCATATACTAAAAGAACAGATCCCTTCTTTATCAGTTTATTAGCAGGAACCACCGGTGAAATAGGGAACAAAATAGTTGCATTAAATTCCTTCAATATTTTCATGTTTCTTTATCTAACGTTTCATTACTATCCGCTACTTTTAAGTACCGGCAATAGGGCTACTTGCTGTTCCTTTTAAATAAGATTTTTACTATTATTAAGAACATTCTCAGATTCTCAGAAGCGATACTTACGGCAGAGCGCATATTGTGACAACTTACAGACCAGGGCACATCTTTTACAGTTATTAATGTCGATTTCTTTTCTAGAAAATAATGCAAGATTCTTCACACTTTTTAACAGAAAATGGCAACATTTTGACATTTCAAAATAAGGATTTTATTAGAAATGAATCCAACATCCCCCTACGAAAAATAATTTCTATTTTAAAAGTTTTCCAAACCGCATTTTCCTTAAAAAATAAAGGAAAAAATATTCATAATATTTTTAAAATATAATTTATTTTTTATTTCTTCTCTTTTCCTAATATTTCAAATTTAATCATATTTATTTAATCCCACTTAATACCAAAAGCTGGACACTCCTAGAATATCTATTTTCTGTCTTTAATTAATAGGCTTCCTTCGAAGCCTTGAAGGTCACTACTAAAACATCTATTCATATATTTGATCAACAATTTCTTCATTAAAATTCTTAGTTATTATTAAAATTCTTTTCCCTAAAGAAATTTTCCCCACACACACTCTCTCATAAATTATCTTTGTAATTAATTATTTAAATCTATCAAACTATGAACTTGTCAACATAAATTGTAATTATACAATCAGGCAAACAACTTGCACACTCACTCACAAAACTTATTCTCAGTATCTGCATAATTTTTGTTACTTCGAAGACTCATCACACTCGGCAAAGGCAGGCAACGTACACATACACAATACCTGCAGTTACACATACAAACATACATATGAGAATCTGTCAGTCTATGTAAATACCACATCTCTTATTTTATTATATATATAAATTTTTTTGTAATTAGTTTAATTAACTTTATTTGACACAAGCAAAGAAATTGAGAAAAGTGTTGTTAGTGTTGCCTTTGAAACACACACACACAAGAACATGGCCACCATTCCATATTCCACTTATTTTTATCGTTTCAGTTCCTACACTTCTTTCTACATATTCTTTTTAACGTTTTCATTTAAAGTGCCACTCGTATTGCAAATACAAAACAACGAGTATATAAATTCTTACAAATTCTTTAAGACTTTTAAGTGCTCGTGTGTTTGTGTTTTTCATAACGAGTGCTCTTATACAACACACATCTACAGGGGCACTTGTAGTTTTGTAGGATAGAAAAGAAACCAAGCAGACAAACAAAAAGAGACAATAAGAAAAAAAAACACCCATTTAGGCAAATATCCGTGTAGGCATGGCTGATGGCAATGAAGGACCCACGCCACGTCATCACCTTGAATGTCTGTGTTTTATAGTCGAACTTTTAGGGCATCATAATGCGGGCAGGGTTAGTGATTCATTCTATAAAATTCACAAAAAGGAAGTGTTAGTTTGATTAGGAGTTTTTGCAACAAATTTGTTAAACTATTTGCAACAGCCTGAGAGATAATTTTAGATAATTTCCAGCTTAAAGATGAGAATTTTGTAAAACAACTTTTTGTTTTGGTTGGCTAAAATCTTGCGTTATGGAATCTCTTTTGGAAATATTAAAATATATCCTTGATCACATGCTGGTTTGCAAGTTTTAATTAAACGTATTTCAATCGATATCTTATGAATAGATACAATTTTCTTTTTTACCAACAGGATCATTAAAAATGTCTTACTTTCCCGTAAAAATTTATAATTCGTTTTGTCCCCAACACCAGTCGTGTCTGACTACTTACAGACAATATATTTGATTTGAGTATTATGGACAGTCAAGTAACACTTGGCTCTTATTGTCCTGGTAGTTATAAAGGAAGGGCAACTTTGAGGTTAGGAAATAAAATGGGTATCAAGTGATAAAAAGTCAAGAATTGATCTGAAAGATCTTGCTGTTTATTTCGAAAAAATATTTATAATTGAACACTACACTCTACAAAAAAGAATTTTAATTGTGAAAATATATACTTTTTTAATCGTATTCGTACGAATAAAATTAATTTCGAATAAAATTATTTTCTAAAAAATTTTATTAAAATAAATTTGTAAAAAATATTTACCATTGAAAACTGCACTCTACAACAAAGAATTTTAATTGTGAAAATATATACTTTTTTTAATCGTATTCGTTCGAATAAAACTAATTTCGAATACAATAATTTTCTAACAATTTTTATTAAAATAAATTTCGAAAAAATATTTACCTTTGAAAAGTACACTCTACAACTAAGAATTTTAATTGTGAAAATATATACTTTTTTTAATCGTATTCGTTCGAATAACATTATTTTCTAAAAATTTTTACTAAAATATTTTTAATTGAAACTAGTTTTGTTACAAAAATTTCCATTAAAATAGTTATTATTCTAACAATTTTAATTTGTATTCGAACAATTTTGTATTAGAATAATAATTATTCGAATAAGTTTTATGGGAATAATTTTAGTTAAAATAGTTTTTACCTCTTTAATATTAATTTCATACTGATTCCTTTTTCCTCAAAATATTACAGAAAATTTCAGTGAATTTTTGCTATCACTTTGATATTTCTTTCAGACTTCTCACTTATTTAAGTGGAAGTTTAAAATAAATATCTTTAGTTATTTTACGAAATGTTGGGTAAAGGTTCCCTGATGATCTGCATTAGCCCCAGAGAAATGCGCTTAGGAACCAGCTAAAACCCCTCAATTGATCACTTTGAATTTTTTAGTAAAAATTTAGAAAAAAGAATCAGCACGAAATTAAAATTAAAGCAAAATAAGTTTATTAAAACTATTATTTATTATGAAATCGTGAGAGTTCTTAAAAAAAGGCAGATTTGGTGGACTTTTTTTGTGTATTCTTCACGCATTATTAGATGTTTGCCACATATAATTTGGCAGCACTCAACTTCGCGCAGATAAAATCGCATAAAAACAAGGCTATCTTTCACAAAACCTACACAAGCAAAGAATCAGCACGAAATTTAAATTAAATAGAATTCAACAGCAGTTTTCAAAAATTTATACGAATTTTATAATTAAAATAGTTGTTCAGAAGTATGATTAAAATCAGTTTTATTAATATAAATTCTATTCGAATAATATATTTTTGAATAATCTTCACGCGAATAGTTTATATGCGAACAATTTTTAATCGACTATTTTTTCTTAAAGTAATTTTTATTGAAAATTCTTTATTTTAATTAATATAATTTGTATTAAAAAGTTTTTATTTGAATAATTTTTATTCGCAAAATATTTAATCGAATAAATTTTATTTAAACAATATTTGCAAGTGAAATAATATATCTATACAATTTTCATTCAATAATATTTCTTGGCATAATTTTTATTCAAATTGGGTTTGTTTGAATAGTTGCTATACGAATGACTTCTGTTTGAATAAGATTTGAAAATATAGTGTGAACTCCTTTTTAGTTCCTATGCTCAGTATTTAAACTTCAGGGGGCAAATTACGGCATTCGATACGATTCAAAATTGAAAAATATTTCCATATAAACTCTATTGAAATATTTCGTTTGATAACGAGTGCTGTAATTTGCCGCCAGTTCTATAAATAAAAGTTTTCAAAGTAAATAATTTTCAAAATAAAGCTTCTCTTTTTAATATATGAAAGCAAAGTTAAAATTTAAAGTGTCATATGTCTTTGCACATAATCGACTTTTTAATAACTTTCTTAAGCTGATTTCTTTTCTAGAAAGGAGTGCAACATTTGTTGCACTTTTAAGCACAAAATTTCAACTTCCCGATATTTTAAATCAAAAAATTAATTAGAAATAAGTTGATTATCACTTACGAAAAGAAATTTCGGTTTTAAAACTCCTCCAAACTGCCGCTTCATGCAAAAGATGTTAAAAAAATGGTACATGTTTTCCAGAAAAGAAAACTCTATTAGAAAATGATAAATTTTTGTTAGAACCCTCCTTTTATTTTAATTTATTTTGAGATCATTTCCGCTTGCATCAGCAGCTTCTCGGATTGCTCTTCAGCGAAGCAATTCCGCAAGACGTCATAGTTTTTTTTATTCCCTACTTATAGGAGTTGTAGTTTTGTTGTGAAATTATTATGCAGCAAGATTTTTTTTGTGTGTGAAAGCGCGAGTCTATTGGAAATGTATCCATTAATCTTTTAATGGACTTAAAAGGAAAAGTTTGTTAGCAAAATTTATATTTTTTGCTGTACAAATTTCCTAGTAAAAGCCCACTGACCGCATTTAAATACAATCCAGGCACTGAAAAAAAAACGGCGGGTGTTGTTTGCACTTAAAAATGTAAGCAGGGCTTGATTACACACATACTTTTATAAATATATTTCTAAAACGAAGTGTGTGTGTGTTTTTGTGCAAAATAAAAAGATTTTCTAAAACAACACAGTAAATAGTTTTTATTTCTCTTTAAAAAACAGAAGGCTGTTTTTATTTGCTACCATATTTGCAAGACTCTTGTTCGAGTTGTTGTTGTTGTTGTTCTTGTTGTTGTTGTTGCTACAGTTACGTTGGCTTCTGTTGTTAGTAATTTTAGGGCGTTAAATTTTCCACAACTTACGGCTGAAAAAAAAAGATTGTTTTGTTATTCTTTTTCTTAATTTTTCTAAAAGTTCTTTTAATATTTCTTTGCATGAGTTCAGTAACGAAGGGGGAACCAACTGGTCGATAATGGACAGCAGTTGAGTTTCAGAGGCGGATCCAGTTGCCAGATTACTTGTTTGCCAAACCGAGATCTTGAGAATCTAAACACCGAGTTTTTAAGATTTAGACTAACGATCTATCAAAAATAAATCCTACAGAATCTTTCGGCAAAATGTCTGACCTATTGTTGTCATATTCTAAGGCCTTTTGCTGCTACCTGTCGCTGGTACACTCGCATATATTTGAATGTTTATGTTTCAAAACTCTAGATTTTGCATTAAAGCCAGCAGCTGGGAGGGGAAAAACTATTTCAAAGTTGTTGCTGCTGTTGATTTCTTCTTTTCATAATTTTTTCTTTTCTCTTTTAGTTATTCCTAAGCCTCCAGGTATATTTTTCTTTGCAACATGTTCAGGAATATTGTTTAAATATCCAGCAAACCATAACACAGTGCAATTTCTTATAATACGTTGTTGGTGCTGCATGAGCTGCCCGCTTAAAACGTTTTTCTTTCTTTTTTTTTCTGCATAAGCAGCACCACATTATGATTAAAAAAAAAACTAAAGAAAACATGTTTGTTTAAAAAGCAAAAGCTAAACAATATCTAAAGCCAAATGCAGAACTACCAGCAGCTTAGAAAGATGAAGCAAAATGTTAACCGTGTAGGCATGTGTAAATATTGTGGCAACATAAAATTGAAAATATAAAAAATAGCCTGGTTTGCAAATACTTTTTACCCAGAATTGTGTAGAAAGTATTAGAGGGGGAAAAAAAAAGGAAAAGAAAATGAAACAGAGAACTGTAACACACTCTGTTACAATATGCAAATTATTGAGGAATTATAATACAACATTTCGAAAATACATGCGATGGGTGGGTTTTATTATTCCTACTAAATCTCCATTAACAACAGCAAAAGGAACAGCAGAATGGTATTATTACAAAAAATATATACATATTATTTTTACAGAAAATGTATGGCTGTTGTGGAGAGTTCAGTGGAAAATTTAATGAATTAAAAGCATAAAATAGTTGAAATAGATGTTGTAGGATAAGAGGGAAAACTGTAATTTATGTTGGTTTTTTTTCAAAAAAATATAGAAAAAAATCTGCTTTGGAATCCAGGAAGATTTAGCCATAAATACGCCCGCAAATGCTGTGAAAATTTCTTGA
This sequence comes from Linnaemya vulpina, assembly GCA_963675445.1. NCBI lineage: Eukaryota > Metazoa > Arthropoda > Insecta > Diptera > Tachinidae > Linnaemya > Linnaemya vulpina. The sequence continues at coordinate 80,828,266 of OY776278.1, read as the reverse complement.
AAATTGGTGTCCCAGATTTCACCTTCTACGCACTTGGCAAAAATCATATTCAAACATTAATTTCATAAAAGTTTCTTTCAATATGAAAAATCGTCAGAATGCACCCCGATATTGTAGCTTGAATAAAATCGTCATTTATAAAAGTGCCGCGGTTCTGAAAATTGCATTTGATAGTGTGAGATGTCCTTAAAAGGACTATACAGTTGATTGATTTTAAATACATATTTCCTGGTTTTATTATGATTTAAACTTGTGAAACTCTATAAAAAAACACCCTTTAGTTCTTCTAGATTTTCGTTCTACTCCCTACTATTCTCGTCTAGTAAAATTTGTGTTGAAATTAATAGTTTCGAGCATGTTCTTAACTTTTGATCTGCTGTTGTTCTTGATTCTTTTAGAGTTCTCGAAAACTGGATTAATCGCTGCTAATCACGGAGGAATTGGTTGATATGAAAATAAAAAAATAGCGTATCAGTTCGAAGAACTCAAACGCATAGAATAGAACAAAACCCAGTGCCTCGTTTTTGTAACTGAAGTGAGAAGTTCTCACATCGAAAAACTAAATTATCCCACAATTAGTTGGAAAAATATATTTGCAAATTAGTTTACAACAACATAATTCCAGCAACTCCGAATTGCCTGCATTGAACCATTTCTATATAATTTTTATTTCATTGCTTTATATCGCCACTAAAAATCTAACAGAGCTTGACTAAATTTTCAAGCTTTTTTCAGCATAAGCAAAATATTATTAATTTAAAATATTGAATTTTTGGTAGTCAACTTTTTAAATCAACCACTCTAAAGACAAGAGAAATCACTGTGCGGTGACAAAGAATCGGAGACATATTTTAGTCTTGGGCAGCCTAAAAAACAACAAAAAAAAAAAGAAAAAGATTATATATTTATTATTAATAAATAATAATAAAAAAAATTTATTTGCAATATTCTTATTCATGCTGTGTTTCACAGATTGCCGACAATTTTTCGAAGCGAGAAGTTCAGTTACAGAAAGGAGGCTCCGGTTTTTGTTCTATTCTATGGTTTTGAGTTCTTCTACGAAAGTTTTCTGGTTAAAATTAGAGTGAAATTATAGGGATGGCATTCAGGATCAATCGTTTTAAATATTTTGTATTTTGAAATTTTAAATTACAATAATTTAATTGTATATCATGTTGGCGAACATATTTTACACTCTAAAAGGCCATGTTATGATTTTTAGATTAATTCTCTTTATTTAAGAAATTCAATAAAGAAATTAAACAAAATAAATAAACAACCTTTTTATTATTTCAGATACCATCCGTCTGGTGGCTGGAACTGTTTCTCAATTGTCAAGTATGCTTCAGGTATTTATAACTTTAAAAAGTATTTTTATAAAACTATTGAAGCTCTTGAAGAAATCCCAATAAAAAACTTTCACTTTTTATTGGATTGAAAAAAAATGTTTCATTAAAATTTTGAAATATATCTAATGAAATATTTTCGATATTCTCTTAGTGTAGGAAATGTTGGCTTAAATTTTTAATTCTAACAGTGCAATTGTCTGCATTTATTTTTTTTAATTTAAACTTTAATAATAATTGTCGCTGTTATTTCGTTAATATTAAAAACTAACACGATGGTGTTGGTTTTTCTTTTGGAAGAAGGAAACAAGTAATTAAGAACATTAATTGAGCCTTTTAATTTAAAGTTGCTTCGTTATTTCTGTATAATTGTTTCCCAGTGTTACCATCGAGAGAGTTATTTTAGGGATTAGGAGTAATTTTTAGTATCAGAGGTAGAGCATAGGAAATTGCCAAAAATTGGGAAATTTTTTGTTATATCGGCTTTTACAAAAATCATGTTTTTTTATTAGAGCTCAATGGTTTGAGTCCCGTTTTTAAATTTTGAACGGCTGGACCAAATAAAAGCAACTCAGATTTTCTTTAAATTTCATCGATTCGAACTAAAAGTTTTTAAAATATCCAACAGAAAACTTAGGAAAAAGAGTTTTTAAATTGGTTTTTTGAAATAATCTTAAAACGGCTTCACTGATCAATTCCTTAAAATAACCAGGTTCTTAAATGCCAAAAAAAAAAAACACGACGAACACCGTAAGTCGTATCAAAATCGATTAATCCATTCATGAGACCTCTGGAGCGGGAAAATTCGAAAAAAGAGTTTGTTTTAAAAAAAATCTGTCCAATCAAAATCAGTTAATCCGTTCATGAAATAAAGTGAACGAAAAATTTCGAAAAAATCTACTTATTTTTGAAAAATTCTATCGGATCAAAATCGGTTAATCTGTTCATGAGATATATGGAACCGGAAAATTCGAAAAATTTAATTTATTTTTAAAAAGTTCTGTCAAATCAAAATCGGATAGTCCATTCATAAGACATCTGGAACTGGAAAATTCGAAAAATTTGATTTATTTAAAAAAAAATTCTGTCAGATCAAAATTGTTTAATCCCTTCATGAGACATCTGGAACGAGAAAATTCGAAAAAAGTCTATTTGCGAGAAAATCTATCGAATCAAAATCGATTAATCTGTTCATGAGAAATCGTGAACGAAATATTTCGATAAAAAGATTTATAATTGAATCTGAAATTATATATCTGATCAGATATTTTTCTCGATTATTTTATAGTAACCGAAAACCACCTCCATCAGCACTAATCATGTGGGTATTGGTTGATTTGAAAATTAAAATTTTAATTTAAATTAAAATTCCTTTTGAAAGGATCGAATGTCGGCTGACGTACTAGAGGAAGACGTTTGTCAATTGATTGATTTTCATAATTCTAATAAAAAAATTCAATAAGAAAATCAATAAATACATTTTTTAAGAAAATTTTGTTTCTAACCTCAAATATGGCCCCACCCCTTATAAATTTTAATATATTTAGCATTTTTAAGGAAAAAATATTGCAAGCATTTTGTAATATTTTAAAGGCTCTTTCATATATATATATATATATATATATATATATATATGGTTTTTATCACTCTCATGTTTGAAGTTAAAGTTTTAATATCACTCATATGAAATTCCTTTAATTTATTCGACGCTTTTGTATTTTTTTTATAAGATCTACATATACTCTTCCTGTTGTATAAAAATAAACTTCTACAAGAAATTAAATGTATTAAAATGTATGAGAAAGTTGTCTTAATCTCAAGTGATTTGTTGCTGGTGGTAACACTGTTGCTATTGCAATTGCTTTTTTATTTCAATTTTACACTCAATTAAAATTGTGATAGAATTATAAAGCACTTATTCATGTACAATAAAACAAAGTTAATTTTAATATATTAAAATAAAATTTCTTACCAGAATCTTAAGCACGCACACACTTTTCTTTTAAACCGATGCCAGTTATTTCAAACATCTTAATTTACTCAGCGTAAGCACGAGATGGGTTGCAGGGGGTCACACAATTTAACTTCATTAAAGAGTCAAAAGAAAAAAAATTTAATCATGGGAAATGTGTGAGAAAAAATATAATGAGATTCTTCGTAGTTTAAACTTTCTGCAGTGAAATTAAAAAATGCTGTAGAGGACCAACTAAATCAATTCTCAAAGTCTCTTGATTGATTGTATTATTGAAAGCAAACAGTTTTAGGCAAACAAAAGCTTCAGACGTTTGAATTTTGTTAAAAATATATTGCAAGTATTTGTGTTATTATTTTACACGAGTATTTTATTTCATTTATTTTTCCATAAATGCCGCTTTAATAATAAAATTCTCTGACCTCAAAAAATTATCACACAACTAGTTGGAAAAATATATTTGCAAATTAGTTTACAACAACATAATTCCAGCAACTCCGAATTGCCTGCATTGAACCATTTCTATTTAATTTTTATTTCATTGCTTTATATCGCCACTAAAAATCTAATAGAGCTTGAGTAAATCTTTAAGCTTTTTTCAGCATAAGCAAAATATTATTAATTTAAACTATTGAAATTTTTTTTGTGGTCAACTTTTTAAATCTAGCACTCAAAAGACAAGAGAAATCACTACAATTTGCTGTGACAAATAATCGGAGACATATTTTAGTCTTGGGCAGCCTAAAAAACAACAAAAAAAGGAGAAAAAGATTATATATTTATTATTAATAAATAACAATAAAAAAATTTATTTGCTTCAGCTGACGCTATGCACAACATATGTGCTTCATGAAATGCACTGTTATAAATTTTTATTTGTATGCAACAGCTCTGCAGCGGCAATATATTTTTATCCGTTTTGCAAAAATATGCGTAAACGCAAATTTATTGAAAATATTATCATCACATTAACCACAATTACGAAAGTTCTATTACAAATTTAGCCTTTGCTGTAAGAAAGTAATAACTCCATAAATAAAAACTTTTACAGCCAAGGAAAAACTTCTTCATAATAATTTAAATACCTGATCCGGTTAAATTTATATCATAAGAACATTTAATTATATTCAAATAACTGGAGGGAAATTATATTTGGAATGATATTTGCAAAGTTTAATATTCTTAATTTCTGAAAATCGTATGTACCAAAACAGACATACAACCGAAACATACAAGAATAACCCTGAGACGAGAAATCAAGTTTATTTTTCTACCCTCGTTACTTAACCACACTTGTCTCTAGCAAACAAAAAGTGACGTCAAATGACTCGAATTTCTTAAAAAGATTTTGGGAATAAGAACTAGCACCTAATTAAAATTAAAGACGTCAAATATTATTTGATAGTAACCAAAATGGCAATACTATGCTAACTTAAGTATCATTCTCTGATGCAAAAAAAAAAAAATATAATGTGCTAATAAATTCAATTGCTCATGGTAATGAATTTTGTTTTGTTTTTTAAATAATTAAAGCGGCAACACTGAGTTACTTTAAGAATCATATTGTGAAAGAAAAATTGTTTGTTAATATATTAATTTGCCCATAATAATATATATTGTTAGAAAATAACGAAAACGGCAACACTGGATTGGTTCAAATATCATTCTGTAAAATTAAAAAAAAAAGTTTGCCAGTAAATTCAATTGCCCATACTAAAACATATTCTTTAAAAATAATCAAAGCGGCAACACAGGGATAATTTAGGTGTCATTCTCTGATACAAAAAAAAAATATATTCTAATAAATTTTATTGTTCATACTAATAAATTTTGTTAGAAAATAACCAAAATGGCAATACTGGATTAGTTCCAGAATCATTCTGTGAAAGAAAAAAATAGTTTTTGATATTATAATTGTTCATACTAATAGATTTTGTTGGAAAATAATGAAAGCGACAACACTGGTTTAGTATAGGTGTCCTCCTGTGAAGCAAAAAAATCACGTACTAATATATTTGTTTCATTGTACAAATAAAAATTGTTGGAAAATAACCAAAACGGCAACGCCGGGTGGGTTTAAGTAAAATACTTTTCAAAAAGAAAATTATGTTCCAATAAATTCATCCATTCGTACCAAAAGATCTTATTTGAAAATAACAAAACTGGCAACACTTGTTATGTTTAAGTATCATCCTCCGGTACAAAAAATAATATCAATTGTTCATAATAATAAATTTTGTTAGTAAATTACCCAAATAGCAGCACTGGCTTAGCTTAATGTCATTTAAAACAAAATGTTGAGTGTCAATAAATTCAATTATCCATAATAATTGATTTCGTTTCAATATAACTTTAACGGTAACACCGGATTACTTTGACTTATATTCTCTCCAGCAAAAAAATTTAGTGATTATAAATACCATAATTCATAGTTATAGGCTTTGTCTGAAAATAACCCAAACGGCAATACTGGCCTAGTTTAAATATCATCCCTTCAAACAAAAAATAATGTGCTTGTAAAAGAATTCAATTACTAGTGAAAGTATAGTTTGATTAAAAAAAACCAAAACAGCAACTCTGGTTTAGTAGAGGTATCATTTTCTGAAAGGAAAATAAAAACAATGTGTTGAAAGTCCAATTACTCAGATTAATATAATATGGTTGAAAATAACTACAGCGGCAACACTGCAGTCGCTTAAGTACAATTCTCTGAACCCAGAAATGCAATTCTCGTTACTGCGAAAAATCTTTTTCATGTCATTAAAAAACTATTTAAGCTTAAAAATCTATGATTGCAGGAATAGAATACGTGTGTGTGAAATAGTGAACAGTGCAGTGAGTTAGAAGAGTGCGAAAGATGTTTATAGACAGTGTTCTTATACAACTTGTGGTTAGTTAAGGGCCTTTGAAATGTTGAGAAGTGAATAGGAGGCAGTGTGACACAAGAGTGCTAAAATGTAAAGTTCTTCAAGGTGTGTATTAAATAGTCGATTATTTGGTCTTCAAATATATAAAGTATGGCATGTTATACATCATTGGAAAGGTAATTCAGTGTAGTTTCTATAAAATTATATGAAAATTAAATAATTATCACTATATTAGAGAATAAGTTGTGTGCGTAAAACTTTTTAGCAAAAAGTAGACATTTTTGCAAATTTGATTTTGTTATTGTATTTGAAGATATTAAGTAAATATTTTAAGGCCTTATTTTTTAGCCTACAATAACTTACTTTTACAGCAGAGCGGTAAAGCTGTTTTGTAAAGCCGCTGCACTTGCAACTCGTGTTTATATTTTTTGTTTCGCCGTGTTGAGGGTTTCTATTTGTACTTGTTTTGTTTTGAAAAAGGATACGAGAACTCTTTCAAAGCACAGGTAGCTCACTTTTGTAGAATCCCCGTGTTGCCGTTTGATTATTTTCTTCATGTGCTCTTTTCTCAAAATATCAACGAATAGTTTAATATAAATAATTAAATTAAAATTGTGTTTAAAAGTAGATGCATGTGGCTAGATATTGTACCCAAATGGATTGTGATGCGGCACATTATGAAATAGGAAAAATATATAATATCAAATAGAATTTTTTAACTTTTAAACGACAATATACAAAAAGAATATTTCATAATATATAATTGTTTACAATGTTATTTATAAAAACATAAGTTTCTGTTACACGATGTTATTAAGCCAAACAACCTTCTCCCATCTCACACGTTAATCACGGCTATTCCTATAACAACTTTAATAGGCGATTTATATCGTTGTTATATTTTCAAATTTATTATTCGATTACCGGCAGATGAGCAAAAATAAATAAAACACCATCGTTGTATAATAAAATGCATAAAAGCCGCAGATTAATTAAATTACTTGTATAGATTACAACCCGTGATATGTGCGTCAAGCAGACTACAATAAATGTAACAGGCAGATTTGCAAAAAAAAAGAAAAAATAAAACAATGCAGTGTAAAATAATTTATTTTTATATTCAAAAATTTTTCACACACACACATACACAAAAACAACATAACAACAATTGATAATATTTCAAAATAATAACTGTCGTTTATGGGCACTTTTTTTAAAATAAAAATTCATATATGTTTTAAACGCTTTGTATTATAATCAGAGGACAGAGAAATGAAAATCTCATGTGCAATAAAATAAAAGAACACAATCAAAATTATTGAACATTGAAATTGGTTTTGATTCCGTGGGTGGTGTTTGTTTTATTTGTGCAAGTTGTCAGTGGATTCACTGCATTAATCTTAATTAATTTCCAACCATTTTCAATATGTCAGCACCATAATAAACTGGCAGTTTGTGATTTTCGTATTTCAGTAAAGTGATTGGTAAATATTATAGAGAACGTGAATACGTTTGTCAAGCGGAAATGGCTGCTTTCGTTAAGGGTGTCCCTTAAAAAGCTTTGTTCTTAGAGATTTTAATAGAGTAGGTTTTTCTGTTCTTTTTTTTTGTTGGTACGAAGCTGGCAATTGAAAAGAAATACCGTTACCTCTACTAAAATTCAATTACAAATTAAGGCAAGAAAAAAAAACTTAAAACGGTATGTCCTTTCTGTGTTCAGGGAATCCCCTACTTTTACATATCCTTAATGGCTGCAAATAATTGCTTGAATCTAAACAATTGTCGCTGTTAAACATCATCAAATCTTTTGATTCATTTAAGTGGTCACTATTCAATAAATTGTATGCTGTTCTCTTTGTTTTAGATCATTAATAACAAATCCTGTGTGGCTCTATTGTTCTGTTTTATTTTTTTTTTATTGTGTTTTGCAAAGGACACATGACAAAATCAAGTATTTCGAATCTCATTCATAATTTTGTTGGTCGTAATTATGTAGTTTTTAAAAGTTATGCCCACTGAGCATGTAAATGAGAATTAATTATTTTCAGAAAATTATTATTAATAGTTTCAGAAAATTTGCAGTGGTCTTATATGCCTTAAGGTTCTAGCAGAAAAAGTCTCCACTGGGAAAATAAAATTTTGAATGGATGAATTTGAGGAATAAAAGAATTGTTTTGATTAAAAATTTCAACAATCTGCAGGCGTTGCTCTGGTGTAAGTCGATTCATAATGAAATTTCAAAGCAAATTAAATAAAAAGTAACTTTCAGCTGTTAAATGGGTGCTCAAATAAAGCAGTGATGCCAACTCAAAGTTGTGAAACTCTAAAAATAACACGCTTTAGTTTGTTTGTTGGCTACAAATACTTCATCAACTTAGAAATTTCTTCTTGAGCAAAAATCCTTTTCCTGGTTGTACATTAACAAGCACACGTTTTCCCCATCCCTGCTTTTGTTGCCTCATATTTCATTTACTTCTGCTTGTTTTTCTAAAATACCACTATTATATATAATTTCATTTATTAGATTTTGCTTTCAAATGTTTTATTTTAAATAGCAAAACTATTTAGCAAAAAATAGCAGCAATTTATCAGAAAAATATTTGCTAAAGTAAAAAAATAATAACAATAATTCTAAAAGCAGATTTTTAGTGAATAAATTTTTAAAATATTTTTTATTAGTAAATATTTGATGGATTTCATTGAGATTTCTAATAAATCCAATTAATACAAATATTTTAAATGTTTTAAAGCTCTCAAATATCTATAAAACAGGTTGAGGGTAAAACGATTTTTAATTTAACGAGAAAAAGTTATGAGATAAATCCCGGCATATTTGAATATTTATGTCTGTTAATTGTTGTAAAATAAATTGAGTCTGTGATGCTTTTGTAAATATAAAATAATTTTTGTTTTTGTCAAATTATTACCCAGTTTTGGGAATTAAAATCTTTTTAGTTTTATTTATGTGCTGATATTTTTTTCCAAAAATCTTACTAAAAAATTCAGGGGTTTTAAATAATTCCTAAGAGCATTTCACTGGGGCTAATGAAGATCATCAGGGAACCTTTACCCAACATATTTTAGAATAACTTAATATATTTATTTCATACTTCCACTTAAATAAGTGAGAAGTCTAAAAGAAATATCAAAGTCATAACAACAACTCACTGATCACTTTCCCTTTTTTATTTTCTTACGTTTTTATTCTACAATTGGTTGCCTATTTTATTACTCTGATTGTTGTTGTCAGAGAAAAAAAAGAATTTTCTTAAATTCAAAATTGTGTTTAAAAAATTACTTAGAAAAAATTAGTTTTTAGTTGTCTTTTAGTATAAATTTTCAGCAGCTTTACTGGTGGACTTTTTAAATGGGGCAGCTTTTAATGAAATTCAAAATCACATCCTTCTTTGTAAACCGTGTCGAAATTTTGCAATCCTTTTTTTGCTGTTGTCCTGGACTAGTGCCCAGGATATGACCCCTAAATATGAAGTGGTGCATTGTGTCAGAGTTAGAGAGGAGGATACAGAACGATAGGTCTGAAGATATAGAATATTTCAGACCTATTTATCCCTTTTTATTTCAACGATGAACTTTTTCTACGCACAACGGTGTTGATTTTTTTATATAATATTGAACGACCAGTGTTACGCCTTCGTTATTGAGAGAAGAGGACAAAAAATTTACACAATTTTGCTCTACAGCAGATCAGAAAAATTCTACATCATATTCATGACTGAGTGCAGAGTCTCGATTATGGATTGAAGGCATCGTGGACATCTGCTCCTAATATGGGTGTTCATTAACTCTGCGACAGACGCTCTAGTCAAAACGATTTGGGGATGTTGTTCAAGTTGTTCTTTTAAATATCCCAAGTCTTCTTAAAAAAGTACTAAAAAGAGTTAAATAAACAATCGTAATAAAAAAGTTATAGCGAATTAAAATCTCTTCAGTTAAAATGGACCGGCTTGTATGTACCGAACTTTGAAATATCCAAATAATATATGAGCTTTCGTTTTATTATTTAAGAACACAAGAATTTATGACGAACATTTGAGCTCCCCAGTTGACTTTAAACAGCTTTGGAGAAATCTTCATGCCACAATAATTTTATTACAATTTTTAGTTAACAAAATAAAATATTTACTAACTGCCAAAAAATGTCTCTGCTCCGCAACCTTTTCTTTTTGCACTTTTAAACATCCAGTTGTTTAAGCCTGCTTAAAAGCAATTTATTGGCTATGAATTGTACTAATTCATAAATAAATGTTCAATTTATAACTCTAGTATTTACTTTTAGCAAACATAAACTGCTGGTTATATATTTTACAGCAGGAAAAAAAATAAAATAAAATGACATAAAACAAAATATAAAGGAAAATATTTCCAGATATACAAAATAATAATAGAGAGGATATAAAAATGCTCATAAAATAAGGAAAAAAATATACCCATTTATTTTGTAAAATATTATCCAAACAGCTTGTGTTAAGTGGTTGTTGGAATTGTATGTTTCAATAAGTAGTCCCTAATAGCGCCATATTTCAGGACACCACAACAGTAGTAACACATTAGCTGAGATGTGACTGCCAAGTAATACGACTGCATACAACAGCGACTCTGGCAGCAATCCTGCTTTGAAGGTTTCCTAGCCGAGTCACTTGACGGTTGAGGAAAGCAACGTAAATAAATAAATATAATTTTTTATTTTATTTCTAGACGTTAGAAATTGTGTGTGTATCCTTGGCTAAAATCCTTCGTAAACGTTTACTATCATAAATATGCGGCGTAGAAAAAAAAGAATTTGTTCAAGTTCAGTGCTTTATTTTTTCCAAAAATTCACTACACATTTTGTAGCATCAGATGAGCTCAAATAGCGAGGGTTGTCAAATAAGGATTTAAATACGAGGAGGAGTCAAAAAGTACGGAGAAAAAGAGAACTCATATTTATTCCTTCTTGAAGGACTATCTATAAATTTATAATTCCCTGTGCCGTCTTCATCACAAGATCTGGTTACACATTTTGCAGTTTTAGTTTCTAAAAGAAATAAAAAAACACATGATTTCAAAAAACATAGTGCGATTTACAATGTCATGTCAGTCACCAACTCTAGATTTCTTGCAGATAATGATCCATTTTAGTTAGTCTTCTCTCTCGCACATTTCCAGCGGAGTCTCGAGGACGCTACAAGTTTAACCCAAAAAAACCGTAACCGTTGAATACTAAAAACTGGATATTTTCAAAAAAATTTTTCATCTGAAACACGCTGTCTCGCAAGATACTTTTCAAAAGGTACTTTTTTTAAAAAAACCTTTTCTAAAAGTAATTTTTTATAAAAAACGTATTTTTCTATAAGATGCTGTTTTATCAAGTACTTTTTTATTAGGTACTTTTAAAAAGTAAAGTTCTATAAAGTATTTTTTCAAAAGGTACTTTTTTATAAAGAAAATTCCTAAGAAATACTCTCTAATAAGACACTTTTTTCACTCAAGTACTTTGTGAAAAGATGCTTTTTCCACAAGTGCTGTTTATAAAATACTTTTTAAAAAGTACTTTTCTGTAAGATGTTATTTTAGTACTTTTACTTTAAGATGTTATTTAGTACTTTTTTAGTTTTTCCCAAAACATTTTTTATAAGGCACTTCTATATAAAGTACTTTCTATAATGTACCTTTTCAAAGCGTTATTTTTACAACGTACTTGTATGAAGTACACTTTTTAAAGTACTACTTTAAAAATTTTTTTTTTTCCAAAAGTACTTTTAATAAAGTAATTTTCCCAAAACTTTTTTTGTAAGGCACTGCTATATAAAGTAAATTCTATAATGTACCTTTTCTAAACGTTATTTTTACAAGGTACTTGGTTTTCCATAAGGTGCTTTAAAAAACGTTCTTTAAAAAACGTACTTGATACAATACAAGTATGTTTTTTAAAGTACTTCTTCAAAATTAAATTTCAGTTTTTTTTTCCAAAGAGTACTTTTTTATAAGAAATTTTTTTTAGAAATACTTTTTACTAAAACACTTTTTTCAAAAGTACGTTTTGAAAAGGTGCTTTTTCCATAAGTTCTGTTTATAAAATACTATAAATGTCAGATATTATATTAGTACTTTTATATAAGGTACTATTTTCAAATAGTAAGGCAGTTTTTAACAAGATATTTTTCCAAAAGTACTTTTAATAAAGTAATATTGGCAAACTTTTTTATAAGGCACTTCTACATAAAGTACTTTCTATAAGTATTATTTTTAAAAGGTACTTGTTGTGCCATGAGCTGCCGTTTTACGAAGTACTTTCTTAAAAATTAAATTTTTATTAGGTATTTCTTTTTTTTTAAAGTACTTTTCTCTTAAGAGATTTCTTTAGAAATACTATTTAACACAGTATATTCCTAAAAAGTACTTTCTGAAAAACTAACTTTTCTACAAGTTCCATTTATAATATACTTTTTATAAGGTACTGTTTTTAAATAGTACTGTTCTGTAAGACACTTTTTATTAAGAAAAATCTATTGGGTACATATTCTAAAAGTACTTTTTATTAAGTAGTTTCTCCAAAAGTACTTTTTTCATACTTGTCTTTCTTTAAGTTACTATTTTATCAAGTACCTTTTACGAGGTATAAATAATTTTTATCCAAAATTACTTTTCTATCAGGCAATTTCTTTAGAAAACCTTTTTCATAAGATACTATTTTACTATCATTCCATAAGGTACTATCTCCAAATGTAAGTTATTTTTTAACGAGAAAATTTATATTGGGTACTTGTCCCAAAATTATTTTTTATAAAATAATATTCTTAAAAGTACCTTTTTTATAATAGTATTTCTTTAAGGTACTATTTTTTCAATTACTTTTTACAAGGTATAAATAATTTTTCTTCAAACGTACTTTTCTATCAGGCTATTTCTTTAGAAAAGCTCTTTCATAAGATACTTTTTTTGAGAAATACATTTTTTTTGAGAATACATTTTTTGAGAAATACATTTCGTTAGGTACTATTTATGTAAGATTGCATAAGGTACTATGTCCAAAAGGTTCTATTCTGTGAGTTACTTTTTGACAGGAAATTGTTTGATATCTGACAATGTATTGTCTGTGTTTTAAAGGAAAGTTGTTAAAAGGTTTATCGGTTGCCTAGAAAAAACAATTAATTCAAGTATTCTTGTTGCAATCTTGAATATAATTTTATTTATTTATAGAAATAATAAAAAAGAAATAATAAATAAATAAATAAATAATTAAACATTAACCTCATATTAATTAAGAATCCGAATTAGTCTTTCCTGTGAAATTCTTTGTGTGTACATGAAGCGCTCCCCAGCCATCAGTTACAATATAAATTCAAACCCATTAACAACTGCAAGACAGACAACTAACAACGTTCGGGGCTGTGGACTACTATAACAAAACAATTGGCTCAAAAATAGAAATAAAACTACAACAAACATGCATTGAGAAGTAGCCAACAGAAGTGGTTGCAAAAAGTAGTTGTAATAAAAACAGGCAAAAAAAATTAAACAAAAAAATCTAGAATCTAGTTTAAGGCTTAAGTTTATGGCGCAAACGGAAGCAGCAGTATTAAATCAAATGATGACTGCCTTTCTGTAGTCGTACCAGAAAATTTGCTACTGAATCCTTTCTAACACTTTCATATGGCAGGAAGAAAAATAAAAAAAGTGAAAAAAATTTATAGAAAACAGCCATAACAAACAATCTATTTTCAGTGTTTCAGTTCATTGAAAGGATATGCAATATCCGGTCGAGCTTTTCCATTCCTTTTTACAACAACAAAACTTCTATCTTCTATTACAATAAATAAACAGCTGAACACATCTGAAATAAATAAATAACACCCAAATATTTGTGTAACATGGCAAATGACCAGCAGCGAGGGCCGAAGGCATGACTACTATTAGACGCATGTGTTGATGTTTCCTTATGTACAATTAACGGGTGAATATTTTAAAGAGTGTCAGTACTTTGAGTTGGCATCAGTGCTTTATTTGAGCACCCTTTTAACAGCTGATGGTTTCATTTTGTTTAGGTTCCTTTGGCATTTCATTATGATTTGTCTTACACCAGAGATACGCGTGCAAATTCTTGAAATTTTCAATCAAAATAATTGTTCTATTCGTCAAACTCATCCATTCGAAATTATGTTTTCCGATGAAGCTCATTTCTGGTTGAATGGCTACGTAAGTGAAGAGAATTGTCGCACTTCGAATGAGGAGAATCCACCAGCTTTTGTCGAAACGCTATCCCATTCACAGAAAATCACTGTTTGGTGCGCTTTATGGACTGGCGGAGCCACTGGCCCATATTTCTTTAAAAGAAATGATGATCAAAATATTACTGTAAATGGAAAACGGTATTGATTCAACATGATTCAAAATTTTTCGTACCTCAATTACGTGGCTTTAATCCTGCTGACATGCGGTTTCAACAGGAAAGAGCCACATGTTACACAGCGGGCGCTACAATTGTTTTACCCAAAGAAACTTTTGCTGAGAAAATAATTTCACTTCATGGCCCAATTAATTGGCCACCAAGATCATGGTATTGAATCCCATTCTATTATTTTCTTTGGTTGATGTTAAGTCACTTGTCTTTGTTGTTAAATTACCAGCAATGGAACACCTGGAAATCAATATCGCAAGAATTATTGACGAAATACGGCCGTAAATGCTGTGAATGTTAGTTGAATAAAACTGATGTTGACTTTCCTTTGTGCTTTGGAATATTTATCATCATGTCTTTCTGAGATTTAATTGTTTAAGAACAATTAGAATATGAATCTTAATTCGCTGTGAAAAGTTGTTGAAAATTGGTGTCCCAGACTGCACTTTCTACGGACCAATCGAGGCGGCCACTTGGCTAAAATCATATTTAAACATTAATTTCAGAAAAGTTTCTTTCAATGGGTAAAATCGTCACCGTCACAATATCGTAAAATGCACCCTGGAATAAAGTCGTCATATAAAAAAGTGACGCGGATGTGAAAATTGCGTTTGACAGTGAGAAGTTCTTAAAACGTCTATACAGTTGATTGATATTAAAAATATATTTCCTTGTTTTGTTAAGACCTAAACTTTTGTAACTCCATAAAAAAACACCCTGTATGTTTTAGTTAAAGAACTAGCACTGTAAGTAAAAGTAAATGTATGTGTGTATTGGTTGGTATTTCCAAACAGTTCCAACCATTTAAATGATGTTGGGCCATCATTTATTTGCAAATAAATACTGTCTGCCAGGAAATAATCGTATAGCCTTTAAATTAGTTGCCAGGATCAGAGGAAGGACTTTTGTTTCATTGCCCTGTTTTAAGCCTAAATGTGGAGTTGCTTTTAAAGATTTTATTTTCTTTTATATATTTTGGGTTTTTTTCTGTGGGTCTGTTGCTGTCAGAGTTTATGTGAATGTTGATTAATTTATGTGCCATTTTATGTGTGTTATTGACTAAAATAGTCATAAAAACGAAAGTGTTTCCGTTTAAAGTGAATGGCCTGAAAGAAAATTATACGCAAATAAATAGATTATTAAAAGAACAACCAGGGGGGTGGGGAATGCAGTGGATATCAGGCAATAAACTGCGGCCTCTTACGCAATCATTTCTGTAGTCTTGTTTTATTTATTTCTTCACTTAGTTGTGGCGTTAGTATCGTGATTAACATTATTTTTATGTGATTTTTGTGGCTTAAGTTTCCTGCAAGTTTCTCTATTCTGTTATCTGTTGGTAGTACGACTTTTCTCCTTGGCAAAAGACTGGCCAACTTCACTACAATCTCGTTATTATTTTGTTAACAATTTGAAACACTATAAACTGGCGTATAAAAGCCTTAAACTTCCGCCAACTTTTCTTTATTATTAAAATAAGAAAAAACTATTTTTAAAACTCATTAAAATCTTCATCATTTTAAGTGTTGATTAAAAACCCTTTTCATAAAACATCTCCCAGAGTATGAAATGTTTTTCCTTTTGTATCACTTCATTCATTTGGAATTTGTGTGCTTTTTCATTTACATGAATGAATTTTTTGGGAGTGTTTGTCTTTTTTCCAAAGGAAACTGTCTGGAAAGTTTTTTATTGTATTCTGTTGATGGGAAGTATTTATTTTGTCTAGCAGCTGAAATGCGCAATTCGCTAAGATTGAATTTTATTATATATATACATATATATATATATATATATATATATATATATATAATTTGTGGATTTTGGGTGCTCTACTGTATTTAAGATCAAAATTTGCCGTTTAATATAAATTTTAAATAAATTAAATACATTTGTCTACGCTTACTTTCATCGTGATTATAGACACTTGTAATTAAAATCGCTTTAAACTCATTTTGCTATTTTGCTCTACTTTTATTGAGCGTTTTCCTGGCTGCATGATGAACTTCAATGGGTTAATGGAATTTTGTTGTTATAATCTGGCAGATAGTTTTATGGAATTTAATATATTTTAACCTCCGGCTTAGGAAATTTAAAAAATCTGAAAATTATTGGTTTTACCCCGTATTGAAGCACATCTTAAAAATTTACAACAAGCATTTTGAAAAAAGTATTTAAGATGTGCGTAGCTGCATCAAAATAACTTTCCAATAACGCAATTTGTGTCAATATCTATTAACCATAAGCTAACTAAAACCGTACCACAAAGTCAGCAAGAACTATTTCTAGCATAATTCATGACACATGTAGGGGTCATTTTCTGAGTACTGGTCCAAGACTATTTGGCTGATTAGTTTCTGCAAATAAATGCTATGAATAGTGTTCATCATTCAGCATTATCGCAGGATCTAGGTAATTTCGAATGATATAAGGGTCAGTGTTGCCAGCAGCGTGAAAACCGAACATTTTTTTGTCTTGTTGATTGTTTTGTATTGGAAAAAGTGAATTGAGGGCGAACATAATCCAAAAACACCCTGAATTGTTTGCTCACTAAGTTGATTGTGTTGGCCGACGAATTAATCTTCATTAACAAATTTAATTAAATTTAATTAAAAATTTGCATCGAACTATTTATACAATTTTGCAAGTGTTTTAAAGTCCAAAAGACAGGATAAATAGTACAGAGTACAAGGAAAAGTCAACATCAGTTTGAACTATTCAACTTGTACCTCTGAGCAGAACAGCTGTTTTCAAAAGCCGCTACACTTTCTTCACAAGTATTCATGCGAAATTTTGTTTTTGTTACCTCATATTATGAAGTATAATTGAATGTAAAAAAAAAGAATTTCCATTTCTAAAAACTTTGTGATGAAATATTTTTTTTACCAATTTTATTACGAAAGAGGATACGAGAATTGTATCAAACCGATGTTAGCCCAGTTATTTTCAGTCCCTGTGTATCTTTTTGATTATTTTCTTTTGTCATATTTTGTGAAAAATATTTTTCCTGCAATTAACAATTTAATTTAATTAATATTGTTTTTTAAAATAGTTACAAACAGCGTTTTGTTGGCATTAAATGATTTTGGGTGCCTTGTCAAAAATTAATGAACAGATATGCCAACTTATTTTAACATTATTTAACTGCGAAAAGTTCTGAGAACAGTCGCTGTCTATAGTTCAAGTGATTTTAAGAAATTCCATTTTATACCTTCACTCTTGTTTTACTTAAATTTAAATCACTATAGTAACGCTTTCGATTTCATTTTAAAACCTTACAAAAGGGAAAACAATTAATATATTTCACTCATACAATTTGCTTGGAAATGAATGTTAAATCCTTTCAATCGCCTTATAACGCCTGCTACCTGTTATTGTATTACCATAATCCATATGAACTATTGTGTTAACCATGTGCAAAAACATCACCTTTGCTGGGAACCCCCACAGTTTTATGTGCATACAATAAACTCAATGTAACAAGATGAACTTGCAAACAAATAAGTGTAGCATACATTAGGGCGATGATTACTTAAAAGTATTAAAGCATAAAACTATGGATAAAAGTTTTATTATTGATGTTATTTCATTTAAAATAGTTTTCATACAAAGAAGAAAATTTAGCTGGGAGCTGGACAATTTTATTTGTTTTATGATTTTATTAATGAGTGAGAAATCTTATTATTAAAACTACGTACCACATTAATTCAACCTACTTTCCAATTATATTTTAATACACAAACTTACAATAATGGCAGGCGTGTTGTGGGTCAGGAATCAATTAAATTTGTATTTCCATAGTGTGTAGTTGACAAGTGACACAATTCTGTTTATGTTAACGTGAAAGCAAACAAGAATAGTTTGTTGTAAAATGTCCTTCAATACGCAAAAGCCTTAAAGCTTCAAGTCTGCATGACCTTAAAATATTAGATGAGTATCAGCAATTATATATTGAGTTCAACTTTTATTGGTAAACAAATTTAATAAAGATTTATTGACTTAAAATAACTTTAAAATGTTGCTAGTATTTCCCCTTAACCCCTCATATAAAAAGCTGTTTTCAATTTAACAAATTTTCCTTTTATACCTGCACATGTTATTATTCGAATAAAATTAATATGCCTTGAAAGTGATCAAATGAAATAAATCCTTCTTCCATGAAATAAATTTCAATAAAAATATTATTGCCTTGCAAAGTTTCAGTATACTGAAAAAAAAGAACTCTTTGCAAGTACGTACTTAGTGTCAAGCGTTTCTGCATATTTTAATACAAGAACCTTCTTTGTAACACATACAAAACCGTTTCCCATCTTCTATTTTATTGAGATAAATTTCCATTCATTTCATACAACATCGCTGATAATTCCCAGGGCTTATTTTTATTTTGTGTTAAATAATTGCTAAAGTTTACGATATCAACAATTTATATGTGCTCTATTCGAATGCTGCCTGCCTGCCATTAATAAAATATCAATGGTGCATAATTTTATATTGATGACGATGTTGTCATAAATCAATTGCTTTTTTATTTCTATCATTAAAACATTTGGCTTCATACTTAACGGTAATTGAATATTGTTCAACAATGTGGAAACAAAATAAGCTTTTGTAATGTCTCCGAAACGGAAATGCAAAGTGTTGCTTCCGCTTAATTTGGGGCGATGATGTAGAAACGTTTAGTACAACAAAAATAGGACAATAATTTACATGCAAAATTGTGTTGTAATTTAAATGAAAATTATATTGCTAAATTTTATTTGAAATATTTTTTTAATAATCTCTTTTTAAGACTTATTAAAGGCTTAGCATAGGTTTATCAAAGAAAGTTGTGCATGTGAAATAAGAAAAGAATAATTACTTAAGGATTTTTATTTTTAAATTAAATATTTTTGATATATTTAAGATTTAATTTAAGTAGTACAGGGTGGCGCAAACAATAAATATTTGCTTACTTCTTCAAAATAATTTATCTCATTTTGAATATTTATCAAAGGCTTAGCAAAGGTTTAGCAACGAAAGCTTTTCATTTGAAATAAGAAATGTAGAATTATATTAAGATTAATTCTTTTAAACGTAAATATTTTTAATATATTTTCAATTTAATTTAAGTAGTACAGGGAGACGTAAAATTTAATACCTTTTTACTTGTTCAAAATCATTTTCCTTTTTCTGAAGATTTATCAAAGGCTTAGCAAAGTCTTATCAACGAATGCTTTTCGTATAAAATAAGAAAATAGAAATTACTTAGAGAATATTTCTTTTCAGCTTAAATATTTTTAATATATTTTAAATTCAACTTAAGTTGTACAGGGTGGCGCAAAAAATAAATATTCCTTTTCTTTTGCAAAATCATTTTCCTTTTTGTGTTTGAAGATTTACCAAAGGCTTAGCAATGGTTTATCCACGAAAGCTTTTCGTATGAAATATGAAAAGAAGAATTATTATAAGCTTAATTCTTTTAAACGTATATATTTTTGATATATTTGAAATTTAATATAAGTAGTACATATTTCTTTTTCTGAAGATTTATTAAAAGCTTTTGATAAGGGTTTATCAAAGAAATCTTTTCGTTTGAATTAAGAAAGGAATAATTACTTTAAGATTCATAGTTTTGAATGTAAATGTTATTAACACATTTTTTAAGCTTATTTTAAATAGTACAGGGTGGCTCATATAATAAATATTTGTTTACTTATTCAAAATATTTTATTTTATTTTGAAGGCTTATCAAAGGCTTATCAAAGGCTTATCAACGAAAGCGTTTCATATAAAATAAAAAAAGAAACATTATTTTTAGATTAATATTTTTAATTGTAAATATTATTAATATATTTTAAATTTAATCTAAGTTTAAATACTGGGTGGCACAAAACTAGCGTTAGAGTTTGATGTTTTATAACTATTTTATCAAATGATTAATTATCATTATTATTTTGTTGTTATAAAATAAATAAGTAAAGCTAAAAAAGGATCAGTGAGTTCTTGTTATGACTTTAATATTTCGCTTAGACTTCTCACTTATTAAAGTGGAAGTTTGAAATAAATGTCTTTAGTTATTCTAAGAAATGTTGGGTAAAGGTTCCCTGATGATCTGCATTAGCCCCAGTGAAATGCGCATAAGAAGTAACTAAAACCCCTCGATTGATCACTTTGAATTTTCTAGTAAGATTTTGTAAAAAAAGAATCAGCACATAATTAAAATTAAAGAGTTTAAAAAACGACAATTTCCCAAAATATGTACTAAATAAATTTATGGTTGAAATATAAAAAATTATATCCCTCAAGTGGTGGCCATTTTCGGGTTCACAAACTTGTACTCTTTTTTGTATATTTTATGGCTTGAATTTCATTGCGAATGTTCTATTGTAGCTGTAGTATGACCGCTGCTGTATTAACATCTACCGTTTCTTTCAAATAACCCTAAATTAAACAGTCTACCTCTGTTAAATCCAAAGAATGTAGAAGCCAGTGGAAATCATTTCTAATGCGTTTGACAAAGAGGTCCTGTAACAGCAGACCACTCTTCCAGTGTGGGCTCAGGCTCCTTCTTATTGTGGAATCATAACTGTCGATTGATGGTTGCCTACGGCCGCCTTCGAAAAGCTGTCAAGCATCATCCGGTGTTCAGCACTATTGAAGGTAACTGCTACGCCTTGCACATTTCCAAAGGAATATGGACCAGTGATCCTGGACCGAAAAGTACCCTCAAGTGGTTGTAATTGTTACTGATGGACTGTTCTTGGATTCTTCATAGAGCATAACCAGGAACTTTGCTTATTTATGGAAATAGGCTTCATCGCACATTATCAAATTTGTTATCAAATCGAAATTTTCAGCTGCTTTTTGTCGGGATAAAATGGCATAATCAAGCCGTTCATTGTTGGTAATTTAACGGCTTTAATTCTTGCACAAGCTGAACCTCATGCGGGAACATATGCAATACGACCAAAGTCCTCTGAAAAGGATCTCCGCGTTAGCCGCAGCTGTGCCAACGTCTCGTTGCTGATGTTCCTGGACTGTCCTCCACACTATCCACAATATGTTGGATATTTTCTTTCGTGTGGACCGGTACATGGAAGGTATCTCTCTGTGCCATGGCGTGGAAAACTTTCGACGGTTTATTGTTAGTGCTGGAGGCCCAGTACGTCCTTAAAAAAAAAATTGGCGATAAGTACTCTGCGTTAAAACAGTTGACAGTTAATTTTCAAAATAAATTTCAACAAGTTTTGATCGCTGTTCTGTTTGTATCGTAATTCCCCAAGTACTCCTCAAATATTTCTGAAATTAAATTAAATAAATATAAATTAACTTAAAATGTTGTCAAACCTACAAGTTTTTGTTGTTAAAAAAGAAAAGTAGAGTTAAGACCGTGATTCAAATCAAAGGCGTGACCTCTCATATTTCATTTTGCAGCAATTCTTTGGATTTGACTGTTGGAAGATTCAAAATTAGCCAGGGTGTGACACTGATACTCAATTGTATAGATCCAATAGATTTCTTTTCATACTGCATATAAAAAAACTCATTAAATTTACCTCTAGAAAAACAAAATTTTCATTTCAAATAATATTCCAATCCTTATATTTATTTGATGCCAAATAATTAAAAATTAATTTGCGTCCAAAAGCTTTTCACTTTTAATGTATTTTCGTTGTAACACATAGAAAAATACTTCTTAACAGATAATTAAAAATTCACAAGGATTTTATTTACATATTTTCTTTTTCAACTTTTATTTTTACGCATTTCCATTTAAATGTATAAATTAATTAACCAAAAACCACATTTAATTTAATTGATTTTTACAATTCTTTTTATGTAGATTTATTTCATTAAAATGTTGCGTTTTTTTTTTCTCTCTTTGTTTTGTTGCTGTTAAGTTTCAGTTGCTATAAAGGAAAAAAATTATTTATAATTCTGTTTCATTAATATTCATTTAATTAATTAACAGCTTTAAAAATATTAATAAATGTTATATAAATATTACGAAATTGATATGCTTTGTGGAAAAATTTATTACAATTCTTTTTCATAATAAAAAGTGAGTAAAAAATAAAAAAAAGGTTTCGAATTACTAATTCGGTCATATTTCCAAGCTTGCGTTAAACTATTTATTTCAGTTTTTCGACTTTCCTCTTATTATTGTAATATTATTTCTAAGAATCCTGTAGGCTATCCTTAGTAGGGTATCCTTTTTTTAGAATATTTTCTCTTTTTGCCATTTTATCTTTTACATTGATTTCATATCTACCGACTTAAGTAACGACTGGAAGTTGTTTGCAATATTGATGCATTTTTTCTTATGCTGCATTTGTAAAATGTAGATTTTCTTTGCCACAATTCTATAGACAAAGATGTCAATATTTTAAGTTGCCTTAACGGATTTTCTATTTCTTAATACTTTTTACAAATTTGCAATCTTTTAATACCATCAAATACCACAAGTTGCTTAAACACTTCAAACTAAAAAAGGGGGTAAGAATATATTTCGTTCGAGAGTTTTTCCTTCATGTCAGTTGAAAATGCAGGATAGTGTGCCCTATAATGGGCAAACATGTTAGGGAGTTTTAAATGCCACTTGTAGAAAAATAAAACAAAAATTAAAGTAAAAAATCGATTGAATTTAAGTCCGGCTTTTATAATATTCTACGCTTTCGAACTCTTTGAGCTTAAACACAATTATTTTATATTAAATCGAATTCAGATTCATAGACTAATTGTTCAAACTTAATTTTAAATCTCAGAAAAACATGATGATAAATATTCCAAAGGAAAGTCAACAGCAGTTTTAATCAACTTACACAGCAGAGCAGAACAGCTGTTTTCGAAAGTCGCAACACTTTCATCATCAGTGCTCATGTGTTTATTGTGTGTGTCACCACTTTTTAGGTGGTTTAGTTGAATGTGATAACAGTTCCAATTATTTTAATTTCCAAACTGCTATAACATTTCAAAAAATGATAAGGGAATATTGATGTAAATTTCTGTTGGTCACTACTTTCTATAGCTGCTACTTCACTTCGTTGCTTGCCACGAATTCGGGGTCATATTTCGTTGTTTAATTTTCTACTTGATAAGTCAACAAGAGTTCAATGCTTTTAAAAACGAATAAAACTCTTAATTCGCACACAGGCACACACACACACACACACATGCACTACATAACTTACTAGCACAGAAAAAAATTAAATAAAATAAAGAAAAAAAATTAGAAAAATATAAATTCAGTTGAGAAATAAAAGATGTGAAATCTAAAAGACCTCAATGGCAACATAAAAAAAAACTTGTTGTATTACTTGACTTTGAAGTGTATGAGGGATATGAATTTTTTTCTCTTTTATATTTCTCTGATTTACACTTGACTTGAAAATATTTATTCTGGCAGTTGTTGCAGCAGCACTCAGTTAAGTAACTAAGTAAAATTTTGGTAAATACTTTTTTTTTTGTTTACAAAAACTGAAAAATTCATATACTCCTGCAGTCATTTGAACTGGAAAATTAAATACACTAAAATTTTGTAGTGCTTCTGCTCGAAGTGTTGATTTGTGTTTATTTAAAACTGTTTTGCTGCCATATAATCCAGGCACTTTGCTGAAACCTGCTAAGGAAATAATATGTTTAAGCAAGATTTGTTGCTTCCTTTGTCCCATATTTGTTTTGTACAAGAGATTTTGTTTTAGTATTTTGCGATTGAGGTTTAAGAAATTATTTGAGTTTGATTTTATTTAAATATTTCAATCAAATTGTGGACCGTAGTTTTTTGCACTATTTTAAATGGCTTGAAAACTTTGCGTTTCCTTGATGAAATTAATATTTTTTTCTTCGAAATCAGTATCTCTATTCCTCAAATTATTAATATTAAAATGAAGTCTGCAAAAAATAACTCTAAATTCTTGTTCAATATATTCATGTGATGAAATTGAACTTTGAACGCTAAATTCGTATACGTTTTAATAAAAGACAAGTAAAAAGTCTATTACTTTTATAAGCCCAACAATTTTCCAGTTTTTACTTTTTTGGTTCATCTTTAATACCAATTTATTGTTTTGTGAAGTAAAAATCAGGTCTAATTAATTTAAAAAAATAAAGCAAATTTTATAAAAAAGCATATAATAAATAATACTTCTCGTATTCTATTAAATATTAAAATCTCTATAAATAAAAATGATCATCATATTCAATTAAGACTCCCAATAAGTGGTGATAAGGAAAATTAGAAATGATTACTGATGATGAAAGTGTAGCGGCTGTCGAAATAGCTTGTTGCTATTTTGCGGTTAAAATACAATAATTTAGTTGATAATGAATCTACCTTGTAATCTTGGAATACATATTTTGTCCTTCTCAATTAAAAACATATTACAAATTACAGCTTTTAAATATTTTTTAGAATATTATAGCAAAACAAAGTAGAACTATTTTTTAAAAACTACAATTTTGTTTACAGTGATTAAAACAATTATTAGTTGTTGTTGATCTTTGTTTCTCTTACAACTACAATTAGAGTCGGAAAAAAGCCAACCAATTGCAGAATAAAAAAAGGAATAAAAAAGAAAATGTGATCAGTTCGTTCTTGTTATGACTTTAATATTTTTTTTAGACTTCTCACTTCTAAAAGTGGAAGTTAGAAATAAATATCTTTTTTATTCCAAGAAATGTTGGGTAAAGATCCTCTGATGATCTGCATTAGCCCCAGTGAATGCGCAGAGGAACTAGTTAAAACCCCTCTATTGATCACTTTTAATTTTTTAGTAAGATTTTTAAAAAAGAATCAGCATATAATTAAAACTATAAAGGTTTGAAAAAAACTTTTGGTTTTTAGAAAAACTTTTTCCACAGATTATTTAACTTCGCTACTGTTTCCTGTTTGGCATTTTGGTCAAGTTATTTGCATTAAGATTTTATTGGTGTAATTCAATTTAATGTATTTTTTTCTCTGAATATTATGAAAACATATTTAAAGGGTATTTTTATGAAGGTCGGCTGGCGGCTCTTTTGTCATCTGTCAAATGGTTTCTGTTTTGTTTGATTCGCATATCAACCTGAATAGACTTCCAAATTGTGAAAAACAATATTGAAAATCATGGATCTTAGCGGAATTCATATCTGGTGAATCTTATTCATCGATGAAATTAACATTTTTTTCTTTTGAGTGATAATAATACTCAAGTATGTATGGAGACATCTTTTTATCGAGCAAAATTGGATGTTGGGAGGGCTTTACAAACTGATGGATTTGATTTGTACATCTTTAGAAAAGATGGTGGCCAATAAAAGGTGATCGCTATAGAGCCCAGATTACTGACTTTTTTCTTCATCAATTGTTACACAGCTCGTGCTATAATTGATTTAATGAAGCACACGTTTGGTAACCCCATAATTCATCGCTTCGATCCCCTAAATTTGCCTCTAAAAACGTGTGATTTAAACTCTATTTTCTACAGGAATATAGGAAGTCGCTAGTCTACGCCAATAAGCCGAGAAAAATTGATTACTTGGGGGGCAACATGTGCCGCATTATTGCCGATATGCGGCCACATTTATTAGAAAAATTTCAACGGAAATGAGACCACCAGATTAGACTACTTCCAAACAATCCATGGCGGGCCATTCATGTGCCTGATGGAAGTTATAATTGATTTATAATAGCATAAGAATATCTTTTCAATGACGTAAATTTCATGGGAAAATCTTTGATTTTATTTGCGCAAAAATGCCTTATCAATAACACAAAAATTGCTTTAATTTATTGATGATCAGGTAGTTTAATGAGAACTACAAAAAATATGTGGCGAATAAAAAAGTTCTTGCAATTGGCTAAAAAGTATATCGTTTTTTTTCTGTCCCACTTTTATTTAGAACTCTGGTGTATTCAGTTTCCCTGGAAAAATTCTCAAAAAATTACAGCAGGACTTGCTTTCAAAATGATATGGACAGGCTTCACTGTTTTATATTTTTATATTGTTACTGATAAACGCCTTAAAGTATTAGTTTCTGGAACAAATGAAACCGATTTACTTATTTCAATTTAATAGGATTTCATTGCAATTGGCAGGAAAGTTGTACCAACCGTAAGGAAAAATTGGAGAAGAACTTTATTTTAATAAGTACTCAAAGACAATTAATTTGTAAGCCAGCAACTTCACTTAAATGACTCTCAGCGCCTGCCTGTTTAAATAAAATGTAAAACGATAAAACGCTGCTTCTTAACGATTTAAAGAAATACAAGTTTATAAAATTACCAGATATACGCTTCTTAGCGACAAATAGTCTTAAAGCTAAGCCTGTTTTCAGCCGCCCAACTACATGGAGTTATAAAGTGTAACAAAGAAATTGTACGTCACACAAATGCATCTCATACTCCAGCAACACAACTTTGGCAACTTGTAAGGCAAACGATGTAAGAGCAACATGGAGTTAATAAACAAAAAACTATGAAAAAGTTACAACAGGCTAACAATTGTTTGTGTTAAAAGAATATGCGAGGAAAACTGTAAGAATTTTTCCTTCCCTTAAATGAAATGGAAGAGCAACGAAACAGTGGACAGAATGGAAGGGTTAGTTTAAGAGATCAAATGAAGACTAATCGCTGTCGATATTATTAAGCATCCTGCAATAATTAATACAATCCTGCTCTAAAGCAGATCAGAAAAACTCGACATCATATTCATGACTGAGTACGGACTCGCACTCGGGTTCTAAAGGAATCGTAGTCTTGTGTTGATTACTTCAGCCAAAAGCATCCTCAACCTCATCCAACTCAACAACAAAAAATAAAACCCTTCAATAAATCACTCTGAATTTCTTAGTAAGATTTTGGGAAAAAAGAATCAGCATATAATTAAAATTAAAGAGGTTTAAAAAATAAAAGTGTTGTATTCAGCTTTGGCGAATCTTACCCTTGACTGACGTACGTCTCTTACTTTTATTTACAAATAAAATTTTTATAAATATTCCAACCCTGGAATAGTCCTTTTGATTTTATTTGATATTAAGTTCAAATTTTATTCTCTCCGAAGTATAAAATATTTTGAAAGCAAATAAAACAAGTTTGTTTTAGATGGTTGATTTTATAGACCGAAATTGGGAATAAATTTTCCAGCTCTGGATGTGTATTGTGAATTTTACTGTTTTTCAAACCTATTTAATTTTTTATTATGTGTTCATTCTTTTTTCCAAAAATCTAAAACAAATTTCAAAGTCATAACAAGAACTCACTGGTCACTTTTACTTTTTTATTTTCTTCTGTTTTTATTCTACAATTGGTTGGCTTTTTTCCAACTCTACTTATTTTCAATCTATTTAGAATCATTTCCAGTACATCAATTCACATAAAAAGTTAGAATTATTAGGTCTGTACGAAATTGTTGGACTTAATACATCCATATCGGAGTCTGTATAATTTTCAATAAAGAATACATCAGCATAATAATGAAGTCTCTATATATTTTTTCACATTTTTTTCAATGATAAAAATAAAATTTTCAAATACTAAAGCTCATGTTGTCTTTTTTCTTTAAAAAATGCCAAAAATGTTGTCCACTTTTTAATAAAAAACTACAGCTGCTGTTAAGAATTTATTAGAAATGAGTTCAACATCTCTTGCAAACAATAATTATTGTTTTGAAACTCCTCGCAACTGCCCGCCTGAAGAAAAAAGTGGCAATATGTTATCCACAAAAGAAAACGCTATTTGGCTACTCTTACCCACTGTGCATATTATAAGTATAGTTGTGTGTATGTGTGTGTCTGCTTCTGGCTTTGTTGCACAATAATTACAACCAAAACTATTGTTTGTTTTGCGTTACTTGTTGTTGTTGTTTTTTTTTTCTATATTATTTCTTCTCTCTTAAAAATTGCTTTAATTTGTCTTTTGTCTATTTATCTTTGCTGTTAAATATGCTACAGAACTAAAATATATAGTTTTTTTTTCTCTCTTATTGAAATTAGCAGTTTAACTTACTTTTAGTCAAGCGTGTGCCGGCGTAGTTGTGTTTTTGTACCCGTCAGTTCTTTGATGTGATTTTATTGCCTTAATAAAGGTAGCGAACAGCCAGAGCTTAAGATGAGTAAATAAGTCGCAAATAAGTTTGCTGAATATGTCTATTCGGTAAAAACTTTTTCTAAAGTCCACAAAAGTGATTTCAAGTGATTTCACACTGGACTTGTATTTATTTAATGTTTTTTTACTACTTATATGTCATTGTAAGTGTGTTAGTAAATAAATGTGCATGTGTAAAATAAATATCGAACTGATACCTTTTCAACCCACTTCCATGGCCCAGTAGTTGATTGTTTAGTCCGCTATTAAACAGACTTTTTCCAACACCGCAAAATTTACTAAATCTGGTATTTGCAATGGATTTAATGATTTCGGGAAGACGACTGGTAATTATGGACTGCCGTTTTCATCACAAGATCCTTATTAATCAATGGCATGGGCTCTATAGGTCTTTGGTTCCTGGTGTATTACTTGTATTACTGGCCAAAACTGGACACTTAAAAATAATGGAGGAACTGTTGGCTGAAGTAGTAACACACCAGGGGCCAAATTACTAAATACGATATCGATCAAAATTTTAATACAATTTATATACGAATTTCGATCGATATCGAGTGCCGTAATTTGTCTTTTGACTACGATTCCTTAGGACCCAAACTCGACTCCTCTCTTAGTCTAGACTATGGAGTCAAATTTTTTATGATCTGCATTAGTGCAGGATTGTTGTTGGCTTGTCTCAAACACAATGACATATCACTGGTCGCTGAATATGAACGACAGCAATTAACGCCATCATATACTAAACAATGGAATACATCATCTGTCCTTTTAACACTATTTCCTCCTTTCCCAGGTCCAGAGACGTTTCTCCACTGCTGGTCCTGCTCATAATAAGAAAGGAACAGTGCGTGGCTTATAAGGACTTCATACCCTGAGTGTTTCCTCAAGACAAAAAAGAAATATAAGTCTTTAGCTCTCGTCGCACACTTTTTTTAAAACTATCCCATCATTAAGAGGTCGGAATAAATTATTAAATAAGTCAATACCACAGATTGGATTAAATAGGAAATCACTGGAACTGAATACTTGGATCATGTCTTTCATAACACTATTTTGACGACGGGAGTGACTGGTAATTTTTTCACTGCTAGTAAATGCCAGCCATGGTAGCCTTTTAACAATTTTTAAATCGTCTCTTAATAACTAAAAGTCAGTACGAATCAAGGGATGCTAAAAAAGTATTATAAAATAAATATTTTTGTTTAAAATTGTTCACAACAAATTTATATTTCATTTGCTCAGAACTACGGGGCACCAATATGTCTCTTAGCTGATAAACTTGCGATATGCAGTCATTTTTATTTGGCATATTTTTTTATGACATCTATAAAGATTGTCGCTGTCGTGATAAATTTGTCAAGCTATTATTTTTAATAGCACTACTGATTGCCGGGGAAAATAAATAAATAATATCTATTTTATTATTGTTTAAGCCAGAAGATGATAACAAATATTGTGATAAGAGTCATTAAAATTAATATTCATAAATAATATTAAAGAAACTGTAATTGATATAAAGAAACATTCAGGTAATTATATGAATAACAGATAATCATCTTATTTTATTGACTAGAAATTGGAAGAAAGAAAGTACTCTTTTGCTATTGTAAAATAGTTTTTTTTTTCAATAATTATAGAGTTGACATAAATTACCGCATGTACAAAAACACGTACGAAAAGTCTTGAAAGTGTGTGTCAGAATATGCGTTGCCAATAACAAAAAAGAAATAATTTTTTGTTCATCAAAATGGTGCACACGAAAGCTTTTGATCATTTTAAAACCATCAATTTTATAATAAAATTATTATTTTAACAAAATAAAACCAGCAGCATTTACAATCATATCACGCATACCTTTTAATATGAGCAATAAGTAGCGCAGAAAAGTATGCAACATAATAAATTAAAACAATTCCTAATAGATTTTACACTGGTTGCGTATACTTAATCTTGGAGGGACTTGAAAGCTTAATAAGTATACGGCAGCGTATGTCGGCCGAACAAAAAATATTTACAAATCAATAGAGTTGATTTCTTTTGTAGAAAAAAGAATGAAACATTTTTTAGACTTTTTAAACAGAAAATGGCAACATTCTGTGGTTTAAAAAAAAAAAGAATTGATTAGAAATTAATGCAGCAACTCTCACGAAAAATATTATTTGTTTTAAAACTCCAAACGGCCACTTTTTAGAAAATAAGTGATAAAATTTTGCATTTTTCCTAGAAAATAAAACGCCACAAGAAACAGTTTTATTTTCAAAATGAAGCTTTTATAAAACATTAATAAGTTTATGTGATTTTAATTTTACTGAACATTTTTATTTTGCTATATTAATATTTTTATAGGCTAATTGTTCAACTTAGATAAAATCTCAGAAAGACATGATGATAAATATTCCTAGGCACAAAGGAAGTCAACATCAGTTTTTATTCACTGCTGTGTAAGTTGAATAAAAACTGATGTTGACTTCCTTTGTATCTAGGAATATTTATCATCATGTCTTTCTGAGATTTTAACTAAGTTAGAACAATTAGCCTATAAAAATATTAATATATTAATAAGTTTATTTTTCTTATTAACAACAAATTTTTATTCCTTTAAACCTCTTTAATTTTAATTATGTGCTGGTTCTTGTTTCCCAAACTGTTACTAAAAAAACTCAAAGTGATCAATTGAAGGGTTTTTGCTTTTATTTAATTAATAATGACTCTGTAATTCAAAATTAAAAACATGTTACAAATTACAGCCTTTAAGTATTTCTTAGAATATTATAGTGAAATAAAGTAGAACTATTTTTTAAAAACTACAATTTTATTTGCAGTGATTAAAACAATTATTAGTTGTTGTTGATCTTTATTTCTCTTAAAACTACAATTAGAGTCGAAAAAAAGCCAACCAATTGCAGAATTAAAAAAGAAATAAAAAAGAAAATGTGATCAGTTAGTTCTTGACTTTGATATTTTTTTTAGACTTTTCACTTATCAAAGTGGAAGTTGGAAATAAATATCTTTGGTTATTCCAAGAAATGTTGGGTACAGATCCCCTGATGATCTGCATTAGCGCCAGTGAAATGCGCAGAGGAACTAGTTAAAACTCCTCAATTGAATTTTTTAGTAAGATTTTTAAAAAATAATCAGCATATAATTAAAACTATAAAGGTTTGAAAAAAACTTTTGCTTCTTAAAATAACTTTTTCCACTGATTATTTAACTTCGCTACTGTTTCTTGTTTGGCATTTTGGTCAAGTTATTTGCATTAAGATTTTATTGGTGTAATTCAATTTAATGTTTTTTCTCTCTCTCTAAATATTAAGAAAACATATTTAAAGGGTATTTTTATGAAGGTCGGCTGGCGGCTCTTTTGTCATCTGTCAAATGGTTTATGTTTTTTTTTGATTCGCATATCAACATGAATAGACTTCCAAATTGTGAAAAATTAATTGTGAAAGTCATGGATCTTAGCGAAACTCATATCTGGTGAATCTTATTTATCGATGAAATTAACATTTTTTTCTTTTGAGTGATAATAATACTCAAGTGTGTGTCGAGACATCTTTTTATCCAGCAAAACTGGCTGTTGGGAGGGCTTTACAAACTCGGGGATTTGATTTGTACATCTTTAGAAAAGATGGCGGCCAATAAAAGGTGATCGCTATAAAGCCCAGATTACTGACTTTTTCCTTCATCTATTGTTACACAGCTCGTGCTATAATTGATTTAATGAAGCACGCTATGGAAAACTACACAATTAAACGTTTCGATTCCCTAAATTGGCCTCCAGAAACATGTGATTGTAACTCCATTTTCTATCTGGGCTATAGAGCCCAGGTTACTGACTTTTTCGTTTATCAATATGTCACACAGCTCGTGCTACAATTGACCTTTTTCCTTTTTTTATTTTCCTGCATATTTATTCTACAATTGGTTTGTTTTTAGGGAAAGAAAGAATCGGCTTATATATAAAATTAAAGGGTTTTAAAATTACTTTAGTTATGCTGGTTGGTGGCCATCGCATCGTCCTTTTAGTGTTAATACTGAAACTAATTTTTCCCTTAGTAGTGACGCCAGTAGTTGAACTTATCGCTTAAGGATTTTGATGAATTAAGAAGTGTTTAAAAAAAATTATTTGTGAATACTTAGGATCTGTAAGTGATTCACATCAATCTATTTACAAACTCTGACCTGGAGGTGTCTTAAAATTGTTCTGCTTGAAAATTTCGGAATTATAAAAATCTGGAGCTGTTCCTCCAAATATCTGAGGAAATGTAAATTAAGTTTTTTGATTTTCTTTTAAAGGAATAGGAGCAGTACTCAGGGGAGGATGCCGAAATATGTTTAGCAAAGTAGTGGACAATGTTAAGAGGAACTGAAGAAGACAGTTCAAAGGTTAGAGAATTTCGTTGTTTACTTTTTGGCAACGCCGGTTAATTATTTGATTGTGGATGGTTGTTGCTCCAGCGACCTGACCCATTTTTAATTTAAAAGCAGCTTTTGATCAACGATGTTGTTTAATTATATATATATTCAGTTAATATATTAAAATTCTTTTTAAAGTCTATTTTATTTGATGATGATGCAACATAAACTCAAGTTGAATATTAATTTATTTCTGTATTTGCCAGCACTCGTATCTTTTGCTTTTATTCAACTATTATTCATTATGAAAGAAACGTATTTATTTTATAACAACTTCAACTGATAATCATTTAGAGCTGCACATGAAAAACAAGAATAAAATGGGAAAATAATAAAATGTTTACTCCACTTGTCGTTTTGCTAAAGTTTTAACATCCAACTGTATGCTTGCGAAAGTCATGCCAAACAATCAAAAATTTTAATTTTATAGTTTTTAATATTTGCGCCTCATTTTTGCATTAATTTCGGCAAAGATATTTCATTTCATCTCATTTCATTTATGCATCTTGCATATTTGCTTTAACCAAATATAGTTTTCTGTATTTATTTAACACTTGAAAAGGAATGCTCAAAACAATATATAAACGTCTGACTTACTGCTTGTATTTGTTTATGTTTCATAGCCGGGTTTGGTAATAATCATGATGATAATGATAATAACGGCAAGTGCTGTGCAAAGCTCATTACAAAACTACCGGATCCGTACAAGGAGCCGCGTTAATAGAGTTCTTGTGCTTCATTTACTATATATAAATTGAATGCTGTTATAAAAGAGATAATATATTTTTATAAAAAACATAAATTTTGTTTCCTTAAATCGTGGTAATTCAGAATTATTCACTTTTATCCCAACTTCTTTATTTATCGCCCCCTGATCCAGCAATTGGTTTTGTGTATTTAACACTAAAACTCCACAACAAGTAGTTGTCCAAATATTTGCTTCTTTGCTTTGAAATTTAAATCCTTAAGCTTTTGCCTTTTTTCTTCATTTTATTTTATCCTTTTTCTTGTTGTTCATTTCTCCTGCTTACTGTTAACTGATTAAAACGGTTTTTTCTTTTATGAGAAAAGTTTTTATGACCTCATTAAAAGACGTATTTGTGCCCCCTCTTATTTTATGGCCAACTATGTTTGGTGTTTTATTGCCTGCCGTTTGATTTTTATCAGCAACAG
The DNA here is from genome assembly GCA_963675445.1 of Linnaemya vulpina. NCBI lineage: Eukaryota > Metazoa > Arthropoda > Insecta > Diptera > Tachinidae > Linnaemya > Linnaemya vulpina. The sequence continues at coordinate 80,794,038 of OY776278.1, read as the reverse complement.
CAAAGCGCACAAAAACAATTTAATTAGCCAACAGCTGCAACGTTATATAAGAAATATTCAACAACTATTTAAAATCAAACTTAAGAAAAAAGAAGAAAAATATTAAAACAAAAACCAGCAAGTTTTGGTTGTATTAAAATTATATATAAAATAAAGCCATTTCTAGAGCATTTGGCAGTACGCTTATGGCCCATAAACTTTCAAACTGAAATATGCTTTTATCGTTAATAAGCGGAAAAGGAATTACCCTTAACAGATGCATCACATTTTATGATTCATTATGAAATTTAAATCGGTTTTATGACATATTTTTAGCATAGAATTTATTAAGAGTTTAACGTATTAATTTTTACGGTGCCACAATATTGTATTCAGGGAGGATATAATAAAAGGATTTTTTCGTTCACGGGGTTTCTTTTTAGGAGAGTTACGTTTGTTTTTAAGAAAACGTAACAACAACTCCACAACTTTTCGCACTATATTTTAAAATGATGAATAGAGCGTATGACTAATAAAACGTGATTTTTTGGAACTTCACAACTTTAAGCAACCATTTAACAGCTGACAATTGCTTTTTGGATTTAAAATCTCATTATCAATCGATTTAAATAAGAATAACACTTGAAAATTGTTGAACTTCTTGAATCAAAATATTTGTTCTATTCGTCAAAATCATTAATTCAAAATTTTGTTTTCCAAAGAAGCCCATTTCTGGTGTGAAGGGGTGCGTAATTAAGCAGAGTTGTCGCATTTGGAGTGACCAGATTCCACACGCTTCTTTTGAAACACAGGCACAGTGGGGGTAAAGGAGTAATAAATTGTTTCATATACAGCGTGTTTATTTTAGAGTGTTGAGTTGGCATCGTTGTTGATTTTGAGCACCCATTTAACAGCTGATAGTTGCTTTTTGTTTAGTTTCCCTTGAAATTTCATTATCAATCGATTTACACCAGAGCCACGTGGGCAAATTGTTAAAATTTTTAATCAAAATAATTGTTCTATTCCTCAAACTCTTCCATTCAAAATTTGGTTTTCCCATGCAGCCCATTTCTGTGCCTCGTTTCTGTAACTGAAGTGAGAACTTCTCGCATCGAAAAAATTGGCGTCACTCGTTAAAATACAGGATGAGTCAGAATATATTTCTTAATGCACTTAAAATTTTGTTGGTTTTTTATGATAATAAATATATTTTTCTATGGATAACCCTAGAATAAAAAGCATGACAACCATAATTATTTAGTTTTTCGATTTGAAAACTTGTCACATCAATAACAGGAACGAGGCACTGGTTGAACGGGTACATAATTAAGCAGAATTGTTGCATTTGGAAAGAGGAAATTCCACAAGATTTTGTCGAACCATCCACTTCCAAAATTACTGTTTGTGGCAGTTTATGGACTGGCGGAGTTATTGGCTCACCAGATAGTTTAAAAAGAGATGATGGTCAGAATGTTCCTGTCAATGGTGAATGGTAAAGGAACATAATTCCAACTTTTTTCGTACCTCAATTATGTGGCGTTAATCTGGCTGTTTTGTGGTGCCAACAGGGCGGAGCCACTTGTAACACAACGGGCGCTACATTTGATTTACTCAATGAAACTTTTGATGAAAAAATAATTTCACTTAATGGCCCAAATAATTGGCCAGAAAGATCGTGGGACTTGACCCCATTTGGAGTATTTTCCTTGGGGTTATTTTAAGTCCCTTGTCTACGAAAATAAACCACAAACAATTGAACACTTGGAAGTCAACACTCTAAGAGTTATCGGGGATATGCGGTCCTGCAAATGCTACGAAAAGTTGTTGAAATTTAGTGTTCCCTATTGCGTCTCCTACACACCACATGGCAGAAATCATAGTTCCATATTAATTTTATAAAATTCGCTTTCAATTAAACCCCGGAAAAAAGCCAACCAGTTGTAGATCAAAAGCGTAAGGAAATAAAAAAGGAAAAGTAATCACTGAGTTCTTGTTATGACTTTGATACTTTTTTTTAGACTTCTCACTTATTAAAGTGGAAGTTTGAAATAAATATCTCTAGTTATTCTAAGAAATGTTGGGTAAAGTTTCCCTGATAATCTGCTGTAGCCCCAGTGAAATGCGCATGGGAACCAGCTAAAACCCCGCAATTGATCACTTTGAATTTTTTAGTAGCTTTTTGAGAAAAAAGAATCAGCACATAATTAAAATTAAACATGTCATTAGTTGCATCAAATTTTAATTAAAAAATCGTTTAAGTCAACTCTCTTTTGAAATGCTAGATTTCGTAAAAAAAACTATAAGGAAATTTGTTTCTCGTTATTTTGCCTCCAGGGAAACTTATTCAGATGGGTCGGTCATATTTTTTATGCTGTTATCAAAATGGACGTAAAAGTTTCAAATACCGCTGTAGTTTTCTTTTAACCAATGAATGCTCGGAATAGTTTACTTATGACACGATCATATATTTCTGTGACTCACGATTGCCCTGTATAAAATACCGATTATTTTGTTATGCCCACAAACATGCCGCCATCTATATTTTAGCCAACTATTTGAATATTTTTCATGTGCAATTAAGAAGTTTCTTTGCAGTCATTAAGCCCACACAACTACCACTTAATATTGGCAATAATTAACATAATTTGGCCAGTGAGCTGAACTAAAAGATACTGATTAAAAATGCAAACTGAAATAGAGATTAAATAACAATCATCACTCGCACAAAACAAAAAAGTTATTGATGAAAGAGATTACGAAACGACGTTTGATGACTTGAGCTCAGCAGTCAATTATTGTTGATTGATATATTTTTGGTTTAGTTTTCTGTTCGCATTTTAGTTCATGTGATAACTTTTCTGTTTGGGGGAAAAAAACTGGCAGCTAAGTGGTGGACGTAATTACGACGTTAGTTATAAATTATGCATGATTAGCTATTGAGAGGAAAAAATTATTTGTATTCCAAAAATTATTTGTATTTTTGTTGCACGAGAATCAGCAAATTTCTTTTATTTGAAGTAGCACTCAGGGGATGACTCCTACAAATACAGTGCCTTGTGCCAGAACTGGAAAGGAGGGAATCATTTTTAAGAGATCAGATGAAAGCAGATAAGAGGATAAATAATTTTGTAGTAGTTATTTTCCATGGCTACTTTGGCGGTGAACTTTTAGCTACAGGTATCCACGAATGGATGGATGTTTTCTATAGAGTGACACGAGTTTAAATCTTAATAAAATAGGGAAAATTATTTTTAATATATTATAATAATGAAACAGGCTTAATTTAAAAGAAAATTTTATGAAATTAATATATTAACGTGATTTCTTCCATGTGGCCGCCACGACTGGCGCGTAGAAGGCGCCATGTGGAACACCAATTTTGAACACATTTTCAATGAGAAAAGCTTCCTCTTTTCAGTTCATGTTAATAGAATTCGTTTAAATAAATTACCGCTTAATTAAAATCTGACCTCTAAATTATTATGAGGAAGGCTGTTAATATAAATTCTGAATCATGCACCAGTAAAATGGGATCTCTTGTAGAATAACTGAAAATCTTCTAAAAATGCCAAACAGTTTCCATGCTTTTAGGTTTCAAAGATGTTATATTTTCCCTAAAATTATTGACCTTAAAATAAAATAAACTGCTTAAAATAGGGTCACTTTTATAATGTGAAAAGCACATACACACATGAATACACATCCTTGTATTTTATATCCGTTTTAGACAGTAAATAGTGGAAAATAAAATAAAACAACAGCGCAGAGTAAAAGGACTTTCGTTAACATTTCATACACCATTTATTTTAACACTTTATTAGTTCAGCAGCTGTGACCGAGTTTAATTTAACTGTTGAAAATATTTTCAATTCTCTTCAGAGAAGAGGGCAAAAGGGGCCTTAAAAATTGTTTGAGGGTAGAAAAAAGCTTGACATATAATTCATAGATAAATTAAATTTTTTACTGAAAATATTTTTGAAAAGTGCAGGACGCATACAACGAATAGAACTATTGTTTTGAAAAAAAATGTTATTGAAGTGGAGGTTTTTCTTGTCTAAAAATTTTCCAAAAAAAGTTCACGACGCATTTAATGAATAGAACTATTATTTTGAATGAAAATTTAAACAATTCACATGAGTTGCTCTGGTATAAGCCGATTTGTAATAAAATTTCAAGGCAAAATAAACGAAAAGCAACCATCAGCTGTTAAATAAATTCTCGAATAAGGCAGTGATGTCAACTAAACTTTCATTTACAATTTAAAACGTCAAAATCGATGAGTTAGTAACAATCAAATTAAAATAAAATATATATTTGTATCGATTCTTATATACCATACAACAACGTACGTCAGCTATTTTTATGTACAAAAAAAGATTTAAATTGTCCAACCCTGAAATCATTTTATTGAATCTGTTTGATTTTTAATAACAATTTAATGTTTCCTGAAGAATGAAATAAATTTAGAAAAATACAAAAACGGTGTTGTACTAAAAATTAGCTAAAATCTTCCAGCTCTGGAACTATTGCAGAAAAGAAAAAAGAAAAGTCAATTATCCAACCCTGGAATTATCTACTTGACTAATTTTGTTTTAGACGGATAATTTATGTATCAAGAATTAGCCAAGATGTCCCAAATCTTGAACAATTTTACAACTATTTTCAATACATCAATTCACTAAAAAAGAAGTTTCTATTGTCCAACCCTGGACAACAGAAACAAAATATCTCCATTTCAATTCATGAATTAAGTTTTCATCCCAAAACCACAATTAAAAAATAAAATGGCAACACAGAAACTTAACAAAAGTGTGCTTATATCGGTTTTAATACACTTCTCGTATTCTTTTCATAATAAAATTCTTACAAATACAAACTATTTTCATCACATTAACTTAACAAGTAGAAATATACAAAAATACTATTGAATTAATATATTTGGTTGTGCCGATTCTTATATACCCTACAAACAATTTCTATGTACCAAAAAAAAATATATATATATAAATTGTCCAACTCTGAAGTAGTTTTATTGAATCTGTTTGATTTTTAAGAAAAATTTAATGTTTCCGAAAGAATAAAATAAGTTTGGAAAAAAATAGCAATTTGTTTTACCTAAAATTAGCTAAAATTTTCCAGCTCTGCAACTATTTCAGAAAAGAAAAAAGAAAGATTTCTATTGTCCAAACCTGGAATCATCTATTTGATTAATTTTAATTTAGATTAATTAATTTATATACCAAAAATTTGCTTAAACTTTTTAGCTGTAGAATTATTTCAGGACTATTCCAAAGAAATCCATTTACTAACAAAAGTTTCCATTGTCGAACCCTGGAATACTTTACTCGATCATTTATACAAAATAACTTCATTTCAATTCATGAATTAAGTTTGAATCCCAAGACCACAAAAGTGTGCTTTTATCGGTTTTAATACACTTCTCGTATTCTTTTTTATAATAAAATTTTTACAAATACAAACTAATTTTATCACATTGAATTATGCCACTAAACACGTAGAAATGTATACAAAAATACTCTTAAGTACTGATGGTGATAGTGCAGCGGCTTTTCAAAACAGCTATTCTGCTCTCCTGCTTAAATTGAATATATATATAGAAATGATGTAGACTTTCTCCCCTGCTTTTGAATATAAATTATGTGTTTCTGGATTAAAAAACACTTCTCGAACACTTGAATTACAAAACTAAAAGTTACGAGGTCTGTTTAAAAATTAGCTCATGGGCTACGTATATTCGTTTAGAGTTATTTGTTCTCTTGTGCTTTGGAATATTTATAATGTTTTCCATATTTGTTTTTTTTATAATTTACTTTAATGAAAACTCGTACTCTCAGATAAAATAAGGATACGATCCTAGTCAGAGTGACAGAAAGGCTACACCGGCTGGTTTTTGAGACGGTAAATTAACGCAGAAATCCTGCTTAAGAGGATCCATGTCAGAGACAAAACTGAAAAAATATATAAAAAATAAAATAATTTTATATTGACCCTTAAAGAGAGAAGAACTGCAGGCCCAGCAATTGGGTCCTTGTTCGAATAGCCTTTCATTCATAACCCCCAGCATGTATCAGCATGTATTTATTTACATCTGTGTGTGTGTTACAGTTTGTATACTCGCCTGTTAAATGTTTATGTGTGTTTTGCCATATTTTACTTATTTTAAAAAGCAGTGAATGCTTCTACTCCAACATGGACAAAATACTCTGTACAACGTGATATATAAAGTTGGTTGGAGAAAATGAAAAATATTTACTCGTTAAGATGGAAAATATATGTGCGCATATATTTCGTTCTTAAAACAAAAATGGATTCCAAAGAAAAGACGTGCTTTGGCAAATCCACAGAATTTATGCTCTGCGTTTCTTAATTTTTTATTTGGTTTTTTTTTACATCATAAACGCAACTTATTTATGAACAACATTTAATAATATATTTCAAATATAATCGGTGCTGGGGCAGCTTTTCTTAACGAATACATTTCCCACCATTCGAAACAACATTAAGTTGCCGCAAGAGGGAAGTCTCCAGCAGCCAATAGTTGCCGCAATCCAAATAGTTATTGTGCCACATCTATTCCACTACAATTAACTCTGCTCATATGCAGCTGCTCATTAAATGTTGCAGGCATATGAAAAAAAAACAAACAAAAAAAAAACACTAAATAAAATCAACAAAAACTTGTGTTGTTCATAGAGATTTTTGTTTCTTATTCGTTAAAATGTAGTGCAGGAAAATAGATGCTGCAGCTTCAAACAAACAAACAAAATGTAATTATGCCTTTTGCATATAAATTGAATTTCATTGCTAATTTATTATGCAAATTCATTTAATTGGCTGGTATTTAAGTGAATGAGACAATTCTAAAATCGCAGTGAAGCGAACGCCTGATACGACGAGTTTGAGGCAGGAGCGCTAATTAAGCAACATATTTGTTGCAATACAAAAACATATTTCTTTATTAGGCCATAAGCTTAACAAATAACTCCCATCAAGTTTGTCATTATTGTCGAAATAAGTGTAACAATTATCTGGCCTTAAAACTATCCTGTGGGACAACTACAAAAGACCTTAATCAGAGACTACGCCGTTGGTCTAAAATAGAAGTGCTCATTTGGAAAAGCTCCGTTAAACTTTTTAAGGTAGAGAAGAGGAAAAGAAGCTTTGCAAGATCTCCTGGCATCAATTCAGCAAGAGCTGTTGATATCCGGCTGCATCCCGAAGAATGACAGAAACTGGGCTGGAAACTGGATATTGCAGCTTTATACACTTTCATTGTCAGCCAACTCCCTGAATATTAACTCTAAAAGAACACGCAAGAAGAATATCGCTCATGTCACCAGTCTTCCGTAGCCGTAAATCAATTCAGATCTTAAAAGGTTCCATCCATTTTAGCCATTAGGAATGGATGATGTTATCTCTTGGGATATAAAACGCAACGCAGACTTAATAGTTCCATGATCACTGGCTTTAATAAACATATTCATACAACGCAACTAAACGGATTTAATGTAATCGGGCTAAGTATGAGACTTACATTTCTCGTATTCGTTTTTATAATAAAATTTTTACAAATACAAACTAATTTTATCACATTGAATTATGCCACTTAACACGTAGAAATGTATAAAAAAATACTCTTTAGTACTGATGGTGCTAGTGCAGCGGCTTTCCAAAGCAGCTGTTCTGCTCTGCTGTTTAAATTGAATAAATAAAACTGATGCATACTTTATCTTCGGCTTTCAAATATAAATTATTTGTTTCTGGCTAAGTCTTAATAAAACTCCATTCCCTGCCCTTATTTCTAAACATCAATATGCAACTCCAGGAAGTCATCTGTTGGGTACCTTATGAATAAGAAAGTCGAATAAGCGCTGTCTGTATGTCAAGATGGGTTTCACCCAGAAAGCTGAATACTTCATTTTCATACCTTCCGAAAAAAGTAGAACCACTAAATCCTTAAATATTGTTGAGATCTACTAAGAAGGAATATCCGGAAATTAGGATCATAAGGGGCTAAAAAGGGTGAAGTCGGTAACATTATGTCCCGAAAATTTCGATAGACAGACTCAAAATCTTAAACGCCGTACCCCGTTTATGAATATAGGGTGTTTTTCTAGAGTGATAAAATTTTAAATCATAATAAAGCATAGTAATATATTTTTTATACGATATTATTGTTTCGAAAAATATCTCGCATAAGTTTTAGGACATTCTGAAAGTTTCTAATTCTAAGGGGAAAAGTGTAACCCTTTTGGGTACTTTTTAAGGTTAAACAGCTTTTAATGAATACAAAAAGAAGATACCTTATTATAACATATGGCGTTTTCTTTTCTGGAAAATATGTTACATTTTTTCACATCTTTTCTAATTTGAAGGCACTTGGAAGGCTTTTTAAGTTTAAATTCTTATTTGAAAAGAATGTTGAATTAATTTCTAATAAGTTATTTATTTTTAAATGACGGAATGTTGCCATTTTCTGTGAAAAAGGGTACACAATTTTGCACTATTTTCTAGAAAAGAAATCAACATTAGTCTTTGAAAAAGGTAGTTATAAGAAGGATTCTTATTTCATAAGATATCCTTGGAGCAGGTCGCACAAAAGGTACTATTTTTCGCGCTGGATAAGACTTTTTCAATAGCACGCACTAACGAAATATCGGATTATAGTCTAATAACAAGATAATAAGAATGAATAAGATTCTGAATCGTGTGTTTTTAAATCGGTTGCCTTAAATTATTTATCAATTATGCGAATTTACAGTTTTATTATTACATTTAATGGTTACCCTTCTTTGGGCAAATGAACTTCTTGCAATGACAACCCCTTGTAAAAAGCATTAGAAAAACAACCAGATTTGCACTACTTCCGAAACATGATTTAAGGAACTCTTTTTTTACTGGACTATATTAAAAAAAAATTAGACTAAAAATTATACTAAATTAATACCAAAAAATATGTGCTGCTATTTCTATTTATGCCATGAATAACTGCACGGATAATGCAATTAAACATTTATGTTGTACATCACAAACACACTGACATCATATAGAACGCGTTGGAAATTAGATTCCATTTTATTTCATAATTCGCCATATGAATTTCTAACTACGACTAGTAGCGTGTATAGAGATGTGTGAAACTATTACACGCCCGATTGTGATGAAAATAGAGATTTTTATTGTTATTTCTATTTGTTAGTTGTGAGTTTGGCGAGAACTAGATAACGTTTAATTATGTAAATATGGAAGTGCAATTAGCGGTTGTCGCACAAATTCATGTAGTTTTCAAAACGATTGTGTTTATTTTAGTTTCGACAAAAACATAAAAAAAAAGAAACAAATCAAATAAAAATATTAGAGATGGAATACGAAAACTTATTTACATTGAAATTGTTACACAGAAAATGCTTTTAATATTTTATAGCCAAATTGCAGGAATTTATATTTTGTTTCGAATATTTTGAATGGATGATTTGGAAACAATTTAAATGTTTTTGAAAATTATTTCTGCTGTGAGTCATACTAGCGTTTTTAATACGTTTACTCTTGGCCACTAAATACCAACAAAAGAATTTTAAAAAATTTGTTTGTCGTTTAAAGCTCTTTGATTTTAAGTTGTTTGCTACAGGCTGTAAAAGACGGATCAAAACTGGTAAAGAGAATCAGAGGGCGCGTTGGCACAAAAGAGCAACTCCATGACTAATGGCGTTTTCTTTTCTGCAAAACATGCAAAATTTTTTCACTTCTTTTCTAAAAAGTGACAGTTTGGAGGAGTTTAAGAAACAGAAATTATTTTCGAAAAAAATGAGCGATTAATTTCTAATATATTCTCTATTTTGAAATGACAGAATGTTGCCCTTTTGTAATAAAAAGTGTAAAAAATGTACAATTTTTTTATAGAAAAGAAATCATCATAAGGTTCCAGAGGATATCAAACCTTATAGAAGCACGAGCTTCTTTTTTAATAATTTCTGCCAGCAGTTAAAAGGCATCGACTCCAGCAGCAATTTGTTCCATCGGAGGTGTGTACAACTCATCCCAATTTGGCCAGGAATATCGCAGGGTCCTTGACTAACTTGCAGAACTTCCACGCATCAACTTAGATTGGCTGTCATATCAGGTAACGTCGACCATATCAGGTAACGTGAAATTGGATGACTTGGTGAAGAGAGGAACCCTTTTTTAGTAGGATGCCATTGAACAACTTTGTCGAGTCTTATTCTCATGCTGCTGGAGACGTCTTGACGCTACACCTGCTTGAAATAGCTCAGGCCAGAGAGTACAGGGAATATAATCTCCCTGTATTGTAGCGTGGACACTATGGCTTTGTCTAAACCCCTGCAGGACAAGCATCCTTATAGACGTGAATAGAAAGCAACTTCACATTCTGCTGGATATACGAACCGGAAACTTCACTTTTGGAATACATGCCCAACTCAGCGGATTCCCTTACAATGAATAATATATTTACTGCAACGACGATGAGGAGGAGGAAGAGAAGACTACTAGGCCTGCCTTTATCCTGCTCTAGAGGATCGATGTCTACAAGACATCCTTAAGCAGCCTATCAGAGCTATCAGAAGTTATCCTGAAGGAGCTAAGACTTCTTGTTGGGAGCAGCGGCTGGCCGTGCTGCAAACTCCCATAAGAACTTCTAATACTTCCCTTCCCTTCTTTTAGTTTTCGCTTTTTCTCTTTTATTTTGTTTCTTCATTTACATGTTTATTGGTCAATTTGCTGCCGGAGGCTTCTTTAATTGTATTTATTTGATTTATTTCCTTGTGAATAATATTGGCCAGAGCATCGACCAAACAGTACTGGCAGTGGACGATTATTCTAAACGTGTTCGAATTAAAAGATAAGCCCAGTATGAAAAATATGGTTAAGCGCTGCACTGTATACGGATAATGTCACTTTGAGCATCCTTCAGGTCATAGTCCTGCTGGCCACTTTTACTGGGTAACTTTTCCTTTAATCAAGACAACCCGTTTTAAATGCAAACAAGTTCAGCCTGATTGCAAATTTTGGATGCAGCCAAGTGCTACTTCAAACAAAAAAAACTTTAAGGACTTTTTTCAAATTTTTTAATTTCCCTTTTGACATTGAAAAAAAGGACTTCATTGGAAAAATACCGCAGTAGCATTTGCTTTAAAATTTTTTTATAATATATTGATTTGCTTTAACATTTTATGCACTCAATATTCGTTTGCACACTTTTAAATCTATCCACGTGCTGCTGTTTGCCTTTCAAGAATTCCATTTGCTCTGCATGATTTTTCATTAAACTTCCATAAATCAATCAAAATTTTTCATATATTTTTCTATCATTTACTTAAGTAGATGTTTGCTAAAATACATATTCCATCAACTCTGCTGGCTGTTGAATTCATTCGAGTTGTGTTCTTTCACACTTGACAAACGTTAACAAAAAAAAAACAAAAAAAAAGGATATGGAAAATAATATAAAAATAATATGTACAAGTTCTGTCATGCTTTCAACAGTTTTTGTAGCATCTGCATGACCGTTTTGTAAATTTATATTATTTTATTTTTTTTTTATTTTATGATGACGATGATAACGATGATTTTCATTTATTTTATTTGCTGCCAGTCGTCCATTAAAGCAGCAAACTCCCTGCCTCTTTTTTTCCTTTTCCCTTCCTTGGCTTTCTTATTTATTTATCAGTGTTGCCGAAATCTATAATGCCAATTTATATATATATTTTGCTATTGATATTTGAAAAGATGTTCAAAATTGATGATTATTTTCGTTTTGGTTGATGTTTTCCTTTTTGGCTTGTTTGAAGAGAAAACACCAGCTGTTTGGAAACGTTATTTAAAATTAGATAATTTATTATTAAATTTATTTGCACACACACACATACAGACAACAGGTTTACTTCTTTTGAAAAATAAATATTTCTGTTGTTATTAATAGGAAAGAATTTATTTAATGAGACGATTATTGGCAGCAAGTTGTTGTTAAGTTTGTTGTAGAATGAGCTCCCTAATTAAAGTTTGTTTGGGAAGTGTTTGTTTAAACTTTGAGAAACTTTTATTAGTTAATTTCAAAAGGCTGGGAAAAGTTCATTAATTACAGGATTAAACTAAAAGGTTTGTTACTTAAACCGTTTTTAAATAAGTTCATTTCACAAGCAAAGCAAATAAGTTCAAAAGAAGATTTCTGTTAAAAGTTTTGTTTTATTGACTCTTGCAGATCGTCCTCCTTCCCCACTAAAACGTACCGCAGGGATAAAATTGCTTAGAAGTTTCAAGTTGATAAACTAAAAAGAATGAGCAGCAGATGCCCGCATTTTACAAGAAATAAATTTTGCAATTTATTTACTTAAACGCTTATTTCATGTTACCCCCCTTTTACGTTTTTTTTAATTTCTTTTGTTGTTGTTGTTAATTATTTGTCATTTCGTTGTAAAGCAATTTTAGCAACTTGATTGAGTTTTTAAAATTGCAAAAACTTTTTAATGATGGCAAATATTTATACAAGTTAATGACGACGATATCCTTCGAAGCAGTTTTTTTTTCGTTTTTGTTTATAAATTTTGTTGTTCATGTCTTATTTTTATGTTTGTCTTTATTTCTTCGAAAATTATAAAATTAATTGTCGCATATATACAGGGAAATTAGTGAGCATTTTAAGAAGGGGCCGGAGAAGGGGGGAGGAAAGTTAAATGCCTTTTTTATAATTACAAAGTTTAGCTAATTATTCACCTTTGAAGGAAAATTTGTACGACGTTCTTCTAAAACTGGTGGGGGTAAGAACTTTTAATTAGACGCAATTTTTTGCAGCAACACCTGCTAAGAAATAATATATATTTTCATGTTAAGAACTTAAACACTTTTTTTAGATAATTAGAGCAGCATATTTTCTTAAATTCATAATTTCTATTCATGAAATAAAAATTATTAAAATTTGTTTTACTGCAAAATTCCAGAAAAATCACTTTCTTCAAACTTTTTCGTTCGTGTGATTTTAAAATTCCAGATATGAAACCGTTTTAAAGTTAATAAGAAAAACAAATTTAATATCTATTTTATTTTGGAAGTTCGAATCGGTTCAATTTCGCTGAATATCTAAATTCAGATGCGCTCGTTCGAATGTCACCAGTTTGTTTCAAAAATTACAAACGGGTGAGTCACTTGCACATACGTACACATGCAAACAGACACAGTGACTTCCTCACAAAAATCGCCAGGAACTCTTCCTGATTTTAAACCCGATCACGGTCATCAAGGTGCGTCTTAAATTTCAAGAGTTGATCAGTTTGTGGAATTCATCAATTAAGAGTTAACAAATTTAAACAAATTTTAAATATTATCTTTGGGATTTCTTGATGTCTGTCTACCGGTTTGAATCGGTTCAATTTCGCTGAATATCTAAATTCACATGCGTTCTTTAGAATGCCACCAGTTTGGCTCAGAAGTTAAAATTTATAAGCGAATGAGTGTGTTACACACACATGCACACGGACACAGTGACTCTGTCACGAAATTCGTCAGGAAATCTTCCTGATTTGAAACCCGATCACGGTCATCGACGTCTGTCTTAAATTTCAAGAGCTGATCAGTTTGTGGAATCCATCGGTGAACCCTTTTAAGAGTTAACAAATAAAAAAAAAATGTTTTTAATATTATCTTTGGGATTTCTTGATGTCCACCGGTTTGAATCGATTCAATTTTACAAGTAATTTAAGCTCAGATACGCTCTGCATAATGCTACAGATTTTGCTCAGACATTCAAAATTATAAGCAGGTCAGAGACATACGCAGGCATGTACACAGGCACAGTGGCACCCTCTCAAAACTACTCAGGAACGTTTTCAGTTGCGTTTCAGCCGTTCAAAAATTATAAGTGGGTCACACACTTGCACACACATACGCTCCCACACACGTATGTACACACACACAGATGCATACAAATATAGTGCCACGCTCTTAAAATTAGCCAGGAACGCTTTCAGATTTACTTCAGCCGTTCAAAAGTTATAAATGGGTCACATACTTACACACATACGTACTCAAACATGCACGCACCCACACATACATACATACACATTAACGTTCACAGACACAGGTACACACACACACACACGTACACATACATATGGGCTTTCAGAATTACTCAGAGAGGCTTCCTGCGACTTTAAAACGTTGAGATCTGCTGCCCTCTCAATTAATCAGGAACGCTTCCTAGTGCCTCAAAACGTCCAGATCTGAGAAGAATTGAATTCTTGCAAAACGGGGTAAAACCAATAACTTGCCGATTTTCAAAGATATTCAATTTTCCCTTTCATAAAGAAAATTCTGAACTATAAAAAAAATTAAGTTAAAATAATTATTTTATTCTACAATTTGTATTGTGAGATCTTGATGTACAAATATCATTGGTACACCTAATAAATATCTTTGCTAAAATATTTTTACAAGTCTTGTATTTTATCTTAAAGCAGTCGCATTAAATAATTTTTATTCACTGGCAGCCATTTAAAAGTTGCATTGATTTAAGTCGGCAGCGAAAGTTGTTACTCAGGCTTTTCTGGAAGTTTTAAATAAACAATTAATAAAAATTATTACAAATTTGAAAAAAAAATATCTCACACTCGAATAAAAAAAAACGACAAAAGAAACGATTATGAACTCTGCTCAGATTTTTCTAGATGACAAATATTTGATATATAATTTTTCTTTGGAACAACTTGACAATCGTCGCAGCTTTAGCTGATGAGTATAAAGACAATATTGAATATATCACACATAATGATGCGTATCAAAATATGTCCACTTTCTGTTCCTCATTCGTTTCTCTATAACAAAATTATTCCTACAGAACTGCCACATGCTGTTAAACGAAAAGGGACAAGTGGATCATGATTTAATAACAACAAAAATCGTTATTGTTGTGACTTAAGCCTGGATATGTTTGGCAACATTTCGCTGCTTTTTTTTTTCTTTTCCTTGCAACTGTGACCCTTTGAGCAAACAGCTTAACGGGTGGCAAAATGTACAGGCTTATATCAAAAGCCAGACAGACAGACAGACAGTGGCAGTAACAACAGTGTTGGTAGTGTGACATCATTTCTTCTTTCATTTTTTAATCGTTTATTACAGTTTTCGTTTTGTTTTCTCTCGCAGTTTAAGGGCTTTCACTAAGAGGAGTTAACAGTGCACAGTGGGACCACATTACAGTTTTTTTAATAAATGGAATATTTATCTAAAATAAAACCGATGCCATCTAAGAAGGACAAACGACTATGAAATGTTTTGAGGAGAGTTTGGAATAAATTGAATGTTTATTTATATATTTTTTTATGGGGAATAGAAAACCGTGAGAAAAATAAGTTCAAATAAGACGGAATATAAATTTTTTGCAGCTAAAGTGTTTGTATCGTATGTTTGGCTCAGTCACCTGCTGGTCATGTTAAGCGTTCTGTTGCTTGAAGTAGTTCATACAAGACTGCGTTGTTCTAGTTTCCGAATTTGACTGTACGTCGTGTTCTTTTCTAAAAAAAAATGCCACAATTATTACACTTTTTAATATAAAATATCAACATTAATGAAAATTAATCCACGAAATATATTTGTGTTATAAAAACTTCTAAAAAACTGCCACTTTTTACAGAAAAAGTGATAGAATTTTACATTCTTTCCAGAACAGAAAACGTTATGAATATGGTGTCGAATTTTTGTGACCTGCTTTAGTGTCTGTGTCAATGGTTAAGTCATAGCACTGGTCGGTGAAAATTACCGGTAACGATTGACGCCGTCACTTATTAAAAAAGCAGAATACGACACCTCCAATCGTTGATACCTGCGGTACAAAAATTCATTAGAGAGTTTAATAATATAAAAATAGTTATAAGAAATTTTTTCAAATAAATTTTAAATTAATAAAATTTAAATAAAATTATGAGAAAAAAGAATCCATACATTTCAAGCTCAAGAGTTAATTCAATTGGTTTGGTCTTAGCGGCATAGAGTAGCGAATTTTAGTATCACTGGACAGCTAAAAGAAAGCTCGTCAGCTTAAAAGTTGCAGCCATTAAAAGTCTAATGCCTCTTTAAAATAATTCCTTATATCTGAAATATTAAGAACTGCTCAACTTTCTTTTTCTATTTTCCTACACAATCACTTGGCATTGAATTCATTCTTTTTCTGATACGATTTCATCCCTGTGCTTTTCAACAGAGAATGAAACTGATAAAATTATATTAAGAAATATATTTAAAGTGCATTAAAATTGTAAATATTTAGTTATTCCATTTGATTTCAATTTCTTTTGCAAACTTATATTTACGTTACTTTCATCTTGTTGATTTTTCATATTTTTCAATTTAATGAAATTATTAAATATTTAACCCAACAGACCTCAATAATCTTCTGCGGCACTTGTAAAACGAGTAGTTAAACCAGCCACTCATTCATTCATTTGAAGCAGTCAATCAATTTCCATTCAAAACATAAACAATTTATAAATTTTTGTATTTATGCAGAAACTATTCAAAAATGATATCAAATCATTTAAATAAAATTTTATGCAAAAGGAATATATATCAAATTGAAGAGTTAATTCTTCATTCATCAATGTGTCTTCATCTGTCCAGTTCACACCATTTCCTTCTTTTTAGTTGTAGCACAATCAGGCCTCAGCCTTGAGTGCTAATCCACGTCAAAAACAAAAAATATCCTAGATCGATATATATTAAAACTTTATTTCCTCTTGTGTATTACAAATTTTCGTTTCCCTCATTTATATTCTTAGCCACCATGCCCACTGTGCATCGATTGCTTAAACACCAAACTGACTGACATCCAGTTATGCTGGATGACATGCAGTGACAACAATCGTATGCTTAAAAATAATAACAATATGAGTATTTCAAATAGCGTTATGAGGGGGGGAAGGTCAACGTTTACTTTTGCTAAAAATGATAAATGATCATTAAAGTTGTAGCAGTCAGTAGTGCGGCATTAGCAGTGGTGCTGCGTATTTATATTTGGTTGCGACTGCTTTTTGAATTGATAACTACGGAGTTGGTGCAGGGGATGACCTCCAAATTCCTGCCATGCCGTTTACTTAACAGAATTTATGTTGCTCAAACAAAAAAAGAAAAAAAAAAAGAAAAGAAGGGAGCAGGGAGAAAACGAAACTTATGTTTGCCACTTAACTAAATCCTTGATGAATGATGTTTCACAAGTGATAAAGCATAAAAACTAATACTAAATATTATTAATGTCTCTCTGTCTTTCTCACTCTTTCTCTTTCTAACACTGATTTCATATCCACATATTTATGTTGATGTGCGTGTTATATACCATCGCTGAGTTTGTTACAACTGAAACGAACATTTTAATAAATTGAAATTTATGCGCAATTGTTTTTATTACATTTTGCTAAAGTCTTGCAAAAATAGTTATTTGACGGTCAAAGTGTGTAACATTTTTTTAGCTAAGAAAATACCACGAACATTATGTTTAAGTTATTTATTTTCTACTTAAAGTGAATGGCTAAATTTGAAGTTAATGTCTTCATACATGACAAAATTCAGTGTGTGTTCCTAAAATAAAAAACTAAAATTATAAAAAGGCTGGCCCGCCACCACCGTTAAGGCTTGAATGTTTAATAACTCTTTTATAAAATGGTTAATTGTCATTATTATTTTTTTGTTACACAGCAAATAAATGAAGAATATTTTTGGCTGAAGTATGAAAAATTATATCCCACAAGTGTAGGCCATATTTGGCTTCACTAATATATGTTCTTTCCGCGCGTACATTTTGCACAAGTTTTCGTAAAATTTCCGATGTTATGGCGTGAATTCCATTGCGATGGCCGATGGCTTTTGTACATCTACCATTTCTTTTAAATATCCCCAAAGAAAACAGTCTGCTGCTGTTAAAGCGGGTGAATGAAATCGCTTCTAAACGAAATAATATGTTCGCCAAGGTAGTCCCTTAACAGAGCCATTGTATCCCCTGCAGTGTAGGCTGTGGTGATTCCATCATGTAGAGACCTTAAGAGTGAATGGTTCTCTGCAGCCGTCCAGCATCATCGTTCGATATTCAACATCATTAGCTATACTTGAGGGGTCATGAGCATTTTCAAATAAATTTATAGCAGAAGGTCCTTTCAGACGATACCAGGCATAAAAAATACACTCAAGTGGGCGCAATTGTTGCTGCTGAACTGAGGCTTGGATTCTCCGTAGCCGCCACTATACTGGAATTGTTCACGGCACCATTCAAATGGAAATGGGTGTCATTGCTCATCATGAAATTGTCAATGAAATCGCGATTTTCTTCTGCTTTTTGTCGATAGTCTAACGGCTTCAAGTCTTGCGCAAGCTGAAGGTCATACGGGTAGAAATGAAATGCGGCCAAAATCTTCTGAATTGGACCCCGCAATAGCTGCAGATATGCTGAACATTTTCTGGTTGATGTTTCTGGACTGTTCTGTACACTATTCAGAACACGTTGTATATTTTCTTAAGTGTGGACCGTACATGGTCTTTCGGTACATGGAAGGTGTCTTACTGTTCCATGTTGTTTCCTGTTATTACATGTTGTTTCACCTGTTTTCAACCAGGCGGTTTATTGTTGGTTCTGGATGGTCCAGCACGGATATTAAAAAAACCAGGATAATCACGCTGCTTCAAAATAATTGACCATTGATTTTCAGAATAAAAATCAACAAGTTTTGATCGCTCTGTGCTATTGTGTATTGCGCGGATATTAAAAAAACAGGATAATCACGCTGCTTCAAAATAATTGACCACTAATTTTCAGAAAAAAATCAACAAGTTTTGATAACTCTTTGCTGTGGTGTATTGATCCATTTCGAATTCCTTCAGTTTTCTTTACAAAATTTTAAAATAAAAATTAATTTAAAAAGTTATTAAACATTCAAACCCTAAAGGGAGTTTTGCGCCCCCCTGTAGTTAAATAAAATAACTCTGTCGTATTCATTTACTTAACCGCGTTCAACACAAAACTTGCATAAAGCTTTTTGAAATTCATATTGAATTAAAGAAATAAGTTCAAATTAAAAACTCTATTATAAATTTAAAATATGCAAAATTTTACTTAACATGTGCATGACCTTTTTGTTCAGATCCACAAAAAAATGATAAGAACGAGTGCATTAAAAACTCTACATTAAAAAAAAAAAGAGATACAAAAATAAAAAATAAAAAACAACATTAAAAAGCGAACACAGAGAAACTTTCAGTGATGCAAAAACTACCAACAAGCGAACACTTCCAGCATGTGGAACTAATTGACATTTTATTACCGAGTTGAAAGTTGAGTTTTATTTATAATGAAATGCTTTTCTGTTTAACTCGCATGAGTTTTATTTATTTAAATATTCTTTAATGTCATCTCGAGTTTGCATAGTCAAATTAAAGTTGCACAATTTTTGTTTAATGACAAACTTCTGTTTTCATAATGATGTAAATGAAATTATAAATGCAACTTTAAATATGACCATTTTATTTATTCTTTTGCAATATTTTCTTATTTATGCAGCACTTCCAAATGCAGGATAAATAAAAACTAGACAACAAAGAAATGAATTGAATAATTATAAAAGATTTTTAATTATATAATAATTTTAAAATAAATAGGTTAATGGATGAGATTAGTGGCAGGAAGAAAAAATTATAATACAATTGATCAATTAAAATATATAAAACAAAACTAAAGGACTCAACGGTCACATTAAAAGTTACGAATCGAAGCGCACAGTGTCACAGAATAATATTATTTTGCCCACAAAACAGGTTGCTTTTTAAAAACTTTTTTGGAATAAAAATATTCTTCTAGAAATAGTTAATTTGCACTCGTCAATGCAAGCTTTTATCGCATCAGGATTTCTTATTGTTTTTCAACAACTTTTTACAATCATTCAAAATAATTTTTGCAATCTTTTCAAATTTGATTTTGTTTGAAATATAATTTATTCCGCCAAAAGAAAGCTTGCGACATCGGGGAATAATCATTTCAGATAAAATTATTAGGAGCTGGGACCGTATGAATACACATTTTTTGGTCAGAAAATAAAAGTTAATATCTGAATTTTATTAATTCTCTAGAATATAAAAGTTAGTTTTTGAGTTACATATTTCGATCGGAAAACAGAAATTATTTCTTGATATTTATTTTTTAATCAGTAGAGAAAGTAGTTTTTCAATTCTATTTTTCGATCAGAAAATAAAAGTTTTTTCTTAACTTCTATCAGAAAATAACCTTAATTTTCCGAAATTTATTTAATGCCGTTTTCTTTTCTCAAAAACATTTAACATTTTTTTACTTCTATTAAGAAAAGTGTCAGTTTTTAGAAGTTTTAAATTATAAATTATACTTGATCGAGGGTGTTGCATTAATTTCTTATAAGTGTTTTATTTTCAAATCACAGAATGGTGATTTTTTCTGTTAAAAAGTGTAAAAAATTTTGAATTATTTTTAAGAAAAGAAATCAACATAATTCTTAGAAAATATTATATATGTTTTAAATTTTATTTTTCCATCAGAAAATAAAAGTAACTTTTTTTAATTATTATTTTTCGATTAAAAAATAAAAGTTATTTCCTGACTTTTATTTTCCTATCAGAGAATAAAAGTTATTACTTGAATTATATATTCCGATCACAAAATAATGTTAACCTTCCAAATTTTATTTATTCCTCAAAAAATATATGACATTTCTTGACTTTAAAGTACCGATCAGAATATAAAATATTTTTCTATCAAAAATTAAACTTTATCACTTGACTTTTATTTTTATATTTCAGTCAGATAATAAAAGTTATTTCTTAAATTATATATTTCGAGCAGAAAATAAAAGTCATTATATTGAATATTATCTTTTAATCAGAAAATATTAATAATTTTCCGAATATTATTTAATTCTCCGAAAATATGAAATATTAATAAAAAAAAAACTCAAAATATAATCACTCAAGTTGAGTTTAAAAAGCACTGTGAGAAAAAAAGTTACTCCATAGGATGTCCTTGTTAAAATGACTACCCTGTTGTATTGTTTGAGTCCGCAGCCCTTCACTTTTTTTAAAAAAACTTTTTTAGTTTGCATTTGGAAAATAGTGGCTTCTTTCGTTTTCTGATTTTAGCCATCTCTTTTGAAATCATAAAACGATCTAATTTACGTTCAATAACATTCAGGGTGTCCTGTCTACCATTTTTAGTTGCCTTTATTTTATATGAAACAAATAATGACAACATTTAATGTCAGCGTATCAGCATCAGCATCGCATGGTGTGGCAGAACTTATTGTGTCTCTGTTATTTATGTTATTTTGTTGCAATCTTATTGTTGCAGCTGCTTAAATTTAGCCAGTTTTTTTCTTCTTATTATTATCATTATATTTTGGCCAAAAGCATTTTGCTACTTAAACACAGATTTTGAAGTGTGGCAGGATACGTGCAACGCAAGACAAGAATGAACGAAAGCAGAGTCGGATAGGCTGGTCGTGTATGCAAATAATGTAAAATATTAAAGAACATATCGTTGGTTTAACTTAGAAAGGCTCCAACTATATTATTTTCTAACTGCTGATTTTTCGGAACTCAATATCTTTCACTCACATACAAACTTGTTTCTTAACAAACAAAGTGGATTTTGAGAATACTCCTTTGAAAAGTTTTTTTTAATAAAATTAAAAGCTTCTATCCACTTGAAATATTCACTTAGTTCTGAAGAAGTTTTAAAAGTACTACGAGCCTTTCCAAGAAAGGTCAATAATATATGAATAACGAAGTTAATCGAACAGCCTCTCATGACATCAATATCCAAATGAAAAGGTTAAAAGTGTGAAGAAAATTCGAGTGTACAATCTTCGAAATACTATTGAAGAAGTTGCTGAGGATCGGTTATCTCGTGCCATGCCATTTTTTCGGAATTATTTGAGATTTCGGAAGGATAATTAATGGCATTTGCATCATCCATTGTCCAGCTGCTCGCAAGTTAATGCTCATTCGTAATATTTTTTTTTCCTCAAAATAACACGATAATTTTGCCTCAGTCACCGTATCCCTAATCCCCAGATGGAAGAGACCCATGAAAAAACGTCATAAACATCGAATCACTGAGAGAGAATTCGACTCCGAGATCAGTTAGGAATTTTGCTGATCTGTTCCAAAGCGGCTCTATGGGAAATGTAAATTTGAAGGAGTTTTTTGAACGATTCAGTCAAGCTGATTATTCACACACACACGCAAACACTCGTACAAACAGACTTAGCGATACAGGAGTATCACTTAAAGATCTCAGGGAAGCTTCGTAAGGACTCAGAACCTGAAGATGTGATGACAACTTTATTTTTTATAAAGCAGGATTAAACATAAATTTTTATTTTGTGTAAAATGATTTAAAATTCACGTGATATATAATTTTGTAACTTCTAGTGTTTGAGATCCACGAAAGAATCGTATCGAGATTTTATTGGGAATTTAAAAGTAGCTGATAATTGCAATTCTATTTTAAAGTTGAAATTTTTTAAAGTGAGCCCTTTATACAGGGGGCAAGCGATATATGATTGTATGCCTTTTGTATCGTTAGCTGAAACGCAAAACGCCCTATTATTTTCAGCAATTTTCTATATTTTCCAAATATTGTTTGTAGAGGATGCTTCCCTCTAAGAAGAGTAATACCACAAGACTTAGTCGTGAATATGTAGTCGAATTTGTTTGATCTGTTTGAGTGCAGGATTGTGTTAATTTCAATCGGCTTGTCTATATGACGACGGCATAGCAACGGTTGCTAAATAATGACAACAGCGATTGATACCAGCATGTCTTAAGGATCAATATCTTAGATCGATTCAGTCAAGCTGTTAAAAGTCTGGCTGACTGTTCACACACACACACACACACACACACACACATACAGACATAATGATATCCTCTCAGATATAGTCGAGAAGATTCCTAAGAACTCAGAACGCAGAGATCCATCGGTATCTGTAGAAAAAATTTCATCTTCGCAGTAAAAATGCTAAAATAGCTACAAAAAATTTTCTATCCCCTAGTCTTTCTCTTCTTTCTTTCTTTCTTTCTTTCTATATATGGGTCATTCCCTGAGAGCTGGTCCTACTCATAAAAAATATATATAATTAATTTTACAGGAGATAGAAAATAGTTTAACATAAAATATATAGAAATATTTTATGACAATTTCACTAGTATAGCGATATAAATTTAAACGCTCATTTCATTTGGGTTAATTTCATCTCCTTGCGGAGTGATTACTTTGATGAAATGAAAGAAATCGTAGTCAGTATTCCATTTTTGACAAGGACTTTTACACTTCACCTGACGATATGTAGGCTTATTATGTATTTTATAATATGCGATAACAGACAAGAGAAAATGACTTAGAGATGTAAAGAAAGGATTAGATGTTAAGCAAACTGAAAAGTATGTAGACTTTGTAAAAGCAGGCAACTAAAGAGTATAACAAAATAAATAACTGGCAATAATAAAGGAAAGAAATAAGGCAACACAATTGTTAACACAGACTGTACAAGATTTGCTGATGCTACCCAATGAAAAAAGTTACTACCCTAATGCCCAGTACACTACATAACCCCAAAGTGTATAATACTCAAGCATATATAGAGCGTGCATAAGAATCTATAACTTTAACGAGACAAGTAGTTTGTGCATGTATTGTGCAATAAGCATATCTACACACACGCACACACATATACACACAAAGTTAGCAAGCACATGCATGCACAGATATGCTGATGTACATGTTTATCTGCATGTCTCGTTATAAAGTTTATTATCTACCCTTTTTTTTTTGCAACTTATCTACTTAAAATATATAAGTTTATAATATGTCGGTGGGAAAAAAAATGATATACATATGCAAATAATGACAATCACTTTGTTGTTGCTAATAATAATAATAATAATAATAACAATGACGATAATGATGTTGCAAGGCCAAAACGTGAGATATCTTAAGATTACACGAATGATTACATTGTGCACATCATAAATGTGCAAAAATTAATGTGCAGACACACACACACACACACATACACATGCTTATTATGAAAAATATAATTAGTTGCAATAAACAACAGTGATGTGGAAATGTCAAAGCTTTATTAGCTACTCTTTTGTAAATGAGTTTGTGTGTGTGCCGCTTCTCTTTTGTCAGCATCTACTGCTTTAACGAACAAATAATACAGATTGAATTTATTTATGCAGATATTTATGCCATAATTTCATGCAATATTATCGTCTTTAAAATAAATTGCCCTACATTTTCTGAAACAAGAAATAAAAAAGTTTCAATAAATTTCTTAAAGCAGTGAAAAGTTGTTGGATTAAATCAAACACAAAGAAAATGAGGAGGCAAAATATTCGCTTAATCTTATTTAAAAACATATTGCCTTAATGCAATAATAAAGGGTGTTTTTCTTAGAGGTATAGAGTTTCGAAATGGATAAAATTAAAGAGGATTTTTTTTTAAAGTGACATGAAAATTAGTCTGGTGGCGTTATAACTTAGATAAGACCTCGGTCATATAACAGCCAAGGCTGACGCGGACGTACTCTTAACTGGCAGATCACAAATATGTGAGGCCGTTTATCAGCCATAAGGAGGCGAATGTTATACTTCAAGTGGTATTGGGCTTATCGGCCTAGACTAGTGACTTCACATCTCCTCAGAGGAAATAGTCCAGCGGCGTTAAGCCACTGGATCTGAAAACCCAAATCAACGTTAATTGATCGCAGAAATAGTTAAACAGGGTTAGGGTTTAAATATATAATTACTTTTTAATTTAATAGCTAATTATCATTAATATTTTTTTCTTCTAAAATAAATTAACAGAAAACATTTTTGTCTTGATAATGAAAATTTATATCCCTCAAGTGACGGCCATTTTTGGCTTTGCAAATTCATACTCTTTCCAATACAACCTCTTTAATTTTAATTTTGTGCTGATTCTTTTTTCCTAAAATCTTATTAAAAAATTTAAAGTGATCAATTGAGAGGTTTTAGCTAGTTCCCATGCCCACTCACTGGAGTTAATGCAGATCATAAGGGAACATTTACCCAACATTTTTTAGAATAACTAAAGATATTTATTTCAAACTCCCACTTTAATAAGTGAGAAGTCTAAAAGAAATATCAAAGTCATAACAAGAACTCACTGATCACTTTTCCTTTTTTATTTTCTTACGCTTTTATTCTACAATTGCTTGGCTTTCTTACGACTCTAATTGTAGTTGTAATTCCAATACATATTATATCCAATATATTTCTCAATTCTTTTCATAAAATTTCCAGAGTTATGACTTTAATTTCATTCCGAATGTCCTGCTTTAATTGCAGCATGTTAGCTGGCTTATATCTGTATATCCTCTCTTTCAAATAATTTCAACGAAAACAGTCGGGTGAACTTGGGGACCAATTGAAGTCGCTTCTAAGCGAAATAATGCATTCGTTAAAGAGGTTCCATAACAGGGGAATTATATACCCTGAAGTGTGGGCTTTTCTTGGAACCACAACTGTTGAGGGTTTTCTGCAATCGATCTAAAAAAAACTGTCCAGCATCGTTCGTATTCTTTAATAAAACTACTCATAAAAGAATAATAATATTATTCATAGTTTCATAGCCAGCTACACTTAATTTAGTGCAATAAAAAAAACCATTTTAATCTTCTCGAATGATTTATAAAAGACTTTAAACAACATGAGAGTTTTGAAAATTTTCAAAACTGCGATTGAAGTCTACTGATGATTTCGTAAATCATTGAAATGCATAAAAATCACCAGCAAATAAATTTAATTTATTAAATTATTATTAATGCAAATAAAATTGCATTCTTAGTTACATAGAACACGGTAGGCCAGTAGCTAATAAATTACTTCCAAGAATAATTTGTTCTCTTTTACACTCTTAACTAATAAAATATTCTTCTTAATATCATTTCAGCTTCTGATGACATTTAAAAAAGGAATTATATCAGGTGAGTTTTTGATTTTTTACATAATATATTTACTGTGGTCAAGATATCACTTTTTACGTCCAAGTCATTTCTTTGTTTTTATAAAAACCACTTCGAATTACCTCAAGTGGTCAATGGGTTTCGGCTTATCGGCGTATACAAGCAAATTTATATATCACTTAACAGCTAACAAGACGCTTGTCAGCTAAAAAACTTGTGGCCAACTTAAAGTCCAATTAATGCCTCTTTAAAAAAAAATTCCTTAAATCTGAAATATTAAGAACTTTTCAACTTTCCTTTTCTATTTTTTAACACAATAATTTGACATTGAATTCTATAAAATAATAAAATTACATTAACAATTTTTTAATAATTTTAAAATTTAAAATATTTAGTTATTCTATTTGATACCAGTTTCTTTTGTAAACTTATATTTACGTTACTTTAATCTTGTTGAATTGAGTTCAATTTTATTTTTCTTATTTTTTTATTTATTTAATGGATACATTAAATGTTGAACCCAACCGACCTCAATAACCGTCTGTGGCACTTGTAAAACGACTAGTTAAGCCGGCCACTCATTTATTCATTTAAGGCAGTCAATCAATTTCCATTCAAAACATAAACAATTTATAAATTTTTGTATTTATGCAGGAACTATTCAAAAAGAATATCAAATTATTTCAATGACCCTAAAAAAAAAGTTTAAAAGAAAATGAAATTGATGGGTATTTAAAGTTCTTAATATTATAAAAATTTAGAACATTTTAGAAATTAAAAAGGTGGACACATTTTTTTACTAAAATAGTTCAAAAGGCTTGTGAGCACAAGGGGGCATTTTAAAGGATTCAATAGAAATTAATAGCCCGTTTCGAAATACTGCAGCTAAGAAATTTTGTTATCAGTAAATTCCAATTAAATGTGGCAGGTAATTCCAAAAAAAAAATGATAATAATAAAATGAGGCATAATTGGCTGATTATTATTGGCGTACATTTGAGGAGTGATTCAAAGCAGACGTGAGATTGAATTCCCTTAAAACCCATCAGTATACTGATATATTTTTCAAGTTTAAACTCATTATCACTTTATAAAAATAAGCCAAGAGTATCTGCTTGTATACTTCAATTGCTTTAAAGCTGAACAAAAGCATCCTTGTAGTTCAAATTAGCATACGCTTTCCTAAAATATTCAGAGTATAAATTTGCAAAAAAAAAAAAAATTATTAAACAAGAGACACAAAAAGATGTCTCTGGAATTCAAACGTGCTTTTGCAAATATAACTTTTTGTTTGAAAATTTATCCAGCCAGACATGGAGTTAGACAAAATGTAATCATATTATCATCTAAATCGTTCATGAATATCGAAAAACAAAAGTAAAATAAAATAAAAGAGAAACAAAAAAGTGTTTGACTGCTGTCATGACTACCGGCTGCACAAAAATTGTAGAACGAATACAACAAAAATACCTGCCACAACTGGAGCAGGAGAAGAATTGAAGTACGAAACTAAAGTGCAGGATATCATACACAAGTACACGCGGGCACAACGTTTTATAAAACGAAAATTTCGAAGAAGTGTGAGCCACAAAAATAAGAACACAATATAAGAGAGAAGGAATAGGGATATGGGTAATTTCATGCCACATCGACAAAGACCCCTTTTGATATGCATGAATTTTGGTCAGAGCCTGTCCTTCCCCCTATTCGGTATTTGTACCAACGAAAATATATAAAAAAATAGTTTTTTTCAAAAATAATTATGTGAGTTTTTATAGATATAATAACACAATTTTTAAAATTTGAGTAGCCTTTAGCAACAGTGAAAGCCAATACGAAAAATAAATTTGGCTAAGAAAAATAAATACGTTGAATCTATTTGAAAATTTCAAAACTTGGCTGATATGAAATTTTGTCAAAATAGAAATATTGTTTTTACATTTTGTGGCCCCAAATATTGTATTTAAAATTAGGAAAAAAAAAATTTTTGGAATAGTTTTCAATTATATACCCTCAAGTGTGAAATAATGCATTCGCTAAAGAGGTTCTGTAACAGGGGCATTATATACCCTCAAGTGTAGTCGTTGGTTCCATCTTGTTGGAAACCACAACTGTTGGTGGTTTTCTTCATCCCTACTAAAAGATCGTCCATGACAAATCGACATAGAATTAGACACGACCCCTTTCGATATGGATGACATTTGATCCAGAGCCTGGGATGGTTTTCAATCTCAGGCGGCCTTGGAAAATTTTTATTTCAATTATTTTGAAAGGAAAAAAAATATCCTTAAAAATTTCAACATCTTTAAACAACACTTGGCGCTGCTGTAAAGAAAAAATTCTGTTGAAAAATATTTACTTTGATTAATTCTACTTCAATAATTTTAAAACTTTACAGATTTTACTTTCTCCAATTTATTGCCCCTGATGTTTTAAATTTGCCAGGCTTAAATATTCCATTTAAAATGAGCGAAGAATCATTTTCGTGTTTGAGGTGGTTTTTTAGATAATTGTGAAATGAAATAGAAAAAATTTGGCTAATTCGATGAAATTGTGAAATTTTTAATATAAAATAATTATGGAAACATTTTTTTTACTTATATCCTTTGATGTAAAACCTGAATAAAACCAACAAGAGCCCGTCACCTAATTTAACTAAATCGAAAGGGACCGCTTTTAAATCTGTGTCGTTTTGTTATGGAACTACCCCCATATATGTAGATATTTTATAGTGTTAAAATATGTAGATGGTTAAAATTGTGTGTCCTAAAATCAGCACCAGCCGGGAGTACATTTTTTATGCTTTTCCTGTCTAGAGCTGTTTACTACCCTACATTCCAGCACATGGCCGCAGCAAAAATGCTTTTCCTCTTGCTAATTATAAAATATATTAAAAAATTGAGTTTATTTTTAAATTTAATATTATAAGAAAGTGTTTTGAAAAGTTTTGCTTTTAATTCAGAAAGTCTCGATAAATATTTTAAAGCATTAGGGAAATTTAAAATCAAGTTTTATATATTCCACTTACACAGCAGACCAGAACAGCTGTTTTCGAAAGCCGCTGCACTTTCGAAAAAAGCTGTTCTGCTCTGTTATTTTATTAGTACTCAAGTGGATCTTTATTTTACTATCTCAAATAGCTTTTAAAATTAAAATGATTTGAGTCGGAAAAAAGCCAACCAGTTGTAGAATAAAAACGTAAGAAAATAAAACAGGAAAAGTGATCAGTGAGTTCTTGTTATGACTTTGATATTTCTTTTAAACTTCTCACTTATTGAAGTTTAAGTTTGAAATAAATATCTTTGGTTATTTTACGAAATATTGGGTAAAAGTTTCCTGATGATCTGCATTAGCCCCAGTGAAATACGCTTAGGAATTAGCTACAACCCCTCAATTGATCACTTTGAATTTTTTTGATAAGATTTTGGGAAAAAAGAATCAGCAAATAATTAAAATTAAACAGTTTAAAAATTTAATATGGTTCGATACAAATTAATAATATAACTCTTCATTTACTTTTAATTTTTTTAATTGTAACTTTTAAAACTTTTTATTAAAGGCACAACATAAAAAGAATTTTTAAATAAAGTTTATGAATAGGGAACACTTTTTTTTAATTATAGAAAGTCAAACTTCTTTTTGTAATCCGCATATTCCTGCTGTTTTCCAAACAGTTGCCATAGTCTTTCGCTAAACTTTTGGCATTATATTGTTGCTTGCTTTCATCTAGCAGGGATATACATTTTTCCTTCAAATATCTCCAAAATTTTGACAAATTTTTAACAAAATTTGTTACGGATGTTACAAATAGGATCCTGTAGGGCATTCTATTGTAAATGCTGATACACTCCAGCAGTTTCGTTGGTTGCTTATGCATTTTGTTCACCTTTAAATCCATCTTCTCATTTTCTCCTTTTTATTTTTCCTTATTTATTTATATATTTTTTAATATATCGCCTTTCAAAAAGGTGCCAAAAATATACGACATTTTTGTTATGGATAATCCTGATATTTGCAGTGTGCAGCATACATGACGGGGATTTGATACAAATAAAATAAAAATCCATGCATAAATCCCATATATTTGCCATTATATATATGCAACAACATACAACCGTGTGGTTTATTGTCGTATAGATCGTATGCATGTCAGTTATTTTTGGTATGTGAGCTTTTTGAAGTGTAAACGAAACGGAAAAGTTAATAAAGTGGCTTCGTATTGAGAATATATTTGAAAGTGTATTTGTGAAATGAAAGCACAGCCAGACAGGATATGATATTTGGAACTCATCAGAAGTGGGAAGTTATTAATAATATGGAGTAGTCTATAAAATAGAAGGAGTATAAAAATTAGTTGAAAAAATTAAGGAAAAAAAAAGTAAAAAGTTGTGCCTCATCCTCAGCCTTTAAGTATTAAATAAGGACCTCACAAAAATATGGGAATGCGGTCAAGGATCGATCGAAAGATCGATTTCAACACTCTTAAGACCCCCAGTGTTGTATGTTGGAGTCTCGCCGTAAGTGGTGGGTGTTTTTTTTATAGAGTGACACAAGTTTGAATCATAATAAAAAAAGGAAATTTATTTTTAATATCAATGAAACTGAATTTATTTCAAAGAAAACTTTATTAAAATATGATTATAATAATATTTAAATGGATTTCTGCCACATGATATCCACGGCTGATGCGTAGAAAGCGCAATTTGTAACACCAACTTTTCGCAGCATTTGCGACCGTATTTCGACGATAACTCCTGGAATGTTGATTTCCAGGTGTTCAGTTGTTTGTGATTTTTTCAACGTAGAAAAGTGATTTAACAAAACTCTAAAGAAAATAGTCCGATGGGGTTAAATGACACGATCCTGGTGACCAATAATTTGGGCCTTTAGGTGAAATTTATTTATATCAAAAGCTTCTTTGAGTAAATCAATTGTAGAGCCCACTGTGTGATATGTGGCTCAGTCTTGTTGGAACCACATTCCACTAGGATTAATGCCACGTATTTCAGATACGCGAAAATTTCGAATCATATTCCTCTCCCGTTCACTATTGACAGTAACAGTCGGACCATCATCGTGTTTGAAGTCATATGGGACAATGACACTTCGCCAGTCCATAAACCAACGTACCAAATTGTAATTTTCTGTGGATGTAAATGAAAATAAAATGGTGTTCATCGGAAAATAAAATTTTTAATGGATGATTTTGACGAATAGAAAAATTATTTTTAATAAAAATTTTAACGATTTGCTGGCGTTGCTCTGGTGTAAGTCGAATCATAATGAAATTACAAAGCAAATTAAATAAAAAGTAACTTTCAGCTGTTGAATGGGTGCTCAAATAAAACAATGATGCCAACTCAAAGTTGTGGCACTAAAAAAAACACTCTGTAGTTTGTTTATTGGCTTCGGCAAATACTTCATTAACTTAGAAATATCGTCTTGAGCAAAAATCCTTTCGACGATTGTATACTAAGAAAAAAAGACGCTGTTTTGTGAACACCTAGAAAAAAGTTAAGAAAATAAAATATTTTATAATTTAACACAAATTCTATCTCATCTAAAAGACCAACAACAGCTTCCAAAGTGTCCTCTAAAATGTTGACAAAAATTTATCACTTTCCAACAATTTTTGTCATTAATGAGATGTACAAAAAGCTGAAAAGAATATAATAAAATTATCTTTCGCTCCTTTTTTTTCTTTTTTGAAAAAGCACTTCAAACTTTGGTCTTTATATTTGACAAAAATAAAATAAAAATCAAGTCAGAAAATGGCATATTTGAAAACTTTCCTTTTACTTTGTCTCAATATCTCATCTCGTCACATCACATCAGTGAACATAAAACAATGTGGAACATTTTTTTTATTATTTTTTATTTTATTTTTTTCTTTTTTTTTGCATAATGATGTGTTTAAGTTATATTTGAAATTTTAGTTGCTGTTGTTTTTGTTCTTGCATATTTCATTTTGTAAATTTAAAAGTTTTGACTCATGATTAATGGCTGCTTTTTTTGCTTATTAAAGCGATTCACTTGAAGATAAGTGGCGCACAAAAAGGTGACTTTAATCAAAGTTTAAGCAGTTTTTCCTTATTCAATTTAAAAGTAAATAATATATTTTAGAAAATGAGCGGAAAAAAAAATAATAATAAAATAAAGTCAAATCAAACTTAAAATACTCGTTTGTTCTTAAAGTTTTCCACGAACAAAAGAAAGATAGAAATTAAAACAAAGCAGAGACGTGGGCTGTCTTTTCTATATATAAACTGATTGCAGGCTTAAAATATGGATCGTAGTGTACAGCCAGCAGTAGCAGCAGTTATAAAAATTATAAAAAAATGCAGGTAAAATGTTTGCCAACTAAAAACTTTTTGTCATCAGCTCTTTTATTGACACAAGAAAATAGTTTTAAGATTTAAATTTTATAAGAAAAAAAGCTGAATATGAATGATTGAAAAAAAGTTAACGTAACAGCTTCAAAGTTGGTCAATGATTTCTAGAATATCCAGGAAACTTGTGAGAAATATTTTCCTTATCCAGCAAACTTTTGTAGAATAACTGAAAATCTGCAGGATATAAGAAAAACAATAATTATAATTTTAAAAAATGGAATTCAGAGGGCAAAACTACAAACCACTTGAATGCCCAGCATCTTGGAAGTTTTTACCAAGTAAAATAAATAGAAAGTAAATCAGTTCCTTTACAACAATTTTCTATAAAAATCCAAATTAAAAAGAGGTAAAATTTAAAAAAAGTTCCTAAATTTGCTCCAGTGAAAAAGCTTTAATATTTAAATTTAAAAAAAAGCAATTCTTTGAAAATATTGTAGTAAAACTTCCAACATATTTCTTTCAATGACGCCCAGAATGCGGCGTAACTTTATGGATTTCTAAAAGAAATTCGCCATGAAATACTCAAGTGTTCAAAGAAGAATTTACTGATTTGCTACAGAAAAACTGTTGCAGTCTTTTCGTGTTATAAATTTGATTTCTTTTCGTATTTTAAGTACAACTTTAATATCTCAACATCAGATCGCAACTAATTGAAACAAACCGTTCGTTATGTTTGGTTAAACATACAGTTGAGGGTAACAAAATAGTAACCAAATCATCCAATCGCCTTGACCAGCAGCTAAACTTGTCACTGATGTGAATAAAAATTTCAATTGACACGCTTTTAAGTTTCAATTGACTCCAGAGTTGTAGCCTAAAGACCTTTTCAAGCGTCAGTTATACTCGGAATGATTTTTCAGCAGACACAACTGAAAGGTGACTCCACAAAGAAAATAATCTTCTCCCACGAGGCACAGTTTCACCTCAGAAAGTTCATTAACAAGCAGAATTGTTCCCATAGATTCATTACTGAAGAGCCGCTGAAGAGTGAAGAGCTACATGGACTGACTGTTTGAAGAGGGCCGTGCATCTTCGAAAATGACTTTGGCAAAGCAGTTACGGTAAATGGTGTTCATTATAGTGGGATGATAGCGCGCTTCTAGGGGCCTAAAATCGAGGATTGCACAGAATCGTGGTCTGCACATCCAACGAAACAACAGCTTCTTTGCGAGAAAAATTCAATGGCGGTATTATCTCACGTTGTGCCGATTTTCATTGGCCGCCACTATCACATTATTGGACATCGTTTCTTCTTTGGGGATATATAAAAGAAAACGTGGATATTAATAAGCCAGGAATAATTTAAGAGAAATTGTCAGAGTCATTGGAAATATGGCCCTAAAGGGTTTTTATAGAAGTATCGAACTTTGAAGTGGAATAAAATAAAGAAGAATTCTTCAAACTGACATAACAAAGACAACCTTCTGGTGTTATAATTTAGATATGATTTCTGGCACATGAGAGTCTTGGCTGCCTCGAACGTAGTCTTATCCGGAGGTACAATTTTCGAAGACTTTTTTCCCCATGTATCACGGTATATGAGCAATAACACTACGAATGTTATCCTTTAAATCCTACGATCTTGGAGGGCCATTCACGGCTTTTAAACGTGAAGTTGTGGGACTACCAAAGATTTTCTTTAACGAACCGATTGTGGCACGAACTTTGTGACATGTTGCGCCAACTTGTTGAAACCACGGCGGCTGCACATCATGGTTGTTCAACTGAAGGATCAAGGAGTCACTTTCGTGACTCTATAGCAGTCATCGTTGACTGCAGTTCTCCAAAGAATAGCGATCAATGACTCCACCAGCCCATGAGGAACACGATGCAGACAATATTTATGGATGCAAAGGCGTCTCAGCATACATTTAAGGATTATCAGTAATTATTGATGTTTCCCTTCAAGCAAAAGTGAGATTCATCACCTAAACGACATTCTTTTATAAATACCGGGATTAAGAGTAACCTTGTTTTTGATCCTTTTATCACATCTACACTTCACTGGGTGATCTTTTGGTTTCCATTCTTGCAAGTATTGGATATTTAAATCACTCAAACCAAAATCTTTCCTCTAAATAGGCCATAAAGTAGGTGGACATATAGATATGGAATTTCGGTGCACACCATGATGGATGGACTGACTCGGGTCTTCCTCTAGACTACGCTCTACGGCGGCAATGAATTCTTCTTTATGCGCTGCACCATGTCTCTGCGGACATGTAACCTTATATAATTAATGAAAGGAAACTTTTTATAATTAATGGAATTAATTATTCTGATGGATGACCGTAAAATAAACGAGCAGAACTGTAATTTTCTAAATAGATCTTCAGAACTGGGAAGCGTTGCTTAGATGGTAGTTTATTTGTATTGAAATCTTAAAGTCAAAACTTAAGAAAGTAGAGGCCAACAGAATGGCCGCCAGTTAAAAAAGTGTTGAGTTTTATCTATCTCTACAACTCAATTGAAATAGGAAATATGTAACAAATAATTCATAATATTTCCTAATGGATTATAAAGAATATAACCACACAGCAGTGAAGGGCTTTAAGAAAAGTGTGCTGTGATCGGTTTAATACAGTTCTCATATTTTTATTCATAATAAAATTGGTGCAAATAGAAACTCCCATCGCATCCAGCAAGTGGTAATAAAAAAACCTACTCAAGAAAACTAGTAATGGAAGCGTAGCGGCTTTCGAAAACATTTGGTGCGCTCTACAGTTTAAGTTGAATATATAAAACTTAGCAGGTCTTTCTGAAAAAATAGTTGTCGAACAGTTATCGTAATAAAACTTATATTAATCACCCGTAATATGAATGTCGACGTCGACGTCACCCCAACACGATAGTAAAAAACTTGTCATGTAATTGCCCGGTTTTTGTCAACAGAAATTTACTTCTGGTAACATGTTCTATTATTATATATTATACGCCTTAGAGAATACCAAAAGGCTGTTAATAACAAGTAAATGACAAGTTGTAATTTTTTGCTGTGATGTTGATGTGACGGCGACGTCGTCATTCATAATATGAGCAAATAGCAAAAATTTTTAATCACTATATTTGTGATTCCTACTGTTATTGATCCTCTCTATACAATACAATTTGTTGGCAATAAGAAACATTTTTTTTTCTGTTTCCAATTTCTTAACTATAACTTTTCTCATACTCTGTTTTCTTTTTTTTTTGTTTTTCTTGGTTAGAGTGTGCTGGAAAACTGACTCGGTTGGTTTATATAACTTTTCTTTTTCTATTTCAAGTTGTAACCGTAAGAGCAAAACATTAAATCACATCATCATGGCCGTCATTGTCATCGCATGATCTTTTTGCATTCCCGCGATCATTTCTGCTAAGAGTTCATGTCGTGACTTTTTGTTTGGCAAAACAAAAACAAAACAGAAGAAATAAGACGGCTTTTAGGAAGACAAATATAAATAAAAACTTAACTACAGTTTATTTTTATTAATGTTTTATGTTTTAGTTACAGTTTAGTTTTGTGTGTGTTCCTCTTTTATACGTCTGTTTCATGCACATTTTTCTTTTATTGCTTCGAAGTATTTTTT
Organism: Linnaemya vulpina; assembly: GCA_963675445.1. Classification (NCBI taxonomy): domain Eukaryota; kingdom Metazoa; phylum Arthropoda; class Insecta; order Diptera; family Tachinidae; genus Linnaemya; species Linnaemya vulpina. Next base: position 80,758,081 of record OY776278.1, on the reverse strand, counting down.
TTTTTGAAATTTTTAACTGTTGCACAATATCTGGTATGAATATTTCGAATTTATTGTCATGCCAACACGATTTTCCAGCCGCTAAATCTGTTCAGCTGAAGGGTATTATTGCGCATAAGTTTTTGTGTGTGTATACTGAAGTTATTATCTTGTTTTCGAAAAATAAATTCAAAACTGCAGGAAAAAACTTAATGAGAAAATGCTTCATTTAAAGCCAGAAGAAAGCAAATTTATCGTTTTTTATTTATTTATTACAAAATAATAAATATATTCAATGGCAGCATTAAAACAAAAGTTTTTTGTGCTATTGAAATAAAACTTATTTTTATGAAAAAATTCCTTCAACTTTTTATTAGTTTTTGGAAAGGTTTTTGCTAAATCTCTTTATAAATAAAGAATATACAACATCTATTAAATGTTGCTCATAGTAAAACGACTTTAAAATTTATTTCAACTAGTACTTTGTATAACTGGAGGCTCTACGCAAAGTCTTTAGTTATCCTAAAAAATGTTGGTTCCAGGCCTCCTGATGATACGCATTAGCCCCAGCAAAATGCCTACAGGACCTACCTAAATTGCCTCCTAATTATTTTCAATTTATAAAACAATTTGGGAAACCGCAATCAGCACGATTAAAATTATATCAAACAGTGAATACAACATTTCCCAGATATATTAACTCAACAACTTAATATTACTTGAAAACATTTCAAACTCAATTTTCAACTCCTTTAGGAGAAATTAAACTCAAGGAAATATTAACAATTTTATTGTTATGACACTGATTCCAACAAATTGCCTGTGTCTGTTACCACAAAGTTAACAAAATGTATATACATAAATATTTTTGGCAAAAAAAAAAAAAATCCCCTCCACTCACACACACCATAAAATTATTTAAAGAATGTATATCCTTACACAGCATTTAGTATGGCTGCTGTTGAGCGCTTATTTTATCAGGCAGCACATTAGAAACGTAAAATTATACGGCAGCCACAACATTAAATACAACAAATATGATACAAGTGTGCAGGAGTGTGCATGAGTGTGCATGCTTATGCATGCCAGTGCATTTGACATATTTACAATATAACCCACACACGTACACTTCCCACAACTTGTTCAAATAAGTATATAAGTTTGCTACTACTACCACTGTTGCATGCTGTGCGAGTGTATAAACAATTTCATTTGTATTTCATGGGTCGTTGCACGTCTATAATGTTTTAACATCAACGACATGCTTTTCACCAAATAACAACAATTGTTGGGATATATAAATTTGGGAAACTAATGCCAGTATTCGTATATGCACGAGGATATTATCGAATTTTCACATCCTATTGCAAAAATCAGGCTGCATGTGTAGAGTGTTATTTAAAGAACTTGTCACAGACTTGTGAAAGATTAATTTCGAACAACATGAACTTCCAGATAGAATTTATAATGGAATATTTCTTTCTTTTTTTTATAATAATAATTATACTTAAATTAAAGCTAAAACTAGACTGGGTTTTAGCCTTTGCAACTTCCGGCTCTGTCCGCATTTGTTGCTCACAAATTATGCGACCTTAACTCTGCTGCTCTTTCGCACACAAAATAACTGCCAGATTATTTCTATTTTCAATTAAACATTTTTGTTTTCGGGCTATTGTATATTTTAATGCTTTTTGTAGCCATTTTTAAATGTTAAATTTATGCAAATGTTTGGGGCATTTTGGTTTGTTAATGGTCGCAGAGCTGCCAGTTAAGCAGGCAAAAATGTACATAAAATTGCAAAATTATATGAAAATAAATAATGACAAAAATCAATTCAAAGTTAAAGAGAATATTGGCCAAATTATTTTTAGTTTAACGCTTAAAGGTTTTGAAAGCAATTTACAATTTAATTTATATGTAATTGAATGGAATATTTATGGGCTTCGAATTGAAAGAAAAACATCAATTAATAATAGATTTAGGAACTTGAATTTTATATGTTAATTGTTGGAAAAATGGTTTTTATAGAACACAAAGCCATGATAAATGCTCCGAATTGCAAGAAAAAGTCAATATCACTTTAGCTTATGCAACTTTCGCAGTACAGCAGAACAGCTGTTTCGAAAGCCCCTGCACTTTCATTATTAGTGCTCATGTGTATTATACACCGTGGAATTAAAATTTTTACCCTGTTTAGTTTTTAATAGGCAATTGAATTATATTATATATAATTGGCTTATATTATATTATAATATAAAAATAATTAGATCAATGTTAAAAAAAAATCAGATTTTACAGCCCTGAAGCTGTTATTTTTTCACATTTCTGATTTCTAGTAATATAAAGTTTATTAAAAATTTCAAATATTTGCAACTTATAACGAAAAGAAAAAGTTATTACCTTTTTTAGTGGAGTATTATCATTAAAATAATATTAAAAAATAGATTCTCCAACTCTGGAATTATCCCTTCGGCCTTGGCGCTCTCTGTTGCCAATAAATTTCTTTCAGAAATATTAAATAAAAATGGTTTATAAAGAAAAATTATTTGTTTATCTTGCTTACATTTAGGCGCTTGAAAAAAATTGCAATTGTCCAACCCTGGAATCGAATTTTTGATAACAATTTTTGCTTTCGGATAATATAAAATTTAATAATTTCGGCTAATTAATAAATAATTTTAAAAAGTTAATTAAATATTCCCAAAAAAGTATAATATTCCAGCGCTGGATCTATTTGTTTTTAAATATGCTTAATTTATAAGGAAAACGAATTAATATGTTGTAGTTGGTTACTTTTAAGCACAAAAGAAGTTTTCAATTATTCAACTTTGAAATCAAATTTTCATTTTTATATAATTTTTACTACCATTTTTATATATCTTGATATATAAAATGGATTCAAATAACAAAAAGCTTAAACTGGCACTATTTTTTAGAAACAAAAAATTCGGTCTAGGCTTTCCGTCTCTGTTATTTTATTATTATTATTTACTTACTTACTTATTTTTAACTTTTTCGTTAAATTTTCTTAAAAAGTGTGTCTCTTAGTTTCTCTTAAACTGTATTTATTTAAAATTACTTTTTAAGAGCCAATAAAAAAAGTTGCAAACAAAAATCAAAACGACCTTCATTCAAACCACATAACTAAAGAAATATGTTTTTCATATAAGGATTTAATAAAATTTAACAAACCAAAAGATCTCTCGACAAACAAAACAAACCAAACCACTTGCATTGAGGTTTTCTCAGTAAACACGGAAGGTCAGTTTGATTCTTTTCTGCTTTCTGTCTCTCTCTCTCTCTCTCATGTACCTTTAAAAAGCTTTTACTGCCAAAGAAAACTTAATGAATAGATGAGAACTTGGAAAAAAAAACTAACACACAATTTTCCAACCAAAAACCAAATTTAAAAGGAAAAAATAAACGAATTTTTTGCTTGATTTAAGTAAAAGAAAATTCCCCTTTTTACATTAAATAATATAAGAATTTTCCACATCAGTTTAAAATCACCATAATGGAGTTGATTATATGAGAAGATATATAACGTGAATGTAATACATTTAATTTGAATTTTTTTTATTTCGCTCTACTCATGTAGTGCATGTTTATTTTACTCAACTAAATTATTTTACACAAAAAATAATGGGCACAGTGGGGCTAAAGGCGTAATAAATTCTGGCCTATACAGTATGGTACTTTTTAGAGTGTCACAACTTTGTGTTGGCATCAGTGCTTTATTTCACAGCTGATAGTTGCTTTTTGTTATATTTTCCTTGAAATTTCATTATGAATCGATTTATACTAGAGCAACGCGTGAAAATTGTTGAAATTTTTAATTAAAATAATTCTTCTATTCGTCAAACTCAGCCATTTAAAATTTTAGTTTCCGATGAAGCCCATTTCTGGTTGAATGAGCACGTAAATAAAGAGAATTGTCGAATTTGGAGTGCGCAGAATGCACAAGCTTTTGTCGGAACGTTTGGTGGGCTTTATGGGCTGGCGGAGTCATTGTCCCATATGCCTTCAAAAACGATGATGATTAGAATGTTATAGTCTGTGGTAAACGGTATAGAAACATGATTCGAAATTTTTTCGTACCTCAATTACGAGTCATTAATCCTGCTCCCATGTGGTTCCAACAGGACGGAGCCACAAGCCACACAGCGGGCGCTACAATTGATTTACTGAAAAAAATTTTTGATGAAAGAAATAATGTTGCGTCGTGACATACTTAATTGGCCACTAAGATCGTGCGATTCAACCCCATGGGATTATTTTCTTGAACCCCTAGAAATCTACAGCTGAGAAAAGTTTTTGAAAATTGGTGTTCCAGATTGAGACTTATACGCGCCAGTCGTGACAGCCACATGAAAGAAATCGTATTTAAGCATTAATTTCATAAAGTTTTCTTTCAAATAAAGTTTGTTTCATTGATGCTAAAAAGTATATTTCCTTGTTATATTATGACATCAACTTGTGTCACTTCATTAAAAACTCTTCTGCGGTAATTTTAGATTAAAGATTAAAATTCGCTAGTAGAATTTAATCTTCCCTAATTTAATTCGTCATCGGCTGAAGCAGGGATCATAAGCCCACGACGCCTTAGATCACGACATCGACTCCTCCGTCAGTCAATATAGAATATAGAGTGGAACTTTTGTGATATGCATGAGTACAGGATTATGTTAATGACTGTTGGTTTGTCTCAATGACGAACGCATAGTGCTGGTCGCTGAACAGCAATTAACACCGTCAAGTACTAAAAGAGCAGAATACAGCATCCTTCTTCGTAACAAAAAATAATTTACAAGCGTATTAAAAAGGCACAGCAAAATTGTCGGTCTTCTAATCTGTCTTTATCTGTCCTTTTAATACCATCTTTTCCTCTTTAGTTCCGCCAAAATGCACCGCATATGTGAGAAACAGCCCTTGAGTTTTCGTCCAAGAACAAAAAATTATCAGTCTTGTACAACCTTAAACTCCCTGCACCTTTTCTTTGAAACATAATTTTTATTTAAATGAACACTTTTGGAAATATTTTGCTTAACATCAATCCACTGATTGCCACTGTGCACTATTAATGCTAATGCATCAGTCGAGGTTACAAAACAAAAGCTAAAGGTTTACTTATGCCTTTGCGGTAGCGGGTTTGGTATAATGCAACAATATTCTAAAAAAAAGAAACCAGTTAAAACCTAAATAAATGATTACATCTTTTTAATATATTTTATACATGACAGCAAAGAGTTGTGTAAATTTTTCAAAACATTGAAAAAAAAGTAAAATGCCTGTAAAATGTATGGTTAATTTTGCAGAAAATTAGAATTTTAACAGAAGTGAGTAGTGCTGCATGTACCCTACTCGAAGCAAAAAAGCAAAAGAAATAAATAAATGCAAATAAAATGTTAATACAAGAGTTCTTTGAAGCATTTTGGTCACTTTTGTAGTTCTAGATGCCAGTTAGTATATTTCAATATGTTAGATTTTTTATCCAGGATTGTGTTATTTAACTATTTAAAAGGGAAGGCATTTTGAATTTAGGGAGTCCCGGTTCACAACTTCTTAAACTCGGGAAGTTCATTGTGTTGTTTCATTTCATGATTTTTATTTTATTAATGATATTTCAATATGTTTACTTTTATTTAAAAAAAAAAGGATGATGAAAGAAAGATGAAATATAAATATATTTCATCCAACTAAAATTTGAAATAAATTCCGAATTAAAAAAATTATTTTTATCAACATAAAATAAAATATCCTTATATATTAAAAAATTTACATTTTCCACTTTCTTTATATATTTGTCACATACATCCATACATAAATTTATACCTACGGATATATTAAAGAGAAACCTTCGCTTAGATAAAATATTCAAAGTTTGGCAGCTCTCTCCTGCTAAAAATTTCAGTTGTCACGTAATCACGCATAAAATCAGTCGTTGCGCATCGTTGTCTGTCTTAAAGTTCGTATCGTAATTAGTAAAAGTGTTTAATAATATAAAAAATCATAAAATCTGTTTTATAATTCTAATAAAAATGTATTAAATTGTTAAGAATGTTAAAAAGCAAAGATGTATGAACATACAGACATACATATGTATGTACATACATATGCATGTAAGTATGTAAGTATGTATGATTGTGCCAGGCTTATGTGATATAAAAATATAAGTTTTCGAATTTAATGAAAAAATAGTGTGTAATTACATATTTGTTGCAATTTCATTTAAAAAAGATATTAATAAAATGTATTGTTCCAGATGTCAGGGAAGAGTTTATGAAATAAAAAAACAAAGTCTTCTAAAAGTCAAGTTTCAAGCAAATATTCCATTGATTTCTTGCTATAGTTAGCGGTGGTTTTTGTTAGTGTTTTGTAGTTGTTTCAATGAGTTCAATGAGTGGTATTGCAGTGTGTTGTTAGTGAAGAGCAAACCAACCGAGAGAGAAAAAAAAGAAATAACAAAGTTTCGAGTCGATATTACAAACATTCACATGTTTGTTTGTATGCAATTTAAAATAAATCAAAAGCCTACAATAAGAAGAGTTAATAATTGTAAAGTGTTTAATTAAAAATTAAAAATTAAAAAAAAAATTTATGACAGGGCTTGGCAATATGTAAAACATAAAAGTGTGTGAGTGCGGGTACAAGAAATAAAAACGGTTTTCGGTACGGGCGGTTAATAATTGTTTATAAACTATTGAAGCTGCAAGATTTTATAAGAAAATTGGTGAGTAGAGAACTAAAAGTGCCACATAATTTTATTTTATTTTTTTCTTTTTGTTTTTAATAAGAGAATTTAATAGAAATTTAAACAACTTATTTTTTAAAAAGTCAAAAATGTAGGAAACTACTGTTTGGCATCCGTTTATATATGATTTCATTAATGAATAAAAGAAATTATTTAACTAAAAAATAAAAAAATACTAAAAAACAAAATTCCAAAATGACTTTAAATATTTTTAAAAAATTCTAAATGTTGTTGTCAGAAATTCAATTAAATATATTGTTGCGCAACTATAAAATTCAAAGAGGCAATTTCAAATCAACTTTCGCAAGACTTATAAAATTTCAATTTTTGAAAATAAATTTAATGAAATAGTTTCGTTGGATTAACGAATCAATGTTCTTTTAGAGTAGAAAAAAACATATTATATATTATTCATTAAGAATTCGTCCGGATAGAAACTTGAAGTGTCCTGAAACGAACTTGATCTTATAAGATTTTGTGCGGACTATTTTTAGTTTATTTTTATTAAAGACAGATCAGTACTGATTTATTAACATAAATTCAATGAAATGATTTCGTTGAATTTACGAATCGAAGTCTTTTTAGTGTAGAAATAAAATATTATATTAACTATCTCTTATATGATTTTGTGCGGACTATTTTTAATATATTTTTTTAAAGACAAATCAGTAGTGATCGCTACCACATTTCATCAAAGTTGTTCGTGCAGTTTTTTCCAGTTTTGGAAATAGAATATAAGAACCTTTTAAAATAAAACGTAATAAAATAAGAAAGGAAAAGTGATCAGTAAGTTCTTGTTATGACTTTGATATTTCTTATAGACTTCTCACTTATTCAAGTTGACGTTACAAACAAATATCTTTAGTTATTCTAAGAAATGTTGGGTAAATGTTCCCCAATGATCTGCATTAGCCCCAGTGAAATGGAAATAGGAATCAGCTAAAACCTCTCAATCGATCACTTTAAATTTTTTAGTAAGATTTTGGGAAAAAAGAATCAGGACATAATTAAAATTAAAGACCTTTTAAAATTAATTTTGTATTTTATTATTATTATTTTTTTTTTTGCTTTAAAACGCCGATTTTGTTTGTAAGTTTCGGCACGCTCTTAGCAAAAAAGGCTTCTCGTTGCTTCTGTATTTAAACATGTAAAAACCCAAGACTGCTGATGTTGAAGCTAAAAATCCTTAAAGTGATTGAATAAAGACGACGACGTTCCTAAAAAAAATAATGTTGTTCCTCTTCAGCAAACTTACATGGACACCCTCTGCTTATTGATCTGATAAAATAAATATATTTTTATGTTATACAAAATATATTTCCTGACGATCTATTACCCGGCTTTTGTGGCATAAATTATGTAGCTTCAGAAGGTAACAGTTGTTGGCTGTTAATAGTTTTCTTGTGCTCCTTAAAAAACTATAAAAATTTGATTACTTTAAAATTGCCATCTCCGCCCAACATTTTGAAAACGTTTAAACTATTTTGATGTTGCAAATAGAAAGTGCTTTCCATAACTTGACCTTTTGAATTGTTTTTATCCAAAAGAAAAAAACATGAAAAATACAAAATTGAAAAGAAATAAAAAAAAGAAAATAACATTTTGCTTTATATTGTCTAATAAAATCTGTAAGTATTTCTAACAGCAGCAAACTGATATTGTGGCACGACATCTGCGCGGCTTAAAAAAAATACAACGTGCTTTTACTTAGCATCGCTGTCTTTACAGTGGAGCACAGAACCCAAAAAATTAAAGCCTATTTGTGTGTTAGGAGCCTTGTGTTATTATAAATAATTCTCTGCTAAATCCCACCGTCTTGGCAACACGATCTTCAGCTTTTAGATGTAGTTTTCTTTCATACTGCTTTTGTTAGCTTCGATATGTTGAAAGTCAAATTGTAGTGGTTATTATTTGCTCTGATTTATTTATTTCTTTTTCCTTTACGGATTTCTTTCTACAGTTTTTTTTTCTTTTTTCTACTGCAACAGTTTTTAAGATGATCACGTTTTGCGGTTGTTGTACTGGCTGGCCAATCACTTTTATTAACCTGACTTTTAACTGAAAATAAAATAGAAAACATGGCTCATTATTACTACTGCGACATTTAGCAATTCTTTCCCTGTTTCGTTATGTGGAACACAATTTTTATTGGCATTTAAGGTGGAATTGAAAGGCGGAGATTTACTTTCTAATGTGTTCTAAATATTTGCAATAATATTAACAGCAGTTGATTTATACATGGAAAAGTTGGGATTGCATTTGAAAGAAAATATCTTTCAATTGCAACAAATTTCTTTGAAGATAAATTTTATATATATGCAAGTGATCATACCAGGGACTCATTTATTAAAATTATAAGTTATAAAAGTTTATATAGAACAACTTTGAGAAATTTATTGTTAATTTGTGGGCATTTCACTTGTAGATTTTCAACTTGTAGTTTTGCTCTTGTTTTAACTTTTTTAGTTAAAAAGCTACAGGTAAAACCTTATATAGAACGGCAACAACTTTAAAAATTTATTATTAAATTGTAAGTATTTCACTTGTAGGTTTTTAGCCTGTACTTTAGATGTTGTTTTTCTTTTTTTGTTCTTTGAATTTTTATTGGGATCTACGCTAAATTGCTAATCTCTAATCCTGCTATTCATTGAGCTGCTATTCCTTTAAATAATTTTCTTAACATAAAAGCCCCGTGAGTTTTGATCCCTTTTAAAACTACTGCCGTGGTATATTTTCAGCTGAATTGAATCTATCGATATCGTTAACTATGAAGCAGAGAATATCGAATTGTATTGACATTTCTGTTCAGTAAGATTCAACTTTAACTAAATGACTCCAGGACAGTGCAACTTAATTGTTATAATTTTCCTTAAAAAGTAAATTTTATAAATGAGTGGCTTCATGGCAAATCGACAAAGAGTTGGACACGCTTCTTTTCAAGGTGAAAGCAATTTAGCCAAAAGCTCTCTTTTGTTCTATTTAATATCTATTCAAAATCAAATTCAAAATCGAAATTTCATATTCAGAATTTCATAATTTCGCCCAAGGCGTCTAGTTAAATTTATTTAATACATCAAAAACAATTTCATATACAAAAATTATTCTTAAAACAAATACTCAGAGCTATAAAATATAGAAAAATAATCATATTTTGGAAAAGTGTAATATTAAAAAAAAAAATCAGTGATCATTGAGTTCTTGTTATGACTTTGAATATTTCTTTTAGACTTCTCACTTATTAAAGTGGAAGTTTGAATCAAATATCTTTAGTTATTCTAAGAAATGTTGAGTAAAGGTTCCCTGATGATCTGCATTAGGCCCAGTGAAATACGTATGGGAACTAGTTAAAACCCCTCAATTGATCACTTTGAATTTTTAGTAACTTTTTAAGAAAAAAGAATTAGTACGAAATTAATATTAAGGAGAATATAAATATTTTTTATTGATGTACCGGAAATAGTCCTAAATTGATTGTTATGGAAAATCGGCAAGATTCTAAATACTATTCCTGAGCTGGAAAACTTAAACTTATTTTTGGTTTATATTTATTAAATTGTTATTATTAAATAACAATTTAAAATGAATTTTTGTTTATTTAGTTTTTAGATGAATTCTATTTTATACATCAGCAGGCATTAAATTAATATTAAAATAATAAAAAAAAACTATTCCAGGGATGGACAACTAACATTATAAATACATTATAAATATTTTATTTATATATTTCTTTTAAATAAAAGTAACAGACATTCGTCGGATCAGGTTTTGTAAGATTAGGCATTAACGAATATTGAACTTTTACCTGTTTTAATTGAGTTTTTATATAATTATTTTCATATATGCGGATTGAGATTTAAAGTTTTCTTAGTTGTGAATAATATTTCACTATTCATTCTTCATGGATATCCCTGTAATGAAATTATTAGTAAATAAGAACGAAAGATTTTTGTGGTTTACTGAAAAGAAATAATTTTGTTGTACACAATTTTCTCTAATACAAAACACAAATCGAAATAAATTTTTGAAAAATATACATTTTAAATAAATAAAGATTTTTTTCTGCTCTCATATCTTGCAAATATTAGAACACATTCCCTTTTACAAATACTTCCTTATCAAATGTAAATAATATTTTATTATGTGAATTGTATATATATATATATATATATATATATATATATATATATATTCCAAGCCATCAATAGCATTATCCACGATGCCAACAATGTTATTCTATATGACACACATGTTTTGGCATTAGCTGTGATATCGATAGGAAAGAAAACGAGAATGTTACTGACAGATACATGTTCTCTAGATGTTTATAAAATACAGCAGGAACGAAATAGTAAAATTGCTCAAGTCGGGATGTTTGCATGACAATTTTTCTGTTAGACTATTTTTATATTATAGATTTATGCTGGTTTATTTTTGTTTTTTTTTTTTTTTTTGTTTGTTAATTTTTTGCACTCGTTTGTCAGTATTAAATTTTGTTTTATTTTATATATTTCAAAAGAAGTAGAGGGAAGGTTGAAGGAACTGCTTTCTGTTTTTGGTTGAATTATGAAATAAATAAAATAACCACAGACATCTTTGATATATATTTCTTTCAGTTATTTGGAAATTTAAATTAGAAAGTAGAGGCAAAAATCTCAAAATTTGTGGATAAGACTCAATAAATCTTGGGTTATTTTTATTGAACACAACAAAAAGGACAGCAAATTTATTTGACAGTTTATTTGAATTGATCGGGAACATCCACATAATTTTAATGTGAATGCTACAAATTAATTTACTTATAAAAACAACGCTGCTCTATAAAACTAACTTTCTCAAGCATGTTTCGTTTAGCGAAAGCTCAGACACGAGTGATACTTGGAAACGTTTGGCTACTTAATATGAGAAAAAAAGATTAATTCTCGGTGGCAATTTCTATATATTTAAAACGGGTTTATGAATTGCGTTAAATATAGTAAATATTCCAAAGCATCAGTCTTATATACTAAACTTACACAGCAGAGAAGAACAGCTGTTTTCGGACGCCGCCATAATTTCATTATCATAACTCATATGAATTTTAATTTATTAACTCTTGTTGGGCGGCGTAGCTGGATCTTATAATAGTTTTCTTTGGCAAAAATGTTGTTATGAAAAAGTATACGAGAGCTCTAACAAAACCATGATAAAACAATTTTGTTAAGTCTCTGAGTTGAAGTTTGATTACTTTTCTTTATGTATTAATTTTCTGAATTTTTTATTCCATGTTTCTAAAGCCATACAATTTTTGATTGAATATATTTATGTTTCTTAATAGTTAATATTTGAAATATCACTTAAGCACCCTTTTTTATTTTTTTATATATAATTTTATTTGCCACTTTTCCTCAAGTTCTTTCCTTTCACAATTCTTATTTTTATCCATATTCTTAAGATTCCATAACATTTGTAACGTTCTTGGAAAATCGACAGGCTAAATATAAAATAACAATCTTGAAGTTAAAGTGACTGGGCCAATAACAACAACAACAACAACAACAACAACAACGAGTAGAATATATAGACAATAAGATAGACACTTAGAGACAGGCCAACAGACAGTCAGCCACATACACTGAAATATAGTTTATATTTGGAGTTATAAAAACGTACAATTGTTGCAAAGAAACTTAAACTTGTTCTATAACGATTTCTAACAATAAGTCAGTGTCAGTGGAAAAAATCTTGTATTTACAATGATGACAACTGAAAATGGTTACAATATTTTTTTTTTTTTTTTTTGTTTGTTGAAGGGAACAAAAAATTGCTACACACAGAAGACATACAGTATTTGAAACATAAGATCATGTTGTGTAAGTGTTTGTGTGTGTTAACTTTGCACATGTGAGACAACTTGATTTTATGGCAGCGTGAGTGATAAATTTTGTAGTCGTAGGATATTTTATTTACTTTAAAAGAATCGAGAGCAAGATCAGATATATAATTTCGTAGTTTCCTTTCTTTTTTTTTTAACCACTGATTTCGAATGTTTTGCGTTAACGATATTTCACGATCGGGTTAACCGAATTGGAAGCAGTTTCCGACGACATCTTTTAAAAAAATATTTATTCATTCTACCAAATCCTATCTTTAACCAAAGCCAAGCTTTAAAGAAGGTAGCCCTTATCTGTACAAACTCTAGTGCTCCCTTAAACTTATCAGCCACGCCACCATCTATTCATGCATTCGCTTCTGGACGACATTGACTTTTAGCTGGCGCTTTAAATGTTGCCACTTTTGTAAACGTCTTTGTCTACCTATAAACAACAATCTTTGCCTTTTATATGTATATATAATTTTTTTTTACTCCGTAGCTACTTGTTTCTAGTCCACATTTGGTAACAACTATGGAGAGTATGTGGCAACCCATTTGGGTGGCCATAAAGCAACAGCGAAACAAACAAAAAAAAAAATATACCAAAAATAAATAGAACAATACACCAGATACATGTGCGCTTACATTCTTCCAAACATAGAGTCGTCCATTCAGCCATCCGTCTATGTGTCCAATGCGTTCGTTGTTGCCAACATGCATGTCATGCCACAGCAGCAATAAGTCTTCATTGTAGATGTTGTTGTATATGCCATAAAAGGCAGCCCAAGTAAAACGATGTTGCTGGAATACAAGTTTGTAAGCAATTGTTTTTGTTTGTTTGTTTCGCATTTAATAGCTGAAGTTATTTTTTTATTATCAGTTTGTTTAAACTCAACATCCACATGGGCATGGGTGCTACAAACGTATACAATTTATGATTTGATTGTTCATCGCGTGCGATTTGTACGTGACTTACGCGAATGACATTTTTTCTTTTCTCGTTGCGTTAAAAAATTTTCTTAACAATTTTATGCGATTGGCTGTCAAGTTTAAGAGCATTTTAGTTCTCATACTAACACAACTGCAGTTTTTTTTCCTTTTTAATTTTTTTAAACGCGTTATTGTCTGATAACTGCTGCAGGTAATAAACACAATTCCCCAGATAAACTTAATTAAAGATTATAAGGGCAAATATGTTATATGTTTATGCATTTGAAATTATTATTTAACGATATATTCTATACCATATATAACTTTTGAAATTGTCTTATGTTGTGAAATATGTACGTGTTGCTACATATCGGTTAGAATGTAATTCCTTGTATATATTCTAAGTAATATGTTGCTCTGTGTGACCATTATAAGCGTCTGGTTGGTTTAAGGATGTACTCCTACATCTTCACCTTTTAAAACAGGAAATCTGTGGACTATAATTTCCAGCAGGATCTAATAAGTTGTGCTAGCGGCTCTAAAGTTGTAGTAAAAAGCGACGGATGCTTCGATTTCGAGATTTTTATATAGGCTGAGAAAATTATTCTGAAAGTTATTATGTGTTCTACTTCATGTACTTGCAAGTTTAGTAACTTCACTAAAAAGCCGAAGGTTTCATTCGAAGTATTTTTCTGCACAGTTTTATTGGTGTTTGTGTTAGAATGTTACAACGAAACTTGACAGAGAAGTATACAAAGTGGAAATAAAAAAGCAAAAGCATCAAGTGCCCTAGAACATTGGAAAATAGTAAAACATCGAGTGCACTAGAACATAATTCATAATTTTCCAACTTACATCTCTTCTATTTTTACTGCAATCAAATATGTTTTGAATCTTCTATTGCACGTTTAATGTTTTTATGCTTAGTAAAATCATCGAGTGCTCTAGAGCACTAGAATATAGTAAAAGCATTCAGTGCAATAAAAGGTTAGAATATAGTAAAAGTATCGAGTGCACTAGAACATTGCAATACAGTAAAAGCATAGACTACGCTAGAACATTACAATAGAGTAAAAGCATCGAGTGCACTAGAATATATATATATATATATATATATATATATATATATGTATATAATAATATTTATTGCTGCTTCATACTTTTTCAACTGACATCAAAATTTGGATCATTGGTATTTATTTCGTAATAATAGAGTAACACACAGATCATATATTATTTTGTGGAGAATGCTTTTATTCAATTTTCCTTACATTCTTTGCTGTAGTCAAATGACGATTGGGCATTTAAGGAGCAGTGAAATATTGTAGGAGTGACACTTGTGTGGGTGATGGGAACAAGATATGTCGTGGCAACAAGATTGCGAATCAACTGCAAGGCAGAAGTGAGTAATTCAACGATCAGACACTCCACTCATCACGTTTTAGATTTCTATTTTAATGAGAATTATTTCAACTTGTTAAAAAAACATGGGAAAGCGTGTTTAGTTGCTGTGTGACAAGATAAAAGTGGCCCTTCTATGAGCTACATAGAACCCACAAATATAACGTTGATGCTGGTGGCTGCAGTTTCAACAGACCACTTGTACTTGTTTCCCGAAAAGACCAGCACTCGGGGGGTTAAGAGTGGAAAGAGGTGAGAGGATAAATGACGAAAGATGGAAGGACAGAAAAGTTTTTTGCAGTTATTTTGCTTCCTACTTCGACGGAAATTTTTCGCGACTGTACCGCAGTACTGAGTTGTCTTCGTCATGAAATCAAACTGTCAAAAGTTTCAGCCACTATAAATATCAGATTAAAGCTGAGTGTGGAGTCGAACCCCACATCTTAAGATTCCTAGTTCTAGTATTAACTACTTCAATCACAAGCAGCCTGGCATTCAAGAAGAATTGTTCTAGTATGCAGCGATTACTTTGGAATCCTTAATATTGAAGAGGAGGAAGAAACAATGCTTCAACTTTTATATCAATGCGCCAGTGTGACCAACGTAAAAACAGTTGCTAAGTAACACACTGTTACTTATCACACAACCCATAATTTCTTAACTCTCCCTAAAATTGAAATTCTTCAAATATTACTTACTTCCTTCCCAAATGTTTGCCTCTGCCAAAACAAACCTGCTCAAAATTTCTACCACAAAATTCAATTTGAAATGTGCATTTAAATAAACCAACAGTTTTCTTATTTATTTAAAAATCTTAACCCAAATATATTGCATCCTTAGCTTAACTAAAACGGACATGGAACTTAAAACAGTTCTCTTTGCATTAATCTTTAATAGCATTAGAAGAAAAAGGAGAACAGAAAAATAAACCTAAACTTCCTTTCATGGCATGCAAACAACAACGTAAATGGCAAAATAAAATAAAATAAACTAAAAAGTATGCAGGATGGTTAAAAGCATCTGTTGCATGTTTTTGGCAAAAGTATTTTGCATACACAGAATTACAACAACAGCAACAACAACAACTTCCAGTGCACAAGCGTATTTAGTTTCTAAACTCAATATAATTTTTGAACAAAAGTAAACTGGTTTAGTAAAATGGATCGGTATGATTTTTAGATTTCTGCATAATTGAATTTTTACGCCATAGAATTTAGAGTGAAAATTTATAGAAGATCAAAAATTAGTGTCAGTGCGTGTCTTCAATATGTACCGACATCAACATTTTTTAATTTGCCGGTTTTGAAAATTCCTGTACCGAAATTGGACTGACACAGTTTCCTTCCGGAATGCTGATTCTTATTAATATTTACAAATTAGTTTTTTGTAAATTATAGACCATCATTTAGTTTCGAGAAAAATTTTAATGAAAATGCACAAGTGGGTTGGAAATATTTTTTTAGCGGCTTTGGTCGGCCCCTTATTGAAATATTTCCAGGTTTTGCCTTCTGAAAGAGCAGGCGATATTATGTACTTAAACACATTTCAGACTGACCTTAAAAACTGATCAAATGATTTACTGGTTATTCTGTAGCTCTGCTTATTATAGACCAATTTTCTCAAATAGTTTTTGAATGTTTGTGTGGTAGGAGGAACACTTACAAAAGAAAAGTAGCTCTTAATAAACAATATAAATTTCCTTGTTCCTTTTAAGGATAAAAATCTATATTTTTTTGATAGTGATTCCAAAGAAACCATCAAGGAGGGACCCTGCTTTTCAGGGTAGTTGAATCGGCAAAGAGTTTAACACAACCCCTCTTTATTTAGACGAAATTCGACTACAAAATTTCTTTCATTCTATTAATTAATTAAACTTATTAAATAAGAAACAAACAAAAGAAAAATAAGATTTGCCAAATTAATTTCATGTTGAACATTTTATAATTTCCCTGCAGTTTACGGACTCGTTGAATGTACTTTTTTATTATCTCCAAATCCATCTACAACACAGAAATAATTCTAGAGTTTCTTTTAAGTCAAGATACAACAACAATTTTTATTTTTTTAAAGAAATATAACTGCAAACTTCTGAACTTAAAAAAATTTTAACAATCAAAGAATCTATAAGTTTTTTGCTGATAGTTTTTTTTTAAATAATAACGCCAACTGTTTTGAAAAATATGCTGATATTTTGAAGGATGTGTTCATTTTCCTTTTCAAGTTATAATTTTTAAGTAAAATAAAGTGTCGTGCAGACTGATATTAATTTAGGAAATGTTTTGATAGCAAAAAACTATATATTAAAAAGGAAAAAACAAAGATCTTGCAAAATATCAACATCTCAAAAGCAATTAACGATGAAATTATTAAAAACTTTATGATCAAATTTATTTGAACGACTGAACAGAATCGAACCGAACTGTCAGCGTTCTGTATTGGTAAATTGTAAAATATTTCAAAACCTTTTAAATGGCTACACCGTTGGATTAGTTAAAGGATGAACTTCACATATGAAGATAATTAGTTAAAAAGGAGGCAACAGAGATTGAAAGATTGGCGAAGGAGGAAGAGCAGTTTGAATAGTCATAAGAAATTCAGTGAAAAAATAAATAAATTTCAAGTTAAAAAAAAACAGCAGCCTTCTAGGGTTAAATTAATTCTTGAAATTGACTTTGGTGCCCACTTCCTGTTATGCATCGGCAGACAAATTCTAGCCCTCCAGGGTTAATAGAGTCCCCACCATGTTATATAATTCTTGAAATTGACTTTTGGTGCCCACTTCCTGTTATGCAAATAAATTCTTTTTTATAAACGTGTATCCAAATTGTTGTACGTGCATGTAATCTTTAGCGGGTGATTTCCCCAATTATATATTGAAACTTTTTAATGTTTCTTTAAAACATGAAAATCAACAGCAGCCTTCTAGGGTTAAATTAATTCTTGAAATTTACTTTTGGTGCCCACTTCCTGTTATGCATCGGCAGACAAATTCTGGCCTTACAGGGTTAATAGAGTCCCCACCATATTAATTAATTCTTGAAATTGACTCTTGGTGCACACTTTTATGCAGCGGCAGACAAATTCTAGCCTTCCAAGGTTAATAGAGTCCCCATCATGTTATTTTATGCATCGACACTTCATTTTATGCATCGACAGACAAATTCTATTATCAAAAGAAGTTGGTATAATGCTGTTTTGCCATTCGATTATTTCCTTTACGCCGTCTTTTCCAAATTGATTTTGAGTTGTAATTGTGCCGTGAAATCTATATCAGGTCTTTGTGAAAGTCACATTTAACGAACTTTAATGTTTTTCTCTTTTCTAAAAAGGAATGCAACATTTTTTACACTTTTTCATAGAAAATGGCAATAAAATTGTCATTAGAAAATAAAAATTTTACTAAACAGGAATTAAAAATTCATTTTGAAAAACTATTTCTATTGCAAGACTCCTCCAAACTGCCGCTTAAAAAAAAAGAAGTGAAAAAATGTTGCATGTTTCTTAGAAAAGAACACGCCACAAGTTATCAATTTGAAATATTTTCATTTGAAATTTTATTTCACAAAGAAATGACATGAATATCTTTATCAATTGTATTCTGTTCACTTTAAGAATTGAATTGTTTTTCATTATGAATTATTAAATAAATTTGTTTGGATTTAATGAGCAAGTCCGCTTTCTTTGGCTTGAGATTTAGCAATTGTTAGTCACATATTGGCGATATAGTTTTCTGCTGGTCTCATTTTATTCCTCTAGAAAAAAAATATATTCCCAGTATTTTTTCATACATTTTCATATTGTTTTAAAATACAAATCTTTCCCATTAAATTACACATAAAAAAATAAAAAGTTTCTAAACAAGTAACGCTTGCGTTGCTGCACATGTTCTCCAAGATTTATAAAATCTGCATAAAATTTACGGTAAAACTACCTTTTTTAGACGAGACTTGTTTATGAAGCTGCTTTTTTTTTCTTTTCTTTAGCCATTCAACTCAAAAATACTCATTTCTAAACATACACCAGAGAGTTTGGCTTATAATTTAGTCTAAATTCCTCCAACAGTTAGAGACGTTGTAGTAAAACAATATCAACAAGAACAACAAAAGCATAAACTAAAACTATTACAAAGTTTGACCCAAATATGCCATAAAATTCTTTAACAATTCATTCAGCTTGTTGGTGTTGTTGGTGTTATTGTTGTTATTGCTTCCTTTAGCATTTTCCATAAAAATCTTAAGCAAATGCCCAAAAAATAAAAATCTGGACCACCACTTGCTGCACAAAAATTTTACCAAAAGTATAGGAAACCAAACCGAACCGTATAAAACTATAATGCAATCTAAACCCACAGTTGAGGAGGGAAAACAGGCAGCAAACTTTTGAACACAATGCGACAAGAACAAGTAGAAGGAAACACGAATAGAAAATATACACACTCGCACTCACACATCCAACAAAATCAAAGTTGCATGGTAAATGAAACGTAAAACTCTTAAGCATGAACGTCTAACCATCAGTCGGTGTGAACGTACGTTTGCCTGAATGCATGTAAAATAAAACTGCACACTCGTATAAAATATTTATGCATGCAGTCCTCTCCATTGTACCATATTTGGTACAATCTGTTTGCAAATACCCAAGTGTGTTTAAAATACCAAACATTTCTTTTTTTTTCCTCCTTTGCTGTGTCTTGTTTCATCCGCAAGTTTTAATACTATTTTTGCAGCTATTCTGCTAACAGCAAAAATAGAAAAAAAACAAGAAGACAGAGAATCTTACATGTGGCACATGCGATGCATTCCACCACTCACTCATTTCTAGTGACGTTATGCAGATTTTTCTACCTTTCAAATAAAGTGCATACAGCATGAGGGCAGTTGTAAAATTATTACAATAAATTTTCCATAACAATTTACATTGACTTAAATAGTTTTATTCAGTTGTGAGCAAGTGTTTGTCCAAAAGTTTTATATTATTCTCCTGGAAATTAGACTATCAGATATCACGGAGTGTTAAAAGATGTTTTAAACATCCAAAACTTTGGTTTGATGAATTGTTTTGCAGGCAACAAAATATTTGAATTGTTGTTAAAAGTTTTAAGAAAAGAAAGGTTATAAAATAAATTGACTGAAATAGTCAAATTTTCTTATAAGAAATTCCTGCTTATTCATGCAAACATAAAATAGAAATATGGGAATTAATAATGAAATATCATGTGGGCCGAATGGCCAACTAAAGCACGTCCTCAGTCTTCCTTCATTTTCACAAAATTGTGGTACACATTTTTTCATAAAATTTTGGTCATCGTGCCAAGAAAACTAATAATTTTATCGAGCAAAATTAGTATTTTAAATGGCCGCAGACAAAATAATCTATCAGCGTTAGTAGCCCATAGAAAATAATACAGCATCGTTAAAGTGTTTTTATGGAGTGACTTAAGTTTAAAACACAATAAAACAAGTCAATATATTTTTAATATCAATAAAATGGGCATTAATTTTAAAGAAAATTTTATGAAATTAAAGTTTAAATATGATTTCTGCCATGTGGTCATCACGAATGGCGTGTAGAAGGCACAATTTGGAACACCAATTTTCAACAACTTTTTGCAGCATTCGACGTCGTATTTTGGCGACAAATTTTCGAATGTTGATTTCCGGGTTATCAACTGGTTGTGGTTTATCGTCATGGACACGTGACATAACATGACCCCAAAGGAAAATTGTCAAATGGGATTAAATTACACCATCATGGTGGCCAATTCATTTGGCCACTACGTGAAACTAATTTTTCATTAAAAGTTTCTTGGAATACATCATTGTAGCACCCACTATGTGGCTGCGTCCTTTAGGAACCACATATCAGCGAGATTAATGGCACGTATTTAAATTACGGCAACAATTTCGAATCATGTTCCCATATCGTTCACCATTGATAGCAATATTCTGACTGTCATCGTTTTTTAAGACATGGGGGGCCAATGACTCCGCCAGCCCATGAGACGCGCCAAGCAGTATTTTTGGAAGTGGATGGCTTGATAAAAGCTTGTGGATTCTTCTCACTCCAAATGCAGCAATTCTGCTTATTTACGTACCAATCGGAAATTGACGTCATCGAAAAATAAAGTTTCGAATGGATGAGACTGATGAATAGAAAAATTATTTTGATTAAAAATGTCAACAATTTGCACATGTTGCTCTAGTGTAAGCCATCGATTCATAAGGAAATTTCAAAATAAACTTCTCACTTATTAAAACGGAAATTTGAAATAAATATCTTTAGTTACCTTAAATTCTTATTGTAATTTAAGAATTTAATTAAAAAAACAAGGTTGAACAAAATACAAAAATAATTATCTTTAGTTATTCTAAAAAATCTTGGGTAAAGGTTCACTGATGATCTGCATTAGCCCCAGTGAAAAGCGCATGGGAACTAGCTAAAACCCCTCAATTGATCACTTTAAATTTTTTAGTAAAATTTTGGGAAAAAAGAATATGTTCTACAATATGATCAATAAATAGATCGAGTGATGATCCCGTGTTCATGATCGCAGATGATACACTATTTTTTAGCATAGACTTATAGGACACACGCTAAGGTATATCCTCTCGACAGACAACTCTGTTTACGTGGAACTATACACTTATCTAAACTTTCTTTGAGTAAATCAATTCGTAGCGCCCGTTGTATTGCATGAGGCTCGGTTCTGTTGCAACTCCATATCAGCCAGATTAAGGAAACGTACTTGAGCTACGAAAAAATTTCGAATCATATTTCTATACCATTCATAATTCACAGTAACATTCTCACTAAAATCTTGTGTGTGCTTGTGATCTTTAGCCGGGGATTTCCCCAAATATATATATAAACTTTTTAATGTTTCAAAGCTGAAAATCAGCAATTCCATCTTGTCATAGAAAAACAAAAAAAAAACTCTGATACATTTCATAAGTTTGCAAAACGTAAATGTCAATCCTGAAATAGTTTCTAAGTTTGCAAGAACTTAAATTCATTTTCTCTTGCTAATATTAATTCTCATACCGCCCTCCTAAATTTGTGGCTCCAGTGTGCACATGTTGTATTAACGCATCCGTATGTAAATACTATTTGCAATTTGTTATCAACTTTTAATATGTTTTTTTTTTTGATGTACCGAAAGAGACAAAAAAGAAACTATAAAAATAAATTAAATAAAAATTGTTTGTTTGTTAGTTGTTGAAGTTTTTAGTTTGAACAATTTTCATTCCATCAGAATTTAATTTTTTTTTCTAAATTTCTAAAATGTAATCCTATTGCCAAGCAAATACCAAAAGGTACAGACGTGATATATCTGTGCCGGCTAGAACTTTGTTGTAAAGTTTTTATTGGGGAATAAAATACTCCAGAAATCATTTTATTCATAATATTATTAAGGCGTACAAGAGCTTCAAGCTTTTGTTCGAGAAAGTCGATAAGTAGAGCAAAATTGTTGAACATGAAAGTGGCTTAAATGAAAGGAAATTTTATCAACTGATTTCAATTTCTTTATATAATATATTTTATATTTTATTTAAGGTTTTTGCTTAAGAAGCAAGGACTTTTAAGCCAGATTTGAAATATGTTTATGAGTTTTAAAAAATAACGTGTTGTGTGGTTGGTATTTGAAGTTAATTATACCTGGCGGCTGCAGTTGTTTGTGATGGAATATCTTTCTAATATGAAATAAAAATGAGGGATTTAATTTTAGGTAATTAAATCAGAGTTTCTTAAATTTCTTTAAATTTATTTGCACTATAAAAACTAGAACTGAAAACCTAAAAGTTTTCCTTAGAATTTCTAAAGAAAATCATGAAACTTTCTAAACACTTTTTACGATATTCGACGCCATAAATTACTTTGAGCAACTAAAGTTGCTGTAATGCGTGCTTTAAAGCGAAATTTAATATGAAAATTGCTAGCAAAAGTCAGTCAAGGATATTAACTACGAGGCAATTAGTTTTAGCAATTATCGCATTGGCAAATTTTCTTTGCTGCCATAAACATTTTTATGGCTTTAACCTCATAAATCTTTACGCAAAACATTAAAATCGTGTATAAAAAGCGAAGAACATTAGCCTGATTTGTTAAGCTTTTTATTATTTTTTGTTTTTTTTTTTGTTTCACCATAAATATATTTTAATATTTATTTTGCGGTATTTTTGTTAAGTAAAATTTTTAGTTTTTCCTGCTCTTTTTTTATATATTCTTGCGTACTTGAGTTTTTTACTTCACTACAGTTTGTATATTTCTTAATACGTTTCTGGGAAGGGAAACTGTTGCAAGCAGTTATAAACATCAGGTTTATTTTTCATTCGTGCCATTTTTTGTTAAACGGCTAAAAAATTTTTTATTAAAAATACTTGCAAAAAAATAAAGAGCTTTCGTGGGGATTCGAGAAAAGTAAAGCATAGACAAATTAAGATCTAAAAATTATTTAGGGAATGTGCAGAACTGTCGTAGCTTATTTAAGGCTGTTCAGGGTTTTCCTATGAATCTTATGCGTATCCAATCACAATATCAGCTACACCTGCCTACTGTAGGATGCTAATCATGTAGTCACGCTTGATGATCTAAATAAAAGTTTCCATATATCGCGGGTTTATTATATTATTTCCTCCATTTCTTCTACAGTCTTGATGCTGCTGCACTTGAAACAACAATAAAGCGAAAAAAAAATAAACGACTGCAACAATAACTAAGAACAACTACAACATTTTATGGCAGCGTAAAAATAAAAGTTCACGTTCATAATCATCATAAGAAAAAGAGAAACTTCATGGTAAATAAAAAGTGTTAAGAACTCGAGAAAGAAACAAAAAAAAAAAATTATAACAGCACTCGTGTTTTTATCCTCTTGTTTGCGGATTGTAAAGTTGCAATAGAAACCATTTCCCAGTATTTAATAGAATCGTAATAGTTAGACAAAAAGGAAAGGCAGTGGGTAATGAAACAATCCCAGTGGGAAATATTGAGTGTGTGATGTCTGTTATAACTTTCATATTCTGAAGACAAACTTAAAACACTTTTCAAACAACATCTCAAATAAATAAATAGGAAAAAATTTAAAACATTTTAAGGACTAGGGTTTCAGCCATCTATTTGTCAAGTTATGGCTAAAAGGTTTAACATAAAATCTGGAAAATATTATATATAATTTTATAGGCTGGTAGTTCGAAAAGTTTTTTTTGATAAAAAAAACCTGATAACTATTCCAGAGCACAAGTAAAAGTCAACATAAGTTTTATGTATTCAACTTATGCAGCTGAACAGAACAGTTGTTTTCAAAGGCCGCTACACTTTCATCATCAGTAATTAATATTGTTTTATTGCCTCTTGTTAAATGGCCTTATTAAGTGTGATAACAGTTTCTATTTGTACCAATTTTTTATTATGAAAAAGCATACGAGAACTGTACCAAACCCTTACCACCGGCTTTTGTTAAGTCTCTGTATTGCCGGTGACTCTATTAGCCCGATTATATTATTTGTTGGCTTCTGTGAATACAACAAAACAAAAACTTGATGAAGAGTTCATGCTAATCATACAAATATTATTTACAAATAATGTTTATAATTTTCACAACAAACTAAAACACATATTTAAGAAATTGCTAAAAGCAGGTAGTCGAAATTGGAAGTTGCCAGAAGGCAGATGCAAAAATGTTAATTCATAATGAATTAATTCTTTTAAACTCAGTCTTGATAAGCTAAATGTTCAACAAATTATTTTAATTCAGAAATATATGATAAATATTCCAAATCACAAGGGAATAACAACATGAAAAAATCCAGAAAAGTAGAACAGCTGTTTTCGAAAGCCGCTACACTTTCATCAACACAACTCATGTTTATATTTTCATTACCTCCTGGTAGGTGGCCTAAATGAATGTGATATCAGTTTCTATTTGTACCAATTTTATTATGAAAAAGCATACGAGAATTTTATCAAACCGATGGCAACACGTCTTTACGTCCCTGTGTTGCCGCTTTTTATTTTTTTCAAAGTCCTATTTTCTGAATAACTCAGTCCGCAAATTAAATAAAAATCCAGTGGTAACACTTTTTTAAACTACAAACTGCTAAAAGAAAAAAATAAAACCACAACAAATTTATATAAAAAAAGTTTAACTTGGCATAAATCTAAAAAAGAAGGGAGAAATAAATAACCATTCACACATACAAATGAAATAAACTGCAATTGTAACATTTCAGCCAATACCAGTTACCACAACTCTAATCAGACTAACAACTACGTAAACTTTCATTTCTAAGTGGTCCAGCTCTCTTTTTCTTTATATCAAAAGTCAAATACATTGAACTTTATTTCTGACCCTTAATAAATAAGGAAAATGTTATAATAAATGCTTGAGGCAAGTTTAGCAATAGCAACAATATAATTAAAGGTAATGACCAATAACACTTTCCAGCAAAAAAAAAAACATAAATTTTATATATGGAGGCTGTAACAAAAGGCTAAAATGATTTAATGCCTTCTTACATAAAAAAAAAACAATTCAATAAGGAGAATGTGAAATCAAAATGTATAAAATTGATTTATTTTCAAATAAAGAAATTTAGTTTTTTTGACTTTTGTTCTCAACGTAAAAAGTTATTTCATGTTCCAGCTTTGGCCAGGTAACCCAGCGCAATATATTCCTATTAACTCTGTCATGAGAAATTGTGTAGAGTGCACCCAATCGTGCTCGTTTCGTAAATGTATGTTAAAAAAATTTTGTTTTTAAAAAAGTACGTTTAAAAAAAATAAATGTGTGTTTGAGCAAATAAATAACAAACAAAAAAAATATTTTCAAAATAAAACTCTGCAATAAGTACTTTTCTAAAGAATACTTTTATATAAAGTACTTTTCAAAAGAATGCTTTTCAATAAAGTACTTTTCAAAAGAATACCTTTTAATACAGTACTTTCTAAAGAATACTTTTCAATAAAGTACTTTTCCAAAGCATACTTTTCAATAAAGTACTTTTCAATAAAGTAGTGATCTATAATATATGGATTATGTGCAACAGATATCAATGGGATCCAACTTCAACAGCACATGCTGATCTTGAGAAATGTAAAGTAGATATTTTAAGAATTATGTTTTCAAAAATTACTTATAAAAATAGATATCATTTTTCAAAAATAAGATGATTTAAAAAGAATAAAAAAAAATTAAGAAAATTAATAAATAAAAAATATTTATTTAAAAAGTTTTCTTTCGAAAATAACTATTTTGAAAAGTACTTATTAAAAAGTACGTATTTGTATAACACTCTTTTGAAAAGTACTTTTTTAGCAAATACTTTTGTTAAAAGAACTTGTTTCAAAAGTCTTTTAACACCTTTTCCAATAGCAGCTGTTTGAAGAAAACGTTTTTAAAAATAGCTTTATACTAATACAGTACTTTTACTCTTTTGAAAAGCACTATTTTGAAAAGTACTTAATGAAAGTACGTATTTAAAAACTACTCTTTTCAAAAGTAGTTTTTTAGAAAATACTTTTGTTAAAAGAACTTGTTTGAAAAGTACTTGGTTGAAAATTCATTTATTGGAAAGTACATTTTTCAATAGTAGCTGTTTGAAGAATATGTTTTTTAAAAATACTTTATTAAAAAGTACTCTTTGCAAAAGTCCTTGCTTTACAAGAATTTCTTAAAAGGTACTCTTCTGAAAGGTACTCTGTGAAAAAATGCTTTTTTAGAAGAAGTTGTTTGAAAAGTACTTATTACTTTTTTCTTCAAAGTACTATTCGCAAATGTACTTTTATTACAAAGTACTCTTTGGAAAATTCCTTGTTTTACAAGTATATTTTGAAAGGTATTCTTGGAAAAGAGGTTTTTCGAAAGATATTTTTTAGAAGAATATGTTTGAAAAGTACTTATTTGAAAATCTCTTTTCTTCAAAGTACTTTTTTGAAATGTACTTTTTTTACAAAGTACTCTTTTAAAAAGTCCTTGTTTTAAAAGCATTTTTCTGAAAGGTATTCTTTTGAAAGGTTCTCCTTGAAAAATAGGTAAAAAGTACTCTTTTGGAAAGTCCTTATTTTAAAAGCACTTTTTTGGAAGGTACTCTTTGAAAGTATTTTTTTTAAAATATATATTTTGAGAAGAAAAGTATTAAATTGAAAATCTCCTCCCTGTAAAGTACTTTTCTGAAATGTTCTTATATCAACAAGATTCATTTGAACAGTACATTTTTGAAACGTACTTTATTGAAAAGTTATTGTTTGAAACGTACATTTTTTATAAGTATTTTTTAAAATATTTTTATTTCTTTAGAAACTAAATTTTGTTTGTTTAAAAACTTATTAATTCGGAATGTACTTTTTTACTGCTGGCATTTTAAGGAGTGTTTTAAATCTTATAAATCCTTCTAAATGTGATTCAAAATGGTAGATAACAAGAAACCTCAAGAAAAAAACTTAAAAAGGAAATTGAAACGAATCCTTTAAAACAACAATGAATGGATCCTTCCTTGATTCAATCCATATCTCAAGTTTCAAAATACTCGCTGGGTTATTCTGCAATCATAACAATTAATAGCGAATTCAAGTTTGCCATGAATCAATTGAAGCATTTATAGCCGTAAGTCAATTTCCAATACACGACAACGAGTCTATTAAATAAAAATCAAAATAAAACAGACCCACGGTAGTCTATTAATTGAAATGTTTGACATTAATTGCCAAACTGCTGGTCTAATGGTGCGCTAGAGCGTTAGTAGGAACGAGTGAAGTGAAATAAAATTGAAAAGCTAAGAATTGAAGCCTGATGGACGGCTGCAATCTTGAAACGAGAAGCGACTGAACAACATGACAAACAATAAGAAGAGGAAGAACAACATTTCAAAAAACTCTTCGAGGACGTTGAAGATGACTGAACTGCTGCTACTGCTGTTATTGCTTCTGTATGCGCAGTGTACCCCTCGCCTTTGCCTCTTTCATTTATTTTCTTGATTACGTTTTGCCATCCATCAATAGCATGTACTTCATTATTATTGTTATTATTAATGCTTCCACTTCTAAAGCAGCCATTAATGATGCATTACATTTCCATCATCAAGCAAGTTTTTTTTATATTTTTCTTCTTTTAATCAAAATCAATAAAAATAACAACAACTAAATGAAATGCCAAGAATTACCACCACCTTAACAGATTGTAAACGATTTTTATATCGTGTTCACTGGCTGCTGTTTTATCATAAAGTCTCCGCAACATCTCTGGCATGTGATCCGCAAACGGACCCCACATAAATTCAAGAAGTTGCTCGGCAACAAAATGTCTTTAATTTATTAAAAATAACTTAACAAGTGAGTAGATATTACGGAAATTGAGATAAAAGACTGCAATTATTTCAATAGAGGTGTTCAGTCTTTGTGATGGAAATAGATTTTTTTAGTTTAAAATTTCTGATACAACTTAAGTCGATTCGCTATATCGGTTTTATATTTCACTTAGTTTCAGGGATTAGATAACGCTTACTTCACTCATTTCACATTAATGGCAAACGAATTAAAAATTATTTAACAAACAAGTTGAAAGCTGCCATTGTAAAATAATTTTTTGAATTGTTGAATTCAAAATTTCATTAAAAGCGAGTTCTTGTTATGACTTTGATTTTTATTTTAGGCTTCACACTTATTAAAGTGGAAGTTTGAAATAAATATCTTTAGTTATTCTAGCAAATGTTGGGTAAAGGTTCCCTGATGATGTGCATTAGCCACAGTGAAATGCGCTTAGGAACTAGCTAAAACCCCACAATTGATCACTTTGAATTTTTTAGTAAGACTTTGGGAAAAAAAGAATCAGCATATAATTAAAATGAAAGAGATTTTAAAAGTGGAATGTTTCGAATATATGTTATAACCATCAAGGTAGCAGAATGAATTGGTAGTGATTTCAAGGCTCCTACGACATGTCATCGGAGTTCTTTGTTCTGTTGAAGGTGGAACCGGTCAGCACGATTAGCGACTGTTTAAGAGATATTTTCAAAGAAAATTTATAATGAGAAATTGTTATATTCGACTTTGAGTTGCCTTATTTTTGGAATAAAAGAAATCCTCCCAAATTTGGATGGTTTTTAACTCAGTACATTAATTAACCTTTAAAATGTACGAACAGCAAATAAGTTCAAAAATGCTGGATCGGGATTAAAGAGATGCCTGTAAAGGTAACAAGAATATACTCGGAACACCTAAAGGTGCATTATGATGGCCACAGCTGTACACCGTATATAATTCTATGAAGTGCCGGTGCTTGAGAAGCACCCAGTACATCTCATGCAACCCGAAAAAACATCCAGTAACGCATAAGTGCGACATTCTAGATCCAGCAGGAAAGGATAGTCTAGATGTCGAAGCCTACGCTGTTGCAGGTCAAAACAGTCACAGAGAAGATTCTGTAAAGCACCTGCAGCGACCGCCATGGGAAAAGCCTGAAAGCTCTGACATGTTTCCGATCTCATAGAGCCCTTTTAAAGGATGTTTGGATATTTTGTATCCTATTGCTAGAATGGTACTTTGCGACAGGATATATTGAATGGTGGTAATAAATATTCGTGGACACAATTGATAAAGTCTAGCAACTATAAGAATTTATATAGAAAATCTTATTCGTAGAGTTAATTTTATTCCGTTTCTTAAGGCCATTAAAATATTGTTAAGACAGAGGGAACTGTTTCTGAATACTTATAACAGCATGCTTTTGATAAATTCTGGTTTTGATATTAAAACCAACTGTTGAAATCATACAAAATAGTTTTGTTAAAACCGACTTAAGCTGACCATTTTGGAATTAGTTTTTAGTAGTAGCTTTTATTAAATGCAACCTAGTTTTTGCCTGTTGCTTGCTGTGTCAAGTTAAGTGCTGCCAAGTTATATACTGAAAAGATCTGAAGAATATACAGAAATATCCATTATAACTACATATTTTCTTGCAATCTTTGTTGAATTATATTATAAGAAATGAAGTGCTTTAAAACATTAGGTACAGTTTGTGCATTAAGTGTTTTCGAATGTGGATGAAAATACAACAAAAAATGCAATACTTATATGAAAGATTTAATATATTTTAATAAAATTTATTAAATAATTTGCAAATTAAAATTAAGGGCGAATATTTTCCTATGACTTCAGAAAGTCGCCTTTCATACACATCGGTTTTGGCTCGGGAAGTTTTGAGTTTTTGGGAAAATAGAAAAAAGAAAATGGAAAGAAGTACACAACTGACTGTACCATAAAGTTTAAGAATTTTTTGTACCTGAAGTTGGGTGCAGAATAGTAAAAATCAAGTTGATGCCAAGAAACTGAAACTTGATGAAACAAAAAGTTTGTGTATGAACGTAAAGTTGCAAAAGAATATTGAAGAAAAACTGATCAAGTAAATCTGGCTCGTAATTTTGTAATATATCAGCCTTAAAATTATTAAACACTTCTTTAATTTTGTTCAAAATGAAAACTTCTTACCAAATTAGTTCAAAACCTTAAAGTCTTATAACCCAGTTTTAACAGTTTGAACTCAAGGCAAAAGAAAATGGCAACCCCATTAAAATACACTAAAGAAACTGCAGTTAATTTAAAATAAAAATCCATTTCGTTTTTTCTCTTTTCATTAACAATTAAATGAAATATGTGGCCTACACGAACATTATCCTGGCATTTTTAATGTGGTTGTTAAAAAAAATCATTATTTTTCTTTTATTTTCTTGTTCCTTCCACTTCATTTAGTTTGCAGCCCTACAGCGTATATAAAAAATTTATTGATGGAAATGCCACACATTTTCATTGCTTCTCTACGGATACAAAAACAATATCATCATTATGATGTTGTTAACGTGTTTCTTGGTGCATATTGGCGGCTCTCTATTTAGTGCAGTACCCTTTGAAATAGTGCCAGTGTATTTCATCTTATTTTCTTTTAATTGTTTGCTTGTTCTTCTCTTGCCAGTATGCCTCGATGCTGACAAATATCTCTAACAAAATAACGATGAGGTAGAATGCTACAACTATCAACGATAGCTAAAGAATGTTTGTTCATGTTCTTAGATGTTGTCAGCAAGCCTGGCTTTTTGATGACATTGATAATGACGGTATTAGTGATGTCATTTGAAAATCATTTTACCGGTTGTTTGGTTACATAAAATAAAACAAAATAAAATGGCAAATAAATATGACAAACTTAAAGCTTTAGACATTTTCTGTAATTAATTGAGTCCTGTCTGCGTTGGTGACAGATGCGCTTAAACAAACTTGACTGCAAGTTCTTGTTTAGCGAATATATTTTGTAAGTGTATGAAGGACTGGTACGAAATATTTTGAATGAAATAGTGTCGAGGATGTTTAGATTAAATTACTGTTGTGGAAAATATATATCTCAGATATCAGACTTTCTGATATTTTTTATCGATAAATTTTCTATTTTATCGAATATGTATTGACGTCAAAAATTTTTAATTAAAATCATTTATTTTTTTATAGAAAAAGTTTTTATAGAAAACTTATTGACGTCAAAAAGTTTTTATAGAAAACTTATTGACGTCAAAAAGTTTTTATAAGAATCTATCCCTAAAATTATTATTTTACTCTCTCTAATTAAAATATTTTGTACAATTCTATAGCGAAAATATTCTACTTACGGAACAATTATGAATATAGACTGCCAAAGAAGCATGGGACTAGTTCAGTAACTGCTGGTTGATGTTTAAACTTGAAATTATGATATTAAATTTAATCCATTGGCGAATATTAGAAATTATTGCCAAAAGGTTAATGCATCATAAATTGCTGCCCAGTAGATATTCAACGTAAGTTCGTAACTGGTCATTATTACAACTCTTTTGTTCAAAATATATGCAGATCAGTCTTTCTATACTGAAACTTCACTTTAATTATCTCAATTTTCTAAATCGGCCATTAACTTAATTATCACGTTGTAAATGAAAAAAAAAACTGGAAAATTGTTTCATAGATTAAATGTGTGCATATGACTGGCGCTCGCACCCATTCAATGCAGCCGGAAAATAACTAAAACCCAGGAAAGTAACAATAATTGTATTTAGAACGTAGTTGGCTTATACTTAAATTTTTTTTTCTAGCAGCATATTTTTCCATAACAGTAAGTTTTCCCAGTTGATTTCGTAGCCTAACTGTGGCGCTGCTGCTGCGGTACGATGGCATGTGCAATAAGTTGAGAAAACATGTTCGCTAACACCAACTGCAACAATGGCCACGTTACGTGTCTGAAAGTTTTGGTTTAGTTTTACTTATTTTTTTATTATTTTTCCTTTATCATCTTTAGAGTTAAATGGCTGTTCGTATTTAATTACAATAAACGAGTAGGATGTTTGTTACATGAGGAAGGATCTGAAACAAACAAATTGTCAGCCACAACATCAAAAAGTTTTCGACAGATAGTCAAACGTGGTTTTGTTCGAGGTTTGATATAGTTTTGCAATAGAATCAACTTAAGTGAAGCCAAACGGAATTGGCTGACACTTTATTACGAAATATTTTTTTGCAAACGTATCAAGATGTCATGTTTGTTTCACAAGACAAAAATATATTAAAAAAATATTAACAGTTGCTTAGCCCCAAATTCTAAAAGCAGCTCAAACATTTTCTTAGGTTGCTGTTAAAGACGTTAAACGATCAGTAGAGTTTGTGTTGTAACAGGCCAAAAATATTTACTCCACTTCGTAGGAATAGCTTGAAAAATTTAATGGGTGTTTTTTCTATAGAGTGGCACAAGCTTAAATCTTAATAAGACAAGGAAACCATAATTTTAATATTAGTGAAATGGGCTTTATTTGAAGGAAAGTTTTATAAAATAAATTTTTAAATATGATTTGTGGCATGTGACCGTCCCGGTTGGAATGCAGAAGGCGCAATCTGGAACACCAATTTTCAACAGCATTTGCGGCAGCATTTGCGGCCGTATTTTTGGCGACAACTCTTCAAATGTTGATTTCCTGATATTCAATTGTTTGTGGTTTATCGACGTGAATAAGTGACTTAACTTAACCCCAAAGAAAATACTCCAAAAGGGTTAAATCACACGATCTTGGTGGCCAATTAATTGGGCCACTACGTGAAATTATTTTTTCATTAAAAGCTTCTTGGAGTACATCAATTGTAGCCACTCATTGTCTGCCATATGGCTCCGTCCTGTTGGCGTCGCATATTAATTAACGATTAATGCCACGCAATTGAGGTACGAACAAATTTCGAATCATGGTCCCCTACCGTTTACCATTGACAGTTACATTCTGACCACCATCTTTTTTAAAGACATGGGGAGCCAATGACTCCATCAGCCTCTTAAAGACATAATTTTTAGTGAATCTAATGGAGTTTCGACAAAAGCTTGTGCATTTTCCTCTTTCAAAATCCGGGAGTTCTGCTTATTTATTTACCCATTCAACTAGAAATGGGCTTCATCGGAAAATAAAATTTTGAATGGATGAGTTTCACAAATAGAATAATTATAATAATTAAATTAAAATAATTTTTGATTATAAATTTCAACAACTTGAACGCGTTGCTCTGGTGTAAGTTGATTCCTAATAATATTTCAAAGCAAACTAAATAAAAAGCAACCATCAGCTGTTAAATGGGCGCCAAAATAAAGCAGTGATGCCAACTCAAAGTTGTGACACTCTAAAAAAAAACACGCTGTACATGCAGTGTCTTTAACGATTTCATGTAGAGTTGCCATAAAGAAGTGCTTAAGTTGTGCCTTCACAAACTGTTCCAAAATATTTGGACACGAATATTTTATTATATATTTTTATTTTATATATATATATTTTTCTTTTTTGCTCTGCCATGACTTGTATTGAAAGCCAGCCAGCTAAACGTGATAAACTAAAAGAAAAATCTTATAAGAGTCTTATTTTCAAAACCTTTTCTTATGCTGTTAGTTGTGCATTATTAATGCATCTGTTTGATTGGCTTAAATCCAAGAAGTTCTTTGATTTAGCTGGCAGAATATTTCGTTTGTAGTCTGGTTTTAAGAACAACCTGCTGTCATAGTGTTGTGGTGGTTTTAAGACGTTGTACTTGTATTTTTTTAATTTTTGTTGTTGTTGTTTGTTTCTACTTAAATGAATTTCTAGGCAACCAGCCAGCGTTATTGAGTTTTTAGCAAATGGAACAACGACAGCAACAGTTTCAAAAAATATTAAATAAATAAAGCCTGGCTGAACTCTTGAGACGATAAAGCAGTTATTTCTATATATATTTTTCCACAGGCTGTTCTCAAGCGCACAGGTGTGTTTCTCACGATTTGTCATTTCGAGCTTTTGCACGATATTCTTTTTTTTTGTGTGTGTGTTTGTTTTTATATTATTTTCTTTTTTTATTTTAGTGGTATTAGCGCTACAGTACTCGCAGTTTCTGTTATTTCAATGCTTTTAAACAGTTTCGTTATTCAAACTAGTGCTTTCAAGTTAAATCTCTGCTGGCAGATAACATATTTTCATTAACTCAAATACTATTTGATATGCTTGGAAATCGTTTAATTAACAAAAATATTTTGGTATTTTATATCATGTTGTTGTCATAAATCTTTTGCTCTTTGATTAAACTAATTAAAAATTGTAATTGTATCAACATAAAACATATATTTGAAATGAATATTTCATGGCCTATTGTGCAGCAGGGTATCGCTCGATATAGCGGAAGATACGGTGGATAAGGAGCTAGTTTTGACAGACGTTTGGTTTTCCATTCATATGCATTTGGGAAGATGGTCATTCCTGAGACTCTAGAAGTCGAATAATTCGAAAACCGCAGAGGAGTTACAATGAGGAGTCTGTAAAGCGAATGTGATACTATGGGTTACTGGCCCTCGATTCCCCAGCCAGTTAATCAGACAATCAATATAAGCGGTCTTTTGAATCTTTGGAAGGGAATCAAAGCTGAGGTTAAAGACATCTTCCTAGATAATCAGGTCACTCTAAAGGCTCTTCTCCCATGGTAGATTCAGGCCAAATTCATTCTGAACTCTTTTCAGTCTTTTCAGCATTCACAAGATATAAGATTTTGCTTAATTTGACTAACTGGTCACAACAAAATTCTCTATCTTCTAATCTGATTTCATCTGTCCTCTCAAACAATCTCCTTTTTTTAGTTTCGGAAAAATACGTTGCATATGTAGGGGTTATTTCCTGAGTGCTAGTCCAGAACAAAAAAATAAATGAGATATTGAAAGAACTTGTCAAGAGATCTGTTGCTATTCCATTAATAAACCCACTCCACGTTTGTGCAACAGGCCGGATAAGGCTCTATAAAATAAGTCCCCATAAAATAAACCAATAAAAAAAAATTTGAAGTCCTCGTTTTTTTTTGGGTCTGATATAATATGAAATAGATTCCCCAGGAAATAAAACCTCAACGAAATAAAACAATGATAAAAAAAAATTAAGTGGAAATTCATTTTGTAGAATGTTATTTCGTATAAAATAGAATTATAATTTTTCAAAATGAAATAAAACTTCCAAAAAGTTAACAGAAATAAGCTTTAATCTCTCTTTTATTTTACAATCCTTGACAACGTAAATAAAAACTTCCAAAGACTCATTGATTGTTTGGCGGCAACAAGTGCACAATTGCACTTCATTTGAAATTGCTTTTACAATTAATTTTATGTCACACTTATTGAAACCCGCTGCTGCCATAAAATATTCTTATGGCCCGTATCTGTGCTTTATCTTAGAATTATGAGAACTAATAAGAGCGGCATTTATTTATAAAAAACTAAAAATTTCCACTCTCTTATTGAATTACTTCTTGGCAGCTTTACTTCTTGCCAACACAAAATTTTCAACAAATTTTTGCTTTATTATTTCTACAATTCCCATATTAAGAAAAAATATTTAAAGTGTTACGTGCACACGTCTGTAAGCATTTCTTGCCTTTACTTATGCCCATGGCCAGCAGGAAAACTAGGCAACAATAACTTGTTGCTTACTGACCTGTTGACTGAATTTCAGTGGGCACACCTACGCAATTTGTCTGGCGAACGACAAGATTAAGTAACCGGCAAACACCGAACAGGTTTGTGCAAATAATACTTAAGCAAACAACACGTGCTTTTTGAAGATAAATTACCAAGAAAAATTCAAAGACAAGAAATTTGAAATTTTATATAATTTGCAATTATTTAAAATTGTGGTTTTGTTGCCCAGAGAGTGCAGCTTTTACTTTCAATGGAAACTGAAAGTAAGAAGAGATAAAATTTTGCCAGTAGTACACACAAGTGCATTGGCTTGCGATGTAACAAAATGTCATAGTGTGATCTGAACTTATTTTATTATATATTTTTAAGGCCACCAGTTTTAGATTAAATTGCATGCGAAGTTCTTTATATATTTCAACAATTTTAATTGCAGAAATGAAAAAATATATTTCGATACCGGGTGTCTTAAGTCAAACAAGAAGTTGATTTTTATTTCTTTGGAAACTCAGGGCCTTTTCACAACCTACGATATGAAAAAGTAGAATTTTTTTTAAGATTTAGAAGTTATAAATAAAATAAAATGAAGAGGATGTCGGGGAGTTGTCCCTGGATATTGCATCTTTGGGAACCATGTAAGAAGGATGGGTCTGGAATATAACGACTTCTGCTGAAGCTGTACTGATGAAGAGGAGGAAGAAACAGTACTCTATCTTCTATGTCAGTGCCCTGTCCTGAACAGCGTAGGGTCAGTGGCACTGCGCTCCAACTTCTTGCCAGATCTAGATAGCCTGGCGAGTGTGGAGCTTGTTAGAATATCCTTGTTAGAATATCCTAGCGTCCACAGGATGGCAGAGGACAACTCATAAGTAGTCCCTGCTTAAGGGTATCACAACGGGACCGAATCAACGGACCCAAGTGCATTGTCTCGACAATGACGCTAATAACCTAACCTAAACTAACCAGGGAGTTTTTAAGTTGAATATATATAAATCTGATATCGAATTTCCCTTGTGCTTCGGAATATTTCTCGAAAACTTTTTTCAAACAATTATTTTATAAAATTAAACTCCATAGAGATATTTTTAAATTGACATGAAATTGTTTTTTATTTTTTATTGGAAAGTCAATCTTTTGAATCTATAATTTAAATAAGACTTCAGGCATATGAGCGTCACGACTGGCTCGAATGTAATACAATCATTTTCAATGAGCCTCTCGCAGCTGACTGAGGAGCCAAGAGTTATGGATAACCAGCAGATGATAACTGAATTGCCCTCTTTTTGATTTGAAAATAGGCTTGACCCTAAAGGTCGTCTCTGTAACATTCCCCTACGCTTCTGAACTCTCCTTTAATTTTCTAATCAATCAATTCCCACATCAAAAGCCGTGATTGATGTAGTTTTCGATAAATATAAAAGAATCGAGATTATCAACTGATCAGATATATAATTTCGTAGTTTTTTAAAGAAATATCGATTTTCGAATTAATTTTTTAACGACATCTTACAGTAGTCAGTCGATTTCAACCCTGCCTCTCCATTTGCTTGATGCAAAATGTGGATAGAAATCTTTCGTATTAAATCGGTTTAAATTCACAAGAGATGTAAGTTTGGAACCAATCGAATTCAATTCAGCCGCTTAAAAGTTCACACACAGGATCTTAGAATTAAATAGGAAAGCTTTTTTAGGGCGTCAAAACGTTTAGAAAAGAGGATAAAACCAATAACTTCCCAATATTTTAAAATCTTCTATTTTTCTAGCAACAAATTTAAGAACATGAGTACAGACGACATGAAATGAAGCGGGTTTCGAAAAAACCCCTGGTCCTAAACTGCAGTTTAATTTGAATATTAAAGAAGTTTATCTAGACTATCCTTGTGCTCCGAAATATTTATTTTGTCTTTCTGAATTCAAAATACTTGTTCGAATAATTGAAGTATGAAAATTATATATAATAAACTCAAAAAATTCTATGCAATTGATCTCAGCCTTAACAATTGCTTTGGTGTATTTGTTGCCTGCAATAAAATCATGCATGAATACATCGGAATTGAGATACGCTTCGGCGAGGTGTTTCCATATGGTGGGTGATCTATATGTTCTTTGCATGTGACACACTTAAAGGGCGGATACAAAAAGGAAAAATTTGCCTTAAGAGTCAAATACTGGCTTTATGGTCGTACAGATGTGTTACTTTTTAATACCGGCGATATCCCGGTAAAAAAAGAAGATGTTGCCAAGTGTTATAAAGATGAAACTGATAATTTAAGTACTACATGTCCTGTACACCACAAAAAAAAATTCAATTAAATTTCCCATTCCAAGAAGTTTTGTTTGCTCAATATTTTCTAAATTTACTTACACTTTCATTGAACCCAAATTCTTTGATCCTGTAATAAAACGTTGGCACATTTTTATTTATAAAAGACCTCAAAAGATTTCATTAAAAAAAAATTATATAATTAGTGTTCTCTGTACACGGTGTGACACAGTTTCTTAATAACCCCACAAAACAGTTGGCATAATTTTAGATTAAATATGAGGCTTGTATTTATCAAACCACATATAAATACCCATGTATGTGTGTTATTATATTAATAGATCAGTGTGTATATAAAAATTTTTATTTGTCTCTATTGTTGATATTTCGTTATATTGTTGGCTGGAGGCAGTTCAACGGCTGCTACTGCTGCTATTGCTTATTGAAATGGAATTTGGGATACAAAAACTATTTGCTTTCCTTGAAAAATATTTGCTATGCACTATTGATTGTATTTCCATGTATTTCATTTATAGACACACAAAAATTGCACCTGCAGTGAATTTTCTAGGTGAATATAAATGGGAAAAAAGCAGTGCAACATCATAAAAACCATACAACAAATTTGGGTAACAATATATTTTGTTAAAAAAAAAATTATTATATTAAAAAGAAAGAGAACTGCTTTTGTATGGTGGTACAAACAATTGGAATTTGGATTGAAAATCAATACCAGAGGCTAACGAATGAAATGCTGGAAATATTGCAAACAAATATTTTAACAAGCATTTAAATAAACTTGTTAAAATAAATATGGGGATTTTATATTGAATAGGAAATAAAATATTTAATGGAAAATATAATAATACCCATAAGCGAATAGTGCAGTTTTAAGTGATTAAAAAGCATTGGAAATATATATGATTCTAATAAATAAAAAATACCTCTTAGGAGAGTTGCGGCATATACTTCTTGTCGTCTCAAAATAAATACCAAACTGGGGAAATAAATGAATACTTGATTCTATCACTATAAAGACTTGACGGGAAGCATTTTAAAAATGTTGTGAACTAAATTAATCTAAATGAAAAATGACGTTTCAGTTATTAGTAACGAATTTTAAATTCAAATAATTCTTAAGTAGATGCCAACAAGCACGGGACTTAATACTCAAACAGCGGCAACATTGTCCACTTTTGATGCAACTTTTGTTTATTTAAAAACTAAAAACTTTTTAATAAAAGAAAACACCTTTTTTATATATTCCAAAGGGAATAAAAATATTTCTTTAGTATATGCCAACAAGCCGGTATTAATTGCTCAAACAGCGGCAACATTGTCCACTTTTGATGCAACTTTTATTAATTTAAAAACTTAAAACTTTTTAATAAAAGAAAACAACTTTTTTAATATATTCCAAAAAGAATAAAAATAACTCTTTAGTAGATGTCAATAAGCACGGGATTTAGTGCTAAAAAATGGGCAACATTGTCCACTTTTGATGCAACTTTTGTTTATTTAAAAACTAAAAACTTTTTAATAAAAGAAAACACCTTTTTTATATATTCCAAAGGGAATAAAAATATTTCTTTAGTATATGCCAACAAGCCGGTATTAATTGCTCAAACAGCGGCAACATTGTCCACTTTTGATGCAACTTTTATTAATTTAAAAACTTAAAACTTTTTAGTAAAAGAAAACACATTTTTTAATATATTCCAAAGAGAATAAAGATAACTCTTTAGTAGATGCCAACAAGCACGGGATTTAGTGCTAAAAAATGGGCAACATTGTCCACTTTTGATGCAACTTTTATTAATTAAAAAACTTAAAACTTTTTAATAAAAGAAAACAACTTTTTTAATATATTCCAAAAAGAATAAAAATAACTCTTTAGTAGATGTCAATAAGCACGGGATTTAGTGCTAAAAAATGGGCAACATTGTCCACTTTTGATGCAACTTTTGTTTATTTAAAAACTAAAAACTTTTTAATAAAAGAAAACACCTTTTTTATGTATTCCAAAAAGAATAAAATTATTTCTTTAGTAGATGCCAACAATCCGGTACTTAATGCTCAAACAGCGGCAACATTGTCCACTTTTAATGCAACTTTTGTTTATTTAAGAACTTAAAACTTTTTAATAAAAGAAAACACATTTCTTTAAAAATATTTCGAAGAAAAAAGTTAACCAAGACCTGCCACTTTGTTAGCAAATTAAACACAAGTTGTGCGGTGCTTAACGTCCTTGTACTTCAAGCACTCATACAATTACTTTTCGCTTCAGTTTTGGTCAACAAAACCACCCCTCAAACTTCCCTTAGTTTTGCTTCTTTTTTTTTCTAGCAAAAAATTCAATTTCATTATCAAAAAAAGTGGTCAATATTATTTTATTATTGCAAAAGAGCATCAAATCATTTTTTACAAGTTCCTGTTTGTTTTTCTGATTACAGCGAGAGTTACGTCAATATACGGGCTTCTTTAGATTGCAAATGGGAACATAAAAAAGAAGGACATTTAGTTCAATCAAATGCGACAGGGTTGTTAATGGTGGTGTGGGCTTAACTTAAAGTAGCCAAAGATCGTCAGTATTATTTGAAACTTTGCCAAAGAGATTAAGTGTTTACAAATGCTGGCACAACGAACCCTTGTCAAATTAAACAATTGCATGTAATGAGCGTGATAACAAATGGCGCATATGTTGTCATTTTTTTTTTCTTCCATCAGACGTTTTTATTTAAGGAATACATTTAAGCAAATAAAAGAAGAGGTCTTAAATGTAAAACTTTTCGCTTAAATAAAATAGGTAAAAATGTGCCGTATCTTGTATATCATTTACGGACATACTTACTTTTATGTACTAAAACAAGTTGAAATTTTCCAGCCCTGGAATTATTATTTTTTATTTTGTTTAATTTTCAATAGATACCAATTAAGTTTTTGTTAAAGTAAAAAATAGCTTAAATAAAAGTTAATAAAAATTTGATTTAAACATTACTTTTTCCACCTCTGGAATCGTAAATCGGACGTTGCTGAATTTCAATAGCAATTTATTTAGGACTAACTTCATTGTTACAATCCACCAAAAATATGTTTTTAAATTAGTACTTTTAAAATATTTTAAAATATATTAATATTGTGCAGTTTCCTGTTTTCTTATAATCTTATTAAAAAATTCAAGGGATCAGGTTTGAGATATAGACTAGTCCCTGCGCATTTTGATGGATCTAATAGATCGTTCATTTTAACAAAATTTAGATATTTTTAATTATAATAAAATTTTGGCACAAAAGAATCAGCACGATATTAAAATTAAAGAATAAAAAGCGTTTTAACTGTCCAACTCTGGGGTTATCATCTTGATATATATTTTTTTTATTTGAAATATGAATAAATTTCTTTCTTGTATATAAAATATGTTCCATTACCAAAAAAAAATATATATTTTATTTGATTACTTTAATATTAAAAAAAAAACCAACTTTCCAGCTGTGGATACGTGTCTCAGGATTTCTTTAAATGTAAAATTAAAAAATGTTCTACTAATTTTGAATGTATTACAAAAAAATATAAATAGTTTTCCTATCCTGAAATTTATGTGCACAACAAAAATCAATTATCCATCTCCGGAAATGCATTTTCAATTTTGTTTAATTTGTAATACCAATTTAAAATTTTCTGAAGTATAAAATAGATTGATTAGCAATAAAAAAGTAACAAGAGTTAACTATAGCCTAAAGTTTGTTTAAGTTTTCCAGCTCTGAAAGCGCTTTGGAAATTGCTCTCAAACTATTTAGAACCACTTCTATTATATCTTATACTGAAGTCACTAGCTTGTCTGGAAGCATGGAATGACAAAATTATATATTCTTTTTTCCAGGAGGGGTATGAAAGGGGAGGTCTCCTTTTGCTTAAATATTTTAAAAGGCAGTGGAAGATCTATTAATTTTTTAAAAACTTTGTTTTCAATTAGGAACAGATGCTAAAGCAATCTTTTATTTTCCAGACTGAACTCACTTGTTTGTCCCATTTTGGGACAATGTTTTTATCAGTTTTTCATTAACGAGAACTGCCTGGGGTAGCTAAACTCAAATCTGTTGCAAGGGGAATTAAGCAGATTTCAAATGTATAAAACCAAAATGAAAGCAGCCTCCGGGTGTGTCAAAGCAAAACCAAAGAAAATTGAAAGAAAAAAATTTGCATGATTGTAATTGATCTCTCACTGCAAATGCAGGAACATGTCTTTGGAATTTCTTTCATTAGATTTAGTTTTATTTGCGCTACTCGTACTCGCCTTGTAATTCAATAGTTTTGTTCTAAATTTATCTGTTAAAAAGTTGAAAATATTTCATGCTTACGAAATTGGCATACGTTGACTATCATGCCTGTATGAATGCCTCATGCATGCTTTTGTCAGCATGTCATTTTTCCTGGCTGTCGCTTGGTCGTTACACAATATAATAGAGTTACATTTATTGTTGTTTTTGTTTTTGTTTTGAACAAACAATAATATAAAAGTCAATCTGTGACGCCGTCTCCGGTTGTTGTCTCAAACAGGTGCCACAACCGTTAACTGTTTACCAACTGTTATAAAATTACAGATTTTTTTTCTTAATTTCTTTTTTGTTTGTTTTGTTTGCTTGCGTCTTTTTCAAAAATATTTATTTGGTAATACGATACTTTCAGCTTTAAGCTGCAGGCATATTTTTATATTTTTATCTCGATATCCAACGAAATGTTAATGACAGTAAGTCAGTTAATAAAATAAAAAACTTATTGTCTGTAAATGTTGTAAAATCTTTTCAGATAAATGGGTTCTGGTAAGAATTTTTTGTTGTTGTTATTTTTGTGTTGTTTCCACATGTTGTTCTATAACAGAATAGAGACTGGATTTGAAAGGCATAAGCAAATGGGTGCTAGAAAAATATCTAAAATATTTAGGAAAAAAATTACACGGCACAACAGCATTTAATACGCAGGGGAAGTCACAGGGTTGGCCTTTAAGATCTACCGTTTTCCCTATTTTTTTTGTAAAAAACATTTTCGATTTGGAATAATTCTAATTTAATTGATTCTTTTAATGAAAAATATAAACTTTTTTATATAATTTTATATCGAATGTTGAAGACAGAGAGCTATTTTAAATGCTACAACAATATGTAACCATCAGGTTTTCGTTTTAGTAGCCCTGATAGCACTTCTACACAGCACGGAAATGCTGGCAGAATATCTCGTCCTGTTCTGCAGTAAGATCTCCCAGATTGCTGGGATTATAGTCCAGGGGGCCTTGACAAGAAAGTTGCTTTAGTTATAACATTTAACTAAAGCGAGTGGTAGTAAACAAAAATGTAAATGAGTACAGCTAATGAAAGTGCAGCGGCCTTCGAAAACAGCCCATAAGTTGGCTAAAGTGTTGAGAAAAGTCAGACGTCAAATTACCGCATTCGATACCGATCTAAATTTTAATACAATTTAAATACAAATTTTGATCGATATCGAGTACTGTAATTTGCCCCCCCCCCCCCCCCCCCCCCAGCAGTTTCCTGATTTGGAAATATTTTTGATAGAGGGAAAAAATAGTTTCAATTTTCCCCAAGACTAGAACAATAGTTGCATATTCTTCTTTAACTTTCGTGGAAGCTAAATTCTCTATATATACCAATCTATCTTCATCAGTCCCTGTAACACTATTTTCTCCTGTCTAGTTCTGAGACAAGGCACTCCATATGGAGGGATGATCCCCTGAGTGCTGGTCAAAGACCAAAAAAAGAAGGTTAATGTTCTAAGTGAATTAAAAATACTCTCAGCAATTCTATGGCACATCAACATCATATCGCATTAACTTTAATGTTCTTTTCTTTTCTAAGAAATAAGGCAACATTTATTGCACTCATTAATACAAAAGGACCAGATCATGACATTTGAAAATATAGAATTTATTA
The DNA here is from genome assembly GCA_963675445.1 of Linnaemya vulpina. Classification (NCBI taxonomy): domain Eukaryota; kingdom Metazoa; phylum Arthropoda; class Insecta; order Diptera; family Tachinidae; genus Linnaemya; species Linnaemya vulpina. The sequence goes on along the minus strand of OY776278.1, from coordinate 80,713,996 downwards.
GAAATTCATCCAACATCCCTTGAGAAAAGTAAATTCTCTGTTAAGAGTCCTGCAAATGTAACACTTTTAAGAAAACAAATTAAAACATGTTGCATGATTTCCAGAAAAGAACACACCGTTACTATTTAAATAATTTATATAACCACATGCCATCCTGGGTATGGGATTATATAAATTCCAGTATCTGAAAGTTGAAACAAGTCCATGGCAAATAATTCCTTTAAGTGAGTCAAATTGCATGTCATACGTGCTTAAGCGGTCATATTATATGACTCGGTTATTTATATTGTAGGCAAAAAATTGTTTACAAATGAAATGCCGTCAAAGATAACAGCAGCATATTTGCTTGCAATCAGCAATAAACGCAATCGTATGACTAAAACCAATAAACCGAGCAGCGTTCCAAAATATCTGCAGTTCAAAAGTAACCACTTTGAAATGCATCAAATGAAGGAAAGTATATGACTGCAAATAAATGGCAACTAAATCCAGGGTGGTTTTTATATATTCTCCCATTTAAGGGAACCCTCATCATGTTTTTATAAACAATCTTCTGTGAAGTTTTGTTAACAACTTCATTAGGTTTTGTTGTGCAAATGTTGAAAGAGAAAAAGATACTTTTAGCAGCGTTTGTTTCAGTTTTTTAGCAGGAAAATTCAAACAGGTTGTCAAGAAAACAAAATGAAATAAAAAAGTTTCAAACAACTAAAACATTTTTTTCATACCCTGCACCCATGGGATCATGTGTTTCACATCTGTGAGGATTTCTTTTGTTGGTTGCTGTAAGTGTTTTACTTTTTTCATTTTACTGTAGTTCTTGTGTTCTTCTGATACGTGCGGGCACTTATGGCGTGGAGGGTAAAAATCGATCTATGGGAAAATATATTAAAACAAAGTTTTTCACTGCACTTGATTTCCTATGGCCGGAGGATTAGATATATCCAACGAGCCTGTGATAAATAGTTAAATAATTTTCAATTAATTTTCTACAGAACGCAAATGTGACACGTTTGCAAAGCTCGAGCAGACAATTCAGTCAGGAACACGATTTATACGTTGTTGTCAAACGCTTTTCTTATGTCATGTGTTTTTTAGTCCTGCCACTATGGATGCAATCATCCATGAAAGACTTGGTGTGTTGCTAAATTATAAGTTGAATACAGTCCTTCTAAATTGAATAAAGTGGTGTTTTTGTCAATGTTTTGGGGTGATAAAATAACTGGAAATTGTGGATATTTTTCCTGCGCTTAAAAGATTTGGAACTGCCACGCCTTAAAAACTTAGTCTGTAATTTTGCCATCTTTCGAAAATTAATTGAAAGTAACATACGAAATCAAAAATGTCATGGTATTTTTCTTAGAAGTCCAGCAAAACAAAATAAATGAATCAAATAATTTTAATCGAAATTCAGTCGCAGGGGCAAATTGCGCAACTCGATATCGATCGTTAAAAAATTTTATTGAAATCTCTATCCATATTAAATACATTAATTAGTCCCCTGTCGAATTATTGGACCTCTTCCTTCAAAAGAATAAAAAAAGGACAAAAAAACCTTTTTTGTCTTGGAGTAGCACAAAGAGGATGACCCCTCTGGGTAGTGCATTGTGCCGAAGCTGGAAATGTGGAGGTAGAGTTAAGAGATCGGAGGAAGACAGATTAAACGATAGAGACTTTAGTTGCAGCAATTTTTTATTTATTCAGTTTTTTATTTTTCTAAAATCGGTTTACTGGCTCAAAACCTTTTTAAAACATCGAGCTCTCATCAGATCTCTACCTATTGAGGTCAGAAAAAGCTTCCCTGACAAATTATAAGACCCCGGCACTATGATTGCATGTATGCATACGTATGTGTATGTGCGTGTGGGCATATGTATGTGTGTGGGCATGTGCACGTGTAGGTGTATATGTAAATATGAGCCCCACTTGTAATATTTGAAGTGCTGAACCGATTTAAAACAAAATGGTAACTCTCTAAAAAGCTATTTTGATTAGAATCACAGTGCATATGAAGCGATTTGAACCGGTAGATGTGAAAATATCTTACAAGCATTTTTCAACTAAATTCTTAGAAAAACTTTTAAACGGCTTCATCAAACGAGTCCACAATATCTCTAATCACCTCAAACCGGATTAAAATTGAATTATCCTTTCGTGAGATATCGTGAACGAAAAAACGTCAAGAGAAGTGATGAAGAACTCCGAAATTATACATCTAATCAGTTGGTGATTTCGTTTCTTTTATAATAATCGAGATAAGAACGACCATGAACTTAAATTTCTTGTAAATTGTAACCGATTCGAACCGGTAGATTTTAAAATATCTCAAAAAAAAACTTAGGTAAAAGCTGTTTTCAAATAACTTTTGAAACGGCTTCACCGATCGAAACTAATGATGTCTTGACGTAATAAAACTCCACGTTTAGCACCGTAAAACGGGTCAAAATCGGTTAACCTTTTCGTGGGATAGCAACTGAAAAAAGTTATTTGAGGGAATACGAAATTATATATCTGAGCAGTTAGAGTTTGCGATTCATTTATAGTAATCGAAAATTAAAGATAGTTGTTTTTACCTTAAAGAGCTCAAAAGCACAAGCACCGGGTTAAGATAACTTTGCGGTTGAAAATAGAGGGAAGTTACAGGGATGGCCTTTAGTATCATATTATTTTTATTATTATTATTATTATTATTATTATTATTATTATTATTATTATTATTATTAAGTTCGTTACCCATTTTTTACGTTCCAACTCACATAAAACTTATTGAGTTGCCTAAAACGTATTCCTCTTCTTTTCTAAAATTATTACCGAAACAAGTTGAATGCCAGTCTGTGACTATCCCATCTTTCTGTTCACTGGATATACAATTTTTATCAAATTTAATCTCCTACTCTCTACTTTATATTATTTGTATTTCCATCCTCAAATTTCAAATTCAGTAAATGAAATATAAGACAAATAAATAATTCAAACATGTTGTTTTGCTGCTGCCGCGCCTGTACATCTAATAATTTTATATTCGCATTTTTGCACACTGAACAAGATTTCGTTTGTCGCATTTATTTGAATGTAACACGATTGAAATACGTACAAACGTAAACATATTTACGAATGAAATTGATAAAAATCGTGTGTTTATGTTGGCAAATTTAGCAGGATAATGGTGGGTAAAAGAAATTGATTTTCAGCCAGGCTTTTGCTTAAACAGCAACAACAACAACAACATGAATGTACAAATACAAAAAGAAACGCATAAAAATGAGTGATATTAAAATAAATCATAGAGAGCATTAGGAAGAACCCCTGTAATTCGATATAGACGAATTTAAAAAAATCTACGAGTTCTTAACAATTTTATTAAATTTTTAATTAAAATTTTTTTTCTTTATGAAAAACAGGAAATTAGTTTTCATTAAAAAAATTTTATAAATTTACAAACACTTTCCCGGGGTGTCCTTAATATGTTAAAATATTTTTCCTGCTTCCCAGCTTCACTTGAGCATATTTCATGTATGATTTGACTTTATGGCAAATTATTAGCAGCAGTTGTATGAATTTAACATGTTCATGTATTTTCTGTTAGATAAATAATAATTTTTACGAACGACAAGCCAGCAGGATATTAATGTTTGTCAAGACAATATACAAACATAATTTAATTAGAAATGTTTACTCTTATCTAAGTACGAGTATCTATAAAATAACTTGTGCAAATATTTATATCCTTTTATGGCTGTTGTTGTTTTTCATCTTCTTCGTCTTGATATTTATTTTGTTTTATTTATTATTAACATCGAAATTGGGTCAATATGTTAGAAGAGTCAAACACATTAATAATTATGTTCATGTTATCAAGAAAAGTTGAGACAAAAGTCTCAAATATTATATTCAACTGAGAAAATAAATTATTTTGAAATGTGATAAGAAGCACTCGAAAATATACTGTCGAAAATATACTGTTGAAATCGTTTAGGCAAAAAAGAATGATTCCAAACAAATTTAAACTGTTTATGGGAAACTTTTTATAAAAAAGTATATGGCAAACGGTTGTCCTTCAAGGACCTGGCTGTAACAAATTACGGCATGCGATATCGATCGCAATTTCCTCTTAAATTGTATTGAAATTTCGATCGATATCGAATGCGGTAATCTGCCATCTAGTTTTTGTGCTGTTCTGTGCTTTAAGACTCTTCTATATAAAATTCTAATCAACCGTTTAATTTTCAAATCAACCGATTCCCACTAATAAGCGGTACTTGATGTAGTTTTCGATTATTTTAAAAGAGTTGGGAACATCAGATAAATAATTTTCGAGATTAAAAAAATATAAAATAATAATAAAATAAAAAAGTATGAAAAATATAAATAAATTTATTCGAATATATCCGTTCATGAAATCTCACGAATGGATTAACCGATATTGGCCAAACTTTGAAGTCGCCTCAAAATTATTCTCAAAAAATCACTTTGAAAAAAGATATTTTAAAGTTTTTTTTTAAATATTAAATTTTACCGGTTCGAAGCCAATCAAATTCCCAGGAACTCTAAGTTTAGAAATGCTCTTCTTTTAATAATTGATATTTTTTGAAGCCGCTTAAAAGTTATTCTCAACAACCACTTTGAAAAAAACTTTATTTTTAAGTTTTTTTTTTTTAATAAATTGAGAATCTGTTTAAATTCCCAGAAACTCTAGGTTTAGAAATGCTCTTCTTTTAATAATCGATGTTTTTTGAAGCCGCTTAAAAGTTATTGTCAAAAGCTCACTTTGAAAAAAGGTTTATTAAACTTTTTCTATATATTGAAATGCACCGGTTCGAATCGGTTCGAATTACCAGCAACTCTAAGTTTAGAAATTCTCCTCCTCTTTTATGTGTTATAAAAAGATAGAGATCTCCACGTGGAAGGATATAGATATAGTGTCCGGAATATGTCAGTTTTCTGAATTTTTTCATTCGCGATATCCCACGAAAATATCAACCGATTTTGACCCGTTTAATGGTGATCGACATTATGCAATCGATCACTGACGGTCTTAAAACATTTTCTTAAAACTTCTTTGAACAGTTATTTTTTAAATTTTTTGAAAGCTTCTTTGGAACATTATCAGGAGCTTCTTTGGAACGTTATCAGTTGTTTTTGTTTTTGTTCAGCCGTTCAAAAATTATAAGCGAGCCACATACTGACGCACACATACGTATGCATATATCCATACACATACAGACATGTACTTCCCTACAGACAATAATGATGGGCTCTCAGAATTAGTCAGTGAATGGTTATAAAAACCCAAAATGTGGAGATCTGATAAGACCTCGACTTTTTTAAGACAGGGTAAAACCCATATTTTCTCGCTCTATGAAAATTTCCAATTTTCCTAGCGGGAAGTTAAAAAACTTGGATTAGATAAATGAAAATGAATTCTGTACTGCGAAAATTATTCTCTAAATTAAATCACATGCGAGTATTTCGACATATTTTTACAGCCATCATGACATAAGAACAGCCTCTCATTTTTAAGAAGGAAAAATATGCAGCGTAAAAGTTCTCAAATAGTACATACTCCTGCCTGTATAACAACAACAACAAAATATCTTAAATATTCAAAATAATTTAAAGTGAAATGGAACTGACTAACTGACAGTTAATATGAGTAGATACACCAACACACACACCAACACACCCTCACAATGCTTCCCCTCTGCCATTCATTGAGTTGTTTGTAACTGCAAGTTATTTGTAGCAAACAAATTGTTATTTGCATATGTCCGAAATCAGATAATACTATGATTAACGATATTGGAGCATCATTTTTACACCAACAGACAGACAACAGCGAACATCAAAACAAACAAAAAAACAACAACAACCAAAAGCCAACTAAAAACATAACTGAAGTTGTAACTTGACTCTTTGCAATCATGTTTTTCACACAGCGAAATTTATAAAATATGAAACAAATAACAACAAAAACAAGAAAAAAATAAGCAAAACAAATGTCTTTTATGACAGTCGTCATCAGTTAAAAACGCCACCACTACGACACTCTATTGATTTGCAACTGATAGCAGCACACATACAACCACAAAACTCCTACATGATCGTCCCAAATGCAGGGAGCATAAAATCAACTTTAAGTGCCACATAACAAGAGTGTGTTACATATTTGGGGTTTTGACTGGCGGCATTCATAAAAAACTAGTGAGAGGAACAGTGTTGGGCAAAACAGGGAAAAGTTATAGTAACAGACAAGTTTGAGAGGAAAGAAATCTATGAAATATATAAAAATTTTTTATAGAGAATTTTTAGAAGTTTACAATTTGAACTGCAATGCCACACAACGAAATATACCAAAGTGACAAACGTTGCCACAAGTACACAATTAAGTTCTTGTTTTATTTTTAATTAGCATGCAGGGGTTGTCCCTTAAGAATATTGAGAACTTTGAGCGGAGAAAGGAGCGTTCCGTATTCTGGTCTGCAGTACCTGATGGAGTGATAACAACATTGGCATCAAGATTTTTCGCACACTGTCAAACAAATTGTTGTGGCAACACAAAAAAAGCATATCAAATACTTTTTGATCGCTCTGTTTTGCATTTTTTCTTCTATTAAAACTTTTTTTTTTTCTTTTTTGGTACACATTAAATGAAATAGTTTTGTTGGTATATAAAATGCCTTTTTGTTTTGCTGTTGCCGTTGTCGTTGCTGTAATAGTTGTTATTAAAGTTGTCTCTCAATATATGCAGCGAATATGCAAATCAATAAAGATTTGTGATGCTGATGCAGTGCTCCCTCTGTTAAATATTCAAAATTGTTGGGAAAAAAAATATCTGACAACGGATGTTGTTATCGCGATATCAGCGGCCGTTTTATATTGTTAAACTCATTTGGGGATTTTGTTTTATGTTACAAATACATTTTTTTTTAGCCAGTGACCGGCCACTACACTTGATGTGAAAGGAAATGCGTTATTGTTTGTTAGTGAAACAATTTAAATTTTTCTTCTAAAAATTAACAAAAATAATCGAAAAATAAATCGAATTGTAAGCATTCCGAAGATTTTTATAAACCCTCAATGAACTAATCAACTCTTGATATTAAAAAAAAACACGTCTCATCAGATCTCTACCTGTTGAGGTCATAAAAAGATTCCCTGACGAATTCTGAGACCCCGGCACTATGATTGCGTACATATGTGTATGCGTGTGTGGGCATATGGATGTGTGTGCGCATGTGTACGTGTAGGTGTATATGTAAATATGAGCCCCACTTGTAATATTTGAAGTGCTGAACCGATTTAAAACAAAATGGTAACTCTCTAAAGAGCACTTTTGATTAGAATCACAGTGAATATGAAGCGATTTGAACCGGTATAGATGTGAAAATATCTCACAAGCATTTTTCAACAAAATTCTTAGAAAAACTTTTAAACGGCGTCATCAAACGAGTCCATGATATCGCTAATCACCGCCACCCCGGATTAAAATTGAATTATCCTTTCGTGAGATATCGTGAACGAAAAAACGTCAAGAGAAGTGATGAAGAACTCCGAAATTATATATCTAATCAGTTGGTGATATCGTTTCTTTTATAATAATCGAAATAGGAACGACCATGAATTTAAATTTCTTGTAAATTTTAACCGATTCGAACCGGTAGATTTTAAAATATCTCAAAAAAAAACTTAGGAAAAAGCGGTTTTGAAATAACTTTTGAAATGGCTTCACCGATCGAAACTAATGAGGTCTTGACGTAATAAAACTCCATGTTGAGCACCGTAAAACGGGTCAAAATCGGTCAATTTTTTTGTGGAATAGCAACTAAAAAAAGTTATTTGAGGGAATACGAAATTTTTTATCTGAGCAGTTAGAGTTTGCGATTCCTTTATAATAAATCACTGCTTTTCATGTGTTTGATTTGAATATTAATTTAAAAGTTTTGTAGCTCGAAAAGCACAAAAATCAGGACGCGATTGCCTTGCGGTTAAAATTAGCGGGAAGTTTCAGGCATGGCCTTTAGGATAAGCCTCTTTCTTTTATGGTCAAATATTTGACAGCTGTGAATGTATGTCAAATTATATTAATTGTATTTTCATGTAAAATTGTTATTAAAAAATCAAAAATTTATCTTGAAAACATTCTCTCCATGTGGTATAAATTAAGAAATTTTTTTATTAATTTTTGTTTTCTTTTCTATTTTGGAAAAGTAGCGTTACACAAAAATTCATTTGGCCAATTAAAAATAACTGCGTTTATTTTCACATCCCTGGTGTATTGGGAACATTCATGTCATCTTGAATACTTAAGTTTTATTGTTAAACATTAATTTAAACATGAAACTGAACTTTTTTTTATTTATTTATTTATTTTTTTCTCAACTCACTTTTGCCTCCATGGGATGTCCAGCTCTATCTGTTGGATTTATTATTGATTGCATTTAATTTTGGTTTCATTGAAACACATTCATTTTTGTTAGTTTGTTTGGTAAAACAATTTGCTCTGTGCGACAATCATTTGATTTCTTGTGGACTTTATAAAATGACATGTTGTGATAGAAATTGAATTTATTGCATATAATTTCACTCACACAAAATGCGATAAAATTGTTTCTTATGTCTTTCTGCTGGCATCTCATAAATATTTACATACGCTATTGATTATGATGACATTAAAATATTTATGATTCTGAGATTAGGAAATGCCAGTAATTTGCTTATTAAATGCCGTTTGATTAGAATTATTAATGCATTGAGAAAGTGGTTTGGAGAAATTTGCATTAATTTAATCATAATTTTATTTTGTTTTTATTTTTAAATCTGTTATTGAAGGTGGTTTATGGTATATTTTAACGATGATAACACATGTAATTTATGGCCGTGTAGCTGGTTTGAGATATACAAAATTATTTATTCTTCTTATGTAAAGTTTAAAGATAAAGATTTTCATTTTGAAATGCAACGTTACTGAATGAAGCAGTACATTTTTGTGATGTCACTTTTATTCACTTTTACTAACACCGATTTTAGGTTATTTTAATGATGCTGTAGGCGAAGGTGAAGCAATATCATGGTATTTATTATTTTTATTTCTTTGTAAATAAAAAACACAGCCAGCAAAGTAATTTGCTTGCCTGCCATAAACAGCTACAAGTCTCCGTGGGAATGGAACCCAAGACAATTGGACGCACATTTAAAGCGGCTCTCCAGCACATAAGAACCTACAGCCAGGCGTCATAAACCCTAATGCTTTTCAATTTAAGTCACAAACACGTTGATTATTAATTTATGTGATAGCATAGATATATATACTGAGCAGGTGTTTAAAGCCATATAATTATAAGAAAAAATATGGCCGCATATTAACACACACCCCCTGTGAGAAGGTCAAGTGTCTGCCCATTTTATTTGAAAAAAACTTCATTTTGAAATTACACATTAAAAATTAAATCTCTTCAATTTTAATTATGTGCTGATTCTTATATCCCCGAAATGTTGCTAAAAAATTCAAAGTGAGCAATTGAGGCGTGTTAACTAATTCCTAAACGCATTTCACTGGGGCTAATGCAGATCATCAGGGAATCTTTACCCAACATTTCTTAGAATAACTAAATATGTTTATTTCAAACTTCCACTCTAATAAGTGAGAGGCTAAAACAAATATCAAAGCCATAACAAGAACTCACTCCTATAAATATAACTGATAAGCTGCGTCCTGGAAGTTATTACATATTCTACTTCACCGCCTTCCAAGCACAGTAACGTCACCAAAATACCAAAACAAAACAATTAAAATGTCAAGATTACAGAATTTAAAAAACCGGTTATTATAGTAAAAGCATCGAGTGCACTAAAAGGCTATAATATCAGATCGAAACCCTACAGTGAATTCAAGGAGCGGCAAATCATAGTAAAAACATCGAGTACACTAGAACATTTAAATATCATATCAAAACCCTACAGTAAATTAAAGAAACGGCAAATAATAGTAAAAACATCGAGTACACTAGAACATTTAAATAGCATATCAAAACCCTACAGTAAATTAAAGAAACGGCAAATAATAGTAAAAACATCGAGAGCACTATAACACTAGAATATCAGATCAAAACCCGGCAGTTAATGCAAGAAACAGCAAATCATAGTAAAATCATCGAGTAAACTAGAACATTGGAATGTCAGACCAAAACCCACCAGGGAAATCAAGAAACGGCAAAGCATAGCAAAAACATCGGGTACACTAGAGCGTAACAATATAAGATCTATAAGAAACGGTAAATCATATCAAAACCATCGAGTACACTAAAACATCAGATCAAAACCCGACAATGAAGTAAAAAAAAGGCAAATCATAGTAAATGCATGGAGTGCACTAGAATATATTCATAATATTTTTTGTTGTTTTTCGAAACATTTCCACTTCTCATCGCTTTTGTTTATTCTACAATCAAAACATTCAAACCTTTTAAGAATGTTCTATTTCAGTTTAGATGTTATGTTTCATATTTTATTCTGGTTCCTCTTTATTTTAGTGATGTCGTGTCCTTTTTTAAGAAAGTATTTTTTTCCACTTCACACTGCTCCAGCGAAACCGCAGCCAAAGGTTCGGTTACAATTTTGCTTTTATCCTATTTGAAATGGATTTTTTTTTATCGAAAACGTTAATGAAAATTATAGACGTGCAGATATATGAAAACGAATTTACGTTTAAAACAAATCCTAGTTTTTGAAGCAAAAGGCAGCATATTTAGGGCGTTTTTAAAATTATTTTTCTAAGAAATAAATGTTAATAAGCAGCAGTATTCTTTGACATCTAGTGATAAATATAAGACACAATATACATAAGATTGCGAAGCGCTTTCTAACCACATCTGAGACAACAAATTGTTGGCTTCTTGAAAATGACCTCAATATGTGTGTGCTCTTTTACACAGCACAGCAGGTATTCTATCGAACACTTGCACATCATTAATCCAGAAATTTTTGTTTAACTTTAATCTAAAAAAGTCTTTTAAAATCATATTTTCTATGAATATTAAATAAGATAAATCAAGAGGCTGTAGCCAGTTTCTAACAAAATATGCAGGCAAATCTCTTTATCGATTAAACTGGATTAAAGTTAATGAGTTAATTTTATGGAAATGTATGCGGGTTTTAATTTTATTAATTTAGATTATGAATAAATAGAATTTACAAAAAAATATTCCAATAAATTATCAGGCATACAATGAACAGGAAAACTCACTTAAGTCATCAAATTAATAACAGCGTATGTAAATTTTTTAGCACTTGTAGGTTTTAATAGGGAAAACGAAACTATTATTTTTTTTGTTTGTATTTTAATAGAAAAAGTGAGGAAAATTTAGACTTTTGCCTTGGCCCTTCAAAAGAATCAAACTAAGTTTTATAATAAACAAATTGTAACTAATAAAATTAAAACTAAAAGCAACATAATGAATTACTAAAACGAATAGTAATAAAATACAGACACGTTATCAAGATAACCAGAAATCATTAATCATGAGAGGGAAAAAAATATGAAAAATAAACAAACAAACACACACAATCCTCTAAATCTAGCCAAGACTTATAAATTTTTACATAATTTACCTGCAGATCAGCAAGAAAAGTAAAAACAACCTTCAGCGGAAGATATATGAAATCGTTTGCATAATTTTTCTGAGACAAACAGATGGTCGCTGGTGTGGTTAAAGGATTGGCCAAAACACGCGGGCAATTCAACATGTTTTAATGGCCGATAGTTTTTATTTAATTCCTCTAAACATGAGATAAAATCACAAAATTATAGTGACCACCATCATACAACTTATTTCGTTTATAGATATTTTTATTTCTAAATAAAGTATTTCGTGTTATGAAAAAAAGGGAGAGATGGATTGGCAAAAATATGCTTTCATATTTTAATTTATTTCAAACTATCAACAAAATAAACATAAAGACCATTAATACTGACGCATGAAGGTCTTAATATTCACTAATAGATGAAAAAGTGGGTCAAAATAATTTATAAGATTTTGTTTGTTTAATCTAGAATTAAAAAAACTATTCATTCTGCTAGTTTGAGGGTTGGAGAAAATATTTAAAATATTCCACTCTTAAAGAAATTAGAATAAAATTCAAAAGATAATTTGACAATAGCAGACTTGCAAAAATATAAAAAAATGATAATAACGTAACCACTAAATATTGATTAGAGCCATTTTAATTCATAATTAAATATTGAGTTAAACAGTTTCCAATCAAATTGGGTTCTACTCCACTGAATATCAGTTCTTGATGAAACTGTTTTACTTAAGAAACACTCATGGAAATCAAAATATCTCAAATATATCTCCCTGTTGTTGAGCGGTTACACTTGTTTGATATCGTATTTCAGTAGTCCGCTAAATAATTTTCAACTCAATAATTCGATACACAAAAAGTTTTACAAATAGAATACTTTCAGTTTTTTTTTGTTATAAATTACAATTGTCCAAAGTTTCTTTTCTATTGATTTTGGATATAATTAATTAGCTACTGGTCTATTTATATAAAACACGGTAGGCCAGTAGCTAATTAATTATACGTTCAGATATAGACAACTTTATGTCTGGAACCTCTGTACTGGTCCTCTCTTTTTAATTCGTATGGCGTCATATTGGGATCATTGTCATACAGCTGAGACCTGCTCATAGTAGTGGCCCTGCTGTTAGATAAAAAAAAATTTGGCAAACATGGGCCCTAAGACCCATGCCTGAAATGTTCACCTAGTTTTTAACACAAAACTACCGCATCTTTGGTTATTTGCTATTCTGTGCTTTTGAACTCTTCGAGCTAAAACATTGTTAATTTAAGTTTCAAATAAACCGATTCCCACGCGGAAAGCGGTTATAGGATGCAGTTTTTTATTATTATAAAATAACCGAGAACATTAATTGTCAGATATAGAATTTTGGCGTTAAAAAAAATTGGTCTTTTTTATATTCGCTTCATTCAAGATGTGTTATGAACGGATTAAACGTTTGTGACTCAAACTGCGTTGATCGCACAAGGCTTTTCAATATCAAGAATTATTTAGTTGGAGAAATCAATCACTGATGCTAATTAAAAATTATTCTAAAAATAAAAACAAAAGTTTTCCTTATTTCCAATCTATCAGTTCCAGTCGCTTCAGATTCACTACAAATCTCAGTTCAGAAATGTGCTTTAAAGTGCTGCCAGTTTGGTTGGACTCGGTTTAGCCGTTGTAAATTTATAAGCGCGTTACCTACGTAAACGCACACGCAGGCAGTCGCACACATACATACACACATATAGTAACGGGCTCTCCAAATCAGTCAGGGTAATTAAGTAGAGCCTCAAAATGTCGAGTTCTGATTAGAACTCAGTTTTTTCTAAACATTTCAATACCAGTTAATTTCCAATATATGAAAATTTTCAATTTTCCTAGTGAGAAGTTATGTTTTTGAATAAACTTCTTTAATACTATTTTTATTACAAGCGTGACAGTAATAAAATTCTGAAAAAAAATTCCACTCACATTTTATATTTTCCCTTAAATATTCCTTTTTAGTAGTTTCCTGTAAAATATTTGGTTTGCTTTTAATGTCTGCTGCAACAAAGACGCTTGAGAAAATCTCCTTTTTCTTAAAACACTCAAATGGGTTAAGGAGTTTAAAGAGTTTTAAATTAAAGAAGTTGAAATAAATGCATTTACAGAAGTTCACTTTTTATATGCCTTTTATTTGCTTCACTTGTAGGTTTGCTTGTCTCGAACACTCTTTTTGCATTGTGCTTCTACTCGTATACTTAATATTATAAATAATATTACTCATTCGTCACTTTTGTGTGATGTGATTCATGTTCTTATCTCCTAAAGTTGATTTCGAAGCACATTCAACTTAAAAACAAACGAATAAATTTGTACGTATTTCGGGGAATAGTTTTTTTTAAAACCTTCTTAATTTTAATTATGTGCTGTTTCTTTTATCCCAAGATCATAACAAAAAAAATTCAAAGTGATCACTTGAGGGGTTTTATCTAATTCCAAAGCGCATTTCACTATGGCTAATGCAGATCATTAGGGAACCTTTACCCAACATCTCTTAGAATAACTAAAGATTTTTATTTCAAACTTTCATTTTAATAAATGAGAAGTCTAAAAGAAATATCAAAGTCATAACAAGAACTCACTGATTCCTTTTCATTTTCTTACGTTTTTAATCTACAATTGGTTGGCATTTTTCCTGACTCTAATTGTAGTTGTCAAAGAAATATTAAAGTAAAAGTTTGAAATAAATATTTTTAGTTAAAAAGTTAAAAATAAATTTTCAAATAAACTTAAAACAACAATAAATTTTGCTTGGCAAGTATTATCTAGAAAGAGAAAGTGTGGAAGCTTTGTGTCGTATTTTTTAAAAAGGTTCTTTTTTAGTTAGTAAGTCTGTCACTGTTATAAAGTTGACAAATACTTCGCGTAAGCTTATGACCAGAAGTCATTAAATTATTTCTATAGAAAAACCCCATATTGTTAGCAAAAGAACGTAACCATTAAGATGACCAACTTTTCAAATTTGACCTTCATTAAATATTTACAGATTACAAAACAGAAATATTTATGAAACTAAAACAAATGATAGATTTATTTCCAGCTAGAAAAAACCAAATTTATATTTTATGTACAATTTTGTTTTTTATCAAACATCAATTAATTAAGGGCATTATAAAAGATTAATGTTTGACGTTAAGATACGGTAGGTTATTTGTTAATGACCACAAAAATATAAAAGCAAACAAAAAAAGGTAAACAAAAAAGGTAAATTAAAAAAACCGAAATAGTACGAAAATAGTGTTTGAATAAAAATAAAAAAATCCTTTTAAAGACACATGCCATAGAGCCAACTATTCATGTGGACAACAAGTTGACTGCTGAATGAAAACGTTAATAAAAACTGTTGACCGATCCGCTATTCGTTATTCATTTTCATATGAAATTAGGAAAGAGATAAACTTTTGTACGTGACTTTTGTTAGAAGTCCATGACTATTGAGTTTTGAAGCAACACATACCAAAAAAGTGTTATCAGACTGGTTGATTTGTCTAGAGGAAGTAAAAGAGGTAATAAAATAAAATACGCCTTCAACATTTGCATTTTAATATCCGAGAGAATTTAGTGGATTTCGTGTGTTATATAATTAATTAATTAATTAGTTAATTTTGTACGTACAAGTGTAGGGCATTTGTCAATATTGAAATATTTAATAGAACTGAGAATGGGCAAGTTTTGACAGCAGATTATTTGATTGTTGGTTGTGTACCCTCAACCTTTTTAAATTTTTAAAGTTTATTTTTAATATTTATTAGATTCGAAAGAAACACTTTTAGGAGGCCAAAAAAATAGACAATTAAAACTTGTTAACAAGTCATATTTAAACAAATTTTAATAATAGAATCTGGGGTTTTACTTTATTCACGAATTAATAAAACTCTGAATACTCTTCGAATATATAAAATATGTGTACCCTGTATATACACTTTTCGTTTAATAAAATCAGGTTAAAGCGGATGGTTTGAAAGTAAAAACCAGGTCAGGGTGACAACAATAAAGTAGTTTTCTTTATCAAAAGGAATATTTATTATGTATTTCGTAGTATAAAAATCACTCTTAACTAAAACTTAATATCGTCCTCGAAAATGCTAAATGACGTATCTTTTTTTTAAACCTCTTTAATTTTAATTTCGTGCTGATTCTTTTTTCCGTCAATTGAGCAAGCTTAGCTGGTTCCTTTTCGCATTTCACTAAGGCTAATGCCGATCATCAGGGAACCTTTACCAAACAGTTCTTAGAATAACTAAAGATATTTATTTCAAACTTCCACTTTAATAAATGAGAAGTCTAAAACAAATATTAAAGTCATAACACAGATGATCACAGATCACTTTCCCTTTTTTATTATCCTTTTTTATTCTACAATTGGTTGGCTTTTCTACGACTCAGCAATTAATTGAAATATTGAAACAAAATTATCTATTCTATCAAACGGTTTCATTTTGATCTGGACTTGTGAATTTCGCTTCAATATTTCAATTAATTTCCATTTTAAACGTTTTAAAAATTATGATACGCTGATTTGCATTTTAGGTAACGATACACAAGAATTTTTTTAAATAAATTTTCATAGCAAACAGTTCTATTTAAACCAATTTATTAGCAGAAAATTTAGAATTCCTTCATAATACACCATTTCCTACTGTATCTTTAATGTATTGACCGCAAGAAATATCCAAAATCGCAAATATGAAACTCTTCTTATCGACTGCTGCTGCTGCTACCTTTTCCTGGCGTATCATTTAAATTAATTAATTACACAAAGAAATATTTCTACTAATTAGGAATTTTTTTCTTTGTTCTATTATTCCAGACTGCTTGCATTTTTACTGCTTTTATATTTCTCTTCTTAAAAGTTCCGTTTCAATATGTAATTTTAACAAACCTCTGAAACTAATTTGAATAATTAGTTTAATATCTTAATTATGCATCATTTCAACAGCGCACAAAACACCTTGTCTGTGTGCCGTCGTCATTCGTTTGGAGGCTTTTTGCCTTCCACCACCAAAAATTCTTTTGATTTCTATCTTCAGCTCTGGCTGGCAGGTTGACCTTTTTTGGTTTTTTGGTCTTTAATTTGTTATTTTTATTTTTTCTATTATTTTCTTGTTTATTTTGTATTTGTGGGCTAACAAATTGTGATCATAAATAAAATAAACGGGTTAAGAAAAACATGTAATAAATAATATTTGTTTGGTATATTTGACAGTTCTTTGTTGTTGTTGTTGGTTGTTTGTTGTTGTCTAGCGTTGGCTTAAATGGAGGGAGGTTTTGTAATTTGTTGAAGAATTTTTTTGTAATTTCTATCAAAGTGACGTTACAAGTTTTACTCTTCTGTGAATAGCAGCGAATAGCATGTGGAATTTTTAGGTTTGTTTTGTTGTTTCATTAAATATTTAGTTGTTTTAGCTAAATTATCTCGTTAGAGTTATAAATATTTTAGATTGTCTCTAAATAACAATCAGTTATTGTATATTTTGTTTGCATGCGAGGTATAGTTTTGCCATGAAAGGCTATTACAATTAACACAATAGAATGTATTATGAAGTCTTCCCTTTTATAAAGTAAAAAAAAAATGGTTCACAGAAAGAGTCCAAGTGCACACTGGCGTAATTTTAATAAATTTTGGTTTTAACGTTAAAACGAACTCTTAAAACCTGGTTTTACTATACAAAATTATATAAATAAAACCAAAACGAAACCTCTTTTGAATTGGTTTTAAGAAAGCTTTATGAAATGCAGCCTGTTTTTGTCTGCGCTAAATCGAGTGCTGCCAAGTTATATATTGGAAAAATCTGTCCCAGAGTTCTTACAAACATCCACACAATTTTCATAATTTTTATACGAAATATTGTGATTTCCAAGCGTTTATTTAATTCGTATAAAAATCTTTATAATATTAAAGTAATCATTTACAGAATATAACAGACTTTCTGTTTCACAATTCGTGGAAAAATTTCTTATTTTTGTATACAAACCAAAACAGCTGCAGTACAGTTTGTGAATTAAGTGTTTTACAAACAAAAGAAAAGAGCAACAGCCACAAGACATCTATTATTTTGAGAAATTAAATTTATTGTGATGAAATTTATTGGCCAGAATTTTCAATTTTTTCATGTGAACACAAATTAGTTTATTGTGATTAAATTTATTAGACACACTGCGTGTTAAAACATCATTTTAATAAATCTGCAGTGTGAACACAAAATCATATGTTTATGGTTTTATGAGTAAAGCCAGCTTTTAACTTTCAGTAAGAAGATACTATCAGCAACTGAAACAATATCGAGTTCAAGGAGAAATTTTTCAAAATTTATTCGGAGGGACTCCATTTAATCT
Source organism: Linnaemya vulpina (assembly GCA_963675445.1). Lineage (NCBI taxonomy): Eukaryota > Metazoa > Arthropoda > Insecta > Diptera > Tachinidae > Linnaemya > Linnaemya vulpina. The sequence continues at coordinate 80,696,055 of OY776278.1, read as the reverse complement.
ACAAACCTTTTCAATATAAAAGTGAACATATCGTTGGATTTTAAAATATATAATAGAGCGAAAATTGACTTACGCTTGGCGAAAGAATTGTTAGCATCACTTTATATAAAACCTGGGAACAGGCCAATATATTCCCGTGTAGTATAAAAATATATACTGAACTTTTAAATTCTCTTAAATATTTTTAGTTTCCTTTATTATTTTCTTTTTCAAAATAAAACTGTGTCCTTAAAGATCAAAGGACATATTTATCCAGCTCAACACTTTAATATCTCACATCTGCATAAAATCTTGTTTTTCTTATATTTTTATTTTTTATACAAATTTTTATAACTCCCTTTGCTGCTTTTTCAACAACTGGAAAATGCTTAAACTTAATTATGAAAACAATTTTTATACATTTTGAATACCAACAATTGCACATTTAAAAATTTTTTCTTTTCCTTCTTTCATTTGTGAAACAAAATTGTTGTAACGTTCCGTTAATAATGCCCCCAAAACAGCAATAAACCATTAAATGATCCATAATATTTACATGTATGTCTGTCTGTCCGTCTGTCTGTCCATCTGTCTGTCCGTCTGTCTGTCTGTGTGTGTCTACCTGGAAAAGAGAATACAAGTTAATGTCCATGAATAAGTTTTGCACCTGCCTGATACTTATTTGCTCTTTATAGCCAGATTGTTATAACAATTTTAAACCGCCAATCAACTACGGACACATTAACTGAGAAAAAAATAACGCGCGTCAGTAAAATGCTAAATATAGATTTAATAGATGCATCTTTTTAAAGGAATTAACTGTTAATAACAACAACAATTTAATAATATTAACATGTTTTTTTTACGTGAATCGTTATATTATTGGGTTAAATGATTAATTATTAAATTTATTAATTATTTAAGGATTAATTATTAAAGGATTAGTTTTTAAAGGATGAGTCAACAACATAAGAAGTAACTTACAGCGTTTACTTTTCTGGAAAAAATGTAACATTTTCTACGCTTCTTTTATTAAAGTGGCAGCTAGCAGGAGTTTTAAAATAGGAATTATTTTTTGTAAGGAATGGTGGTATAATTTCCAATAAATTCTCTGTTTTAATAAAACGAAATATTGTTATTTTCCATTAAAAAATGTAAAAAATGTTGCACTTTTTTTAAGAACAGAAGGCAACATTAAAAATACTTCCAAATTATTAACACACCCAAATTTTTATTATTATTTTTGTAATATTTTCTAATTAATAAAAACAATTTGAGCGTAAAACACCTTACGTAGGTAATGGCATAACGTAATAAAACTCAGTCCAAACGTAATCTGTGACATGCCTGAATATTTTCAAAAACAATCTTAACCTATACGACAAGGCCTGTGAGTTCAGCGTATGCATTTCAATATATTCATTTCTTTTTTTCTTATAAAGTTATTGTTTATAATAAATTCCTTTATATGACCGATCTATTATCTGCATTATAGAGTGGTTATTTTCGTTACCAACACCTTTTGTTATGAGCCCATTAACAAAATATTTTTCATAATTGTTGACTTGCATTTTATAGGAGCTTTTAGTGTTGGTCTGTCAATCGAAATACCCTACTACAGTCATCGTATATAATTTTTTGTTGTTATAAGTCTGGATTTATGATACAATAAATAATGCGGCTATTGTAACAAAATATATAAAATAAAATTTGTAAAACGATTGAAGCTAAATATCATCCCTACCACTTGCCTTAAATTTTTGACTCTTTGAGTTAGTTCAGATCAAGCCTTGTTGGCAATCATATTTTTATTAGTACATATTTTATAAACTCTTTAATTTTAATTATTTGCTGATTCTTTTTTCCCAAAATCTTGCTAAAAAATTCAAAGTAATCAATTGAAGGGTTTTAACTAGTTCCCATACACATTTCACTGGGGCTAATGCAGATCATCAGGGAACCTTTACCCAACATTTCTTAGAATAACTAAAGATATTTATTTCAAACTTGCACTTTAATAAGTGAGAAGTCTAAAATAAATATCAAAGTCACAACAAGAACTCACCGATCACTTTTCCTTTTTTATTTTCTTACGTTTTATTCTACACCAAAAAGTTTTAACTGCAGCCAGAATACTGATCGTTCACTCTATTTAGAGTGTTTTGTGTTCCACTGGCTGTAGATAACTCCTACTCCCCAGATTAATTTGATAGGGGGATTACAAAGAAGGGTGTATTCAAGAAATTTACTACTTGTTGTGCAAATTTGCACAAATTTACCTCTGAAATAATTTATATATGTTCAATGTTGGTGGGCTATGAAGCTTTTAAGGTGTACCATAAAATATTTATTTCCAAGAAGGACTTGATAACTTATTTTTGCTCTTCTATAAATAGACTTTAACGTGATTGTGTGGCTTGTGGCACCATCCTTTTAAAACCTTATGTCGTTCAAGTCCATGTTTTCCAATTCGGACGAAAAAGTTGTCAATAATTATGGCACGATAACGATTGCCATTAACAGTAACAAGAGGATCGTTACTAACGACATAAAAACATGGCTCAATGACGCCGCCGATATGCAAACAAAAATTTTTTGTGACAGTAAAATTGTGATTTTTGAAGACATGTTGGCCAATGACTCCGGCAGTCAGTTATTTCATGAAATGGTGATGCATGGGAGCACATGAGGATTTTCAATAACTTATATTTTGCTTATTGACCAACCCATTGAGCCAAAATGAGCTTCGTCACTGAAAATTATTTTGCAATAATATTCATCATCTTGACGCATCATCTTAAATTGTTGTTGCATACGTTATTCGTTCCTGTACTTTACCATGATGAAAATGTTGAGTTTCCTAATAAAAAGAAAAGTAGCAGTTAGATGATCAATGAAAAAGTGCGTTCTCAATTTGAAAAAGTTGTCAAATACCTATTAAAAACCCTTTATATTGAGCACAACTTCACAAAATGGCTTTTAAAGTATTATATATTGCAAGATAATTATTGCACATTAAGACATATAAAAGTGAACCACAAAATGGTGTAACGTATTTATATAAGTACACGATCCAGAGAAACCATTAATATGGTACAAATATTAATAAAATGAACTTTCAGATCATATATATTTCACATAATTTAATGGACGTTAAGGTAATTTAAATTGTACCACCAAAAAATGGATAGGGGATTCTATATAAGAGTAAAAGATATGCAGTTCGAATCTTATAAATCTCTAATGTGACCATAGAGTAAAAAATTCTTTGTCAAATATGAACATGAGTAGGGTGTGATAAATCTGTGATGTTCGGACAAAATAAGGTTTCTAGTTGCATATGGTAGCGTACATGTGCACACTCATGCACGATGTAGAGTAGCGTAAAGCAGCAGTTACAAAGTGTTTTATAGAAACTTGTTAAATTTGATCAACTTCAATTTGAATGCACAGATAAAATTAAATTCCATTTTTATTCTCATAATAACCGCTGGTGGATTTTGTTCACAGGCAAATAGAAGGTTTCTATTCAAAGTTCAAAATGCAATAAACCAAAGCATTTCAGAAAAACTTATTTTTTTGCATATTAACTAGTTTCATTTTATATCCAAATAACATTGATTGCAACCCAATCAAGCTCATTGTTCAGGAAATTGTAAAATAAAAGTGACTGTAAATTTAAAACAAATAAAAAAACTAACAGCAACAGATAGATAAAAACTTCAAAAGTATTATAATATTTTGTATCTCATATATGAAAAATATGTTCACATTAATTAGAGAATAATCTCTCAAACTTAATGACATTAAAGGCAAACAATTTGTTAACTAGAGTTTTAATTAAAAACTCATTTGCATGATAAAAATAAATTGTTTGTAGTTATTAGCATGTATCAATTAACTTTGTATTAATTATTTATTCAAATTAATTTTATATCATATTTTACCAGTTTTTATTTCATTTTATTTGTTGCTACGATTTTGGGTCGTAAAAAATTTCAATTTATTGTCAATGAGTGCACAGAGCGAGAGAGAGAAGGGGAGGGTGGGAATTTATTTAAAGTTAATAACAAATTGGGTAAAATATGTTTTCCTTTATAAAGCTGACCTATAAAAATATGCTTAACAATTAATAATAGTATTTAATTTTATATGGCCAGAAGTCAAGGAAAATATTTGCATTTATAATCAGGCAGATTTAAGACAGATTTATGATGACATCTACACAAAACAATTTCATTAAAAAAAGAATTTTAAATATTTATATCATTAAATAAATTTGTTAATTAATGTTAGCATCTGATTATAATAAATGGATAGTTAAACTATTTCATGGGAGACAGCTCCGCATGGTCACAATTTGAATTCATTAAGTCTAGCAAAGCAGAAAAGAAACAGTCGTATCATTCAAATAAATAATTATTTAATAAATAAAATATTTAATAAATAAAAACGTAAGAAAATATAAAATGAAAAGTAGTCAGTGAGTTCTCGTTATGACTTTGAAGTTTGTTTTAGACTTCTCACTTATTAAAGTGGAAGTTTGGAATAAATATCTTTAGTTATTCCAAGAAATGTTTGGTAAAGGTTCCCTGATGATGTGCACTAGCCCCAGGGAAATACGAATAGGAATCAGCTAAAACCCTTCAATTGATCACTTTGAATTTCTTAGCAAGATTTCGGGGGACAAATCAGCACATAATTAAAATTAAAGAGTTATAAGAAACGCCAATTTCCCAAAATATGTACTAATTTGAAAAATAGAATGACAGTCATATTTCATACGTTCATAAAAAATGATGTTTAATTATTTTACCAGTTTTAAGAATATATCTCTGATTATATATTTTTATGTATCTCTTTGCTAAATACCTGTTACGCACCAGGAATTCCTTCTTAATGACGTGTTTTAATTTCGAATTCTCTGGTGACAGTTTTAACTTTTTCATTCAACGTTTTATTACACAAAAAATCTTTCTCCAAACATCACAATATTTTTTTTATTAATACATTTTGGCACAAACATTAAGCACCCATTTAAATATATTTATTTCATCAATAGCGGGGAAGATGTGTCAGGCAAAAGGCAAAAATTAATTGTATCCAAAAAAGAAAACCAAAAAATTGCAGCCTCTTTTTCTGAATTCCTTCTCCAGAGCAATTTACAATTGAAAATATAGTAAACAATTCGCAGAAACTACAAAGTAGAGGATATCGAAGAAAAAGGTAACAGATAACAAGATAATCAACAAACGAAATGAAGAGACCGTCTTGTTTTTTTTTTTTCAAATAAATCAACACTGAATATAAATTCTTATATCACAAGAAGAATATTAAATGCCCTATAAAAAATATTTTTAAGCCTCATGCCATTTTAATTTTATAAAAAATTTATTTAAAAAAAAACTAAAACACGTTCTCTTGTTTTGCAAAGTAAAAATTTTAATAATGGGTGTTTTTTTATAGAGTGATACAAGTTTAAGTCATAATAAAACCAGGAAATATATTCTTTAATATCAATGTAACGGACTATATTTGAAAGAAAAATAATGTTTAAATATGATTCCTGTCATGTGGCGGCCACGGCTGGCACATAGAAGGCGCAATCTGCAACACCAATTTTCAACAATTTTTCACAGTATTTGCGGCCGTATTTTGGCGACAACTCTTCGAATATTGATTTCCAGGTGCTCAGTTGTTTGTGATTTAGCGATGTAGACCAGTGACTTAACACAACCCCAAAGAAAATAATCAAATGGGACTAAATTACTTGATCTTGGTGGCCAACGAATAGGTCCACTACATGAAATTAATTTTTCATAAACTAATTTCTTTGAGTAAATCAATTATAGCACCCACTGTGTGCCATGTGGCTCCGTCCTGTTGGAACCTCGATTACTGCCACGTAATTTAGGTACGAAGAAATTTCGAATCATGTTCCTTTACCGTTCACCATTGACAGTAAAATTCTGATTTTTGAAGACATGTTGGCCAATGACTCCGCCAGTCCGTAAAGAACACCAAACAGTAATGTTTATGGTGTTTATGGTGTTTCGACTAAAGCTTGTGGAAGCTCCTCACCCCCAATGAGACAATTCTAATTATTTTCGTACTTATTCAGCCAGAAATGGTCTTCATTGGAAAACAAAATTTTAAGTAGATGAGTTTGACGAATAGAACAACTATTTTGATTTAAAATTTTAACAATTTGCACGCATTCCTCTGGTATAAGTCGATTTATGACGAAATTTCAAAAGCAAAAAGCAACTCAAAGCAGTTGTTAAGTGGGAGCTCAAATAAAGAAGTGAAAGCTGCGCTTAGAACTGATCCAAAGCAACATACAAACAGATTCTGTGAACCTGGGAATATCACAAACTAATTCCAACCAAACACTTGCACTGATCTCACAGCAACTGTTTCAAGAGAAATTTATTTTAATTTTTTTTTAAATTAGTATATGTTTTGGAGAATTGTCGTATTTTAAACGGCAAAATAAAACAACATACTTTGTCAACACTCTAAACAAATTGTTTTTGTATTAAAACAATTATCAGTTGTTGATGTTCTTTATTTCTCTTACAACTACAATTAGAGTCGGAAAAAAGCCAAACAATTGTAGAATAAAAACTTAAGAAAATAGAAAAGGGAAAAGTGATCAGTGAGTTCTTGTTATGACTTTGATATTTCTTTTAGACTTCTCATTTATTAAAGTAGGAGTTTGAAATAAATATCTTTAGTTATTCTAAGAAATGTTGGGTAAAGTTTACCTGATAATCTGCATTAGCCACAGTGAAATGCGTATGGGAACTAGCTAAAACCCATCAATTGATCATCTCGAATTCTGTCAGTTATTTTGATACCAACTAAAGATGCCAAGAGGCCACAGAATTGTCCAAAGTATCTAAATCTGAATTGGCTACAGATGCCAGATACGATTTTGTCTAGTTTAAGAATATAACTTTCGATAAAATCATTCCTGTTTGCCAACACATCTGAAAAAAATGGATGTCCTTTTATTAAGTAGGGCACAAAAGCAACGAAAACTTAATGAGAGGTCTGTTTAAAAATTTGGAAAAAAATAAAAATCTTGATGGCTGCATAATTTATCAACGGCGCATTGTGTGTGGAACAAATAAAATTAAGGCAACAGAAAAGAACAAACGACAATAACATCAAATGCTATAAATACGAGAAAAAATTAAATAAAAAAGCAGAAATCAAATTGACGAAAAATACTTTTGAGCCTCTACCATGTGAATCCATCAATCTTGGTCCGTGTTCGCCTGTCAAACACGCCGACCATCATGAACATGAATATGACCATAAAAGGATGGCAAAAAGTGATGTGAATGGGTTTAAGCCAACAAACACACGTTCAAGTGGTTGGAGTATGACTCAAAACACATTTTATAAATTCAGCCGATATAAAATGTTTACAGAAATATCTTTTAAGCTGGAAATTATAACTGATAGTTTGCTGGGAACAACAACAAAAAGATCAGTGACCAAGACTTTGCATAACTTGAAATTATTAGCAATAAGAATGGAGTCTGGTTGTAAAAAAAGAGAAAAAAATTTACAGTGTATGAAGCAATCACGGAATAGTTTTGGGAAAAATTCCAGGAATGTGTGCACAACTGTGGGACACATGGAGGAGGATTCAAAGATGCTATAGGAAAATACAGGTGGATGCAACGTTCATTCTTAAGTGATCTACTGGTGATCGGTAATTAAATGAATTCATGCACAGAACCTTAACAAACACTTAAACAATTTATTGTAATAATTTTTTTTTGTATAAAAATACTTTTATTAATTTCATACACTCAAACCACTGTGGCCATTCAATGCCTCAAAGCGGTAACAAATATATTTCTCAAATCCCACAAAAAATTAAAAATGACTAAAACGCCAAAAAAGCATGACGCTAAGTCGTAAAGTTTCATCAATATTTAAAGCCAGTCAATAACAACACCCAAGGAAACACGTTAAAAGGAAAACACAAAAGAAATATTATAAAAAAATATATTTAGAAAAGAAGTAAAAACTTAGAACAAACGAAGTTTCTCAGAAAATAAAACACTTTTAATTGAAAGTATGAGAAAAAAGCATCCTCATTAAAGTCTTCATGTTATTATTATTATTATTATAAAATAAAATAATAAAGGAAGGAATTTCAAAGCTTTTGTAGTCGTTTATTGTCGCTGTATTTTCTATACGAGAATATATATAAAAGAATTATATAATTTTGTTGGTCATATTATTTAGGACTTCAACATAATGGGCAAGAAATAAAAGAGAAAAAAGGGTGGTCTAACCATAATGAACGCTAATAATTATAAATAAAACATAAAATTTTAAGAGAATATATTCTTTATTTTTAAAAAAGGATCTGTAGCAATTATGTGTGAAACGAATTATCAGCCAAATGCTTGCCACTGTAGCGATGGCACGTCTCTATATGATGGCCCATATATGCCCGAACTCTGAAACCGACCATCATGAACATGAATATGAAGTTCACTTTTAAACTCTTTAATTTTATTTATGTGCTGATACTTTTTTCCCAAAATGTTACTAAGGAATTCAAAATGATCAATTAAGGGGTTTTATTTAGTTTCTATAAGCATTTCACCGGGGCTAATGCCCAACATTTCTTAGAATAACTAAAGATATTTATTTCAAACTTCCACTTTAATAAGTGAGAATTTGCTTAAAACAAATATCAAAGGTATAACAAGAACTCACTGATCATTTTTTTTTATTATTTTCTTACGTTTTTATTTTACAATTGGTTGGCTTTTTTTTCGCATCTAATTTTAGTTGTAATTGAGGTTCACTTTTCTTAATTTATCGAATTATCTCATCCTTTATCTCTGAAATTATTCTTAACTTATTGAAGAACACTGTTTCTTTTAAAAATCTTTGAAAAAGAAAGTCCTACATTGTCAAATCACGTGGCCAATTTTTTAAAGCCACCATGTGAGATAACACAGCCATTGAATTTTTCGCTTAAAAGAGGCATTAATTCATTAAATATGTAGCAAAGGGCATTATCCTGTTGGAACTACAAGTCGTCCCAGGTCTTCATACTCCATTTCTGACCTTAAGAAGTTTATTATCATCTCGTGATAGCGAACACCAGTCACGGTAATTGCTTGAACAGTGATGTTCGTGAGACGTTTAATTGTAATTGAACGACTCGTAGTCATGCTCAATAATTATTGTCGATATTGACGAGTCTTCTGTCTCCACTGTCTTGAGCAACAGGAACTTTGTCCAGAAAACGAAATCAGCGAACATGGCCAGGGGTTTGCACAATAAATATTCAGCTGGCTGAATTCTCACAAAATTGTCTGAATTGTAAGTCAACAATTCGTTGATTATGATGACCAAAGAAAAAAAGGGAATCACAAAGTGCACGAATTGAGTTTTGATCTGTGACTCAATTTTCGTAAAAGGCTTTAACAACTTTAACATGTTGTTGCATTCTGTACCTCTCCATGGTTGAATTTGTTAAATACTTAAACGAAAAAATCTCATATTAAATTGGACAAAAAATTTTGCCTTAAAGTGCGACTCATAATTTTCTTGAAATTATATATATTGAAGTTCAGATATTTTCTTGTGAATCTTTTTAGAAACTAGGGGTTAAAAAACACCGAAATCAAATAGTGTTGTCGATTCTTTTTTAATACTTGAACGCTTTTCAAATACTAGTTTTTTCAATCGAAGAGCTCAAAAGCACAAAAACCAGGTTACGATTGCTTTGCGGTCAAAATTATTGATAAGTTATGAGGATGTCTTTTAGAGTCAACCGTTTTCCATATATTTTGTAGCGTGCGTCACAAAGCTTTGCTTTTGCAAATGTCTATTTCAAGCATTCTAAACACCATGTGCGTTGAACAACCTAAAACTTTTTAAGTCTTAATAAGAAAACTCTTATGACTGAAACAATTGTTAAGATGGATTTACCTTTTTGTTGAGCTTTTGTTTAATAACATTAATTTTTCCATATAACTTTCATAAATTTTTTTTCTCAGATATAAACACACACACACACACATTTAGTATTTCCTGTCTAGAATTATCATTTAAAGAAATAATGTTTCACATTATAAACGTTGCAAACTTTGAAATCTAATTATATGCTCACCCGTAATTTGTAGTTAAACATGTCTGCTGCGGAATTTAGGCAATTTTGCTCAGACTAGAGATGTTGAAATGTCTGCGTGTACCGAACGTAGACATGATTTAGTTCACACGTATGCTGGCATCTATTTTTAGAATTTCGTTTCCTTTAGCCAGAACTCTAACTTTAACTGTTGTGTTAGAAGACAAGCAAAAAATAGTTGAGCTAAATTAAGTTAACACGATTAATAACGGACGTGTTTAAAGGGTCTTCTGAAAATGTTATTTATATTTGTTTTGAAAATTTTAATGTTGGAGGACAAATGAAGACCGATCTCATGCCGTTGGGATTGTGTTCCTTAAGCATCTTTTGGATATTATTTTGCTCTAAATTATTGGTTACAAGGAGGAAGCTTTCGCTATTTTCAGTTTTTTTTTAAATTATATCAATAAGAATATAGGAAATGCTAGAAAAAATTTTCTAATTGTCAAACCATGCGGACAGAAAAGTGTTGTTTTTTCTTAGTTTTAATAAAAATACCTGTTGAGAAGTCAGCATCCGATCTAGTCTTGATATTTAGAAGGACTATTGTAGAACTTTATATAAAACGAAACGATGTGATATTGTTAGTTTCAAAACAATTAATTCATGGCCTGTTTTTAAAAAAATTAGCAGAGAACTAATAATAATTTCGTAAAACAGCCAACAGAAATCCCGTCATAGCGACAAGTACACTTCTCATTTATTTGTCTTCAAAAATGGAATAACAATTCCCTTTCGCAATGGCACCGTTGCTTCTAGTGTTAATTTGTTAGCGCGAAACGAAAGGGGTAAGTAAACCTGAAACTAAAATCTACTTATCACAATTATAAAGCGGCGGCAACAATTCACGTGCGTCTGCCTAAAGTTTGTAATAAATAAATAAAAAACCAACGGTTGATGGTATGGGTGTTGTAAGGCAGCCGGGGTATTATTAAAACGCAACTATTCTTCTCTAACGAAGACACAACAACAAAAAAAACTGCTGTACAAGGGCTGCTTAATTGTTGCACAAACTAAAATTACAACAAAGTTGAGCTGAAACTAACTACTGGCAATATTTGCAACACCTCTTGCACCCTTTTGCCATAAAATTAAAGGCTGATATGGCAAACAAAAAAACAAGAAGAAAAGAATAAGAAAAAAAATATTTCTAACTTTTAGTTTTAAACTCAATGCAACATTCAGTAACTTTGCACAGTGGGGAAGAGAGTTAAGCAATCAGGGGTTACAAAATTTATATGTAATAAAGTACATTTTGTAGAGTTGTGAAACGTTAAGTTAACAACACTTTTTCGAACTGGTGGCCATATTTGCAGCTGGCAGGTGATTTATGTTTAGTTCTCCTCAGATATCAAATAAATCTATCGATTTTTGCCTACGATCTTGAAAAGAGCAAGAAAACAATTGCCTTATAGAAACAATTGAACGCTTTTTCAAAACTCTTTAATTTTAATTATGTGCTGATTCTTTTTTCCAAAGTCTTACTAAAAAATTCAAAGTGATGAATTGAGGGGTTTTAGTTAGTTCCTAAGCGCTTTTCACTGGAGGTAATGCAGATCATCAAGGAACCTTTACCCAACATTTTTTAGAATAACTAAAGATATTCATTTCAAACTTCCACTTTAATAAGTGAGAAGTCTAAAACAAACTTCAAAGTCATAATAAGAACTCACTGATCCCTTTTCCTTTTTTATTTTCTTACGCTTTTATTCTAAAATTTGTTTGGTTTTTTCCGACTCAAATTGACGCCTGTTCGTTTGCTTGAAGGCTGATTTTTCTGACTTTTTCGTTCATTAACTGAATAACCACAATTTTCAGGAACTGTAGTTTCAACAAGACGGCGCAACGTGTCACACTTCTTGTGCCACAATTGACTTCTCTTAAAGGAAGCGTTTGTTAGCAGCATAGCTGATCCATAAATGAACCATGTTTGTTTCTGCTCTTAATTCGATACGAATTAGCTAAATTTTTAAATAAATCTTTTCACAACAAAAAAAAAATAATAATAATAAATGAATGAAGCTTTTCATTTATTAAAGTGGAAGTTTTAAAATAGATATCTTTAGTTATTCTAAGAAATCGAATCTGTATTAGCCCTAGTGAAATGCGCTTGGGAACCAGGTCAAAACCCTCAATTGATCACTTTGGATTTTTTAGTAAGATTTTGGGAAAAAAGAATCAGCACATAATTCAAATCAAACGATGAAAATTCAAATAAATTCAAATTAAACAGAATTAGTTAGAAATGAAGATCAAATCCTTTTTAAATTCAAATGAATTTTTAGTAGGAGTTGCAGTTCTTTTTTAATTCAAATGAATTCCTTAAAATAAATTACAGTTCATTTCTTTAAATAATTTGCTGGTTTAGTGTTTGAATGATTTGCTAATTAATTGAAAACTGAATGATTCTTTTACTGCTCTGCCAAGCAGATTCATGTTTCGCACACATGAATCGGGCTGTAAGAACGTGCAATTTAACGCATGCTTCTTAAATAATTTGTAAAATATCTTAAACTCTGGTATATATTTCAGAAACTAGTTGATAGATATATCATTGAAGTTGTTAGCAGTTTCACTACTTTTAAAATTGATTTAATCAGACATGGTTTTTAATGTAACATTATATTTCTTTGCAGCTTCTTTGGGTGGTCTGCATCTGCAGACTCTGGAGGCTCATCTACAGGCATTTAATTCTGGTAAGTGAAATATTCAACTTTTCTTATAAATTCGATTTTTTTTCATCAGATTTTAGTCTATTAAAGAGCTTCTTGTCAAAAGTGTCAATAAAACACAGACAAAAGTCTCGAATTGTATTAAACTAAAGAAATTTGCAGCAACAACGACCAGTGTTGTCAACTTTTTTATTTCAAAAAGCGCTAAGGCCAACAAACAAATCGCATATTTTTATCACAAAAGCTTTGATCTTAAGATAAATACTTTTATTAAAAATATAATAAAGGCAAATTAAAAAATATAAATTCGAACTTCCATCAAGCGAAAAATATATTGATAGATTGAAGGACATGTAAAAGATTAGTTTTTAGAAATTAAATTTAAATAATTAAAAAACATTTTGTGAAAATATAATTCGCTGTTAAATCGAAAGTGATTACCTTGATAAGGTTTTTAATGTGACATTTAGAAAGAATAATCTTAAATTGACTCACCAAAGAATAAAAGAAAATTAAGAACAATATAATTAATTAAGATACACAACAGAATAGTAAACTAAAGTTTGCGGAAGCCTTTACGATCCCATCAACAGTTCTCGTGTGTGTAACAACGTTTATCGCCGCTTGTTACACCATTTCTGCGCATCTACAAAAAACCAAGGACCTACCTTAATGTTTTCTCTTAAGACATGGTTTGTAGTTAGCATAATTAACTTATTACATATATTGCACTCCGACCCACTGTGCAGCGTAGCAGCTTTAAAGCTGATGCGATAATAAGTCTGCTGAAGTAAAAAATATATACTATATAAAAAAGAATTGTATAGCTGCCTTACAAAAATGCACTGTAAATTGTGTGAGAAAAATATATTGTTGGTGTAATTTTTTGCTTTTCCTTATGCTCGTATTTTTGTGGCAGGAAAATAGAGAACAAACAAAAAAAAAAAGAAAAGAAATAGAATTTTTACACTAATGAAAGACCACTTTAAATACCATTTTATAATTATATGTAGAGAAAAATGTTAAAGTTGAATTGTCTATACAAGTTTTTTACTTATTTGTTTGCCTCTACCAAATGCTGGGTTGTATAATTTCTTCAGTTGGCCGGACAGTTCCAACAACAGTCGGTTCTTTTTCTTAGTGCGGGACATTGTGTGTGTATGTGTTTTTTATTTTTTAGTATACATATATAAAAAAAAAGTTGATGCATGTCTTCGCTGGTTTAAAAAATGCGAGCTGAAATATTCTTGTTGCATTGAATTTAATTGTTGTTGCTTTTAAAAGGGTGTTGGTTGAGGTTTTTATTTCAAACTTTTATAGAATTGTTAGCCGCATAATGATTATAATTATTTAACAAGAAATTTTAATTAGACGTTTTATAAACAAGATAATTTTATTGTTGGTACAAAATGATTTGGTCGCACAATTCATATTGTTATTATCATTTTTCTTTCTTTTTTTTGCTTTTTCATTTCAAATAACTGAAGTTCAGAAACATAAACTTGTACTGTGAGAATAAGTTCAGGTGGTATTCATGTGAATAAATTTTTCTACGCAGACTTTGAAATATAAATAAAACATACACAACGTTGCATACTTTTTGCCAACATCTTTAAATTTTTAGAAAACTTTCATGTCAATTTATTTATTCTGGCTAAGAAATTAATTCAGGAACAAAAATGATTGAATGTTGAAATTTTCTTTTGGAATATAAGATATATTATAAGCTATTTGAGGCCTACCGCTATCGATATATATGATTTGACAGCTGAGAATTTCAATCAGTTTTGTGGGGACATTGTGATACTACAAGATGTTACATGTCATCAGTGGTTGTTAATTTGAAAAGCTAGTCAGTCAGTTCAAGGATCGTGGCTTCGGTTCATTCTCAAACTTTGGAAGTTTTCCGCAGACAAACAAACATTTCCGTGCAGTGTATTTCTTTTTATAAATATGGAAAAAGGCTAATCCTAAAGGACATCCCTGTAACTTCCCGCCAATTTTAAACGCAGAACTATCGTAACCTGATTTGTATGCTATTCTTGGAGCTCTTGGAGCTCTTCGAGCTATTGAACTATTTTTTTGATTTTAAAAGCACCCGATTCCCAAATGATGGATATAGTTTTCGATTACTCTGCAAGAATCGAAAACACTCAGCGATCAGATATATTCTATCGGAGGTTTTCAAAAGAAATCTTTTTATCGAATATTTTAGTTCACAAACGGATAAACTGATTTTCACCCGGTCTGCGGTGTTTTAAGTGGTTTTTAAATAGCCAAAGACGAGTAGTTTGTGGAATCGATGGGTGAAGCAGTTGCAGAGTTATTAAAAACAATTACTTTGATAAATAATTTTTTAAGTTACCTTAAGATATCAGGAAATTTAGCAGCATGAATCGGTTCAATTTCACAGGAATTTCGGAAGGCTTTTCAAAATAAAAATGGTTTAATTCGTTTCAGCCGTTCAAAAGCTGGTCACATATATCTACACAATTACACACTTACGCACATGCAGACATACTGACGGTCTCTCAAAATTAGTCAGGGAAGTTTCCTAAGACCTATAAACGTGGAAATCTGATGACAACAGGAGTAATATATTCCTGATTTCTTTTAAAATTTTCAAGTTTCCTAAAGGAAAGTTAAATAAGAAATGAAATTTCAGGCGTGTTTTTAAAATTCAAAGATTGAACTCAAATTTTCACAAATTTATAATTTGTTTAATTATCCGTAACGAGAAAGAGAAATAAAACAAACATTGAAGCGATCTTTTAAATATCTTTCGTCTATTCTTTAGAGGGTGTTCTTGAAACATTAAAAACAAACAGTTTTTCTCCCGAGATTTACAAATAAAAGTGTTTTGAAGAGCGTTTCTAAAATTAGATTTTCTATAAATTTGAACCGTTTTAAATCGATCAAGAGATCTTAAAAAAACTTTAGAGTGATTTCTGTACAAGAATTTTTCAAGGACTTCGCCCATCAATTCCCGATTCTACAAATTATTGAACTATTAAAAATAAATAATGGTCACGACAATTGCCCAAAAAAAATATTTACTGATATCAAAATTAAAAATGCAAGTGCTTGGGAAAAATAAAACAACATATTTTTTCAACAATCTAAATAAAATGTTTTTATATTAAAACAATTATTAGTTGTTGTTGTTCTTTATTTCGCTTACAACTGCAATTAGAGTCACAAAAAAGCCAACCAATTGTAGAATAAAAACTTAAGAAAATAGAAAAGGAAAAGTGATCAGTGAGTTGTTGTTATGACTTTGATATCTGTTTTAGACTTCTCACTTATTAAAGTAGAAGTTTGAAATAAATATCTTTAGTTATTCTAAAGCTCTAAACACTTAGACGACAGCAGACTTCACAACTTCACGGCTTCAAATGCTGCCAACTTCAAATGCTGCTCTGAAGTCAGCTTCATAATTATTTTGAAGACAGCAACAACATAATAATCAGCTGGTGTGTAAATCAATTTCAAATTTTAGGGATGCCGCATTTATATTTTATAATGAATAATATTAAAGTTATTGATAAAAACTGTAATAATATCACATTAAACTATAAAAACATATACATTTATTTCTTTATTGTATTTTTGTAATGTTACAGGGATGACCTGTAGGCTCAAAGGTTTTTCATATATATATATTTTCTGGGATCAACCTTCAGATAAAAGAAGGCTAGTGATAAGAGGACTTTTAAAGACAGATTAGAAGCTACAGGATTTTGTTGTTGAAAATGGCCATTATTTAAACGAACAGTTTTTCTAATTAAAAGTGTTAAATAGTTGCATAAATTTACATCCAAAACGGCTTTATTGGCATGACTGATCGCAGCATAACTTTTATAAAACTAAACGCTAAATTAATGTACGTGCAAAAAATATCTGATAACACTTCTTTAATTGTATTTCATAGTTATATTTAGAATTTGAAATATTTTGAATCCTGAATTTAGTTTTTTTTTCTTTAAAAACTTTTTTATTTTGGCTGAACAGCTACAAACTGATACATTTTATTTGGTGATGCATAACGGATTGTGATTATATATTGCCCAGCTCACTGCAACAGCAATCACATTGTCTCTTAAGTCTGTTTGAAGCCTCTGGCGATATTGTAACTGTATTTATTAAATATTATAATCAAAAGAATCAAAGATAAAATCAAATTTCCCAAAGGGAGTCATTAAAAAAAAAAGAAAACTAAAAACCTAAAAATACTAAACATTTCGCATACCTTTTGGCACCAGCTCAACCATAAAAAGGACATTTTAATGGAACCAAACCGCAAAGAGACAAAATCAACAGCATAAAAAATATTGCCTCAAACTATAAATTCTATTAAATTGCAAATATTTGTACACTTAAAAGTGAGTGAAAAAAAACAACAAACTACACTACAAATTCATAATAATATTAGGATGTAATTTGGAAATATTTTATATTTACAAAAAGAAGCAAATAACCCAGCAAACTATTTACCGATCATGGCAACTAAAAGAAGCACTTGAAATGTAATGCCAGCTAAAACGGTGGTCTATTTAAACAAAATTACTTGCTGGCTTGTGAACACACATAAAAATTCCTTCCAGCTGAAACACAACTAACCAAATTAAGCAACATTTATAATCAAAATTTCTGCCAAAAATAATAAAATAATAAAGAAAGAAACAGCATTGAAAAAGGGCCACAAACTACACTCTTATAAAAATTAACCCATTTCCTTTTAGCTGATGGAATAAATAAAAAAAAGCCAGGCAAAAATATTAAACAGCATGATGTCTTTATTTCCTTTTCCGTATTTTATAAAAATTAAAACATTTTCCCTACATTTAAACAAACGGCACTTTCTAAAGCTGCCGCAGCAGCAAACAGTTGAGCAGACTTTATTCTAGTTTCAATAAATTTATTTTGGTGTGTGCAAAACTTTTTCAAATACATAATTTTTTTTTTCTTGCCCATTTTCAATTTAGAATTTATGAGAGTGTAACTCTGTGGGGAATTGAAAAATATATGAGAATACCGGCAGCAATTGAAGTGCAAGAGTATGTTGCTCGATATCCATTCGTTGGTACAACAATGGCCAAATATTTTATTAATTTTCGCACACAAGACGAGAGACAGAGTTTGCCAAAAGCTAAATGCGCTGAAAATTAAAAATAAAAAATGACAATTCAGCGATTACTGACTAAGAAGGAAAAAAAGAAGGTCTGGTTTTGAAGAGTTTTAGGGGAGGAAGAATAGCGGAACCAAACCTCATGTTATCAAAATAATCGATATCGATCGAAATTTGCACAGCGTGTTTTCTTTAGAGTGTCACTACTTTGCGTTGGCATCACGGCATTAGCTGAGCACCCTTTTAACAGCTGATGGTTATGAATCGTTTTACACCAGAGCGACGCTTGCAAATTGTTAAAATTTTTAATCAAAATAATTGTTCTATTTGTCAAATTCATCCATTCAAAATTTTATTTTCCAATGAAGACAATTTCTGGTATGGATTTGGACGAAAATAAGCAGAATTTCTGCATTTGGAGTGAAAAGAATACACAGAAAATTGCTTTATGGGCTGGCCTCGTCATTGGCCCACACGATGGTGCTCAGAGTGGTTCGTAAAAACAAATATATCGTCCCTTTCATGCCCGTCTAGCAAATGCTTAATTAAGAATATTTTTTATAAAACTGAAATATTTTTTAAATGAAACCTTAATCGAAAAGGTGATAAATATTGCAAAGCACTAGGGAAACTTAACATCTTACATCAAACTTAACATCAACTTACGCATTAAAGCAGAAAAGCTGTTTTCGAAAACCGCAACACTTTCATCATAAGTAATCGTGTGTATTTTTTAGTACATATTTTGGGGAGTTGTTGTTTTTGAAACCTCTTTAATTTTAATTATGTGCTGATTCTTTTTTCCGAAAATCTTACTCAAAAATTCAAGTGATGAATTGAGGGGTTTTAGGTGGTTCCCAAGCGCATTTCACTGGGGCTAAAGCAGATCATCAGGGAACCTTTACCCAACATTTCTTAGAATAACTAAAGATATTTATTTCAAACTTCCACTTTAATAAGTGAGAAGTCGAAAACGAATATCAAAGTCATAACAAGAACTCCCTGATCACTTTTCCTCTTCTATTTTGCAAAATTTTTGGGGAAAAAAGGATCAGCAAATAATTAAAATTAAAGAGGTTTCCAAAACGTGTGTATTTTGTTGAAAGTGATAACAGGATAATAGTTTTATTATAAAAAAGGATAATAATTTTATTATAAAGAAGAATCCGTTCTGCTAATTTGATGAGTGTGAAAAGTATTCCACATTCTAACTGAATTTAAACATATTAAAAATATAAGTATGTTAATTAATTGACAACTCAGTAATTTAGTATACAAAAAAATTACTCAATAAACTACCTTCGCAATAAAATTTCTTCATTCAAAACTTGCGTAAATAAAAAATTTTCTTGTTCCCCACTTTGAATTGATAATACCCATACAAACGATCTAAATATAAATCATTAAAAATCGCTTCATTTCGCCACTGTATTTCTGCCATCGTTCTCAACCTGCTCTACTAAAAAATGCAACCCTTTGCAAAAAACGAAACAAACAAAAAAATTAATAATCTAAAATTATAACTGAAACCGCCATGAAGAGGACTATTAACAAACCGATATTACACAGCAGCAGCAGTAGCAGCAGCAACAAAGAAACTTGAAAAAAAATCACAACAATTACTATTATTAACAAACACGTTCAAACACACGCACACACAAACACATTTACCAACATGAATAGTATAAAAAAAAATCGCACGCAAACACAAATATTTTTAGGGTGCCTTTTTAACTTCCTTCCTTTTTTTGTATTAAAAACCCCTTTAACCCCAGTGATTTCTGCCTGAATGTCTTTGTTTCCCATTAAAAAAAAATTTTTATTTTTGTTACAACTCATACCAGCCAAAAACACTTCGCACCACCCCTCCGCTTGTTTTACTCTTTCATTTTTCTGCACGTTAATATGCGAAATTGCTTCAGTTTACTTTTTTTTCTCGTTTTCCTGCCTTAATTTTATTTTAATATTTCGCAAAAGTGCAAATAGGATTTAATGCCTGGTTATATTATGAACAAACGAATATCTTTCATATGGTGTCAACTAGTTTGCTTTCATTTTATTGCGGCCTTAATGACCCTTTAACAGCTGCAGAGATTGGACGATCGTTTTGCAATAATAAGAGAACTATTTTTCTGTTAATAAAGAAGGAATTATTTAGAGGACACTTTGTAATAAATTTTGCCCTACATTTTTTGGTAAAATATTAATATACAGGGTGGTCCAAACATAATGCATGATGATAGTTGTGGGTCATAGCTTAACATCAAGGTTTATGTCGAATTAAATTTGAAATTTTTTTCCCCGGGTCTTGCAAGTTTAATTATGAAGGAATGCTGGCGGTAGTAAATAGTGACTTTACAAAGAAAACCATATTCAGCGGCAAAAACATACTTTAGTTTCAGTGGAAACATTAATAAGTATAAGTTTCACATTTGAGCAAATGAAAATTCACGAGTCAATGTTTGAATATCGATGCATCCTTCAAGAGTGGCTGTTAGGTACGATTTATAGGCTGGCGACGTCATCGAGCCGTACTTCTTCAAATATGAGGTCGGCCAAGTGGTGTTCGCTGTCGCGAGATAATAACAGACTTTTTGAGGTCAGATATTGAGGATGTAGATCAGGACGACATGTAGTTCCAACAGGATGGTGCCACTTGCTACATATTTAATGAAATAATGCATCTTTTGCTCAAGAAATTCAATGGCCGTGTTATCTCACGTCGTGGCTTTATAAATTGGCCGTCATTGTCATGTGATTTGACAACGTTGGACTTCCTTCTTTAAAGATATTTAAAAGAAACAGCGTTCTTCAATAAGTTAAGAATAATTTCAAAGGTAAAGGATGAGATAATTCGATAAATTAAAAAGTGAACCTCAATTACAACTACAATTAGAGTTGGAAAAAGCCAACCAATTGTAGAATAAAAACGTAAGAAAATAATAATAAAAAAGTGATCAGGGAGTTCTTGTTATGACTTTGATATTCGTTTTAGACTTCTCATTTATTAAAGTGGAAGTTTGAAATAAATATCTCTAGTTATTCTAAGAAATGTTGGGTAAAGGTTCCCTGATGATCTGCATTAGCCCCAGTGAAAAGCGCTTAGGAACTAACTAAAACCCCTAAATTGATCACTTTGAATTTTTTAGTAAGATTTTGGGAAAAAAGAATCTGCATATAATTAAAATTAAAGAGTTTAAAAGTGAACCTCAATTATGTTTCAAGGTTCATGCATATATGGACCCTCAGGTAGAGACATGTCACCGAAGTCGTGACAAGCATTTGGCTGATATTTCGTTTCACAGATAATTGCCACAGATCCTTTTATAAAAACAAAAAATATACTTTATGTTTTATTTGTAATTATTAGCGTGTGTTATGGTTAGACCGCACTTTTTTTCTTTTATTTCTTGCCCATTATGTTGAAGTCCTAAATAATATGACCAACAAAATTATATAATTCTTTTATATACATTTTTGTATAGAAAATACAGCGACAATAAACGACTACAAAAGCTGTGAAATTCCTTTCTTTATTATTTTATTTTATTATAATAATAATAACATCAAGACTTTAATGAGGATGCTTTTTTCTCATATTTTCAATTAAAAGTGTTTTATTTACTGAGAAATTTCGTTTGTTCTAGATTTTTACTATTTTTCTAAATATATATTTTTTTTATAATATTTCTTTTGTATTCTCCTTTTAAGGTTTTTCCTTGGGTGTTGTTATTGACTGGCTTTAAATATTGATGAAACTTTACTTGAAACTGACTTAGCGTCATGCTTTTTTTGGGATTTGAAAAAAATATTTGGTTCTGCTTTGAGGGATGGTTTTCTTAAGCATTGAATGACCACAGTGGATTGAGTGTATTAAATCAATGAACGTATTTTTATACTCAAAAAATTATTACAATAAATTGTTTGTAGTGTTTGTTAAGGTTCTGTTCATGAATTGATTTTATTTCCGATTTAGCCGATATATCATTGTCATGAATCCTTCTATCATAATAAAGAATGTGAGAATAATTCCTTCAAAATGGGTTCGGTTGTTTCTCCTATTTTTAATATTCTTTTAAAAAAGGATGTAAAACTACAGAACAGCTGCCTGATTTGATATGTTGCCTTTAATGGGTTAAAATTGTGTAGAAAAATACAATCGCTTTAAATACCCCGAATGGAAACAAAATTGTTATGCGAACTATTTTATTTAGTCTGTTGTTACATTTTGGTTGGGTTACGGTCGGTCATGTCAAAATAATCTGACAGCTTAATTATAAACGTTTGCCAAAATGAAAATTATATTATAGAATTTTTATTATATATTTTTGTTTTGTATTGTTGGTTGCAATTTGTTTTGTTGCAAGTGTTATTTAAAGACTTCATACAGTTATCGTAGCCATTTAGAAAAGTGGTGCTTTAAAGTCTTTTGAATGGCGGGTTATGATCGTGTTTAGGGGGCAGTTGGTAAGAAAAATTTCAAAAAATTTTAGCATTTATTAGAAATTATATTCAGATATTTTTTATTGTCCTGGATACTGCATCAGTGAAACCGCTTAAAATTTATCTTATGAAGCCCGTTTTGAAAAATCCTGTTTTAAGTATTTTTAAATATCTTGAAATATACCGTTTCGAATAGATTAAAAAATCCTCCAGGTTCTCAGAATTAGTCGAGCAAGCTTTCCAGGACCTCTAAGCGTGGAGAGCCGGTTTTTTTTCAATACAATTAACTTTTAGACTTCTATTCTAAAAAATTAAAGAAAAACAAATAATTCAATTGCTTTATGTGCATCTCTTATTCCAGTTGTTCTATGAAAAGTGTAACAAAGGAAGCCACAAATAATTTTATTTGCATTTAAGTTCGTATATATTTTAAAGAAACTCCCTCTATAACTGCAAATTTTTGTATCGAGTATGTAAATTGAAATAATTGTAAATCCAATTAAAAACTTTCACACATTCATTTACTATTTTACAACTTTATTAACTGATTTATTTGCTTATTTTAATATTCCTGTTGATTTGGAATTCGTTGGAGTATTTGATGTGTATTTAAAATGATTTCTAATTTTACTAATAATAATTAAAGTACATAATAGTTTTTAAGTAGATTAAAGGCTCAATTTATTTGAAAGAGAATTTTGGGAGTCTGTAAAAAAAAATTTAATATTCTATTTGCTGTAATAAATTTTAGTTTAATTGGGAATTTAGAGAGATTAATTTTGTTGTTGCTGGTAATTCAATAAACTAGTATTTATTATCTTC
This sequence comes from Linnaemya vulpina, assembly GCA_963675445.1. Taxonomy (NCBI): domain Eukaryota; kingdom Metazoa; phylum Arthropoda; class Insecta; order Diptera; family Tachinidae; genus Linnaemya; species Linnaemya vulpina. The sequence goes on along the minus strand of OY776278.1, from coordinate 80,672,837 downwards.
GATTACACATACTTTAATATCCTGATTTATTATGCATTGAATGTTAATTGTTTTTTAACAGAATAAGAAACGAATTAAATGAAGATAATATTTTTGAAAGAATTGTTTGAAAATATTGAATGGTAACTTTTTGTTTAAGTAAAATTTATTGGCCTAAAATTTAATATTTATTTAGCAGCTATTAAAGAGCTGCAACCAGCCCAATTAAATTTGCTCTCAAGTTGTAGAAAATAAAGTATTTTATGAATAATTTGTTCAAACGATGTTTAATTGAGTCACTTTTCAACGTCAAGTTTTTTCCCCCATTTCATTTGATATTTCTTAGAATCATGGTTTGGCAAATTTAACCATGAAGAGGTACTTAATTAATCAGCTCTTTAAATTATTAAAGCTTTTCATAAGAATAGGAATTCAAATCAAAAAGCATTTCGTGCATTTCGTTATATATTTGATCGGATTAATCGACTAAATGTGTCCACAATCGGAAGAAACAGGCACACATTTTAGCAAACCGGGTGTGTAGGCTATTTGAAAACACCTGGGCATGTTCCCCAGTTGTGGGTTATCTGGTAAACATTGCTGGCGCTCGTACTTCATCGAAAACAAGTTCAGCTAAACAGTTACCATGAATGGTGTTCAATAATGAGAGATTATAAAGGACTTCTTGTAGCCACAGCATAAACTCCTAAAAAACCAACAGGTTTGTGCCACTTAAGATTTTTTGTTTGGGCGAGAAACTCTATGACCGTGTTCACTCACATCATGACGCTATTAAATGCCAGCAACGATCTTATGATTTGATCCTGATGTACTTCTTGCTTTAGAGATATAGAAAACAAAATAGTGAATGCCAATCAGGGAAGAAAAATTCAATAGGTAAAGAAGATAAAGCAGATAATTCGTCAAATTAACGATATTAATTTTCAAAACTCTTTGATTTTAATTTTGTGCTGATTATTTTCTTTTCGAAATCTTACTAAAAATTCAAAGTTATCAATTCAGGGGTTTTAGCTGGTTCCTTAACCCAATATTTCTTAGAATAACTAAAGATATTTACTAGTGAAAAGTGTAAAAGAAATAAAAAGTCATGACAAGAACTCACTGATCACTTTTCCTTTTTTATATTCTTACGTTTTTATTTATTCAATTTTGTTTCAGAGTCATTGAAGGAGAAGAAATTTATTGGAGATAATTGTCTCCTGATACTCTAGATCGTTATCACGTTTCATTGTTTTATCGCTACTGTAATGAGAAGTCTTCTAACGATATCAGAAAACTAAAGCTCATTCTTTATACGTCAACAATACATGGATAATTTAGGAAAGAAAATCGTTTTTTTGGGTGAACAGTCCGTATGTGAAACAAGCTACCTGCAAAGATCTTCTTTTAAATATCAGAAGGCTTAAGTCAAGTCCTCACAGACTCGATTCCCTTTCTCGCTCTCCCTTTAGCTATCTTTCCAGCTACACAGTAATGCGTTTTGCATATGCAGGAGTTATTCTCTGAGTGCTGGTCCAAACTATAAAGATGATTTGGCCGATATTTTACTTCACACTTAGTTCGCCACACATCCTTTCATCCTGATCAATAATATTAAAATAGTTCTTGAAAAACTTTATGTTTTATTTACAATTAACAGCGTAATTGAACCACCCTTTACAAATTTTTAAATACTTTTTTCATTATATTGACATTGTTCATATCTAACTATTAAGTCCTGCTGGCAGATCACTGGCAATTTCAAAACGATTCAAATACAATATTCAATCGATTTCGAATGCCGTTATATAACCCCCGGTTAGTATTTTGAAACTTGATTGTTTCATAATATATTTCTAATTGTTGTCTTGCGACTTATTCAATTATGTTTTCAAATATTTTTACAGCCTGTTTTTGTTAACGAAATAAATACTTTCGTTTTTGGGAATTTATATTGAAACAAAAATTTAATTAACTCTTTTTTACTTTAAAAGAAATTTCCCAAAGAAAATTTTTATATAATTTAATAGACAAAAAACCGCCAATTAGTGTTTTTATTGGCCAAAATTCTTTACATTTTATTGTTTTTGCCAGATTTTCCTTTGGGGTTGTTGAGGATAGTTTGCAGCCTTCAGGAAATTCTGCCACTTCAAAGGATTTATTTATAATATTTAATATTAATCGTTCAAAATATGTTTATGATAGAGGCGGACGTGGAAAACAGCGAAGACGAATTATTGTTGCTAATAAATTACGGGAGTACTGAAATACTTTTACAGGGCGAATTATTTTAAAAAATATAAAATTTTAATGAATTTTTCAAATCTGCCAAGAAATATGGTATCAGTTTTAATATTTCCATTTAATATAAAAAAAAATTTGCTTAATTCTTAGTCCTTTTGTAATCTATCAACGGCTATCTCTCGAAAATAATAACTCTTAGCGAGTTACCCTTTATTTACTGCTGCCTGTCGCAAGTATCACAATTAAATATTAAGTGACACCAAAAAGGGCAATTCTAAAAGAAAATATTTACATTAATAATATTTTCTCGTGCTTATGTTCTTCTGTTAGTCTTTTCTTTTTATTTATTATATTTATATAAATAATTTATGCCAGAAACGAAATGTAATAACTTGAAAAACAAAGTAACAGCAAATTACTTTATGTTTTTATTATATATATTTTTTTATATTTTTTTCCCCCCGCCAACAACATTAATTCAACATGAAACTTTATTTTATTTATTTGCATTGAAGTCACTAACGTTGTCATTATTTCTAAAAAATGTTTGGCCTACAATCCTTTTAACAAAAATACTTTTCTCCAACTTTGAGAAAAAAGACAAAAAACAAAATTGTTCATATTTACCTAACAAGGAACGTAATACAAAAAGAAAAGGATACAACAACAGTAATTGTGTTGCTGCCGCTTCTTGTTGATCATTCAGTTGGGGGTGGGGAGTTTATTTTTGGCACAAACACTTCCAACAGAACTTTTTCGAAAAACTCTTTGCCTTTGCTATTAAATATTTTTTTATTTTGAGCATTTATGCCTGGTTGCATCATTAATGAGAATTATTTCCTCTACTAAAAGAAGAAGAAAAAAACAAGTTCATTTCAAAAAAATATTTATTTAAAATCCTTTTCTTTTGGTGTTCTTGTTGCAGCTTCCGTTGAAGGTATAATGGCGGTGTATCCTTTTTTTTTGCTTATTTCTTTCCAGCGCTGCTTACTTTTGTTTGATGATGTCCTTGCGGTTCTTCATTTACAAATGAAAGCTTAACAAATATCAGTCAAGTTGCCATAAAAGCCAATAAGAACCTTTTGAGTTGGTACGTTGTTTGTTTTTTTATTTCGTTAGTCTTCTTTATTAAAAAACAAATTCTGCTTCAACTACGCAATAATCATACTTATTTCAACCACTTACTTTCGAAACTTTACTGTATCTGAACGTACATTTTGTTATTGCGTTTCCTTTTTTTCTTACTGTTTTTAAACAAAAATTGGAATTAGTATCTTTGAAATTAAATAGCAAATTTATAAATTCTAAACAAAATCAAAGGATTTTGTAAACTTGGTGAAGTGTAAGTTGTTGACTTTAAAAGGTTTGCCAAATACAAGGATTTGTTTGCTTTAAAACAATTTATGGTGCAGTCATCAGTCCGCTGGAAAAAGTATTGATTTAGTTTGTCAACGAAAATTTAAGGTTTTTTTCTGTATGATTTTCCAATTAAATCTTATAACCGCTAAAGCCCGAATTTACTTAACAGAGTCAGTGCTCGTTATAAATTATTTCACCGCAAGGAAAATTAGTTGGTCTAAATTAAGGATTCAGCATGATAGTAAAACTCATCTTTATTGATTAATAAAATAATATTCTTCCCATGAAAATATTCCCCTTTTCGGTTGATATAAAATTCAAAACAAAAAATTCATTCATTTACGGGCTCTCTGGACTTCCCTTAAATCAATCGTTTTAATTGCAGCTCCAGTACACCAAAACTTTATATTCGTATATGAAAAAAAGAGAAATTAAAACAAAAATTTTTTTTTTTTTAAATATTTAATCTTATTATATCATTTTTCAAATTCATATCAGTGCAATCAATTTCGTTAAATCTTGCATTTGCAACTCCTGCTGGCTGCTTAAAAAAAAATGAGATTAATTTCACTCAAACACAAATAACGGGATTACAGCCAACAATAAACACACATACTTGCGTACTTGTGCGCACATGTGACCATATAACGTCTCATAAATCCCACAGTTATAAATTGATTTTTATATAAATATAAAACTAATAAAATGAGGGCCACTGCGATAAGAATATGGAATAGGTAATATGGCGTTTCAAATGCATGCTATAGCAAAATGTATGCAATACGAAGCCCACCGTATTTACATATTAAAATAAAATAGTTTTAAAAAAATTTTTTATAAGGACAAATTCTTAAAAGAAATGTAATTTTTTACTTGCAATTGATATACAAGTCTAAATAATTATTATCAATAATTTTACGCTTGTAATAAAAGAGTTAATACAATATATATAATAACCGATTTTGCTCCGAAATAATCGAAACGGCAACACTGGGCAACTTTGTGATTAGCAAAAAAAATTTTAGGCACTTGAAATATCCATGTGGTCAAAAGTTCTATAACTTATTTTAATGGATTTTATTATAAAATAACCAAAATGGCAACACTGTATTAGTACAAAGAATCTGTAAGCAATAAAACATATAACGAATACTAAAAATCTGTTTCTAATAATTATAAAAGATTTTGTTTTATAGTAACCAAAACGGCAACACTGGGCTAGTATATTTTGTTAACAAATAAATTTGAAGTCAACAAAAAACTAATACAGCAAAAAATTGTATTGATCATAAAAATTTATTTTGTTTAAAAATGGTGAAAACGGCAACACTTCGTTATTTTTCCATAATAAATTAGTTTGTAAGTAGAAAAAAATATATCGCAAATGTCTAATTAGTGTATTCAGTGTATTTTATTTGAAAACAATCATAACGGCAACACTGGCTTTGTTTAAATATTAATATCTGAAACGTGGTTAATAAATGTAAATGTAATATAAAAAATTAATATGAATTTTTTTTGTCAAAATAACCAATATGGCAACGCTGTCGTAGTTTATATATCACTTTTTGCACCATGCAAGTAAATGTATCATAATATTAAAACACATTATTAATCATATATGATTTTCTTGGAAAATAACTAAAGCAGCAACACTGGGTTAATAAATTATTAACAAACACATATTAGATCAGCACAAAGATAATATGATAAGAAATATGAAATTGTCATAATAATTAATTTTCTTCAAAGTACCCAATCGACAACACTGGCTCTTATATTCATTACTAAATAATTTGTAAATATTCCAAAAAAAAAAATATTTGTGTAAAAAAGTTCTATAACGTTTAAAAAATACAACAGCGGCAACACTGGTTAAGTTTAGTTATCAATTCTTGAATCATGCAATATATAATGATAATGTAATAGCAAACAATTTTATTAATCATAAGCCATTTTGTTCAAAAATAGCCAAGACGGCAACACTGGATTAGTAATTTATTGACAAATAAATTTTATATAAAAGATATAATATAAATAAGCATATGTACTATATTAATGAATCTGGGCTTTAAAATAACCAAAACGGCAACACTGGGTTTGTTTAAGTTCATTCTGTATAATAAAAAAATCAGGTGGTTATAAGTTCAATTACTTGCTCTAATGAAATTGTTTGAAAATAACCAAGCGGTAACACTGGGTTAGTTTAAGTATTATTTTCTGAAAGAAATAAAAATAATGTGCCACTATATTTAATCAAATTGATCTTGTTTGTAAAAAACCAAAGCGGCAACACTAGAGATCATATTCTAAAAAAAAATATTCTAATAAATTCAATTACTCATGTTAATGTTTTTTGTTTGAAAATAACCAAAACGGCAACACTGCGTTCGTTTAAATATCATTCTTTTGACCCAAAAATGCAATTCTCGTTGCCTCGTAAATTCTTTTTCTTGTTAGTAAAAATCTATTTAAGCTCAAAAATCCATGACTGCACTAATAGAAAGTGTGTGTGAGTGTGAAATAGTGAATAGTGCATTCAGTTGGAAGAGTGAAAAAGTTAAGGCATGCGCAGTGATATTATTAAGCAGTTAGTTCAATAGCCTTTGAAATTTTGAGAAGTGAATAGGAGGCAGCATGACACAAGAGTGCATAAATGTGAAGCTCTACATGGTATTTTTAAAAGGTAAATTTTTCGGTGTTAAAATATTAGAAATATTACTTATTATATATCATTGAAAAGGTAATTAAATGTAGTTTTCAGAAAATAATATATTATATAAAAAAAATATTATTATATTAAGAAAAAATACATGTTTAATGGGCCATAAGTTTTTCAACAAAAAGCAAATATTTTTCAAACGTTTATATTATCAATTATGTTAATCTGTGAACCATTATTACGGTTGAAATATTTTTAACTTGCATTATTTACGAATTTTGATTAAGAGTATTTAATTGAAATCATTAAGAAATGCCGCGGTACGTGGAGAAACCGAATGAAATGGCGTAGCGGCCCTAAATTCAGTTCTAATTCGCTCTGCTGGCTACAAGAATATATTTTTAACATTCCACAAATCGGATTCTAAAAATAAAATAATAATTGATATTTATGAATTAGAGTTATCAATTTTTCGTGATCTGTAATCGTGCAAAGAAAATGTCATATTTTTTGTTGGAACAGCTAAATAATTTTAAACTTTTCTTTTTAATAAGTGAACGAACAAGGAATTAACAATTTCATTGGATTAACGTTGAAAAATTAAATAAGAAACCTCATATAATTAAAATTTTTTTTTTTTTAATTAGAAAAATTAATGAACGCGTTAGAAACAAAAAACTGATATTTTTGATAGAAACTAAAGAACGTTTTTAAGCATAAAATTATATTCATTAAACATATAAATTTTATGTGTTTTAAAATGTTCAGGGAATTATTTCAAAAAGATATGATAAGTCCATATCATATGATAAGTCCATATCATATGATAAGTCCATATCAGATTTAAATATTCAACTAACATTAATATTCAACAGTTTCCGAAAGCCGCCACACTTTCATGATCAGTATTTGTATTTTCTAGTAACACTTTTTTTGTAGTAAAAAGGAATACCAGAATCAATGGCAACACTTTTTCTGTTAAGACAGAAGTTTAAATCCTAATAAAACAAGGAAACATATTTTTTTAATATTAATCAAGCGGGCTTGATTTGAAATAAAATTTTATGAAACTAAAGATTAAATATGGATTTCTGTTATATGGTCTTCACACGTCTGGCGCGTATGACCCGCAATCTGGAGCTCCAATTTTCAACAAGTTTTCACAACATTTGCGATTGTATTACGGTGATAACTCTTCGATTGTTGAGTTCCAGTTGTTCATTTGGTTGTGCCTTTTCGACGTAGAAAAATGACTTAACATAATCCCAAAGAAAATAATCAGATGGAGTTAAATCACACGATCTTGGTGGCCAATTATTTGGGCCATTACGTGACAATATATGTTGATGAAAAGTTTCGTTGAGTAAGTAACTCAATTGTAGCGCCCGTTGTGTGGCCTTTAAGTCCGTCCTATTGGAACCAGCAAAAATAATTCCACGTAATTAAGGCACGAAAAAATTTCGAATCATATTCCTATACCGTTCACCATTGACAGTAACATTTTGACCATAATCGTTTTTGAAGGCATATGGGACAATGACTCCGCTAGCTCAGAATACGCACCAAACAGTAATTTTCTGTGGACGTAATGGTGTTGCGACAAAAGCTTGTGGATTCTCTTCAGTCCAAATGCAACAATTCTGCTTATTTACGTACCCGTTTTATCCGACTTATGCTTCATCTGAAAATAAACTTTTTAATGGATGAATCTGACAAATAGATTATATCAAAAGATATTAAAAGTTAATTTAAACTAAAAAAATAGCTTTTTTTGTCAATTGTAATTAAGTCAATTTATTAAAACTGTTTGTTAAGCTCTTTAATTCAAATTTCGTGACGATTTTTGTTCCCCAAAATCTTACTAAAAATTCAAAGTGATCAATTAAGAGGGTTTAGATGGTTTCTAAGTGCAATTCACTGGAGCTAATGCGGATCATCAGGAAACCTTTACCCAACATTTCTTAGAATAACTCATGATATTTATTTCAAACTTCCACTTTAATAAGTGAGAAATCTAAAACAAATATCAAAGTCATAACAACAACTCAGTGATCGCTTTTCCTTTTTTATTTTTTGACGTTTTTATTCCACAATTAGTTCCGACTCTAATTGTAGTTGCAAGAAACTGTTTTTCGAAATATATCGATGAATGAAATTTAAATTGTTTGAAATATTTTCATACAAATGAAATTAAAAAATAAAATTTGACTGCCGTAGGGTGTGTGCCAGAGAATCCTTAATGGAATACTCTTTTTTTGTCTCATACATAACGATACAAAAAAAATATTAATAACAAAAAATAAAATAAAAAAATAAACTATTAAATAAAACTCTCTTCTTATCCGCTTGCCAAACCGGGGTTTCTGTAGACAAAAGCAGAAAAATGAAACCTTTTTTTTTATAATAAAGCAGCCATTCAATAGATAAAATTCCCACAAGAATTGTTTCATATTTAGTTTTATTTCAATATTTGATGTTTCGTTTCGAAGAAAAATTTCAAAAGTACCACAAGCATTCGTTGCAATTGTGAAATGAAATGTACTTTCGTTTTATACTCTTTAACATGAAGCCATTGTTTTCCGAAATCGGATTTAAGTTTTACACTAATTTCTTTGGTTATTTGTTGCTTTTGTTGTTTTTGTGTGTGCCGTTGTTTCATTTGTTAGTTGGTTGAGTATTATAAACGCTTCGCTTGACTTTGTGTCCCATGGCTGGTGGTGTTGTTGCCAACACTCTGGTGAGAATGATAATGATGAATCCTGTTTGATTGCTAGCGAGTCCTTCTTCTCTTTTTTTTTTTAATAACATAAAACTGCAGACGTAAATATGTATGTGTAATGATGAAATTCTTAAAACTCTGCTACATGTTTATTGTTCCTTTTTGCCAAGCAAAGCGAATAAAATGAGTGATGCTGTTGCTGTTGTTGTAGTGCTATCGCGATAACGCTGCTAAGCATTAAACTAACGTGGCTGTATGCGCGTATAAGTACCGCTAAAATCCATGCCGTAGTACAATTCCCTGTATGCAATACAATTTATGATTGTAAAACTATTATTTTGTGCCAAGCCAAGTGCCAGAGACTACCAACTGTTTAGTTGGTTTGTTAAACTGGTGTTTTACACAATTGAACAACTGTTTGGTGGTGTGTCATAACAAGATAAGATTTTATTTCATTTCACTTGATGTGGATATTTATTTTTTTTTATTTTTTTATTTTTCTTTTTATTGTTGAATTGTGCAAGTTTTTCGTTTATATCTGGCTGCTGTAGTTTTCATCATTCCCCTTAAATCCTCAAAATGAAAAGGATATTCAGAGAATTTTCATTAATTGGCTGGTTGCTGTTGTTATTGTGGAACTTCAACTCCTGCTGCTTTCGATGACTGATAAGATTTTGAAAACTTTTTGTTTAAATTTGGTTTATCAAATCTTCAACCCTTAATTGTTTTTGACTCGTTGGTGGTTTAAGATTTTGAAAGGAGCGATAAAAGCTGATTAAGTTTAGAGCAGTAAAAATGTTTATTTCTTATTTTATTTTTAACTACATGAACCAAATAATCCTGCATTTAAATTGTTTAAAATATATTTCCAAATCTATGCAACGTGAAATAATAAATGTAATGCGTTGAAGGTATTGTTCTTTGGTTTTCTTGTAATAGAAAAAAGGTCAACTAATTTTCGCTGAGAATTTTCGAAATTTATATCCAACCTGGGCAACTAATCTAAGTTGGAAGACAATTATTTTATATCCCTGGCAGCAGTCATTTAAAAAGTAGTCTAGGTTGGAAGGTAATGACATAAATGCCTAGAAGGAAGTGAACTGCTCACTGATAAGGCTGCCAAGATAATGACTGATTGCCAACTTCGAATGTATGACAACTTTGTCATACATTCGAAGTGGTTTTAAAACTTTTTGTGCTAAATTCGATATATCGAGAGTTGATATAATAGAAGCTTAGTAGGCCACCAGGGAAGAAATAAATTATTCGGGTGAAAATAATATGAAGAATATTGGGCAAAGAAAACAATGCGAATAATCATTTTCAAAATAACTTTGTTTTAAAAATTGCTCAAACAACATGATTCTCAAACGATTTATTGTATTCATGTTATTTTATCAGAAGCTCTTATAAAACGTTGTTTGGAAAATATTATTCCAAAAGCTATTTAATCGAATAAAATTAATACGTTTCACAAAAAAGTTATTCTAAATAAAGTTATTTGACTAAAACGAATTTTTAAATAAATTTAGAGTTTTAGATTAAATTAAAGGGAAACAAGTCTTCTTTTAATTTTTTTTATATCAAATTAAATTATAATTAATAAAATGGTGTTCGAAAGATAATAGTTTTTATAGAGTGACACAATTTTAAGTCACAATAAACCAAGGATATATATTTTTAAAATCAGTGAAACGGGCTCTATTTAAAAGAAAATGTTATGAAATGAATATTTAAATATGATTTCTGTCATGTGACCCTCACAACGCTGTATCGTAGATGGCTGAAAATGGAACACCAATTTTCAACAACTTTTCACAGCATTTAAGGCCGTACTTCGCCTATAATTCGAATGTTAACTTCCAGGTGTTCAATTGCTTGTTATTTGTCGTCGTACGCAAGTGACTTAACATAACCCCTAAAGAAACTAATACAATTAAGTGGGCCATTAGCCAATAGAACCCATCTAATCTGTTGATGCTGGTATAAATGGACATACAAGCGATTGTTAAAATAAGTTAATACCCACGGCTTTGTTGCTGGCTTTGCGTTCAGATACGTTATAATTGCTGCCGGAGTTTAATACTCTACACTTATCAGTTTTAAAGTTGGAAGTAACTAAAATCAGAATTTTGGAAGTGGTCTTCCTGGCAGAGTTATGGCCCTTAAAATTTGAATATTTCTTGTTGTTCGTTCACTGTTGCCAGTTATTGTAAAATGTGTTGAAGCAATTTTATTCACCATTTATTTATTTACAATAGCGTATTGGCATTTCAGTTTACTTTTCAGTTAAAATATATAAAAGTAACAATATAAAATAGAGGAAAAAAAAGTCTTCTCAAGTTGTTGCATTTTTTTTCTCTCTTTTTTTAAATGTAAATTGTTGTTCCGTTTATTGTTATGAGTTATGGCATTTCAATTCTATTTGGTGAAGTAAACATTCGATTTGGCCATACCTGGTTCCTCTGTTTCTCATGTAGATTTTTTGCCTAAACTTTTATAAAAATCGATTTGTTTACTGATCTGTCAAGGGACAGATTTTACTTTATGTGCCGTGTATTACAAATAAATTCATTTTATTATAACCAAAAACGTGTAGATAATTTGAAAGCTCTTCTTCGGTCTCCCCTCCCCATATAATAATGAGACAGTATTAAAAACACACATTTTGCTTTCGCTCGCTTTGTTAGGAACTTCTATCATATAACTTTTATCATTTTATATTCATAATTTAACATGTAAAAGTCCAAATTCAATAGCGAAATCTTTAGTTTATATTACAAAGAACGAAGTCAAAAGCCGATAAATAAAACTATTTACATCATTTTAAATAGATGTTGGAAAGCAAAATTCCTTTCTGCACCACAAGCACGTCAACACTGTCATTTTGGGGCTTTTCTTGTTATTAAGGATCAATAAATTTCCTAATGACTTGTAAAATTTTTTATTAATATCAAAGAAGGCAAATTTAAATTGTTTTTACCACTTTTATGTTGCTTTAATATTTACAATATTGACCCAAATAGCCATTGATCTCATAAACATTGTACGGTTGCACTTAACTCATCAATTAGCGCAGCCATTAAAATGATTTGCAGTGACTTATTGATGAAAGCGAGGGTAGTGCGTTAAGTCAAAATAATGAATTGATTCGTAATTTCAGTGATTGAAATGTATTTGTGGTTTTAATAATTTTTATTAAACAAACGATTGTTAAACGGTTACTGTCTGTTTGCCAAACAATTTTTAAAAAGTGTTGTTGTTATAAGCGGGTACCAACAGTTTTTTTTTTCAAGAGCTGCAGGCTATAGAAGTGAACACCAGACTACGATGACTTTTTCTTCCGACACACAAAATAAAAACTTTGTGTTTAATCAAATTTTAGTCAACAATTTAATAAGACTCCTGCTAATATAGACACAAATAATTATAATTATGAAAACAAATTGTCCAGAAATTTCTCTTCAACACTCTCGTATTTTTTAAAATATTCACGATACTTAAATATAAGCATTTGCGAAAAATTCCGAATTAAAAACCCAAATGAATGAACCACATCATCAGACCGCAATAAATGTATGAATAATTTACCGCGTTAAGAAGGAGCAAAAACATTTTCGTATTCCCTACCCAGCAAACAACGGACACAGCGTCATCATGCGCCGCACTTTTACCTTTAAATGGTGCATTAAGCAAATATTCAACAGAATTTTGTTTCTTTTTTTTTCAAATCCATGATTGTATACGATATTCGTTGGCTGAATGATGTCTGACTGACTGAATAAGTGAATGATGACCGAGAGAGAGAGTGAGAGTGTGTGAGTTGGATGGTGGGTAAAAAGCCAAAAGTATGTTTTAAAATGGTATAACTTATCCGGAATTTGACAGTAATTGTTGACGAGTTGTATTGTATTGAAATGCATTGAATTATTTTATTTTAAATTGAATTGAAAAAATAAGCAAGAAAATTTGCACAGACAAAAGAGTTAAAAGCCAAGCAAAGAGGTTACAGGAAAAACAACAACAACAACAACAAAATGCCAATATCAACGATTAACTGTCAACTGACACTTCCAAGTACCAGAAATTGTGTTAAATATTTGATTGTATTTATTTGCTGAATGTGTATACGCTGGTATGTTCGCTCGCTGTTGCCAGTTAGTGTAAAATGCGTTGACGCATTTTTATTCACCATTTATTTATTTACAATAGCGTATTGGCATTTTAGTTTATTTTTCAGTTAAAAGATATAAAAGTAACAATATAAAACAGCAAAAAAAATCGTGTCAAGTTGTTGAATTCTTTTCTCTTTTTTTTCAATTGTAAATTGTTCTTTCTTTTATTGTTCGTTGGACTCGCTAGTCATCAGACCAGTCGAAGAGCCATCAGCGACTATATTTCATCAACCAGGCAGCCGACAGACGTCAATTGACATGCGAGTTTCTTGGAAATGGATGCTGTACTTTTGATACGCTACAACAAGAAGTTGGTAATAACAGTTGTTGGCAATTCAATGCAAATATTTAAGTGTTTAAAGATTTTGAATTTTTATAAATTTTAATCGATAGATGGCTTATATAAATTTAGGCTACAACTAAAATCTGATTATAGTGATTTTAATGCGATACGCCTTTTTGCCAACACGATACTGATAATCAAAAGAAAATATCGTCGATATCGACACCGATGCCCATTAAAAAAAGAGACATACCAAAGAAGCCACTAAGACTCTGCCTTTTACAATTTTTATCAGTATAAGTAATTGAATTTAATTAATATATAATATTTTTTTATAAAACAACTAAGAGAAATTGGACATTAAGATCCGGAGCATAAAATTAAATTTTCTTTATTTCTTTTACAACTACAATTAAAGTCGGAAAAGAGCCAACCAATTGTAGAACAAAATCGTAAGATAATAAAAAAGGAAAAGTGATCAGTCAGTTCTTGTTATGACTTTGATATATCTCTTAGACTTCTCACTTATTACAGTGGAAGTTTGAAATAAATATCATGAGTTATTCTAAGAAATGTTGGGTAAACGTTCTCTGTTGATCTGCATTACGCCCAGTGAAATACGCATGCGAACTAACTAAAACCCCTCAATCGATGACTTTAAATGTTTTGGTAAAATTTTGGATAAAAAGAATCAGCACTAATTAAAATTAAAAAGTTTAAAAACAACAATTCTTAAAAATATATACTAATTTAAAAATTTTTAGTTGTTATTTTGTAAAATAATTTCTTATTTGATAATTTTATCAGGGATTTAAATTCAATGAATTGTATTCAAACTTTATTGATGCGACTTTTTTTATAGTTTGCTCTATGATTTATTGTAACAAAAAAAAAATACTGATTTGTAAATTTCATGTGGATTCCAAATTCAATACGCGTATCCTGTAAAAAAAATTGGAAGTCATTTTTGGGGAAGCACCATTTCTTTACCACAAGAGTCTCAATTAGTTTTAGTATTTTCGAATTATCACGAAGCGATAATTACTAATGTCTAAGTAAGTGTTATAGAAGTTATTTTACTTACAAGAAGTTGGAAGCTAGTTTAAGTTTTTGCAAGTGCAACGTTTTAATTTACAAAAGAGTAATTTATTGATAAGAATATTTTATATATAAAAAATATATTTTTATGTAGAAAATTATTATTGTATTAAAAGAATTTTAATTTATATATAATTACTTGTTTATATGGGCGCTGTTTGGCAAAAATCTGCAGTTGCTTTTAAAAGACACTGAAATGTCTACCTGCGTCCCCGAGTCTTCAAAATGTTCGCAGGATTTGACTTTTTCTTATTAATTTTATAAAACTATTAGAAACGACTTACAAAAATCAGATTTATTTAACAAAAGAAACATGACTTTGGATTCATTGAAAAGGTAGCAGAAATAAGAACTTCTTGAAATAACAACTGTTGCAGAAAGTATTGGAAAAGCTTCAGATTTGCAATACCTCTGGATGTTAAGTTTAGAAACTTGTTGAAGAATGTCCTTTTTTTACTAGGACTGGTTTTATTTAATATAATAAACTTAATTTTGTTGGGCTAGTTATTCCAAAAGTGCTCTTGATTTAGAAGGATATGATAGATTTTACAAAGCACAGCGACAAATCAAACGCTCAACATACACCGCAGAGAAAAACAGCTATTTTCGAAAGCCGCTACATTGTCATCATTTGTCTTCATGTATATATTTAGTTATTGCCAATGTTTAGAGGGACAATTTGAATATGACAGCACTTCTAAATAATTTTTTTAATATTCTGAAATTATAATCTTGTTAAGAATGGAATATATTTATTTCGGGACCACCACGCCCTCTTCTTAGCGTTCTTTGTTAAACTTTTACAATGTTGATCGATAAAATGGTATGTTAAGTTCTATGATTTTCATTTAAGACTCTTCATTTTATTAAGAATATATGAAATAAAAAAAATATATAAATAGACAAAAGAGACTTTAGAAAATAGGATATAAACAAAGTAATCACAATGGCAACACGGGCTTTTAACAAAAATTTGTAACAATCGGTTTTATATAGTTCTCGTATTCTTATTCATAATAAAACTGATACAAATAAGAACTATTATCACTTAAAAAGAAAATTTAAAAAGTGGTAACAGTGACATAATAAGAGTATTTCAACATCGACTCGAAACACTTCTCGTATGCTTTTTTTAATTTTGTTGGGGTACTGAGTCAAGGCTCAAGTTAAATTCACAGTATCTGTTTCCGTTGTTGGTGTACATCTTCAAAGGCGACTTGAATCATTTATAGTTCTTGATATATTTTGCCTTCTTTTCTTCTCTTAATTTTTTCCTTTTTCGTTTTGCCATATCAATTCACACCTCAATTAGATTGAAGAAGAAATCATCAATAGCTCAGTCGCACAACTTGATTTTTTTATAAAATTTTCTTTTTAAAATCTTTTGATTTTAAACCCAAAACACATACAATAAAAGTATAAATAAACTTGTCTTGTATAAAATTCGTGTTTATTTATTCAGCGACGTTTAAGCCATAAATGGCACTTAAATGCGTCCATTATCTTTTGCTTATGGAATTTATGAAGTAGATTCTAAATAAGTGTTATTGTTTCTTGAGAAATTTTTATGAATTAAGGAAAAAAAACTTCCTATAACTTTGATAATTTTATTTAAGCACAATTATAAATTTTCGTTAAGCTTTTTGTGTATCTTTTTTTTCTTCTTTTATATATCACTTTGCCTGTGAGAAGCTTGTGAGTCACTGCAAATAGATGCTTTTGAGTTTAGCGATGTTAATTAAATAAATTAGCATAAAGTTTTTTTTCGTTTTTACTTTATTATTAAGAGATATAGTTATAATAATAGTTGATGGGATGCGGTTAAACATGTTAATTTAAAGTATATATTGATGAGCGGAAATGCCTTAAGAAGTGTGAGTTTTAAAACAGTATTTAAAAGTGCTAGTGATTGTTATAATCATTTAATACATATACAATTTTTTTATTCTTTCTTTGCAGCTCCATTTTTCGTACCTTCTTTATGGTGCTGATTAAATGTCAAAAATATCAAGGCTGCCAGGTGAGTTTTTCTTTTTAATTGAATTTAAATATTTTATAAATACACAAATGATTCAACAAATTCTTTTATGTCACTTGTCAAATTCTTTTTATAATATTTTTAATATAAAAGGAAAATTTCTAAGCAACACCCTGCATTTAATTGTGCAAAAGTTAATGCTTGACTTTTGCTTTAATTGCCACAAACAAAGAAATATTATTTACTACCCACAAATAAACACAAAAATTGCAAATTCATGTTTGTGCAACACCTTTCACACAAGTTGCAAAATAACATGTGTGTAACCAACTTAATTGCAGCCAGCCATTGTTAAGTTCTGAATTTTAGCAACCACCTTCACCCACCCATCCATCCATCCATGCAGATATACAATAGTTTTCGTTTATTAGAAACAACTGCAGCTGGACGTACATATAAAATAAACACCTGATTGTGAAAATATTAATTATTTATAATAAAACTAAATGAAACACATTAAAGTCATGCAACATAAAGTGGCAAACGACAGTGGTAAAGAATATATATATTGTCCATCTTGTATGAATTAATAAGAGTGCTTGGTTGTGTGCTCTGGCTATATCTAGTCATTTGAGTGTGTCTAGTTTTACACACAAACATTCATCAACCACTATTAAAGGAAAGAAAAAAATATACGGAAAAATGGGGAAAATAGAAAAAAAAGCTACACTCACTTGTCCTGTTTATTAAACCACATAAAAATGATTTTTCAAGGGACATTGAACTTGCTGTTGTTGCAGTCATTTCGTTGTTGTTTATTTGTCAGCTAATGTGACCACATTTGCAAAACAGTTAACAGCACCCAAAACGAATGGCACATTTGCTGTAAATTGATAAATTTCGCAATTGCATTTTACTCTAATTGCTTTGCAGCAGCAGCAGCAGCAGGAACAAGGGAAAAATTCTGCAATCACGAAACGAAATGTTGTACAAATAGTTGAATACATACGGTTGGTTCGTTACAAGTGGCTGGTGTGAAAAGTTACTTATTTGTTTTTAAGGTTGTAGGGAAATGCTGACTTCATGAAAGCAAATTGGATTATAGAGTTATTTGTGAATTTTTAGAGCTTCCAAAAATATTTTAATAAAAAATACTTGCGATAAATATATAATATAACCAAACATTTTTACAGCTGTCGGCAGCCTCGACAAGATCTCCTATTGCATAGACAAACACGTTTATTAGAGTTAATTGTTTTAGTTTTAGTCTTCGAGGCCGACTTCGTATAGGTCTGTTATCACTTGGGAGAAATATTTAATGTAACAAATATTTTGACAGCTGTCGGGAGCCTTGTCAAAGTTTCGTATCGCATAGGAAAATATTTTTTTCAGAGTTATTTATTAATTTGTAGGGCATGGAAAAAAATTCTTATGCGAAACACTTTTCGTGGCTGACTTAGTTCAGTTAATACTTGGGAAAAATATATAGTATGACAAAAAATTTTACAGCTGTCGGGAGGCTAGTCAACGTTTCCTATCGAAAATCAAATTCTTCTTTTAAGAATTATTTGTTAATTTTTATTGTTTCTAAAAAAATTGTTTATACGAAATACTCTTTAAAGTTGACTTCATATAGTTCCGTTATTAATTGGAACAAATATTTCTATATTACAAAAATTTTACAGCTGTCGGGAGCCTTATCATGGTTGCCTATTGCATAGACAAACACGTTTTTCAGAGTTATTCGTGAATTTGCAGCGCTTCTAAAACAACTCTTTACGCAAAATGCTCTTCGAGGCTGACTTCGTATAAATATATAACAAAACGTTTTACAGCTGTCGGGCGCCTTTTCAAAGTTCTTCATCGCATAGGCAAATACGTTTTTCAACGGTAATTTACGAGTTTGTAGTGCTTCCAGAAGTTTTTGTAGGCGAAATACTTTTCGAGGCTGCCTTCGTGTAGTTCAGATATCAGTTGGGATTAATATTAAATATAATAATAATTTGTACAGCTGTCGGGAGTTTTATCAAAGTCTCCTATCGCAGAGACAAATATGCTTAAAATTATTTGTGAGTTTTTATTCCGTAAAAAATATTTTATGCGAAATACTTTTAAAGGCTGATTTCGTATAGTTCAGCTACATCATGGGACAAATATTTAATATAAGAAAATTTTTACAGCTGTCGGGAGCTTTAACTAGGTTTTCTTTTGAAGGTTTTTTTTTGTTTGTTACAGAAGCCCTATTCAGCTTTCTTGATGGTGGAATAATTTTTGATAGGGCGTATGTATGGTAGCGTAACTTAAAAATATATCCATAGGACAGATTTTTTTTTGCAGGTCTTGTATAAAATATATAAACATTGTAGTTTCTTTCTTAATTTATTCATACGATAATCCTAAGCAAATCACTTTGAATAACAAGTTTTGCATTCAATTAAGTCTCACAATTTAATCGATTTATCCTCCTGAGTTTAATAACTTCTCCACTCATTTTTGATATGAAAGAGCCTGAAAGGATACTAATTATCGAAAGGACACTTCAATGATTACCAAATCACTTGCAATTAATTACATTAATTTTGTAATCCTTTTAAGTGGATCTTGAAAATACAGTATCCTTTTGTTTGCCACAATTATTCGTGCATTTTGCAACTATAGAGTCAAGATCATCACACTACGCATCGTCATCGATTGTAAGACTGCAATGAATTACGAATCAAGGACAATAATTGTTATACAAACTAAAATCCTTGAAATTTTCTATATAATTTATCTCGCTACTCACTGAGCAAATCTATTTGCGTAAGTTTTTTTTTTCTATCGCCTTTTTTTGTTATTGTTATTGTTGTAAATATACATTGACAATACAAATTGTATGTGTATTTCTATGGTTAAATAAAAAATCCTTTGCAATTTGTATTGAATATTTTAGTTTATGTTTTCTAATAAATACAAGTTGTTAGAATTTTTGTTGCATTTGTTGTTCGCTTCAAAATTGTAGAGCCAAGTTTTATATACGATTAAATATATATGCTGTATTTAAATGTAAAACTAATGGGTGATTTTTTTTTCGGCAAACTTTCTGTGTAGAATTATTGTTTTTAGCAGTTCGTATGATTCTTTCTCTGTTCAATATGTTCAGATGGATCTATAATTTAACCTTGAATCGGTTTATAAAAGAACAACTCTTGCAGATTATGGAATTTCTTTATAGCAATTACATTTCATGGTCATTCTGGATAAAGGATATCGGAACATGCGGTTAATCGGAACATGCATACGCAGAGTTCGGAAAGAGGTGAATATCTCAGCCGTATCTGCCAGTGCTCTAGCACCGTTTGCAGGAAATTGATTAAAAAAATATATATATATTTGCTCCAAATGCAACAGTTGAAATGTGGTGTGAAGAGGACTAAATTAGAGAAGAATCCGCTGAGCAGTTTATCTCATGGTTGGCGGTGGTTAATTGGATGTCTAGATAGTGCGATAAGACGTCTGTAGATAAGTTTTTTTTTGGTGCTACTTCAAGGTTCACTTTTATAAGGACCTGCTAGCAACGATTAACACACTGGCAGTCAATTTATTCATGAGATATCGACTGATATATTGTAAACAGTCGGCGGAAATGGCCAGCAGCATTCTTTCGATTCCAAATTTTTTATAAAATTTTTTCAAATCAAGTCTCCAGGCTCTTAAAAAATTACTCATTACATCTGCTTGGATTGTTATTGCTGTTGTTTGATTATTGTTCGGTACTAAGCTAAACAATGTTTTATTTTTATTGTAAAAAAAAGTTTTTGTATATCAGAACAGCAATTCTTATTGTTGTCATCGCTGTTGCTGTTATTGTTGTTGTTATTGCCGTTGTTCTAATAATAATAACAATAAAATATACTAAGCAAATATACAACGACAAATGATGTGTGCATTAAGTCATGTTTTATTTAGACATACGATTATATTCCGATATTTATATATGAATTTCTGTGTGCTCATGTTATTGTGTAATAGGAACCGGATACACATGGAATATGTGAACATTGGCTGTAGTGTTGCCACTATAAAGCCGATCAATCCCAGTAACCATTAAGAAGGAATTATTAAAAAAAAAATATTTTATATATTGAACGCAAAATCACCAGGCTTTTAACTTTGAGTGTGAAAACACTTTATGTCTAGATTTATTATTGTTTACTTGGTTATTATATTCCTACACAGGATTTATGTGTGAAATAGCTGTTGTAGTTGTAACTTTAGTTTTTCATTTTTGCTGTAACAAAAATAAAAAGGAAGAAAGAAATCATTTTAAGTACATCTCAGTGCCGTTGATTTAATGGATTATAGAATTATTAGGTGTCAATACCATGAGACAGGATGAATAACTCTGCATAACTAAACAACGATTTTTGTTCTATGAATTGTGTGGTGATTAAATATATAAAAATATTTCCGATTTTAGTTTTCAACAAGTTAATGGAGTTACAAAATTTCTATGAATTGAGTGATCAAAAACTATATGATGAAAGTGTGCATGATAAATTTCATATGAAATTGTTTTTTTCTAAAAAACTACTGTGGGAGTATAATGAAGCAATTTTATGACGTGGCTAGAAGTGTATTTTGTCTCTGTCTTTTTTTGATGGTTTTGTATAGAATTTGATATCCAATATTTCGACAGCAAATTCTGAATGTTCAGGCTGGCTAATAATTATGTTACTATAATTCAAGTTTAAGCTTCTGTAGATTAACATTTGGAATAATTCTTCACTGTTGCATAGTGGAGCAGCAAGAAAACATTGTTGAAATAAATCAGAGACTTCTGAAGGGAGAGTCAATTATTGTCACATCTCTCAAATCTGGGCATTCTTTTTGAAAGCACAAACTGAAATATTTATAGTCTTAGAGATTTTACTAACAAACGCTTATTGAAACTACAGAGAGTTTCATTAGCCTTAGGGGTAAATATTTGTCAAGTGCTCGCCTACTTTCACACTTGTACATTTTGTCCTGCCATTCCTTTGATATCGCATACTCTTAACCCATACTGAGATCTGAAAACTGTTGCCACAAAACATCATGTGAAACAATTAAACTAGTTTATTATAGACGGGAATCAAAGACAATCTCATCTAGAGAATAAAAAAGTTCAGGGCGTATTCACTGTGGCAGGACCTCTTGGATTAGATGAGAAGCTACTGTCTTCCATTTTATTCGAATGGATTCGTTCCACTCAAATATTTCTCTTTTTTAAGAATTCAATGAATTGATTAAACAAAAGTTTCTTGGAACAAAAAATATTTCTAAATTTTTCAAGTTTAAAGAAGGCTTGAAAGGAAATTTAAATACTCTGTTGTAGAAAAAACAAAAAAGTCACAGAACTCTCAGCTATTTCTCTTGGAAAATGAACGCTGGTTTTTATAAATTTTTATTGCAATTAAAAATCGCCACAATTCGTGTAGAAATTGAAAAGCTCTCAAAAGTTTATTTCAAATGCATTCGAGTCAAAGAAAATATTTCCAGAAACATTAAATTATTTATTTCATCATTGAAATCGATTTCATAAATTACCCAAAAATTTTTCAAATAGTCTGCCTTCTTTTACAACAACTCACAAGCTTTTTAATTTAGTTAATAAACAGTGAATTATTAATAATTTCTATAAATTACTTAAATGCTTATGCCAGTCATACATTCTTTCCCCAAATAACTATTGCAAAAATCAAATTTTTTTTGCTTCAACATGGCCAACACACACGTTCTGTTTCATTACTTTGGTACGTTGTTAATGTCCTGGCAGGATTCTTGCAATTTCCTGGCATTTGTCTCTGCCCCACCGATGCTTTCATTCAAATCACCTCGAGCTGTTTATGTAATTTTGTTTTTCAGCAGTCGTGTCTTTCCTCACCCTGTCTTTATAGTTTGGTTACGGTTAAACGTTAATGGCATTGCAAATCTATAACACACACACACACATACATATATTCTACGTGCACATACTCATGTAACAGGACTACTAGACATGACTGCTTACACGCTCACACAAATACAATATAAAATTCGTTTCGTTGTTTTGTGTGGCGTCATAAAGAATAAACACAACAGCGTAAATAGGAAAAACAATGGGAACAATGCACATGACTGTAAGAATACATGCGTTATTACGTGTACGTCGATTTAAAGCGATAGCCGGGTGTATGTACACGGAAAGAAATAATGGAGATGAATGTGAACGATGTCTAACAAAATCACAGTGGAATTTATGGCACAAGTAAGTTGTTTTGGGTCCTACTGGACAGCATGAATTGTTTGTAAAGGAAACGGACAAATGACAAGGATAGAGGGGGGTAAATTGTGAATCACTTCACAAATGCAGGCAGGGAAGGGATTATGCACAGTCCACCTACTCTCGGTATTTCTGAAAGAATTACCTCAATTGAGATATTTGCAGGTTGAGAAATTTGGTTGACGGAAAAAAGCCAGCCAATTTTAGAATAAAAACGTAATAAAATGAAAAGAAAAAGTGATCAGTGAGTTCTTGTTATGACTCTGATATTTGTTTTAAGCTTCTTAAGGTGGTATCTTTAGTTATTCCAAGAAATGTTGGGTAAAGGTTCCCAGATGATCTGCATGAGCCCCAGTGAAAAGCGCTCAGGAACTAACTAAAACCCCTCAATTGATTACTTTGAATTTTTTCGTGAGATTTTGGGAAAAAAGAATCAGCACATATTTAAAATTAAAGACTTAACGGAGGTGTGCTTCCGCTCTGCGAGTAAAGTTCTGTTTGTCTGCATTGAAAAAAGGCGTGGACCAGGTATTACCAGGTTACACATACTGCTGGGCGGAAATCTATTGTTATGGAAAGAACAGATCGTGCTGAAGAGAGCGAATTCGTGGTAGCCAATTTTATAATATTTTAATTTGATGGTGGATGTTTTTCTACAATAACCTTCGAAAGAATGCGTGTCGAATAAAGCGTGCCGCAGAATACCTTAACCCTGAAATTTTCCATATTTAAGTTTTAAGTATTGGCCAATTGGAAATTAAAACTGAGAGATTGTTACATGTGACTTGAATTAATGGGTTAGATTTTTAAAAATCACTTGGATATGAGTGCCGTGTTTGCTTACTACCGATCACAAACGCAACCGTGTGACAATTTCGGAGGAATGTTATCTTGCAAGTTGCAAAAAAAGCAAACGAGGGCCTCGGCATTTTAGGACGGTTCAACAGATACTTTACTTTATCTTCAGTTATTAGCGGGCAAAAATGGAATTCACCTCTTATATTTGGAACGGCTATATAAACTATATTCTGAAGTTACTCAACCCTAAATAGGAGAGTGGGAAAAGAAACTCATCTGAAGCCAATTCGGCATCTCGGTGGATAACTCTATTGACTCTCTTGAGCATCGTTGAAATGTCGGCGTGTTTTGTAGTTTCATTGCTACCATAATGGGATGTTATTTCATGATTTGTTCCCAAATAGCATTCCCTTTTTTGTTTAAGGCATTTTTCCGTTGGAAGGCCTTCTTTTGTGGTCGATATTCCAAAGAGTCGGTTTAGGTTTAGGTTATTAGGGCCATTGTGGAGATACTGCACTTGGGTCAGTTAAATCGATCCTGTTGTGATAGCCTTAAGCAGGTGACTGTTTATGAGTTATCCTCTGCCGTACTGAACCATCCTGTGGTCCTGAGGAAGGCCGAAATTCTAACCACTTTATGCTTCTCAGAGAAAATTAACTTGATCGCCGAAGCTATAAACTACCTGCAGAGGTGTTCTCCACCACTGTTAGTTTTGGGGAGGTTGGGTTCTTCGCCCCCCCCAAACTTATCCACCCTACTCCAGAGCAATTCAATGGATATATAGGGGTTTGTCCTTTAAGAGCTGGTCCATTTCATAACACAAAATTGAGAAATTTCTCACTGTGTATTCCCGGTGTGCGTTCTCATAGCAAACGCCGCTGTCGGTCGGCAAATGTTTAAGTGCAGATATGGATATGCGTTAACAATTTCTTTTTTTGTTTTTTCTATATATCAAATGTATTGTTTTTACAGCCCGGCAAGCAACAAACGGAAATTTGCGATAATGGCACGTGTTTTTACCATAAAAGAAGCAAACTCTGGCAGTATATTTTTTATATACATATATATTTATCACACACTCATACCGATGATCTATAACATAAAGTTTGCTTTCAACCATTAACAGCCATAAAACAACACCCCCTCACCACGGCATTGGCTCGTATAGTCAATATGGAATTCTTTATTATTTTTGTTTCCTCTCTCTCTACTTTAATTGTTGTGCATAAAATTCTTAGAAAGAAATTAATTAAATTTCACACTTTCTTCTATGCAAAAACCCCTCGTATCATTTATGGTTACACTGAATGCACTGGAAAGTTTGAATGCATCTTTGCCTGCTCTACTGTTATTTGCAGTTATTTGTCGTACAATTATTAATTGCTTTATTTTATGAAATTGTTTTAATTTAATTACTTTAGATTTTTTTCCATTTCTCTATTACGTGGCACCCTACACTCTAGTTTTAATAATGTTCCCGTGATATTTTTTCAGCAATTATAAGACTTTTAGATATAATAAAACAAATTAAGTTTTAATTGCATTCATTTGCGGTGTGGCTTTGAATATATCAATTTACATAGAAATGAAACTGTTCGTATTATTAAGAAAAATAGGGTGGCGGATATTATTTTATGTTATTATAAACTATTTTATATGCAAATTATCTACTATTAAAATTGCATGTTATTTTTAAACTATTTTCATTATAAATAAAATAATTATTTGAAACAGGACGAGCAGCTATTCCACAGAAATTTCTCTAGTTAAATTTCTAGGAAAAAAGTATTAAGATTTGATTACTTCGCACAACTTTAATATGATTAAAAAAAATGTTAAAATATATTTTAAAAATTTAAGCCTTTTAAAGAACTATTGACCCTAATTTTATAAAATACTTGGAGTTAATAAAAATAGGGATTTCCTCTTAAATGAAAATACAATTTTTTTAACCGATTAAACGTCCAGATATATATTTTATAAACAAGTGAAATCGCTATATTTGTTTGTGCCGACTCTTGTACACTCTTGAAGGACGTTTATCTATTACTTTTATTTAACAAAGAAAATAAAGATTGTCCAACCCTGGTATATCTCTATTATTGTTACATTTTTAATACCAATTTAATTCTTTTTAAATTACAAAATAGGTTAAAAAAAACAAAAATTAGTTTTAGATAATTGGTTTTATAAAAAAAATATATATGGGAAATTTTTGACCCTGCAACTTCCCACTGTCGTAACTTGCTTTTGGGCTCTATTATGTTAATATTCAAAGTAACCGACTACCACGGGTTAAACAGTGATTGATGCAGTTTTCCATGACTATAAAAAAAATCAAGATGACTATCAGATCAGATATAAAATTGCGCAATTTTTCAAAATTAATCACTTATTTCGAATTTGATCGTTCATGATATCTCACGAACGGATTTCTCTTTTTTGATCCAGTTTAATGTGACCGACTTGGTTCTTAAGGAGCTGATAATAGTTTGTGAAATCGATGGATGAAGTGGTTTGAAAGTTATTCTAAAAAAAAGGCTCTTTGAAAAATGTTTTTTTTCTAAATTATTTTATAAACTTATTCGACCTTATTTTTTTTATTAATAAATAGATTTATTTAAACAAAAGGTCTATTATTCTTCATTTTTTTTAAATAAAAATTATGTTTAAATTTTTAGTTTATTTTCTAAGTTTTTTTAAAATATCTTCAGATCTATCGGATCGAGTCCGTTGAAGTTCAAAGAAAATCTGATTCCAAAAATACTCTTCCGAACGTCACTTTTGGTTTGATTCGGTTCAGCCGGTTAAAAGCTGAAAACGATGCACACTTTTACAAACACATATACATGCACATACACATACATACACACACACATACATACACACACATCGCTGCAGTCATGATGACGGGGTGAAGATCTGACAAGAACTCGATTTTTTTAAAGAGGGCGAGGCCAACAGCCTTTCGGTTTTGGAAAATTTTCAATTTTCCTTTAGCCCCGCTCTTCTGATTTCTATTAACAAATTATTTAATTAAATATTACAATTCTTTTTAAATTTATAAAGGAAAATTTACAACTTATTTTAGTTGTTTACTCTCATGCACAAAAAAAAAACTCCATAATAACGAATTTTTTATTTTGTTTAAATTTCAATACCAAAAACAATTTGTTTGACTTGTAAAATTTGTTTATTTAATAACGAACAGTATTATTTAGTTATTTGAGGGATGCAAACGGTTTATGGACAATTTTTTTCAGTTCAGGAGCTTGTGTTTTGATTTTCGTAATATCTAGTAGCGATAAATATCTTTCAAAAGTATCACCTATTTTTAATTCCTAAAGAAAATGATGAATGAAATCAATTTAAAAAATATAACCATGAAAAAGAATATGTTATTTTGTTTAAATTTTAATACAGTTTAAAGGTTTTTCTATTTAACAATAAATAGTTTTATTTAGTTAATTTACTAAAAAAAAATATTTTAAACTTTTCAGCTCTGATGCTGTCTTCTTAACTTTTTTAGTTTCTAGTTGCGATAAATGTCTTTCAAAAGCTTTAACTATTTTTAATTCGTTAAGAAAATGATAAGAAATACAACAACTAAGACAATACAACAATTAAGACAATACAACAGTTAAGAGTTTCGTAATTTGTTTGTGATTAAAAATTTTTATAAAAATTATTTTCAAAAAACTGTAGAAACTTTAAATGAATTTGCTAAAAATAATATTTAGAAACATTGTTTTTGAAAGTATACCTAACGAAGCTGTACACTGTTGGCAGCGAAATATTGGAGAAAATGAAAAAAATTGTTTTTGAAAAAAAAATTAAGTTGATTTTTTGTTAAAAAATACTAGAAAATAAAAATATTTTACAAGCTATTAGTTATCTAAGAAACTGTTTTTTTCAATAAATATTTATGCGTATCAACGTATTTGTCATTCGTATTTAGTGGTCACGCTTTTTATATCAAATATTTTATGAGTGTGAAAGTACCTCAACATATTCGCTTTACAATTTGATTTTCATTACAATTGATGACAACTCAATATTGTTTTCTCCTAATTCATTCATACTCAAGCCATATTTATAAAAATATAACTTATTTAAAATTAACTCAGATGCCTAAACAACAACAATATCAATATAAATTGTTTTTATAAATCTCTCAATTCGGCCTTTGTGGCTGCCTAATTTTCCATCGATTTTATCTCGTTAATAATTATTTACAAATCTGCCAAAAACGAAATTATATGCCAAAGTAAATGGAAAATGTATAAATAAATTTTATGAAAAGTCATAATCATATTTCATAGAAATCAACTTGTATGGCAGTGGAAACCTGCAAAACGACGCGTTGCGTATCGAGGGGAAATAAATATTTTACATGCTTTCAAATCGTATATCATTTTTTATTACCCACTCTGCGTACGTATAATGACTGTGACTACAACGACTCGCACAAAACTAAATAACGCCAAAACGAAAGTAATTAATTTTGGGTAGACTTGGCGAGGGGAAAATGTAAGTCGTATACTGTCATACGTGTGTGGCACAGTGGGCTAAGAGTAGGTATTATTTCTAATAAATTTTCTTCTGTTTAATATGTACTTTCGTATTATGTGAAGCCTTTCTGTGCGTGATATTTGTGTCAATTTGATTTAATATGGAAAATATGACAAGAGACAATGAATTAATTGTAAAAAAGTTCTATATTGTTACTTCTTATTTTGGTTTCGCCTATTTTTTTATTAAAAAATATGGAAAACAGTTGATGCCAATTTTTTCTGCACTCGACAGTACAGGGCATAGTTGGGGATTTAAAATAAAAATATGTAGAAAACTATTGATCGCAAGGGCCATCCCTGTAACCCAAAACCGCAAAGATATCGTAACCTGGTTTTAGTGGTCTTCTATACTGTCGAGCTCTTTGAGCTAAAACGCTATTATTTTAATATTTAAATCAATCGATTCCTGTAAGGAAATCGAAATTGTTGGTATACTTTACGAGGGGAAAATAAGATAGTAGAGTATAAGATAAGTCTTATACTCTCATACGTGTGTGGAACAGTGGGCTAAAAGTTGATCTTATTTGTAATAAGTTTTCTTCTGTTTAATATGGAGGAAGCGAATATTTTGGATATATGATTTCGATGTTGTTAAAAAAAACTGTTTTCAAAATCTTTCGATCGCGATATCTTTCGAACGACTTAATCAATTTTGAACCGATTTGTGGTGATCGATAAGGTTGTTGAATTTCGATCGTTGGAGCTTTTTAAAAGTGATTCTAAAATAAACACCTTAAAAAATGCTTTTTTCTAGGTTCAAATTCAATAGATCTTTAAGTTTAGAGATACTTTTCAGAACGTAAACGGGTCACATATGTATACACACACGCTTGCATACATGCATACAGGCATAGTGGCAGGCTCTCCGAATTATTCAGAGAAGCTTCCTACGACCAAAAAATGTAAAGATCTCCTGAGAACTCTTGTTTCACCAAACGGAGTAAAATCAGTTACTTCTCGATTTTTGAAAATTTTAAATTTTTCTAGAGACAAGTTGAAAAATATATAGAACATTTCATGTTTAAACAGATCTTAATACTTCTCCGTCAATATAAAATAATCAGGCCGTATAATAAAATAATAAAAAAAAGTTGGCAATTTCAATGCTCCCTTAACCACTGTGCAACGTATTACTGTTTATTTGGTTGTTACCAGGAGTATGAATGAGATAACAACGAAAAACATAATATCCAAAAACAAGAAATTAATAAATGGAAAACAAAGAAAAAAAACACTCCATTTTTGCTAAACATTTCCAAGGAATTTTATGGAAAAAAAAAAGAAACGAATCATAAATATGCGTTAACATCTACAGATGAGACACCTTGATAAATGTGTGACTAATGGCCAATGTGCCAGCATTTCTTTTGTTTTTGGCATTTGATAAACATTTTTTCGATTATGGAAAATTAAAGCATGAAACCAACAGCCCTTAATGAATTCTGCTACACCCACACCCCCTCCGCCCTAAAAACGATAACATACGAAGAATTAATTGTGTATGAAAAGAAATGAAAGCCACAAATTTTCACATGTTATTACTATGATATTAGTTTGCTATTAAATGGAAAATTAGATTATAGCCAAAAGCTGGAAACGTACACACACACACACACACGAGCAGACATGCCAAAAAGCAGTAACAACCAACTACCCGCGTCAGGTTTAACGAGAGCATAGAAAATGTATATTTTAATGAAAAAATCGGCACATATGTTGCTGGGAAGCCGCAATAATATTTAATTTATTTAATTATTATTATATATATTTTTTTTGGAAAATAACGCTGCCCAAATGACTCTTTTTCAATACTTGGAAATAGAATTTTTATTCAGCCTCAAATATTAGAATTTTTGAGGTAGAAATTACATGAAATTTTTTTATAATAAAGGGTGTTTATTTTTGAGATAAAAAACTTTAAGTCGGCAACACTCTTTTAACTGGCAGCTTCCTTGTCAGCTGTTAAGTGCTTAATATTTAATCTGGTTTGGCATTTTAACATGAATAGACTGATGCCTGAACAACACTTCCAAATTGTGGAAATTTGAAAATCATAATTCACTAAGCGGAATTGTAGCATTTAAAGTGAGAAGAATTCACAAGCTTTTGTCGCAAATTACTGTTTCATAAGCTTTATGGGCTGGCGGAGTCATTGGCCCCCATGTCTCAAAAAACGATGGTGGTCAGAATGTTGCTAACAATGGTGGACGGTAGAGGAACATCATTCCAAATTTTTTCGAACCTCAATTAAGTGGCATTAATCCTGCTGATATTTGGTTCCAACAGGACGAAGCCATATGCCACACAGCATGCGCTACAATTGATTTACTCAAAGAAACTTTTGATGAAAAAATTATTTCACATAATTGGCCACCAAGAACGTGTGATTTAATGCCATTTAATTATTTTTCTTTGGGATTATGTCAAGTCAATTGTCTACGTCGAAAAATTATCGGCGAAATCCTACCGCAAATGATGCGGAAAGTTGTTGAAAAATAGTGTTTCATCGTGGCAGCCACATCGCAGGAATCAGATTTAAATATTAATTTCATAAAATTTTCTTTAAATAAATCCCAATCAATTTTTGAATAAAAACGTTCTTATTATGACTTTGAAATTTGTCTTAGACTTCTCACTTATTAAAGTGGCAGTTTGAAATAAATATCTTTAGTTATTCTAAGAAATGTTGGGTAAAGGTTCCCTGATGATCTGCGGTAGCCCCAGTGAAATGCGCTTAGGAATTAGTTAAAACCCCTCAATTGATCACTTTGAATATTTAGGCAAGATTTTGGAAAAAAAGAGTCAGAACATAATTAAAATTAAAGATGTTTAAACCCCGTTTCATTAATATTAAAAATATATTTTGATATAACCAACTCAAAAACTAAGTCTTTTGCTTCTCTAAGTCTTTACTTAGAGACTTCCTTCTGTCTCTTATTCGACTTCCTTATTAATAAGGACTCTATATTCAAGTTATACACGGTAGGACTGAGTCTAACTTAAGTTCCCTTAATTTTGTAAATATTTTTCAATGCCACTTCAAGATATTATAAAAAATAGGACAGCAACTAATTTCTTTTAATAGGCAGTGGTTGCTCTCTAGAGCCTCGCATAAAGCAGGAGGCCGTTAGAAATTTTAAATTTCTAAAGTGAAAAAAGGACAATTTTCTACATGGGTTTGATTGGAGGTTCTTGTAAAAAACGAGCATTTGAGAGCGTTTGATTCAGTTCGGTACAGCTCTACAATTTTCGTTAAATTTTTTAAATCGTCCTGAGCTGACGTTGTTTAGTAGTTTGCGGAATAAATTAAATATATTTTGAGTATTAATTTCATTATTAGCCAAACGGCTAACAATTCATTTATATTGTTGCTACTCTATAAAAAACCAAAATATTTTGTTATTTTCCTTCAAATAATTCAGTTTTTAGGTCTAAAATAATATTATGATTTGATATTGGATTTTACTTGTTTAATGGAGTTAAGAAAACACATGCAAACGGATATTGTTTGTTCTGGCTGTGGTGTGGTGGTGCAAGAATAACATGCAACACCAAACAAACACCAGCAGGCAGGCACGAGGTGAAAGGCAACTATTCAACTGACATTTAAATGTACACAAGGAACGTGGCCAAAACGTGTAGTGTGGCAATTAATTCAGTCTTCTTGAATGTACTAAGAAAAATGGGAGCAAAATACATACGAGTACATACGAGGGTGATGGCGGAATTACCTGACATATTAAATAATGAACGAAGGTGTAGCAATAGCTTGTATGCTTTCTAACTAAAATAAACAGAATATATGATTTCAAATAAATAAGAGTTAGAAATAGAACAGGTTCTTTAAGCCAATCAAACAACCATTTTAGCGATTTCAAACAAAACAGTTTAAGCAATTGTAGCTCCAGCCTAACGCCAGCATAATTTTCTATGCTATTGCAGGCAGTTATATTTCTCCCACAAATCCTCAAACAAAACGTGCACCTTAAATAAACAGTTTTCATTTAATTATGTCTAAATTTGGTTTTACCGAACAAATATTCAGGCACAAACTCGTTGTAAAACAGGCTGAAGGCAGGAATGACTGAATGAATGAATGAATGGAGGAACAAACAGTTGGTGTATTAACAGCCAACGAGAAAAAGAAAAAAACATAAAACCTGACAAATACATCATGTTTAAAATTGAAAGAGGAAAAAGAAGCAGAAAATAAAAGATTACAATGAATCAATGAAGGCTGACAAATTGGCAACACGCGATAGCTGAACTCAAAATAATAATAAAAAAAAATATCTTTTCAAAGGGAGCAAAAAACAAAGTCAACGTCACGAACTATAAAGTTAGACGAAGTGGAAATTATAAAGAGTTCTTTCCCATATTTCAAATCAATTTGCTTTCTTCATTTTTCCAACTGGCTGACGGACTGCATGAGTCGGCTGACTGAGTGAATGGCAGCTTGAAGGCAGGCTCTCGCTACTTTGTGTCATACTGTTTGAACATTTCATTAGGGGTTGTAAGAATGCAACATTTACGTTTCTGTTCGCTCGCTATTGTTTGCCGTGGAAGTGTGTAACGTCAGTAGAACAAATATTATTTTTATGTTTCACATTTATTTGAATAACTTAATTTGAAGTGTGTGTTTGTGCGATTAAACCTCCCCGGAGTAGCATGTTTTTCTGTTCATACTTTTTTTCTTTTCTTTCCTTCTCATATCCTGCAGTATTGCAGTTCTTTTTTCTACAATTTTAAATACAAAATTGAAAAACAAAAACTATTGCAGCGCATGTTAGTTAATACCTCATGGATTGGCTTTCTAAATTAAATTATATTCGCTTAATAATTGTTTTGTTGCCTGGACAACAAATTGAAGTGCCACTCTTATAATGGCAGCTACAGTGAAATATGGCAGACAGGTAAAAATAGGATACCAGAAAATAAAAAGCTTAAAGAATGGGGGAGTTGCGAAATTCAAATTCCTTCTAGCAACAACAACAATTTATAACAGCAATAAGGCGGCTATACAACACCAAATAGATCTTTTGCGCCATAGATCACTTCTAACGAGTGTCAGTACGTACTTAGAAGATGCCTGTTTGATGTCTTCCGATGCCAGAAGATCAAAGTAGAGCGTAACCTTTCTACAATATCGCAAAATAAAATATTCACATTGAATGATGACTTTGCCGCAAAGGACAACTTACATCAGTAGCTTGGATCAATGCCTT
Source organism: Linnaemya vulpina (assembly GCA_963675445.1). Classification (NCBI taxonomy): domain Eukaryota; kingdom Metazoa; phylum Arthropoda; class Insecta; order Diptera; family Tachinidae; genus Linnaemya; species Linnaemya vulpina. The sequence goes on along the minus strand of OY776278.1, from coordinate 80,639,460 downwards.
TGGTCATCCTCCTTTCTCCAGAATGTCATTGCCTCCTGTATGGTGACTGCTGTCCAATCTAGTCTATAAAAGAGGTCTCTGGGTCTTTGTATGGTGTAGCGTGGTCCCCTCTGGCTAATTCGTACTCAACTTCATTTCCCTGATCGATCGCCACTATGGCCAGGTATTATTTTAATATATCCAAAATAAATTTAGAATGAATCTCCCATAAGAGAAGAGTCGTTAGAGCAGCGTGTCTAACTAAAAGGACAGATATATGAGCACCCTTGACTGCCTTTCTAAAACTGAAAGGAACGCATGTTCTAATTGCCTGAATCTTGGACTGGAAGATCGTAGGCATTCGAAAGTTTCTCACAAGGTCAATAGATCTTCCTTAAGGGGTACACCAGCGGCTCTCAAGCTGGACGTATACCACCTAGAATCAAGCAAGGACCAATCTGTTCCCAAATAGATATGAGTGGAGAAGTAAGTACAAACCTCATGTCAAGCCTTGAATGCCTGTCCATCCAGTCTATTGACATTTGTACAGGCACTGTCCAGAGGCACGCGATAACTAAATTCTGTTTGACTGGAAGATGAATGATACTTGAAGACTATGACTGCAAGAAGCTGACACAGTGTTTCAGTATCCACCTTTAGAAAGTAACAGTTTGGGTTCCACAGCCCAACCTTGCTGCCTGTGGAGGCTATTGGGCAGCTCCATATTAGTCAGATGCACACTATCGTTAAGGACACTTCTACGGGAATGGCGGTCCATAATTACTAGCTGATTTCCAAAAGTCAATAGGGGATAGAGGGCGTGATAATGTTGGTGTGTGTCTTGGTGATTAGCATTTGTAATGCATTTCTGTCTGAACAATTACATGCTGTGGCCTGAAAAGGACCCCGTTACGGTTGGGATAAGTTAAGGGTCATCAAATGGTCATGTTTTTTCACAAAGACATTGTATATGGAAATTCCAGATAATACTGGAAAAATATTATCAATTAGATTAGAATATAACGAAAAGCATTCTTTTCTTTCCGCCGTTTGAAATATCATTTGCCCACTAATTTTTCTTAGTACAGTCCAGGAGCTTTAAACAAAAATTAAGTTTCTCTGTATGTCTTAAGTTTCAATTAAAAAAATATCATACTGATCGTTAAATATTATTGGACTCTCATGATAAAACAGCTTGCATATTATTTAATCTCATTTCAATTTGAGCTGGTGATTTGTTTTGCTGAAAAGAAATCATAATAAAAGGAAATCGATTCATTAAAGTGTCCAGATATTATATACCTATTCTGAAATGCCACAAAAACTCCCAACATCCCTTTTTCCTACTGCAAACTTTATATCAATCAGTAACCACTAACACTGTACCCCAATACATTTCAATGTGATGCTTCATTTTAATTATATTATATTTGAAAAATTATTGGTTTCAAATGAAAATTATTTTCAATGCACACATACTAACATACACATCTACTTACATAAAAAAGAAATAATCTTCACTCACTAATGAACTCTAAGGGAAGCATTTTCTTAGCAAAAAATTATAATCACAAACTAATGAGGCCACATGTCAACAACTAATCTGAAGTCAAACATGAAACGAACACCCAACGAACGATATTATCAACCACTTTTCTTTTTCTGGTAGCGGTTGGTTGTTCTATTTCTATTTTTGTTCAATTCTCACAAAACTTCTAACTGCCATTGTCAAGCTGACAACTAGGAAAATAAACATGGACGGACACACAGACATATACATTTCATCCGAGAACTCAAAATCCCTTTTGCATTTAATTTCATGTCGAACATGGCTGTCATTAAATTGGCTTTTTGTCAAAAAGAGTTTAGTTGGAAAAATATGACATTTGATTTGTTTTATTTAGAGCTGAAAGAAGGGACATTATTTATTTTGACAAGTATGAGGAAAAGAATGTAATAAATATCATTGTTGTCAGCGTCTAATTAAAAGGATACAGCGAAGCAATCATTTTAATTTTCAATTGAAATTGAATATTTTCAAAACTTTGCACAACGAAATTATTTGCTGTCAGTGAGACAAGTTTTCAATACTGACTCTTCTACAATATTTTGGGTGGATTTTGGCGACTTTACATATTGAGGGGGGTATAACTCCTAAATTCTTAAATATATTTTTTTGACAACTGTAGAGTAATTTTAAAGGCATCTCATACTATGAAACACAATTTTCAGATCCGCGGCACTGTTATATATGACGATTTAATTCAAGCTACAATATTTAAGTGCATTCTGACGACTTCACATATTGAGGAGGGTATAACTCTTTAATTCTTAAATAGATTTTTTTCAACAACTGTACTGTCGTTTTAAGGACATCTCACACTATCAAACGCAATTTTCAGATCCGTGGCTTTTTTATATTTGATGATTTTATTAAATTTTTCTTCTCCTTTTTTTAAGTAACCATATTTGTTTTGTTTTTTTATGCATGACACTGTTTTACTTTATTTGTAAAGCAGAGGTTTAAAATTTTTAAGGCATAATCAAAACTGTTTGGCAACTAGAGAACATAAAACAAAATCGTTCGGAATTGCAAATAAGGATTCCAAAGCATTCCGATCGGGATTTGTGACATGCAAAAATGTTTGGTTTACTTTATTGGCTAAAAGGATTTTTTAATTCAGAAAGACAAGATAAATATTGCAAAGAAACTGCATTGCAAAGCAGCTGTTTTCGAAAGCCGCTGCACTTTAATCATCAGTACTCAGCTGTAGTTTTATTTAGCATTTTCTTACAAAACAAACTATTTTTGCTGGTCTCATAGAGCTCGTTTTAACCAAGTTTTACTGTATATAGTTCCAATAACAACAATGTTTTTCTATTTTCAAGGCATTATTCTTGACTGATTTGATTTCTTTTTTTATTATTTTGCCTACAACCAGCATCCCCAGTGTAATCTTTTTCCAAATATTTCGCATATTTCCGCACGACTAATTATCAAAATAATAGTTGAATTCGAAAAGAGAAAAAAACCATAAATTCTTGTTCATGCCATATTGATTTGTGTCTTCTACAAGTCAATGAGATGCAGTTTTTCTATCAAAATGTCTCATTGAGTAGCATTAAATTGTAAGCAGAATTGTGATGAAATGCAAAAGAAGGAATAAAATCTAAGCCTTAACATAATAAATCAACCCTCTCGTATATGAATATCTTGTAAAAAGGGTCTCTAATCTGCTATTCCGCAAAGATACCCCCGTCTCCAATTTCTTGGCTGCTCAACCTCTTGAGGTTTGTTAGCTACACGTCTTTATGTCTGGCACACATATCGTTTGGTAATGATTTACAACGACTACTATTCAATAGATCTTTTTATTTGACTTTATTTATATATATATTTTTTCTGGGGAGGTTAGTTCTTTTTAAATATTCAAATATTCCCTTTGAGTTGTTCCATTAAATTGGGAATTCTCAGTAGACACAATTATGTCTACTTATAAAGTATGACTAACTGACTGACTGACTGACAGTGTATTCCTTCAGTCAGTGCAGTTGAGTGGGTTTTGTGTTAACATGTCTGTGTTGAGGCAAAACTTCAAAAATTCCTTATGAATTAATAAAAACCACTATTTGTGCTGTGAGTGCAAATGTTAAGGGTATTTCCAGCTACCACATCTCTTACCCAACTCCCCATTCATTTAACCAACACAACTGCAAGTTAACATGAATAAATGTCAAATGTGCTTTAGTGTTTGCTTTTCTACTGCATGTTTTTCCTGGAAATATATATTCGAATTGTTTGACAGTCTTTTTATTTGCTAGAAATAAATTGCATGCTAAACAGCAGGGGGAGTTTTATATAAAATCTACTTCAAATTTTGGTATTTTCTAAAAGAGGATTTTCTCTATTGATTTTAATGTATTGTGATTTTAAAATTATGCCTAAAAGCTCTCCAGATACAGGGGCAATTTTCAAGAAATAAATATTGTCTAAAGTCGTATCGTTTATTTAACTCCAAGGGACAACATTTCTGTGCAACAGAAGAAGGGAATATAAAGTTAAAGTTAGTGGAATGAGTGAGAAACCTGATTAGAATATTCTTAAGAAAGACTTAAAGACTTTGTTACATTATCGCAATCGATATCAATAGATATTTCAACTACAATTTAAAGAGATATTTCCAGGTCTGATTTTAATTAGACTAGAAAGTCAATGCAGGTATATAATAATTATTATTGATGTTACCTTACAGAAGCTGTTTATGTAAATCATCAGGTGCTGGAATTTGAATAAAAAGCTGTTTACGTCCATTGACTTTCGACATCGATAGATAATTGTATATATCGGATCATATATTAGTTGGTTGAGATCAATCGATATCAACAACTTTGGTCTAGAGCTACAATTTATTCCTGTGTTAATATGACAGCCTTCCGAACTGCAATGGTTGTTGAGTTATAATAAAACAAAAAAATATATTTTTAATATTAATAAAACGGCCTTTATTTGAAAGAAAATTTTATGAAATTAATACTTAAATATGATTTCTGTCATGTGACCCCCACAGCGCTGTATCGGAACAGGCTGAAATTGGAACACAAATTTTTAACAACCTTTAGCAGCATTTGCGGCCATACTTCGCCGATAACTCTTGGAATGTTTGTGGTTTATCGACGTAGACAAGTGACTTAACATAACCCCAAAGAAAAATAGTCCAATGTGGTAAAATGTTTGTGGCCAATTAATTGAGCCATTACGTGAAATAATTTTTTTATCAAAAGTTTCTTTCAGTAAATGAATTGTAGCGCCCACTGTGCGGTTTGTAGCTCCATCCTATTTGAAGCACATATCAGAAAGATTAATGCCACGTTATTGAGGCACGAAAAAATTTGGAAGCATATTCCTCTACCATCCACCATTGACAGTAACATTTTGACCACCATCGTTTTCTAAGACATGAGGGCCAATGACTCCGCCAGTCTATAAAGCGCGCCAAAAGGTAATTCTATGTGAATGTGATGGCGTTTCTTAAGGATTTTTCTCACTTCAAATGCGACAATTTTTCTTATTTACACGTACCCATTTAACCAGAAATGGGCTTCATAGGATAATAAAATTTTTAATACATGCGTTTGACCAATAAAACAGTTATTTTGAAACCAAGTCCTTTTTTTATTAAAACCACAATTAATATTTTTAGATTCTTGGCTCGTTAGGACTGGTTTTACAACTTTGTGTTTGCTTTAAATATTCCTATACATTTTTTTTCTTTATACTTAAAAAAAATATACAAAAAATAAGGTCATCAAAATCTTTTGTATTTATCTAATCTTTTGTGCGTCGTTTTTCCAATTAGTTTATTGCCGCTTGTTAGACTTTGTTTGTTAAATTCCTTGTGTTAAAAATGTTAGAAAAAAAATTGTGGAAATTGTATAATATTTTCCGCATTTGAAACGAAAATAAACGTTTTCGTTTAAGGCCAGAAAGGGTGAGATAGCAGTATTATGATTTTATTTACAGTTTGTTGCACATCAGAATAACAGCGAAAGAGAACAAAAAATAGAAAATATATAAAAATCTATTGACCCTAAAGGTTATCCTACGATGATTGATGTAGTTTTCGATTACTATAAAAGAATCGAGTACACTAATTGATCAGATATATATTTTCGGAATTAATAAAAAAAATCACTTCTTTAATTTTTTTCGTTCACGATATCCTACGAACGAATTAAACGACTTTTACCACGTTTATAATGATCGACGTGGTTCTTAAATCTCAAGAGTTGATTAGTTTTTGGAATCGATCGTTGAAGCTGTTTTAGTTATTCTAAAAAAACAATATGAAAAATGTAGCTTTTTCCAAAATTTTCGAATTGGTTCTCATTTCGGAGAACGCTTTTGAAATACACCAGTTTTTTTTTAATTCGTTTCAGCCGTTTCAAAATTACAAACGGGTCACATACTTATACACAAACACAGATATACAGACATGCACACAGAAGGGTTCGCAGTATTAGTCAGAGAAGTCTTAAGACCTCAAAACGCAGCGATCTTATGTGAACTCGATTTTTTTCAAAACTAAGTAGAACCAATAACTTAACAACTTTTTTTAAATATGAATTCTAACTTCAATTGTTTCATTTTTATTTTTCTCTTTTATGTTTCAATAAAATATTGTTATTTAATTCACTTCGAAACCCTTTTTTCATCGTAATAAAAATGCTGCCGTTTAAAGTGTAGGAGATGTAAGAATTTGAACAATTGTAATCTTTCTATTGGCGTGGAAAACTATTCATTTTAGTTGAGTACTATCAAACAAAGTAAAAATAATTTTTATTTGAAAACAAAGAAAATGGAAAATTTGTAACGAAATCTTTTACATACAAATTCAGAACTGATGTTCGTTATTAATATATCCCTGAGTAGTGACTTTTATAGGGCTAAGAAATATTTATTAGATCCGCTTAAATACACATAATTAATGTCAGGTAAGGCTTGAACTCTGTGAAAATTGTTTTTAAGTAAAAGGAGTTGAGACAGTGAAGGTTGGCACATAATCGAGACCGGTGTTTTTGCAAGCAAACTTTGATGTGGGGTCATTGAAAAATATGTTTTTTTCTTTAAGCTATTTTCAAATCAAATATAAAATAAAAGTAAAAAATTAAAATCATGAAAAATATGACACGAAAAACAGAAAATATTATGCCATCTTTTACAGCATCTGAAGATGCATAGAGAAGCAGATTAAATTCCCTTTAATTACTTCACAAATAATATTTTAACACAAACTATATTTAAAAATTTCTCAATCCATTTACCCATCTCACCTGTAATTTATCACTTAAAATCTAAAAATAGCCGTGATAAATTCGGCACGATATTGTAAGAAAAGAAAAAAAAGAAAGATTTTGACAGCTTCGTTTTCTTACCGCATGAAAATCCACTCCATCAACTCATCAAACTGTTCCACAAAATACTTGACTTCCGGTATTTCACAACACGCACTGCGGATTAGAAAGTTTATTAAACCCAAAAAGAAAATAAGTTTGACTTTACAAAACAGGCACCGACCTCAACATGTTGCTTCCATTTATTTTTAAATTCAATTTAACAAAAATTCCCTGTTTATTTTCAAACTAAACTTTAATTGTTCTTCTGTGTACATGAGCACTTTTATTAAATATTAAAACACGTACTTGAGTCTTAAAATAAAAACCCTCAAACCACCATCTATTTGCTATAAATCTCAACATGAATTATAAATCAAGTGTCTTTAGAAACACTAAAAATAACACCGACATTTTAAATAGCGCTCGAGCAACAAAAAACACGACTAGACTAGAGATATTGATATTATTTTATTGAATTTTTTTGTTCATCGTGGAATGTGTTTGAATAGTGTTGCGTTTTTATTTTCTTGTTTCAAACATTCATTCATCTCGCCCTAAACCTGAGATTAGCTTAATATACTTTCAGACATATTTTAGTGCACTAAAAAAAATAATTCTGTTTATAAAAGAAAGAGAACATGAAGCAGGGCACAATATGCCAGCTGCTTTTAAGACACACTAGGAAATGTACAACTTTACAACGTATAAAACTTCAAAAAATATCTCCTGTTGGCTAAAGTAGGAGCTAATAAAAATTTCAAGGTTATGAATTCGATTACGTACTTAAAATAAAAGAGGCAAACGGGATCGCATCTTTCTGATCTATAAATCATTAACAAATTTTAAATAAAAATTAAAAAAACTCTTCTGCGATAGGTACCCGATTAACATGCCTTAAGACACCTTTTTTACCAATCAGGCAATTCCCTCTCACATCGACAAAGAGTTTCAGATATTCTCTTGTGGAAAACATGTAACATTTCTTCACTTCTTTTGTAAAAGGTAGCAATTTAAAGGAGTATTAAGACAGCATTTATATCTTTCAAGAATGTTTGATCAATTTCCAATAAATTCTTTATTTTCAAATGACAAAAAAATGTTATTTTCTATTAAAAAATGCAATGAATGCCACACTTTTCTAGGAAAGAACAACATTAAGACACGATCCCATTTTGATTTGCATGAAATTATGTCAGAAACTTTTTTGTTGTTCTATTTAGTACTTCAAACAACGAAATAGTATAAGAAAATTTATTTGCAAAATATTTGTCGTGCTCAAAATTTCATAACTTAGTCAACATCGCCGTATGAATTTTATCTTGTTTTTTTATTTAATCTCAACAACTATTTAAAACACAAAAAGGATACTTGTAAAAGCAAGATTTTGGAGCTGCAAAATATAACACATTTTTGAATATTGTAGAAATTGATTTTTGTTTTCCTATAAAAATTTCATTAACGCAAAGTGATTTACGAAATTGGGATTCATAATGTCTATCACAAAATTTGTAGATCTCATAGAAAATTGTTTTAAATAAAATGTGGTGAAATGTTTGATTAAACATCAGGGATCTCTTTTTTGATTCATGATCGATGTGATGTAGACCTACATTTTGTTAACATCCAGCTGGTATCTAATTGGAAGCTGATCATGCGCATAAAATAAGCGATTTGGTTCTCAAGGAATTTGCATTCCTTAAAGCTCTTTAATTTTAATTATTAGCTGATTCCTTTTTCCCAAAATGTTACTAAAAAATTCAAAGTGATAAATTCAGAGGTTTTAGCTGGTTCCTAAGCGAATTTCACTGGGTCTCATGCAGATCATCGGGGAACCTTTACCCAACATTTCTTAGAATAACTAAAGATATATATTTCAAACTTCCACTGTAATAAGTGAGAAGTCTAAAACAAATATTAAAGTCATAACAAGAACTCAGTTATCACTTTTCCTCTTTTATTTTCTAACGTTTTTATTCTACAATTGGTGGCTTGATTCATGTTGAAAATAAATTTATATCAATAAAATCTTAAGACTAAAAGCGTCAGCTTTATGCTGTTTTTTTTTATAAAACATTCTATATTATTCATCAAAACTAATATGACCGCTTTCTTATATTTAATACGTACTTTTATGTATCTGACAACAATAAGGCAAAAGCGCTTTAAATTCTGTCCAAACATTTCAGTTCAGTTATTAACACAAAATCCCTTAACACATGCATTTCAATTATGTAATTTCGTAAGACTTTTCAAAATACAAAACAAATAAAGAAGAAGAAAGAAAAACGAAAAGACTCCAAGTTGAAAAGGGTATTTAAAAAAAATAATGTTGCACATGCCATTTACAACATAATCTCTTGTCATGATACCATAAGCCAACACTTATCAATATTTAAGATCTGATTAACTATTGCCACTTACAACACTCCAGATACGAGTGAGTATCTACCAGCAGACAAATGCATTTTGTTATAAAACTATAAATATAAAAACCGAAAAGAAATAAGTAACGAGAATTATGGATACATGGATGGATGTCTGGATTGTATACCAGCAGCAGCAGTCTGCTTCTGTGTATTGTGGCAGAGGCAACAAAATATTGTTGTTATAAATATTAAGAGAAGAGAAAATCCATAAAACAACAAAAATTAATAACCAAACAAATGTTTTCGATTTAAGTCAATGTTTGAGTGAGACTGTGGATGGCTGGATGTTGTGAAGTTTGTATTTCTTTTCAAAGATACAAAAAGGTAAAAGTTGTTGGATACATCAAATCAAATACATCCACATAATTTGTAATTGCATACTCGTACACATACGATTTTGATAGCAATGCAAGTGTTATTCAGACAAATAGATTTTTATAATGACTTCAAGACTGCATACACTCAAGGTTGGGAGTGAACAAAATACAGGAGGGGGGTTACGTAGAAAAATATATTCCAAGCATGTGAATATGAATTAAAGGGAATAGTAAATGTCAGTACAACCATTCTTGCATACTTCAGTATTTGATGTGGTATGTCTTTAAGGTTTAATTCATTACTTACAGCCCCGCATTTTTATTTAAGTGTATTGGGGATTAAAACAACAACAAAATAATAAATAATAAAATCAAGTATCAACCATAAATTTTGCCAGTGACAGATAATTACAATGGAAAAGAGTAACATAATTTTTAAAATTTTTCAAAATATTACTGGGAAGTACTTAACGAAGGTGGAGTGATAATTTCATGACTTTTTTTAATTCTTAGTCCAGGATTATTAAACTGCAGACTGCCCTTGTAAATAGAACAATCACAGTTTATTTTTTACAGCTGCTGAAAGTGACAATTAGAATTTATTTTTTAATTTCCTCAAAGGAAAGTTGAAAATTTGTTGGTTCATAATTTATTGGTTTTGACTCCTTTAGAACTCTTATCCGATCTCTACGTTTTGAAGCCTCCCTGACAAATTCTGAGAGGCCGTCACCGTGTGTGTGTATGTGCTTGTGTTTGTATGTGTTTGGTTTGCAATCCCCTTATAAATTTTGAAGGAGTGAACAGATTTAAGCCAAACTAATAGTGATCTGAAGAGAGTTTCTTAACTTTGAACTCCTGCGAATTTAAACGGATTCGAGATTAAATTAGATTAGAAATTTCAAGATATCCTAAAAAACTTACAGAAAGAAATATTTTTTAATGTGCTCTTTTAGAAAATCCTTTAAACGATTTCACCAGAAAATTCCAGAAACAAATCAGATCTTTATTAAAAGCACATCGAGCACTGCAAACCGGGTAATTAAAGTAGTCGGTTATTTTAAATTACATATTGTGCATTTCATTATTAAAGAAACGTTTGCCATTTAATTCACATAAACTATTTTTACCTTTAACAAGAAGACAAGTTACAATGGGAAGAAATTTGTAAAAATAAAATAGTTCTAATAACGAAAGTTCTGCGATTTTCGAAAACGACTGTGCTGCTTTGCTACGTTAACTGGTTAATTAAAACGATGGTGATATTTTTGTCCAGCTTGTGCTTAGAAAGGACATATGAAATGAGCTGTGATGTAGGGGTAGTTCCCTGTCCAACCGACAAGGAGTCAAATACGACCCCTTCTGCCTTGAATGAAATTCGGTTAGAGGTTTTTTTTTCATTCTTATGGGTGCTTGTTATATAGTAACCCAATAAAACAAGGAAATATATTTTTAACATCAATGAAACGAACTTTATTTATAAGAAAATTACATGAATTTAGTTGATGTTTATTTGTTATGATTTCTGTCATGTGGCCCAGGCACAGCAATCTGAAACACCGATTTTCAACAACTTTTCGCAGAATATGTCCTCAAATGTGGGTTTTATCCTGCTGGATAAACAATTCATGTTACTACTTCTTCATTTTCCTTGCAGTTGGAAATGTTACCTTTCTATTTTAAAATTATCTACAACATTTTTTTCTTTATTCAGCAGAAGTCAGATAAAAACTGAGTTCGTATAATTCATATGATTTATCAGAATAACTCAAAGAATTTTGCAAGAAACCAGAACGACTTTTAATGATATTTTCTCTTTCTTTATTGGCTTTCATACAATAGGAATTTAATCGATTCTTACGCATCGATTTTGAAACACTTGAATAGCTGCAGCTAAATAGTGCAACTCATATGAAACCCAATTTTCCATACAACATTTTCATTACGTGGCCATTATAAAAAGATGAACAGTGGTAACGACTACAGTTTGTTATTTCTAAAGCTGCTGTAAGAAATATTTGCTAAGAGAAACTGATGTTTAATATCATGACATTAACAATATGAAACTCGTTTGGAACATCATATTTTATTTCGTACATATTCTATAGCAAAATATTGATTTTTATTAAACGCGTTCAAGTTTTTGTAATAATTACTTAAGGAAAAAATAAATTTTTTCGAATATATATCTTTACTATATTTCATGTAATCATGTAGGCTTTGATCCAGTAGCCGTGGGTTTTAAATGTTAAGAACTATTTTTATTGTGGAATTGATGATGAAGTCTTTTCAAAGTTAATCTTAAAAGACCACTTTGCAAAATAGTTTGTTTTTCAAATATTTGAGAGTTCGAATTTTTTAAAACAGAGTAAAAACAACAATATTTTTCGAAATATTTTTTAAAAATTAATTCGAATTTTCGAAATGTTTTCAATTTACAAGTTCAAAGTTTAGATAATTCTTTGAAAGTTTTTATTTTATTTGTAATAGAAATCGTGCGTTTTAGCCCTACCCTGTTTATTTTAAGAAACGTTTTGAAAAAAAAAATACCCATTCGATACCTGGTCTATGGAAAAGTTATGGAATAAAACGTTGATAATTATGTCTGACACTTGAAGCAATTTTGGAAAAAATTACTTGCCCACTAACATCAATATTATTTAGCTCCGTCTCTAGATATGAATTTGCAAGTTTAACTTTTTTTGCTGATTCCAGATGATGTTAAGAAATTTTTGATGGAATAATGAAAAGTTAACTGAAATTTTATGATCTTATTCACAAAAGCAACCTCAAGTTTAATAAATAATAAAATAAATTACCAGTGATACTGATGATTAAGGTGTAGCGGCTTTCGAAAACAGCTGTTTTACTCGCTTGATTTGCTTTAGAATGTCTGTTATGTCCCTTTAAATTTTAAGCACTTTTCGAACAATTTTAAATTAATTTCCATATAAAATTTGAGATCGAAACTATTTAATAAAAATTTTTTATTTTAATTTTCACTATGACAACTGTCCCCACTGTGTTTCCTATCAAAATAGTTTCCTGCTGTGCTGGGCATCTTATAAATGTAAGAAAAACTTGCCAGCTCATTGCATCTCAATATATATATTCTACTCCCTTTTATATGAATGAACTGCAAAACACAAGTTGTGATAACAGCGTTGAAGATAATAAATTATCGCCAGTTTTTGTTAAAGTCATACCGATGCCATTAACTAAAAAGAATGCACCATTAGCGTAATGAATGCCTCAACATTAACGAGCTTAATGCAACACTCTGAAACCTGTAAACCTGCAACTTGCACACGATGGGAAACAAAATGTTCTTTTTTTTATAAATTTTGTTTTCGTGCTTGTTTGGGTTCGATAGAGAAGTATTGAAAAGTCCAGAAAGTTTGGAAAGAAAAACGATGCTTAAATGAAATTGCAAAAATGAATTGGGAACAGAAAAGTTGTCAGCTGGTGGGTGGTAAAAATATGTTAACAACATAAACGTGTGAGCAACGTTTGATGCTTCATAATTGTTTTAAGAAGGCTTTTGATTCTTATATGTGATGCAAAATAAATAGGAAACTGTCAATAACATTATTTGAAGTTAAATTTTGCTGAGAAAATGACATCAAATAAGCCCAGGCTCAGTATTATTATTTTCTTTACTTTCCCATTATCCGAAATATTAAGCAAATTTTTGTGTATAAATTTTGGATAACTTTTATGCTTCGAAATTGGATTTTCACATTTTGGTCTACTTTTGTCAGTTTATAAAAACGTTTCTTCTGCAATATTTCCTTTTTTGTCACAGGCAACAACAAAGTTGTTCAGCAAATAAGTTGTTGACTTTGCCAGGAATGTAGTACTATTTTTCTTTGGGCCAAGTGTTTTATAGAAATAAACAATGAGTGTCAGGAAAATATTAGAACTATAAAGAACTTTAGAAAATGGATGTGTCCGAAATAAAGGGTGTTTTTCAAGAGGTATATAACTTCAAGTAAACAATACTTTTTTAACTGGCTGCTAATTGGTCAGCTGTTAAGGGATTTATGTTTAATTTCGTTTCGTTTGACGTCTAAACAACACTTTCAAATTGTGTAAAATTATTTTGAAAATCAGGGTTGTGTTCAAATTATATATACGCCAATTTCTTCCCCAATTAAGATGAATTTTAATAATTCTCTAAATAGTTTCTATTTGATTTATAATTAACCGTCAGAGATTTTGGTTAGACCACCCTGTACATACACTTGTGCTATTATTTATTTCCAAACAACCTATTGAAAATAAGAGCCAATTTTTAGTGTTGCAATTTATTCCAATGGCAAATGTGCAAAAAAGAAAAAACAAAATTATAAAGACAAATTTTGTTACTAAAACAGCGAACATATCAGACCGACACACGTATTCAAGTATACTCAAAGAATAAAATATTTCTTTTCAAAACACTTTAATTTTAATTATCTGCTGATTCTTTTTTCCCAAACTCTTACTAAAAAATTCATAGTGATCAATTGCGGGGTTTTAGCTAGTTTCTATGCTCATTTCACTGGGACTAATGCACATCATCAGGGAACCCGTACCCAACATTTCTTAGAATAATTAAATATATTTATTTCAAATTTTCACTTTAATAAGTGAGAAGTCTAAAAGAAAAATTAAAGTCATAACAACAACTCACTGATCACTTTCTTTTTTTATTTTCTTACGTTTTTATTCTGCAATTGGTTGGCTTTTTTCCGACTCTTATTGTAGTTGTAAGAGAAATAAAGATCAACAACAACTAATAATTGTTTTAATAAAAAAAAAAACAACAACAATTTGTTTAGAGTGTTGACAACATCTGTTGTTTTATTTTGCACAAGCTCTTGCACCCTCAATTGATCACTTTAAATTTTTTAATAAGATTTTGGGAAAAAAGAATCGAACTCTATTATGAAATAAGTAACAATTTAAAGTTCTTAAAACTTGAGCATTTTAAGCACATTTTAACTTGCAGTATTTACATAATTTTAATTGATTTTATTTCAAAAATTTATATACCTTTTAGTTTATAAAAATCCTATGTAAAATTCAATATTTAGGAAAATTTTCTTTTATAAATGTTAATTGTAGTTGCTTTGCGTAAGATTTTTTGCAGCATCAACTTGAAAACTTAATTGAAACTAAATAAAATTCTTTAATTGTTTTGATAATTTCTTTAAGAGAAAGAATAAATGTAATTCTTTAAAACACAAGACAACAACCACAAAAAGATTTTTAGATCCCAGCAGGAAATTAATAACTGGCTGAACATACATGAGCTTTTTTGTATATGAAAGTGTCAAGCGAAATAGTAAAATGCATGTGCAGCGGCCTTCGAAAATATTATTTCTATATGCAGCCCTATTGTTGGGAATTTGAAGTCTATTTTTTGATTAAATTTTAACTTTAAAATATCTCATAATCGGCATGTTCGACAGTCATTTCCAATGACTAGAAAAGTTTCTCAAATAACAATTACAAAATCATCTGCTAAATTTGTTTGAATAAAAATTTCCATTTTGGTATAATCCAAATTTTATAGGATCGTTTTTATTTTGATGTTGAAACGGAAGAATAACAACAAACTGTTTTTAAAATATATATTTTTTTTTGTTGCAAAAATGAACCTAAAATATTTTATGAAACAATAATGGAAAATAAACACACATACATAAATCATTCATAAGGTAAATTTGTAAATTTACTTTTGGTAATCAATGATGTACAACAATCTACAACAACCACATGCAAAATACATTATATGTGGCATAATACTCGTATATAAAACAATATTTAAATATCGTAACTGAATATTGTTAAGTAACGTGCTTGTGTTAGTGTATGCACAATTTATATATGGATATGCAAATACACAAATTATTTTATCATTCCAATATAAATGACAAGTATTTGAGGGCATGTTCATATGAAAAAAAAAAAAAAAATAACAATTATTTGCAAAATATTTAAATACAATTTGTTAGCCAAAAAGGATATTTTAGAATAGGGATAGTGGGTGAAAGTAATAAAACTAAACGAACTGCATTCTTCAAACCACAGACCAAATAGTTAAAAGTTGCAGAAATGTATTTTGGAACAGCAAGAATAAAATATTATTTTTATACCAACGCTGACTTTCCCAGGTCTTTGAAATATTCATGTCTTTCTGAATTCAAAACACTTCAAAAATAAAACTTTTTAATATTTATTATGTGCTGATTCTTTTTTCCCCAAAATCTTACCAAAAAATTCAAAGTGATCAATTGATTAATTCCTAAGCGCATTCCACTGGGGCTAATGCAGATCATCAAAGAACCTTTACCCAACATTTCTTAGAATAACTATAAATAAAAAAAATATAAATAAAAATTAGACTAAATATAATTTAATAAAAAACGACCATAAGCTTGATTAATATTATAATAACTAAAGATATTTATTTCAAACTGCCATTTTAATAAGTGAGAAGTCTAAAACAAATATCAAAGTCATAACCAGAACTCAGTGATCACTTTTTTTATTTTCTGAATAATTTTATTCAGAATTGAATTGAAAATTTCCAAAAGTTTGGGAGTTAATGGTTTAACCCCGTTTTACAAAAATCGAGTTCTCATCAGATCTCATCGTTTTAAGGTTCCTGGAAGCTTTCCCTACTAATTATGAGAGCCCTTGATAATAAGTCAGTACTTACGTGTGTTTTTGTATATGTGTAGATGGGTGTGTGTATCTGTGAGTATATGTTTACTTACTACTTTTGAAGGGCCGTTCTTAAGGTATTATTATTCTTAAACAAGTGATTTATTTTGAAAAACTGAATATAATAATTCAGCTCCTTTGCAATAACTTGCATTTATCTGTCACATATTTTTGTTGCTCAGTGTTCTGGTTTAACAAATTTTTATATATATATTTTTTGTTAACTATAATAAATTTGCAGTTAAACGTACATAAAATTTTGCAACACAGAGATTCAAATAAACACATGCCAGGAATTTATGGAAAATGTTTATAAATTAACAATAAAACAATTACAATGTTGTTAGTATAACGAAATTCTAACAAATTCTACTTGACTGATTACCAACATCCATTCAACTTATTTTTATATGAAGTGCTCTCCAATCTGAAATTATGTTTTCCAATGCATGTTTACAAAAGCTTGTAATTTGAACTTCATATGAAATGAGATTATTTGCATTTAATGTAACAACAAAAATTTTCATATTGAATTGAAAATACCTTTCGGCATTTTAAATGTTTAACTTGCAATTGACTTGCAAAATTCATTATATCAGTAAATATTTGCTGAAATTTTATGAAATAATTTGCAAAAATCTAACCTGCTGTAGTTGTTGTTTATAGTTTTGTGGGGGATGGAATGAGGAAGCTGTTGTGAATGTTCCGGAGCGAGTCAAGTTTACTAATTCATGTTGTATAAATTGTAATAAATTATTTCAAAAGTATAATTGATTTTTAATCAAAAAGAAGAGTTTACTTTGGTTTGACTTGTTGCCATTTGACTCCTTTTAAAGTAGCTTACCTTTGGTTTTAAACACTTTTGTTTTTGCGGGTCTAAAATCTCAGGTTTTAGTAAATTTTTTTCATGAATTAAATAAATTCCATTTCATTATTTGTTATCTTTAATTTTTTCAAATAAATAAAAAATAAGTCTTTTCAATAAGCCGGTTATTGTGGAGTGAAATGTGTCGTACTCTGCCGCTTTTGAGATGTGGATAATAAACGCGGTCTGTGGATGATCAATAATTTGTTTCAATTAGAGGAGAACATGAACTTCCGAATTGATGACAACCGCCAGTACAAACTGTATTTTTATAGGCTTCTTATTACTTTCGCTTAAATGTTTGTTTGTATGGAGCTGATTATTCTTTTGCAATGTGCTGCCACGTGTATACTTAATATTATTATTAATGTTGCTCATACATCACAATGTTGTCTTACAAAGTTGTTCATGTTCTCTTCTTCTCATAATGTGCAATTATTTTTACACGCTTTCACAGCACATAAAATAATTTAACAAATTAATCTTTAAATAATTTAAAATATCAAACAAACACACCAACTGAATGTCTTTATATATCAAAACAGGCTGCATATTATATTCGCAAGTCTCTTCGTGTTGTTGGAACATTTTCTAGTTGTACAACATAAAGTTTGCTTTCGTATGCATGAAAGAATTTCTGGTAGTTTAATGGATTTTCGATAGCATGCAATAAACTATGCGTATTATTGTCATTAGATAGAGAAAATTTGCATGTAATTTGCTGCAAAATTATTTCGTAAACATGCTGCAAATGCAAAAACTAAATGGGAAAGGGTTAGGCAGTACGCTGAAAAAAAATTAAGTTTTATTACTTATTCAAGTTGTACGGTTATCAAAGTAATTTAAATTATAAGTTTAATCACGTATAAAATGGGGCGTATAAGTGGGCGTATATTGTGGGTTAGGGGATAATTGTTTTCCCTTATTTTTGTTTGAGTTGGCATGTATCTATAAAACATGTTGAGCGTATGTTTTGAATATCACTCATATACGGTGATCATTTAACCTTCCGGAGCATTTGCCATGAATTTTCTTCAAATTTCAAAATAAAATGCTTTCAATTCTTCAAGAATATGAAATTTAGTATCGAGACTTTGAATTATCAAAATCTTGAATGATGGAATCAAATTTGTGTAACTGGATTGATGAGTGGGTACTTTCTACTGAACTATAATGAAAGCAATAATTGTCACAAGTATTTATCTAAGATAGGGTGTTTTTTGTACAGTGAAATTTATAGCACAATAAATCAAGCAACTATATTTCTAATATCACTGAAACGTATTTGCTATGACTTTGATATTTCTTTTAGACTTCTCACTTATTAAAGTAGAAGTTTGAAATAAATATCTTTAGTTATTCTAAGAAATGTTGGGTAAAGGTTCCCTGATGATCTACATTAGCCCCAGTGAAAAGCGCTTAGGAACTAACTAAAACCCCTCAATTGATCACTTTAAATTTTTTAGCAAAATTTTGGGAAAAAGGAATCAGTACATAATTAAAATTAAGGAGTTTATGAAACGGACTTTATTTGAAAGAAAATTTTATGAAATTAATTCTCAAATATAATGATGGCGCCATTTAGAAGACCGGTTTTCAAAAACTTTTCGCAGTATTTCACCTATAACTTTTCGAATGTTGATTTCCGGTCCATGATGAGCGGAGTCTTTTCTCCACGTAGACAAGTGACTTAACATAATCCCAAAGAAAATTATCCAATGGGCTTAATTGAGCCATTAATTAAGCCATTATATGATATACGTTTTTCATCAAAAGTTTCTCGAATAAATTATTCGATAACAACTCAAAAGTGTGACACTCTAAAAAAATACACTGGGCAGCAACTTTCTACTTCATTGTGGAAGTAAAAACAACATACAAAAGGGCTACTAAAAATTTCACTTTTCATCTAATAAAATTTCAGCTCAACATTATGACGTCATACAGACGGAAGAGATAATGTTGAGCTGAAATTTTATTAGATGAAAAGTGACATTTTTAGTAGCCCTTTTGTATGTTGTTTTTACTTCCACAATGAAGTAGAAAGTTGTTTCCCAGTGTGTTTTTTTAGAGAGTTGCATGAAAATGCTCTACCCTCTGAGTTGCTGTCTAAAAGAACTTCTGTTGGAGGTTCCTTGCTTATTGAGCAACAATTGGCTTCTTAATTAAAAAAAAAAAAAATAAGAAGAACTAGAACAGCTTCCTTTGAATTGGCAAAAAGCAAACCAAATTCCAAAAAAGTCCCACAGTTCTGCGATAGTTGGCCGAGTTGTACGTCCTTATTTTTGAAGAGAAGCTTGTGGATTGAGCTCTTCCTCTGGTCTTCAAAAAAAGTCTCACATTTGCCTTGTCTGTAGTTGTTCATTTTGAAGTTATTCTATATGATATTTAAAGTTCTGTGTCACCCTACACCATGTACCAGGAGTACTTGCAATGCCTGCTATTAACGAAATGATTGCAAAATTTTAACAATTTAATACTAGAGCTGGTCTGAACTCGAGGATTCCTTCCGTGTTGTTGCGGAAAAAGTATCAGCAATTTCTTCATAGTTTTTACTGTCCAAACATTTTGCCTTTAATCAACATTTAATTCTGAAAACAAACACAAGGAAAAATCGCTGCAACAGGATATTTAAGATCACTTTATTTTCCATCCTCGATATAAATTATGCAGCAAATCAAACAATTTTTTTGCAAGTGTATATTCAAACAACTTGAATATATTCTGAACGAAATGTTCAATATATTTCAAACCATTTGCAATATCTAATTTAATAGAGCTTCGTACACTCTATTGTTTGTTTATTTATTTATGTTTTGCTTAAATTTACATCCATCAGACATCAGAACTCTCATTCTGCAAGTTATTGCACATATCAATAGCTCTCCCTCAACTCCATTCAAACTTAAAATGCATCAACTCTAACAGTCGTACATTAAATACTGCACTCGTTATCCTTAAACTCATTCTAGGAGTTATAACAACTATTTGACTGCATATTTAATCGACATGCATCAAACTGTACGCATGATAAATTTCATATATATTTATTGTGTATCAAAAATATGATATTTACTTTAATGATTAGTTGATATCGAGTCGATGGCAAAGTGCAATGAAATCAAGCTGGAAATTAATTTATTTTGGGACATATTAAGCAGCTGAAACAAAGTGATTTTTATTGGAGACAAAAGCTGCTGTTGGAAAGGACGTAAGAGGACTGACTATGAATTATTGTTCATGCAGATACTTGCTAATATAATTATTAATACGATTTTGCATTAATTGCTTAGTTTAGCATTAAAATTGAAACTTAATATTGAATTTGTAATTTAGAAAATGTATTTAGTTATTTTATTTAGTATATAAATAAATTATTGTGATCTTCTGTACGCTTTCATGTCTATGACAGTTGATATAGGAATGTCTTGGCATAACTTTTAGAACTGTTCGTTGCTGCAATAAATCAATTACTTAGTGCGTGTTGTGGCAGACGGCGTCATGAAGCTGAGACCTTAAGTCATCCATATCTGAGTTGTTGAAACAGAGTGTACTGTTGTTTCAACCTCTTACACAGGATTTCATATAAATCGAACAGTTTTAAATTATCCCTATTATTAAAATACTTTTTTATATGTACCGGCATTCAGACAGCTTGTGCACCCTACACCAAAAAAATTTTATTTTAAAATCAACAAGAAACTATTTCATTTTAACAGAAGAACTTAGTGCAATATAACTAAGACTTCTTTAAACCTCGTTAATTTTTTTCCAAACTCGTACTAAAAAATTCAAAGTGATCAATTGAGGGGGTTTATCCAGTTCTTATGCGCATTTCCCTGGGGCTAATGCAGATCATCGGGGAACTTGTACCCAACATTTCTTAGAATAACTAAAGATATTTATTTCAAACTTCCACTTTAATAAATGAGAAGTCTAAAAGAAGTATGAAAATCATAACAAGAACTCACTGTTCACGTTTCCTTTTTTATTTTCTTACGTTTTTATTCTACAATTGGTAGGCTTTTTTCCGACTCTAATTGTAGTTGTAAGAGAAATAATGAACAACAACAACTAATAATTGTTTTAATTAAAAACAACTTTTTTATTTGAATTAAAAATTTCTGATTTTAATTTTTACAAAGTAAATTTGAAATAAAAACGGAGCAATATTTTTTTATACAAAATAGCTTTAAATATAATACGGTTCCATATTAATTTTATAAGAAACATAATTATGAAAAATTTTTTTTTTCCAATGCAACATTTCGGAAACGAAACTGCTGAATTCTCGATTAAAACTTGACTTTTTAGTGGCAGAGCCGTATAAGGAGGGCTTATGAAAGAAATGAGACTGAAACGTTTTTGTATCCACCCTGTATTATTATTTTGGCCCCGTGTTTCTTCTTTTATTTTTTGCAAAAAAAAAACATCGACCTTTAAAAAATTGTGTTAAAAATGGCAAAATTTTTGTTAGCACCCCTTTTTGGCCAAACAATTCCAAAATAAATAATTTTTAAAAGTTGAGCTACTTATTGTTTATTTCTTATAAAAGAAAAGTTGAGATTCAAAATTTCTTAAGGGGTGCCTCTTTGTATACAAAAAGTTTCCATTTTAAAAATATTTTTAAGAATGGCTGAATTTTTATAGCATTTTCCAAAATAAAACCATTTTCGTAAGTAAAAAAAAGTTTGTTTTAAATTTAAAAGAGAAAAGTTAAAATTGAAAATTTCATAAGTAGAACCACTTTGAAAGAAAATCTACTTTTTTAAAAATGTTCTTAAAAATGGCCAAAATATTCCAAAATAAATCATTTTTAAAAGTAGAGAAGCTTATTTCTTTAATTTATAAAGGAAAAGTTAAAACTGAAAATTTCATTAACAAAATCTATTTTCTTTTTATTTTTCTTAAAAGGGGCTGAATATTTGTAGAACCCTCCTCCTTTTAGCTCTTCGCTTCAAGTACAACAATTTCACTTTTTTAATTATCCAGAAACGAACTCCTACTCACAACACTCCTACTCACAACACTCCTACTCAGAACACATTTCTCTGACTCCATGAATTTTTTCTTTAAGAAAATTTATTAGAAAAAATCGACTTAAAAAAAATTTATAGAAATAGAAAATTTTTTGGTAGCACCCTTCTTTTTGCCAAAAGATAAAAAAAATAATTTTTAAAAGTAGAGAAGCTTATTTTTTAATTTATAAAAACTTGAAATTTAAAACTTTATTTAGGGGTACCATATTGCCAAAAAAAAAATGTACTTCTGTTTTAATTTTCTTAAAAAAGTCTGAATTTTTGTTAGCACTCTTTTCTCAAGTCCAACAATTTTATTTGTTAATTAACCAGAAAGAAACTCCAACTCTGTACACGATTCTCCGACTCCATGAATTTTTTCTTTAAGAAACTTTCTTAAATATGGAAACCCTGTCATGAATAGTGTACATGCTGACTTTTCAAATCTCAGTGATAGGAAATCTCAACACAGTTTGACGTTGTCAGATGTCAAACCATATTCTGCGACATTCATAGATGTCATGCAGCTAAAAAAAAGTCAAGTAATACCGACTTCAAATATCCTCTTGAGTTTCATTGCTTCCAAGTTAATAGAATTTAATGAGGATACGCAATTTTCTCTGACTCTGAGCTGATCCTATTTTTCCTTTCGATTCCTGCAGAAGGAAGCTTTTATACCTCATCTCTATTGCATAACGGCTCATGGCGCAGCTATAACAACTCACAGGAGGGCTGAACACATCAAGCGAACAGCAAAGTATTTCTAATTTAAATAACGTTTACAAAAACATTTGCCTTTTATCTTATTGCCTGATCAACAGAGAGACAGAGAGAGAGAGAGAGAGACAACATTTTTGCATGTAACAATTTAGAAATTTTGTAACATACAAATTGCCGTACAGCCAACTAATAAAAATTCAATGAATAAATTTGCAGCAGCAAATTATATTTTGCAAATAAATAACCAACGAAATTTTTAATATCTTTATTTTATTTTTGTTTTTCATTTGCGTTGTTAGTTTTGTGCACAGACATCCACAAAATGCAATAGAAAAAATTTCGTACAAAAGATTTTGTTTAAACCCTGTGGTCCTCTTACTGCTACTGTCAGCTGTGCTTTTTCGGTTTCCACGTTACGTTTTTCTCTTTTTTTTCTCTTTCATATTTTATTTATTTGAATTTTGGCTACAGTTTTTGAAAAGATCTAACAAGCAAATGTTGAAATATGCAACCAACAAAGTGCTTAAATGAACAGCAAGTAGCAGTCAGCAACAGCAATAATAAATAAACAATCGTCAACGGCAACAACATGATGTTGTTCATGATGCTGCTGATGATGAACAAACACAAATAAATAGATAAATAAAACAAATAGAAAAGAAACACAACATCGTCATTTGCATTTTGTTAGATTTAATAAAGAAATTTCAATGAATGAGTTGCAGCTGGTGGTGGCTGTGGGCTGCAGTTTGTTGGCATAAAGCGCATATGACAAGTGAAGCAGTACAGGCGATATCGATGGGATTAAAATGCAGGCAGCCAGCCAGTCAGTCAGCCTTCTCTTAGCCTAGAAGCTTTGCCCCCAGGGATGTGTAGCCCGGATTTTCGTAACTTGCTTTGGCAGCTGTATTGCTCCGCTACTTAAAACGCGAAAGGAAAATTCACCCGCATATATATTTCTATTTTGGTATTATTTCTCAGAAATCTTCTAAATCTTTCAAACTGCCACAACTTTCTTTAGGTTTCTTATTCAAATGCAACTAGAAGAAAAAGAAAAGGAGTCAAAACGGTAAAGAAATATCTCGGGATATTAACTTTTATTTCCTTAAAATAACCAAATTGCTGGCAACATAAATATATTTTCTGTGTTACAATTCTGACACTCTGTTCATATGATTGTTCCTTGATTGTTGTTGTTGTCATTGTTATTGCTGTTGTCACTGGTTACTGTTGCTTCTTGTAAATGTTATTTCATTTAACTTTTTTGTTTGTTAGCTGACTGCTGCTGGTTAGTAGCTGTAACAATCGTTAGTATATCTTGTCGTTGTGGCATTGCAACATTTAAAACAAAAAGAAAAAAAATAAAAAACAAAAAAAATAACGAAGAAAAGAAAATTTTTAAATCCCATCTTATTCGCAATATTCAATGTTTTTCTTGCTCTGTTTGCTGGCTGATTTTATTTGTTTGTTGGGAATATGTTTCTGCTGTTGGGTCGCTGTGATTGTGAAGATGATGATGATGATGTTGGTGTTTCTTCTTTTTCTTATTTTCTGTTTGCTGAATTCGTGTTGTGGATGTCTTGTCTTATGTGAACATGAAACTCCTACTGTTTTGATTTTTATCCCAGCGTGAATATGCAAATTGTGGTCTGTACACTAACTAACTGGTAGAGTGGATAACGAGGGTTATTCTCTGAGGCAATATTCTCTATATATTAAATTTAATTCATGCAAAATAATTTTGTACAGCAAATAAATACATTAAAAATTAGGAGTAAATTTTGATTAAATTTATAGCAAAATTTCATAAATATCTGATTTATTCTGTTCATAATTAAAAACAATCCGGAGATGTTGTCCACAGGAAGCGTGTAAAATACTACATAATTCATAGATATCTAAGATGAATGGGTGTCCAGCACCTAGTTGTTTTAGAGCGAAAAATATTTCAAAATTTTGGCATGAATTACAGCAATTAGACAGAGATTCCCAATTGTTTAAAATATATTCTCAGATTCAAATACATAAAAAATTTGACTCAAAATTTGTTCGCAGCTAAATGATTTGTTGGCCTTGAAACTTTAAACAATTGGCAATAGTGGGACTCAGAAAGAGTGTGCTTTGGTTTTCTACAGTTCTCGTACGCTTTTTCATAACAAAATTTTTACAAATAGAAACTTTTATCTCACCCAACAAGGCCACTTAACAAGTGATAATAAATAAAAATACCCTCAGGTACTGATGATTAAAGTTGTAGCGGCTTTCGAAAACAGCTGATCTGTTTTGTAAATTGAATATATAAAACTAGTGTTGACTTTTCCTTGAAATAAATAAACAAAACACAGAAGAGTAGTTATGACGAAAGTTGTTGCGTCCTTCGAAAACAGCTGATTTGTTTTGTAAATTGTGTAAATTTAATATATAAAACTGGTGTTGACTTTTCCTTGGGTTTCAAGGAATATTTTTCGTTCTGAATCAAAAACATACTTTTCGAACAATAAACCCAGGAAATGAAATGGAATATAAAACTTTAAGTTGGCACCACTTATTTCATTATTTCGAATTTGAAGGGATTATAATATTCAATTGTGTGCTGAGACTTCGTAACATGCAGAAAAACTGGCTGTTGGCTATGATTTGCGGGAATGGGGGAATTATTGATCCGTACTTCTTAAAAAAAGATGCTGGTCGGGGCGTTACAGTGACCGCTATAAAGTCATGACTATTGGCTTTTTCGTGCATCAATTGAACAGCCATGATGTGCAGGAGCTGCAACTTCTTAAACATATCGTGCCATAATTGATTTATTGAAGGAAACGTTTGGTAACCGCATTGTTTCACGTTTCGCACGTCGCTAAAATATATGTATTTTCTTGCGAATAGTCTGCGCCGATAACAACAAAGCGATTGACCAATATTCACCGGGTTATTACTGATATACGGCCATATAAATTGGAAAAGTTTATCGAAAATCCGAGGCAGTCGTGGCATTCATATGAAACTATAATACCAAAATATTATCCTTCGAATCAAAGAAATTTCACGACAATTTTCTGTAACAGTTCCTTTCCAATTTCCTTGCCCCTATTAAAACATTCTTATTTAAATAAAATATTAGGTTTGTTTTAATTAATTTATTAAAAACTTGTAAATTTCTTATTATAAATAGTTTTTTATATGAAAAAAAAATAAAGTGGATCTCTTGCTCAAAAAATATTAAAAAGTAAAAATGCAATAAGATCGAAGGAATTAGAAGAACAGGAAATATTTCAGATATTTCATTACACATACCCTGGTATACAACTGTTGACGTAAGGTATAGGAATAAAACAAACTTTTAAAAACGATACCAGTAAGAATATCATAAATTTTCAGAATTACTTTCTGATATACAACGATTTAAAAAAACACAAAACATACCAGGGTAGTTTTTGCTCTCAGCTCTACTGTGCAAGATTATTCATGTACGCGCATGCATGACTAGAATAGTAGTTAAAAGTAAACGGCAATCAAAAAATCAACAACTAAATAACGTAACCAGTATAAAAGTCTTCCAAACAATCAAACTTCTCCTTCTACGACTACTAATTTTTATTTTTCTGTTATTTTTCTTATTTTTTTAAACACTTTATTTGCCAGCATTTAAAAAAAAACTTGACTCATTTTCTATGCGTATGTATAAGAGTTTTAGAGTCCTGTTTTAACTTGCTTCAAAATCAATGAGTGCGTGTGTGTGTGTGCAGGTCTTGTGAAAAGCAGCTTTTAGCTCTTCTACAATTCTGCCTTTTAGTTTGCATTTTTAGATTCTAAATATTCAAATGCCTGTTTAAATATTTTCTTTAGTTTTTGTTTCACTTCTGTTACAGTTTTTTTTTTGTTGTTTTCTTCCACATATTTTTGAGAAGATTTTCTTGTTCCTTTTTAGTATCCATCATCAGCAATAATGAAAAAAAAGCAGGATTTTATAATTTCAAATTCTGAAGCTGCAATTGCATTTTGCTGTTGTAGTTGTAGTTGCTGTTGGTATATTTCATAGACTGCCTCTGTTTGTGTGTATGTGTACTTGTATTAGAAGCTGCAAAGTAATTTAAATTTGCATATTCATGCAAAGTCAGTTGTTAGATCGGATGTTTCTTTTTCTGTCTCTTTTAAGTGCGGATTTTTTTTTAAGAAAGTGTTTTCTTTTTGTTTGTTTGCTGGAGTAGAAAAGATATCTGAATTTGTTGTTAACAAAAATTTATATGTACGAGTGTGAGGGAGTTGCCCGGAATATTTATGTTACTCAACAGTGAAAGGTTGGATCAAAATTGGATAAATTTAAGTTACTATTCTTATTTTCGCAAAATGAATTGTTCTACTATAAAAGGGGTGGGCGAATTTGAGGTTAGGACGTAAATTGGCTTGAAAGCCAGTTTATTTTTAAGAATTTTGTTCTATTGATACTAAAGTGAAGTAAAAAGATGGCAGTTAGTAATGAAATATAATGTCGGGCAAATGTATGCCTGTATCACTACAGCAATCATCTCCTTTTTGGACGAAAATTTTGAACCACATTTTGTACCTAATAAAAGCTTCACTTACCTCGGTTAAGGGTACACAGAATTACAAAGTTTCAGAGCGTCACGTGAACGAACCGTGAGCGTCAGTTGCTCACGGTTGGTTTACGTTAGGGAATCCTGTCCTTCAATTGGATTTGGTTGAAAAAAAAATGTGCTGTTTGCATGCAGTTCTTTAAACAGCCAATTCAATTCGAGGGAACTGATGCACGGTCGGGTCGGCCTTAATTCTTTACCGGATTAAATTTTATGGTCGTGATGATGACGCTTTTTATGCAAAATATTGCATCAAGTGCATCTTATGACACTCAATTGTCAATTGCAGTATAAATTTTCCCATTTTGTTAGCAAATTTTCAATAATAAAATTCATCGTACCACAGTGTGGGTTAAAACTTTCAAACTTTTTACTAAATAAATATTAAAAGATGGCAGCTAAGCTCTTAACAATTTGTCGTGCCAAACAATGATCGCTCGGGCATTTATTCTCGAACATGTTGATCTTAATAAGTGACAAGTGCCTCTGGTGATATTCACTTTGCTTTTGAGCGGATATTTTTGTGGGAATGATGTTTTAGTCTGTTGTGAGCAACAGCACCGTGTGACCCGATCGTTGCAACTAAATTTCTCACAGCGGTCGCAGAAGGAGCGTGAATACGAACAAAAGCTGATTGAATATTAAGACGTGATACCGTACATTCTGCATCATTTTGATAGCAAATTTTTAAAATTTAATATCTTTGTACAAAAGTATTGCGTTCCAGGGTTAAAACATTCCTACTTGTTTATTAAATAAAGAGCTTAACTCTCAACATTTAATCGATTTGAACAATAGTCGGTGGGAATTAAATCTTGAACGAGTTAAACTTCCTATTTATAAGGAACAGGTGCCTCTTGGTGATGCCCCATTGTGCAGAATGTCGACGAGTTTATGTTCAGCTTCAACAATTGCTGTTCAGCGGTTGTGGTTGCATCAGTATGATCTTTGCGAGCATCTATTTGTCCGCAACAGCACTACAAGTCTCGAATTCAGCGATTAAATTAGCGGTGAGAATTAAATCTTGAACGAATTAAACTTTTTATTTATAAGGAACAGGTGCCTCTGGATGATGCCCCATTGTCCAGAACGTCGACGAGCTGATGTTCCTCTTCAACAACTGCTGTTCAGCGGTTGTGGTTGCATCAGTATGACCTTTGCCAGCGTCGATTTGTCGGCAACAGCACTACAAGTCTCGAATTCAGCGATTAAATTACGCACTGCGATCCTACCAGGAGCCTGATTGCGGGGAAAAGCTGCTCAAATGTTTACAATTTTGATAGTGATTAAAATCTCCCATTTTTTCGCTAAACAAATGCTCAGCGATTTTTTCCTAACCTTAAACTTTCCCTTCATTTATGTTATGGGCCTTTAACAGCAGCAGCGTTGTTCCTTCTGATCCATGTATTAACTACTACGCTAGTCCTCTTCGACTCCTTTTCCAGAATTTTTATTTTTACATTGAAAAATAATAATTTTCAATGGACGATTTGCTTTCAAAGTCACAAAATAACTTTTATAAAAAGTGTCTGTGGACATGCGATTTAAATCTTTTCAAACTGAAAGTGGCGGGGAAGACCTCTGCTGGTATTTTGTGGCACAAACGGACTATTTAATCGAAAAATTTATTTATATATGCTGCTACAAAAAACCATTTTTTTTATAATAAATTTTTGTTTAAATCTATTACCAAAAGAAGAAGCAAAAATTAAAACCTATTAAAAATATTAAATACAATATTTCTACCCCCCAACCGGATGCGGCAGCTCTCTCGCTAAATACCTACACGCGTCTCTTGAGATGTTCTAATACCATTATTTCAATATTTCTTATAGTTTTTATCATAAATTATAAAATCCAATATAAAAACGTAACAAGTACAAGTACTTTAGCCAGACTTCGGCCAAGAGGGGGAGTCCCAGCTGTGCTGCAATTATCAGGGTGGTTATTTTATTAGAAAGTAAACGCATCCTCTGTGTCTGCTTCACGTCTCAACTACTGCTGTTGGTTGAAAATGTTCATGTTAAAATTCCATCTTATTTAATAACCTTATAAATTATGGGTTACAGCTAACAGAAATAAGTATTTGACTACTAAAGATTAACAAGTTTTTGTGTTCTTTATATATTTTCTATTTTTTTGCTCGAAAATTATTACAACAATTATTTTTGTCTGTCTTAATGTCAACGCTTTGTTTGGAAGTACAGCGGAGTTGAAAATGCATTAAACTGACCATCTTTCAAAAGAAAAGCGGGGTGTAAATTCACGTATGAAGTATGAATTTGAATGAAGAGGGAAGAATTTTATTCAACAAGAAATAATAATAATAATGAAATCTAGTGCACAGGGAGCCAGCAAATATATACGTACGGTTATTAACAATTATTTGCGGTCTTAGCACTTGCAGAGAAAGAAAATACTGTCAGAGAATAAATAAATCTTTGGCCTTAAGTGATCTTAGTGAGAAAAGTGCCAGGCACTTTAGAGTCAATCTTCTGTCAGATATATCTAAAATCATTCCTGGTCATCTCAACTTAATATTATTTATAAAATGAATATAACACCCTTTTTAACGCAGCACTAGGAAAATTTTAAATTCGGTAAGCTATTCGGTAAAATTTAAATCTGATCAAATCTCTAGATTTTCAGGCTCTAGAAAGCTTCCCTGACTGATTCTGAGCACCCGTCACTACGGCTGTATGTACGTTAGTACCCTCATAAGGGGTACGCACCTCTTTATTCAAGATTCGATTTTTTTTTAATTTTCTTAGAAAAGGCGAAATTTTTGTCAGCGACCTTCTTTTTGGCAGTATTCTTTTTGCAATTATTTGACTTTGGAACGGCTAAACCGAGTCAAAACATGTTGATAATATTCCGAGCAGCGTCTGATGTTAGAATTTTAGCCGATTCGAGTTGGTAGATTTTAAGCTGTCATATAGAAAATTAGAAAAAAGCCTTCTTCAAAGTGTTTTTTTTTAGAAAAAATTTTAAACGGCATTATCGATCAATTTCACAAAATGAAAAAAATCAGGATTTTCAAATGTTGTAGCTGCATTTTGCTGTTGGTATTTGTCATGGGCTACTTCTGTGTGTGTGTATGTGTATTTGTATTAGAAGCTGCAAATTAATTTTAATTTGCATATTCACGCAAAGTCAGTTGTTAGATCGGTTGTTTCTTTTTCCGTCCTTTTTAACTGCGGATTTTTTTAAGAAAGTGTTTTCTTAGATCGCATGTTTCTTTTTCCGTCCTTTTTAACTGCGGATTTTTTTAAGAAAGTGTTTTCTTTTTTTTTTTTTTGTTTGTTGGACTAGAAAAGATATCTGAATTTGTTGTTAATTAAAAATAAATTGCTTTTGAAACTTAAAAACCATGTCGATCACTTTAAACCAGATAGAGATCGGTTGATTCGTGAAAGGTCGTCAATGAAAAGCTACAAAAAAGTTAATCAACACATAATTAAAATTTAAAAGTTTAAAAACCGACAATTCCCAAAAATATGTACTAATTTCAAAATTAAAATTGCAGGTGCTTGTGCAAAATAAAACAACATATTTTGTCAACACTCTAAATAAATTGTCTTTATATTAAAACAACTATTAATTGTTGTTGTTCTTTATTGCTTTTGCAACTGCAATTAGAGTCGGCAAAAAGCCAACCAATTGTAGATTAAAAACGTAAGAAAATAAAATAGAAAAAGTGATCAGTGAGTTCTTGCTATGACTTTGATGTTTGTTTTAGACTTCTCACTTATTAAAGTAGAATAGATATCTTTAGTTATTCTACGAAATGTTGGATAAATGTTCCCTGATGGTCTGCATTAGCCCCAGTGAAATGCGCTTGGGAACTAGCTTAAACCCCCCAACTGATCACTTTGGATTTTTTAGTAAGATTTTGAGAAAATATAATTAGCACATAATTAAAATTAAAGAGTTCTAAAGAAGTGATTGGTTGGAGAAACTACCAAATTATATATCTGATCACTTAGTGTTCTCCAGTCTTTTATAATAATCGAAAACAGCATAAATCACCGCTTATCACGTAAGAATCGATTGATTTGAAAATTGACATCAAAGAGCTTTAACTCGAAGAGTTCAAAAGCATAGCAGAGCATAAAAGCCAGGCTACGACTGCTTTGCAGTTACAGGCAATTCATACACTTTATTAATCCTACGGCTTCAGCTTGTCGCTAAAATTATTTTTATATATTTCTTAACAACCATCCTTATATACTTGGCTACACCCTGTACCTACCATTACAATGGAATAGCTGCATTTTAATGCATTTGTTAATCTCCTTATACTCTTATTCCTTTACATCTCCTTCTAATCCTAATGGCATGTAATTCTTATAATATTCACTACAATACTCGTCCTTGTTCAACAGAAAAATGCTTCCTAGTAATTGCAGCCATCTACGAAGCAAATAATTAATACGTATTAATTTCTATCCTGCACGGAATTCGGCAAACTTTTGCCTTGTCTGCAGATGTGTGTGTGTGTGCGTGTCTGCGCTTACAATATGCTGCCATATGTCTTATATGCTTGTAACTTCATAAACATAAATGTTCCATAAATCATGGATAATTGCAAAGAAATAATTTGAACTTCTTTTATTTTTTTATTCTGTTCTATCGTTGGGGTTTTCTTTTCTTCGCACATGAAATGCCGGCATAAATTACAAACTTTTACTCTTCGATTTATTTTTAAACGCAGGCGAAGAAGTTAATGATTAATTTTTGTATGTTAAAATGTAGTCTTCTAATGGCAGAAGTTTAACAGTGATGGAAAGTGGATTTTATTTATTCGCATGTGGATATTTTGTATCATTAAATTTCAAATAACTTAATGACAAGAAGTAAATTGCTAAATGCTAATCATTTTGCTGTACTAAATTTATTTGAATACGCATTGGTTTTTTTATTTCTACTTGATTTCAAATAATTTTGCTTACTCTCCATAGAAATAATAATTAACAATATTAAGAAAATTTATTAAGAAGTTATTTTGCATTTGCACAAAATTGCAACTTATTTGTAGTCTTTGCAAGTGTTATATTTTTGTTTATTAAAAAGATATTTTATTTATAAAAATTAATTTCAATAAAAAGATAATAATAAAAAACTGGTATAAATCAAATTGGTGAATAATAATAATTATTAATAACTAAAATTATTTTACAATTGGTAGAATTGTACAATCGATTCAAAATCAAAAACTTACGTTGGAAAATGACATGGAAATTCCTATTGCATCCTGGAGTCTTCAGAGAACTCATGATTAGTTTGAAAAGTTTTTTCGAAACGTAATAAAAAAAAATCAGACATAATTATCATCAAAAACTTGACTTCAGATTCACTGAAGAAGTGACTGAAAAAGATAATTTCTTGTCGTGACAACCGATTGGAAAATGCATTAGAAAAGATTCCGATGTGCTCTACTTCCGGATCATAAGTTTTTGATGCTATTGACTTCCTGCAAAGTTGTTTTTTTACAGGGATATAACGACTGATACTGAGTAAAAGTTCCTAGAGTCGGCTGTGCCTAATCGTGTGCCATTTTTGTGTACCAAAAAATGCTTAAATTTTACATCTCTGAAAACGTCTTTTTAAGCCTTTTTGTGATATAAAATAAGAAAACATATAGAAAATGATTGATTGCAAAGCAGGTGTAACCCGATTTTTGTGCTATTCTAAGCTTTTGATCTCTTCATAATAAAAAACTTTAATTTTGTTTTTTGAATCAACTAATTCCCAAGTGATAAGCGCTAATTGGATTAGAATCGAGAACATTAACTGATCAGAATTTTTTCGTTCACGATATCTCATAAAAATATTAATCGCTTTTGA
Source organism: Linnaemya vulpina (assembly GCA_963675445.1). Lineage (NCBI taxonomy): Eukaryota > Metazoa > Arthropoda > Insecta > Diptera > Tachinidae > Linnaemya > Linnaemya vulpina. The sequence continues at coordinate 80,606,091 of OY776278.1, read as the reverse complement.
CACGGTTTACAATGATCGAGGTGCTTTTAATGGCAACAGGTGACTAGTTGGCGGAATCGATCGATGAAGCCGTTAAGAATTATTCTGGAAAAATAAATCGAAAAGTGTTTTTTCTCCAAGTTTGTCAAAATATCAAATTTAAAATTCACAGTAAATCTAAATTCAAGAACACTTTTCAAAACATCACCAGTTTAATTTGATTCGGCTCAAAGGGCCATATACTTCCACACACTTACAGACATAATGACGGGCTCTCAGGGTAATTGAGGGAAACTTATTGGGACCTCCAAATATGGAGATCTTATGAGAACTCGATTTTTTCAAAACGGGGTAAAACCAATAACTTGGGGAATTTAGGGAATTGTCGTTTTTTAAAACTCTTTAATTTTATTATGTGCTGATTCTTCTTTTCCAATATCTTACTAAAAAATTCAAAGTGGTCTATTGAAGGTGCAAGTGCTTGTGCAAAATAAAACAACTTATAACGTCAACACCCTAAGCAAATTTTTTTCTATATTAAACAATTATTAGTTGTTGTTGTTCCTTATTTCGGTTACAACTAAATTGAAAGTCGGAAAAAAGCCAACCAATTGTACAATAAAAAACGTAAGAAAATAAAAAAGAAAAAGTGATCAGTGGGTTCTTGTTATGACTTCGATATATCTTTTAGACTTCTCACTTATTAAAGTGGAAGTTTGGAATAAATATCTTTATTAATTCTAAGAAATGTTGGATAAAGGTTCCCTGATGATCTACATTAGCCCCAGTGAAAAGCGTTTGGCAACCAGCTAAAACCCCTCAATTGATCACTTTGAATTTTTTAGTAAGATTTTGGGAAAAAAAGAATCGGCACATAGTTAAAACTAAAGAGGTTTAAATCCCGTTTCATTGGTATTAAAAATATAAGATTTTGGGAAAACAAGAATCATCATATAATTAAAATTAAAGAGTTTAAAATAACTTCTTAACATTTTTAAATATAAGATTTTCCTAGCGGGAAGCTAAAAAAGAAACAATAATTAGTTTAATAAATTTAAATTTCTTAGCTCTGGAATCCTAACTTCGATATTTAAAGTTTTCAATATCTATTAAGGACTATTTCTAATGTGTCAGTGCAAGACCAAAATTTTTAGCTTTTCGAGAAGCTGCCGAAACCCAATTTCCTATAGAAACAGACTGATAGACGGACATTTTTTATTCGATTTCTATATTCTGTAAAGACCCAGAATATATATATTTTTCGAGTTGCAGATAATTTTACTGTTTTTATTGAGTAGTACAATTATAACTAATTTAAGTCACTTCAAAGTTAATATAAAATTAAATTGCTTACATTTTTTCTTTTGCAAAAACAATATTTTCTTAGGCTTCCAAAACTTCGGGCATAAGAATATTCGCCTTAAAGCCAACGCATTTTCCTACAAAAAGCTGAAAATGTTTGACTATTTAAAGATTTTCACATCTGCTCCAACACATGTGGCTGACCAAATAGATTTTATGTCTGCAGTGTTAATTACACTTTTGAGTAGAACTTCATTAAATATTCTACAACAACTTTAAAAAAAAACTATGACAATTTTTTTAACTCAGTTGCACTTCTACCGCAAACCAAAGAAGATACAACAACATCTGCCTGTTTTTATAACTTCTAAAATAAAAATTGTCACCCACTCTATTAATTAACCCCTTTAAAAAAGATTAAAAACGAAACTGTTTCAGTCCAAACAAGAATACAAAAAAAAACAACAAAAAATTATATCATTAAATTTAAGTATTTTTATTCCCCATTCCAGACACATTAATTTCTCTAAATTAAGTTTTACTGACCACATGATGTTGCAACATTAAAGTCGTAAAAAAGAAGGGAAACACACACTGTCTTCAGCACACTCGGGCAACTTATTTTATGGCCCAACTAAACTCTACCCTTGACTTAGAAAAAACGAGACAGTATATTTATTTATTTAATAGTTTTAGTTAAAAAAGTAGTAGAGAGTAGTTGGAATGCGTGAGTGTGTGTGTGTAGGAGTTTAAATAAAAGTTTTTATTATTTTACTCTATACAAATTTATCCTTCAAGTTTTAATGCCACAACTACGGAGGCGTACGTACGTGTGAGTTTGTGCATGGATTTTGTGAAATATATTTTTTATGCAAATATTTAGAATAAAATTTATTTTGATTATAAACGACTGTCTGTGGTTTATAGGCTTCCAACAGTTGGATAAAATGTGATAAGAGTTAGTGTTTTTTGAATTGTAAATATTCGAGTTTGAAAATTTCTGTGTGGAGATAATGATGAGGAGTTGGGTCAGGCGCCAACGTTAAGTTCATATTCCTTCTTTGTAATTCTCAATTCTTTTGGGTTTGACTTTTCGTCTAAATCGAAAAATTCAAACCCCAACGGAAGTCTTAAGCCACCCTTTACCTTCGGATTGAAAGTAGCAGCGTTGTTATGCACTAAAAGCTTCCTAGAAGAACCATAATTTTATGCAGTTATTTGAAACGTGGAAGTTGTTTAATGCGAGTGAGTCCTGGAACTCCCAAAAGACAGTGAAGCATCAGCGGCTTTACTGCACATAAAAAACAATAGCCAACGGGCTTAGATTGACTGTGAGCTGCTTTGCGACTGCCCATAAAATATATTTTTGTATAACCGCAGCTGCAGTAATCGAGTACTCTACTACAATTGTGCGGCACTATTTGCCAGCTGCCTGTCTAATGGCCAACTTTTCAACACTAAACATAATTCAAAATTAATGGCAACCAACTTAAATATATTAACTTAAATTAGGTTAAAGTCATTATTGACACAGTTGGCTATAGAATATTTACATAAAAATTCATAAAATATTTAACAGCATAAATAATTACGCATGAACAAATACTCGCTTATGTCCTGCAAACAGTGACATATAAATTAGAAAGTTACACAACACACATGTCATACATTAAATGTCCGCTAGAGATAAAGGAAAAGGTATTTTTAATAAAACTAAAATGTTAAAGTTTTAGATAATTTATAAACACAAAATTTTGTGCTTGTAAATTTCTAAAATACAACAACAAATCAAGTGTAACGAGTTCCTGGAGAAGGAGGAGGAATTTATATTTCACTTTAATAAAATTTACTAAATCCCTTGCAAACCCCTCCTCAAATATTTATATTATCTGACTTAATATTGTAAGATTTTCATACTTTGCCATCTCTTCTATTTTGTTATTGTATATTTAGTGTCCTTTTTTCTGTTTTTTGTTTTAATCTGCTGTCCGTAAAGTATTTTTCCATTTCCATTTCTTGTATTATTTAATCTATCACAGAGCTTAAATTATCAGAATACTTGCATAAACTTCTTAAAACTAATTACAACATTTCCAACTGGACGTTGGGTGTAAGAACAGACAAAACACTTCTAAGCCAATAAAAACTGTTGTCACACAGCCACAGAAAAACAGATACAGTCAGGCGTGCACAACAACTCGCACATCTATAAAAGTTAAAAAAAAAAAACAAATAAATAATTCATGTTGGCTAGAAGTTAACAAAGAATTTATGTTGCCATCAGTGATCAGCAGTAAGAAAGAAGTCATTTTGGTATTTGAAATCATTCATGAAAACTGGAGTATAAGTGAGTATGAAACATTGAAATAAAATACATCTGATTTGTAAATCCGCGTTGCACTACTTTTGAAAGCATCATCATCATCATCATCATCCTACTCACAACATGTCAAATATGTTTGATCAGATCAGTATGACTTATAAGCACATGGAAAATACTTGTAATTCCTAAAATTTATTCAACTCATTCAAGTAGTGCACAAGAAAACAGGAGTATATATAATCGGAAAACTCAAACTAATATACTTAAATACACATACAACCACATATATATAAACTCACTAATACATTATCAGTTATAATAATTTTTATTTTATTTTGGTGACACAAATTTAAATGATAATAAAACGAGGAACTATATCTTTAATATCGATGAAACGGGTTTTATTTGAAAGAGAATTTTATAAAATTAATTTCTAAATAAAATATAAAATAAAATAAAAATAAATATATATATATATATATATTTATTATATAATATATATATATATTTATTATTAATAAATATATATATATATATATATATATAATAAATATAAAAATAAATATATATAAAATAAAATAAAATATAAAATAAAAAAAAAATAAAATATAAATAAAATAAAAAAGTGGCCGCCACGGCTGACGCGTAGAAGGCGCATTCTGGAACATCAATTTTCAAAAATTTTTCGCAGTATTTGCGGCAGTATTTCGCCGTTAACTTTTCGAATTTTCAATTGTTTGTAGACGTAGACAAGTGACTTCTTATAATCCCAAAGAAAATAACCCAATTGGGTTAAATCACACGGTCTTGGTGGGGAATAATTGGGGCTTCAATGGGAAATTTCAAAAGTTTCATTGAGTAAATCAATTTGTAGCGCCCGCTGTGTGGCATGCTGCTCCCTCCTGTTGGAATCACATATCAGCGAAACTAATGCCACGTAATTGAACTACGAAATAATTTCGAATCATGTTCCTGTACCGTTCACCACTGACTGTAACCCTCTGACTGTCATGGTTTTTGAAGACATATGGGCGCTCATGACTCCGCCAGCCTATAAAGCGCGTGCCAAACAAGAATTTTCTATGGATGTGGTGTTGTTTCGACAAAAGCTTGTGGACTCTAATCATCCCAAATGTGACAGTTTTTCTTATTTACACACCGATTCAACCAGAAATGGGCTTAATCGGAAAATAAAATTTTGAATGGATGAGTTTGCCGAGTAGAACAATTATTTTGATTAAAAATTTCAATAATTTGCACGCTTTACTCGATTCGTAACGATTTTTTAAAGCAAACTAAAGAAAAGGAAACTATCAGCTATTAAATGGGTGCTCAAATAAAGCGGTGATGCTTACTCAAAGTTGTCACACTGTATTTGATACCCACATACTGAATCTCATTCGGAGTACTTTTAATATTCACACTTTTTTTGTATCGTCTTTGGATATTGAGTACAGATGACTCTCAATAAAAAACAGCATACACGTTAGGAAGTATGACTGTCAAGAGTACTTGAAACTTTAGGGTGCGCATAAGAGTCTCCAAAGCATTCCAATTAAGTAGGAACGCTTATAAGAACAATATTTTCTAAGTCATGATTCAACTGCACTCGGTTTTGCAGTACTCATTGCTGATCACTGGTTACCACTACAGGCACATGCATAAAAGGACTTATACTTAATATTTTTTATAAATTTATTTTCGGTTAAAATCGTTGCTGGAAATTTTAGTGTGGAAATACTTTAATTTTTGGCCGAAAAGTTTAAGATAATTATAGATCTTTTAAGACAGAAACTTGAAATAATTTAAGCCAAAGATATCGTTATTTCTAAATGTTTATCCTCTTATTTTGTGTTATCCTGCTTCAATTTCATAATCAGCTTCATGTAGGTGCCAGAGTTAAGGATTAATCAAAAAATATTTTTGTACTTAATTTAATAGCAGTTTAATTTGAACTTAAAATTCAAATTATTTAAGAACTCTGTTTGTTTTAAATATTTCATTTTAATCTCTAATAAATTGTTGACTGCTTGACAACTCGGCATTAAAATATTTAAACTTGTCTAGACGTTGCTGACAGCAATTGGCTTGTTTGGAAAAATGTTCCTATAAATTTTCTTTCAATGGCAAGGAAAGAAGGACTGTAGGAAGTGTAGCATCTTAACACATGCCAACTCAACTGAAAAAAGCAAATTAAAGTTCTTTGTAATATTAAGCGTTAAAAATGCGTCTGTGCCTGTGGACTTTAACCATAATTATGGAAACTTTCTATAAATCAAATAATCAATTTATCATTGGAAAATTACATCAGAATGGTTTTTATATGTTACACTTTTCGTAAAAGAAATTACTGATGAAAATTTTGTATAAAAGAGGATGGAATGCAGCTTTACCCGCAACTAATGAAATTTTAATTTAGATAAAATTAAAAAATATGGTGTTTTTTATAGGGATAAACAACATTGAAATGTAATAGAATAAAAAGGAATTATTTAAGTTGACTTGAAATTTACTTTCTACGGAAGATAATCTTGTATTATTATAATTTAAAAATTATTTCGTGTGTTAATTTCAATGTATCCGCGAAATTATTTCATTCTATTAACAATTCAGTTATTTATGAAAATCAAGCTGAATAATTGAAATACCGAAAATTCAAAATTTGTTATTTCTGCTTTATTTTGTCTTATTTCTAGCAGTTCAATTTGAAGGCATTTGATATCAGCTGCAGATTACACGCTGTAATAGTTACTAGAACAATGGCATTAGGACGTGTTGACAAAATAAACAGGACTAGTAATAAAACAAGCAAAAAAAACGAGAGAAAAGCAAAAAATATTCCATTTATATCAGACAATCCTGTGAAAGCAAGGCAAACAAGGACAAGCAAAAGAAAAAAAAGAAAGAAAAAAATGAAGTACTAAATTGGATTAGTAGTTGACATTTTGGTAATTAATGAAAGCTAAAGCGCGTGTTGACAAATTAATGCTGCTGCTGCTGCCTTAAGATAAATTTTCTTTTTCATCTCTCCTCCAGTTTAACAGGAATTTTTGTTGGAGTTCTTTTTTTTTTCTTCTATTAGGTTCATGTATTTGGTACTTCGGGGAATAAATGTAACATCTTTTTTTTCTGGCTAAATGAAAGGTTCGTCTACGCCGTTGTAATAAAATGGACATGACATCCTTAAGTTTTATTTTTTTATTTTTTGCCTTAAATCATACGGAGTTTTAAGTGGAAGCAAATGTTTTCAGCAAGCAATTCAATATAAAAAACAGTGGTGCTTAATTGTGTTATAAAATAAGTTTTTGTTGTAAAATTAAAATCCTTACAAAGCGTTAGAGCCTGAAGTAATTGTTAATATTAAGATAAAAAAACAATATATTAAAAATCGGCACCTAATTTTACCATTATACTGCCACTGACCCCACTGTGCACTATCCCATACTGTCCCATTAAACATGTCTACACGGAAATGGGTAATTTAGCAGTTCGTCGATTAAACTGAAATAATAAATTGCCACGAAATGGTGAAAATTGCTTTTTATATACGTGAATGCTCTGAAGCAAAAACTAATAGCTGGTCTATAAACAAAAGCAAGAAATAACTGGAAAATATTTGTGAAAAAAAATGTTCTTAAAGGATGGCAATAAATCGGAAATTATAGCAAAAAGTTATTAGTAATAATCCGCCTAGTATTTATGACTTCACATATTTTAAAGGATACAAGGAATCTTATAGTTATTGCTTATGGAGGGCTTTTGGGAGAATTTAATGGATAATAAATACAACAAAGTGTTTTTGAATTGGATATATTTTATGGTTGACAAGACTTTTTTATTTAACAAATCGAGCTCATTTGAAAAACGAATCACATACTCGAAAAAGTTATATGCGGTTGGTTCGCTGTTAAGGTCACAATATCTCTGAATTTCCTACGAAGGCAACACTGGCAGGTCAGTGTTTGGGTGACATAGTAAATAGTATTTTGCTGTTTCTTAAGGAGGCTGAGAAGTGAAAGAAATTCACGCACAAAATTTGTGTTACGCATCAGATATTTTTAGTTGCTTAAGAGATATCAACAACGAACTGCATGAAATGACAGCATGATATGCCAAACTGAGTTGTCCTATTGGTCCACTTAAAAAAGTGCAACATTTCTTGCACTTTTTAATTAAGGCAACTGATTTTTCATTATTACAAAAAAAAATTTCAAAAATCCTAAATTTTTCACTGAAATTTGTATAAAAAAATCAGCATTTTCTTTCTTTTACTTAGAAAAAAGGAGTGCAACATTTCTTACACTTTTTAACTCTAACAATTGATTTTTTTATTATTACAAAAATATCGTTAAATATTTGAAATTTTACACTGAAATTTTTCATAAAATAATCATCTTGTTCTTGTCTTTACTAAAAAAAATTGCAACATTTCTTGCACTTCTTAATTCAAACAATTGATGTTTTATTGTTACAAAAATATCGTTAAATATCTTAAGTACTACACTGAAATTTTACATAAAATAATCAGCACGTTCTTTCCTTTACTAAAAAAAAAAAGAGTGCAAGATATCTTACACTTTTTAATTCAAACTAGTGATGTTTTATTATGAAAAACATATCGTTAAATATCTTAAATAGTACACTGAAATTTTTATAAATTAATCAGCATGTTCCTTCCTTTACTAAAAAAAGAGAGTGCAACATTTCTTACACTTTTTAATTCAAACAGTTGATTTTTCATTATTACAAAAATAACGTTAAATATCTTTAATTTTACACTGAAATTTTTCATAAAATAATAAGCATGTTCTTTCCTTTATTTAAAAAAAAGAGTGCAACATTTTTTACACTTTTTAGTTCAAACAATTGATTTTTCATTATTACAAAAATAACGTTAAATATCTTCAGTTTTACTCTTAAGGTTTTCATAAAATAATCATCATGCTCTTTCTTTTACTAAAAAAAGAAAGCAATTTTTCTTACACTCTTTAACTCAAACAATATTCAGCATGTACTTTCCTTTATTTAAAAAAAAGGAGTGCAACATTTCTTACACTTTTTAACTCAAACGATTGATTTTTTTATTATTGGAAAAATATCGTTAAATATCATAAGCTGTACACTGAAATTTTTCATAAAATAATAAGCATGTTCTTTCCTTTATTTAAAAAAAAGAGTGCAACATTTTTTACACTTTTTAGTTCAAACAATTGATTTTTCATTATTACAAAAATAACGTTAAATATCTTCAGTTTTACTCTTAAGGTTTTCATAAAATAATCATCATGCTCTTTCTTTTACTAAAAAAAGAAAGCAATTTTTCTTACACTCTTTAACTCAAACAATATTCAGCATGTACTTTCCTTTATTTAAAAAAAAGGAGTGCAACATTTCTTACACTTTTTAACTCAAACAATTGATTTTTTATTGTTACAAAAATATCGTTAAACATCTTTAAATTTACACTGAAATTGTTCATAAAATAATCAGCATATTCTTTCCTTTACTAAAAAAAGAGAGTTCAACATTTCCTACACTTTTTAATTGAAACAATTAATTTTTTATTGTTACAAAAATATCGTTAAATATCTTAAATTTTACACTGAAATTTTTGAAACTATTAGGGGTATTATTAAAACTTCAGGTTAGTTTAAAGTAGGATTTTATCGGACGCGTTCAAAATTTTTCTTTATTAAAATTTTACTTAAAACCTTAGTCAGCGATAAGTTCAAGTCTGGTTTATCGTACCTGGTATGTTAAAGAAAGCTTGGACTGACTTTTTATACTTCTATGAAATCCTACTTTTAACCAAAATGGACATAAAAGGGGCATATTGTACCCTTAACTAAAATTCTAAATATTCAGTATGAAGTTAGTTTTTCGAGTTAAACTAAAAATAATTACGAAATATTTCTCCTTTGATATTTAAGTTTTGTTAAGTTTTTTTTTTGTTGGCGATTACGGGAAGATATCCATAAATATTTATAGTACCCAATTAAAATTTTAAAATATATTTCAAATTATTGTGAAAGTTGAAAACTATTCTCTTACATGATGACAGTGCATGATGCCACTTAAAATATAAAAAAAATCATCGTTCATACAGTTGTCAATATCATATTTTTTTGTGACTACTCAAGCCCAGATATTTGACTACTAAGAAAATATAACACACTAACATGAACAGTGAATAATTGATAAGTTCCCCAGCTTAAAGGATAGAAGTAAAAATAAATCAAATGGCTTGGAAAAGCATTTTATCAACCTTTTTTTTTTTGTAGTTAATTAAGACACAACAAGATTAAATGAATATCACTCTATATGAAAATGACAAGACCAACAAACAACAAGCCATTAACAAGCCACCAGTTGACAATTTCCTCATGCTAAAACAAAAAAAAAACTTAAAAATAGAAAAAATAAAACTTAGAAATGAAAAAATTTTCTCTTTTAAAATTCAACACAATATCCGTTGCCTATTTAATATAAAACTTTCAGCTTGTTTAGACAACAAAATTGCACACCCACATCTAAATCAAACGAAAGTCCTTTTTTTAATAGCGTCGTTAGTGTTAGTGGAAATATTTAAACTATAATTCTGTTGAAAATTTTGCCAAAATTAAAACAATTTTATAATATATTTTATTCATTTTTATTTCATATATATATTTTTTTTTTTGGCAGCATATAAAAATGCTTGTGAAGTTGAGTGTATGAATTGTTCAGGTATAAACTTGGATCGAAAAATTCTATCCCAAAATTGTATACTCTTTTCTTTTTTTATTTAAAAAAATATGGTGTGTTTGGCATTTCTTTTATTATTTTGTATGAAACAAATTTATATATTAACAATTTTTCTTTCCAAATATTTAACTTAATGTAACCTAATTTAGCTTGAAAAACTATTCCGTTAGTAGTGAAGCGAAAGGTACACTGAGAATATAAAAGGAAATAAAATCAAGTCAGTATTTATCCTTCTCCAACTTTTCCTTCTCCTTCTTTCTTTCATTAAAATGGCAACGAATTTTTATTGTTAAGACGACTCCTGATTTTTTCATAGATACTTGCTATCTAAGTGAAGAGGCCTATTAAAGTGAAAGTGGCTGGTGAATTGCTTAAATACTTTCTGGTGAAGGCCATAAGATTCTTAGTTCCATCAGGTTTTAGAGTGTCCTTGAGATAAGAGTAAAAGTTATTTCAAGATCAGCATGTTGCAGAAAAGATCTTTTGCGAAGTCAATAAGAGTCGTAGTTTCTTCAGGACTTGAGCTGCGTTTGCCGCAAGAATAAACCTTCAGGACTCATAGTATCCTTGATTTTTATGAGCTGCTTTTTCCGCAAGATAAGAGTGGAAATTATTTCAAGATCAGCATCCTGCAGCAGAGCTCTTTTGCGAAGTCGATAAGATTCGTAGTTTCTTCAGGACTTCGAGTGTCCTTGAGTATTATGAGAGTTAAAGTTATTTCGACACCAACCTCCTTAAGTAGAGGCTCTTTTGTGAAGTCGATAAGATTCTTAGTTCCTTCAGGACTTCGAGTGTCCTTGAGTATTATGAGCTGCGCTTGCCGCAAGGATAAAAGTGAAAGTTATTTCTACATCAACCTTCAGGACTTATAGTATTCTTGATTATTATGAGCTGCTTTTGCCGCAAGATAAGAGTGGAAATTATTGCAAGATCAGCGTCCCTGCAGCAGAGCTCTTTTGCGAAGTCGATAAGATTCGTAGTTTCTTCAGGACTTATAGTGTCCTTGAATATTATGAGCTGCGTTTGCCGCAAGAGAGCAAGATTGATAAGATTCTAGTTCCTTCAGGACTCAAAGTGTCCTTTAGTGTTAAGAGATCAGCATCCTGCAGCAGAGCTCTCCTCTACTTGTTTGTAACCACATATTCTCCTGTCCCATTTCGCTCATTGTAGTCAGCAATAAGTCCTTCAGTATGGCTCTGCTTAAATGTAGTCGAGTGTTGTATGGGTATTTCTGTTAACGCTGAAGGTTTCGTGATTCATAATGGATGGCTTAATTCTATTACCAAAATTCTCTTTACGAATGCCAAAAGCATGAAACGTCTTTTAATCGATAGTCCGATAATTTTCTGTAATATTTTCTAATACTTTAAGGACTTGTATTTTGTGTCTGTTTCCTTCTCATATAAAAAAAATATCACTGGCACTTGCCCTCATTTGCAAACATATAAAAACTAGCAACTCATTATCATGACAAAAGTGTTGCTTTTAAAACATTAAAATTTCTCAACTACAACATTATTTACTAATGAAATTTTCCAACTTTTAATAATTTTTCTCTAACACATTTTTCTAACTGTGCAATTACTTTGTTTTTATTTATCATTTCAGAATTGTTTGCAACAAAAATTATGGCTCCAAGCTTGTGTAACGGTGAGTTGAGAATTTGCCAAAATAACAAAAATGTTGAATAGTGAAAATAATTTAAACAAAATATGACATTATAATAGAGTGTGTAGTAAAATTTTGTGGTCTAGAAAATTATATACAAAAATTGTTAACAGGAAAAAAAAGAAATCTAAAGTTAAAGAGGAGGGAAAATTAAATGTATTAACTTTACCAAAAACCAAAATCTGTGCCAAAAACTATTAGAAACGCCGTCCTTAATCTGACAGAAAAATGGCTGAGCAAGAAATTTTTTTTGTTATGGCTTTTAAATTATAAATACAACCATTGTTTTACCATTTTAGCATAAAATATTGTAAATTTAGTTAACTATTTGGCTTTAAGTCAAAGCATTATTATTGGTTGAGTAAAACTTTTAAGCATTTAAAATTGAAAAACTTCTTATCAATCAGGATGTATTTTTAGCTAATTTTTGAAACATAGTTATTTGCTTGTTTGGGTGTTAAGTAGGTCTATTCACGTGCACTTGATTGGTTTTTTTAGTGTTTTCACACTGACAGTTAAAACCTGGTTTTGGCATTAAAATCACAAACATGTGATTTTGCGTTCACACTGCTGATTCAAGAAACTCAAGTTGCAACACTATAAATTAACACACTAATTCATAAAATTTATGAGAGGCTTATAAAAGTGTAATAGAGCAAATTTCATATAAATTTTTTTTCTTATGCTGTTATTAGACTCTCATAATCTTTATGATAAAGGAGGTAAAACTCTTATAAAATATTTTCTAGTTGTTGCAGTCTTGATCTCTATTTAAATTAAATATTTTTAAATCTATTTAAATTAAATTTTAAATACAGCAAAATATAAGTCCTAAAAACACACACAATTTTAAAACTTTATTAAATAATTCTCTTTTTGAATATTATTTAAATCAAAACTAAAAGTTCCTGCCTCCAAATGAAGGATAAATTCGCTTTTGCGTACCACTAATACCCTCATCATCGATTATAAATAGTTTTCAAACTCTACTTGTTCACATTAAGTTATTTGTTAATAAATACATATTTCCAGTCAACCACATATTGCACGCACACACCTTTGCCATGGAGTGAGTGTGTTTGTGCGTGCTTAGTTCACTCTTTAACATGTTTTTCTCGGTTATTTCTCACATATTTTTTTTCCATTTAGTTTCTATTTTTGCAATCAAAATCTATTGACCGAGAACTTTCAATCAATCGTTTTGTGGTTTAAACCAGAGAATACAAGCAAAATAGTGTTAAATACGTGCATGTACACACGCAAACACACACTCAATTATATAAACCATACAACCATTCAATAGCACAACATGGTTTGGAATGACTATTTACGTGCCTGTACAGAGGTTTCAAGGATATAAACTAGTGCATACATCCTTGTACGCACACACACAAAGACTTTTTGCCATATTTGTTATAAAATGATTTTAAAGCAATTAAGTTTTCATAATCGTCAATGGTTAGTGAGGTGGTTGCAGATAAACATGCACAGTGGTGTGATTGATAAAAGCCGGCATTTGAAAGTGTAATTTAAATCAATAATAATGAGTCGTTATTGCTTTTCTATGTTCTATTTTCAATACGAAAAAAGTACTGTTTAGATGTATATAAAACGCATTTTGTTTTAGACATTTACACTTATTTTTATATTAAATTTAATTTCACTTGTTAGAAAAATGTTTTTTAACTTAGAAAGACAGGATAAATATTCCAAAGCACAGGGAAAAGTCATCATCAGCTTTATATATTCAACTGACACAGTAGAGCAGAACAGCTGTTTTCGTAAGCCGCTACAATTTTATTATCAGTACTTATGCGAATTTTTATTTATTACCACTTGTTAGGTGGCTTAATTGAATGCGATAACAGTTTCTATTTGTAACAATTTTATTATGAAAGAGCATACGAGAACTGTATCAAATCGAAGGTCCCAGTGTTGCCGTTTGATTATTGTTCTTCATGTGTTATTTTCCTGAATTAATTTTGTTTTCGGTTCAACGTTTTATCATGACTAACAACTTTTAAAAAGTTTTGTACTCTCAGGCTTGTTAAATTCATTCGGAATTAGACTTTATTCTTTGGCACTATGTTCGTTGTCCATTGAGATGTTTGATTTTTTGTATATTCAGGTTACTGAATTTCTCCGACGTCTCAGGAAAGTATCATATTATTTAATCGCATGATGGTGTACCGGCTGACTAATGAAAGGAAGCTTTCAATATTTTTCTCTAAAACTTTTGCAGTAAAAATGTTTCTCTTATTCTTAACACTGAGTCGCCTGCTGATCTATTTTATCCAACTGCTGAGATTTTAGTTTTTGTCTGGAATGATACTCAGGGCATAATCTCTTCTTAAGCAGTAGTAATTTGAAGACCGATTAGGGGATAGAGAATTTTGTTGTAGTTATTTTAACTCTTTAGTTTGCCAGTGAATGATACCGATGGAGGGAGAGGGAGGTGCTGTTTTCTGCTTTTTTAGTACATGATGGTGGCAAGCGCTGTCGGTTATGTTGAGGAACCAGTGTTATACTTTCTTTAGCGAGACAGTCCAGTAACAATTAACACAATCTTGCACTAATACAAGTCACAAAAATCTCCACACCAGAGTCCAACTCGGGATCTGAGGCATCATGAGTCTTGTGTTGCCTACTTAGGGCCACCAGCACCCTCCTGATAAATGGTTTGAAATGATGATGTTAAATCAAAACACTAGACCCTACGTTTAATAAATAAAATTTGGTGGTCCATTTTAAGCTCCCCAAAAATTCTTTAAAAAATAACGAAAAATATATATAACAAAAATTTATTTTTTTATAAATTGGAACTCCCGGTATAATTAACTGTTTTAAAATAAAATAATGCAGCTTAAAAAAAGAACCGAAATAAAAGATTTTCTAAATTTAAAGCAACGATAAGTTAATTAAAACGACGGGCACAGGAGATTATTCGGGAAGTTGAAGAAACATCAACTCGTGCACTGCAGAGAATTTTCTATACAATAAAAATGTTTCCATACGCAATTCATCTTATGAAATAATGGAAAGCGATAAATATATCGCTTGACTATGAAATTTATTTATAGCAAAAAGAAAAATATAGTCTTGTAAAATCACGAATAATTTATTTGTCTGTAGTTCAGTTCTCTATCTGGAAATGAAAGTGGCATTTGAACGAATCGGAAATGTTTGGTTGAATCCCTCTAGAGAGAAGCTGTGCAAGACTGCATATAACTGCTCCAACTCTGTGATTAGTAAAAGATCCAAGCCGTCATATTATTTAAATATTTGTCTATTATTCTTTTATTGAACTAAATATTAAAGAGGCTATTTGGCAAACCAGTTTAAATTATTTTTATTAAAACATTAATTATTTTTAAATTATTATACTAACACTTAAGACGATCCTTAATAACTTAGAACATTGTTGTGGTACATGGTTGCCTAAAATTATATCTATCGCACTCGCTAAGAAAATTGAAAATCGTCTGCTCCCTGCGATCTCTACAGAAATTGCTCCCCAACTCAATAAAGAATAAGCCCATCATGTTGCGATATTTACAAATCATATCTAACATGATATGACGGAAAACCATTCATATAAATTCTGGTGAAACAAATCTTCTACAATCCACTTGTTTTTGTCCCACTATTTTGCGTTGAAACTGATGTTAATGGTCAAGGTATTACATCAATGTTAAGTGCTCTATTCATTTATAACAAAGTAAACATGGAAGTCTACTGTGGAAAGACATCCCCACATCTACACGCTCAGTTGTATGCATTTCAACATTTATTTTATTTGCAATAAAAAGTATAATAAATTCTAAAACATTTACATCCAAGTGGGGGCGTGTGTCTGTCTATATACATTTGCCTTCTCTGCAATTACAGAATTGATAGCAAATTTTCTTATAGAATTTATTTTAAGTAAATTAAAACGTTTATAAAATTGATAAATATTTTATGAATTTTCTATTTGCTATCTTTCTGTGGCATTTATTGGTCATTTTGAGAAAAGCCATAAATAAATTTAATTGAAATTTCTTCCTTTAGCAAATGAAGTTTTACAATTTCTTTAGGGATGTCTATCTAAACACTCGTAACAAAAGTGTAGTAAACAGCAAACCATATAACACAAAAAGCTTTGCTATAACAACAACACATACAACAAATTGTTATAGCATTTATTTTTTATGTTGCGTTTGACAGACTGGTTTAGAGTCAATCACTCAGACACAATATGAAAATAATGCTTAAACAATTTGTTGTTGTGCTAATAGGAAAGGATCCTTTTCTGACACTTTCTTCAAACATGTTTCAAAAAATCAATATAAAATACTTTATTTTTATTGTCGTTATTAAATTTTAGTAGCAAATGTTTGCAAAGAAGTTAATATAAAATAGTTGTATGGAACGGTAACACTGACTGAGATTATATATCTCTCTTTGCTTGATGAAATCAAAAGGTATTACAATCTAAATACGTTATTTAATTATAATATTGGATTTTAATTCAAAATAACCAAAAACGGCAACTCTGGATTATATCTTCATTGCTAAATAACTTGAAAGCAGCAAAAATAAAATATTGCGTAAAACAGTTCACCTGGTCAACTAAATGGATTTTGTTTAAAAATGATTACTACGGCAACACTGACAAACGTAATTCCTTGAAACATCCAATAAAAATATTACGCAATACTAAAACATTTTTATTCATTAGAGATTTTATTTAAAAATGGCTAAAACGGCAACACTGATCAAGTAAACTATAAAAAGAATTCTATTAGATCAATAAAAACCTACCACATAAAAAATATTTAATCACTCATTGACAATATGTATTTTGTTTCAAAATAACCAAAATGGCAACACTGAATATCACTCTTTGCATCACGAAATAAGAAAATTTTGCAATATGAAAACATTTCTTTATTCATAGCAAGAAAATTTTGTTAAAAAAATAATCAAAATGGCAGCACTGGTAAATAAATTAATTTACAAATATGTATGTATATAGTAGATCAACACAAAACTGAAATACTAAATAAATTTATTAGTAATAAAAATAGATATTGTCTAAGAATAACAACAGCGGTAACACTGGCTTAGTATAAATATAAATTTTTTTCCATCCACAAATAAACTAAAATGGTAAAAAATATCTATTAGTCATAAAATAAATTTTTGATAAAAATAAAAACAGCGGTAACACTGTCTTAGTAACTAATTAAATTATTTTAGATCACAAAATAAACTAAACTGGTAATAAAAATTAATTGCTCATAACAATGGATTATGTTTCAAAATATCCAATATGGCAAGACTGGCTTAGTTTATATATCACTTTTTTCATCGTGCAATATTCTGATATTAAAAATTTTTGATACTTTTTTACCTATTTTTAAGTAAAAAAATATCTAAAGCGGCAACACTGGTTTAGTAATACATCTAAAATAAGTTTTAGATTAACCAAAAACTAACATTACAAAAAAAAATTACTCATAATAAAGCGTTTTTGTTTAAAAATAACCAAAACGGCAACACTGGCTTAGCTAATATATCACTTTTTTCATCGTGCAATATTCTGATATTAAAAATTTTTGATACTTTTTTACTTATTTTAAATTAAAAAATATCTAAAGCGGCAACACTGGTTTAGTATTAGATCAAAAATAAGTTTTACATTAACCAAAAACTAATATGGCAAAAAAAATTAATTACTCATAATAAAGCGTTTTTATTTAAAAATGACAAAAACGGCAATACTGGTTTCTCTTAAATAGTTTTTTTAACCTCATCGAACGTTATGCTCGTCACTTTGAAAAATGCATTTTCTGGTCTGCAAAAGTTTACTTAAGAACAACATCTTCAGCCATTTACGAAGTTTGTGCGAAATTTATCAACCTCGGGTCTGTGAAAAGTTGAAAAGTGCTAATATGTAAAGTTGTGTGTAGTGTTAAGCTCCGCCCCATTCGCTAAAAGTTTTATTAAACGAACATTGACTGAAGTGAAACATGAACTTTTTCAAACGGTCCCTTGAAATTTTGAGAAGTGCATAGTAGGGAGCTAATATAAGAGTGCATAAAAGTTCTTGATGCTGCTTTTAAAAGCTAAATTATTCGGTGTTAAGGAGAAAGGAAATATGGCATGTTATATATCATTGGAAAGGTAATTTAGTGTAGAATCTAAAAAATTATATATTTATTAAATAATTTTTCTTATATATAAAATAATACTTAATTAGTGCGCGTTAAACTTCTCAACAAACAGTAAATATATTTAAAACAAGAATTTTATAACAATTAAATTTTAGAAATATTTAGTAAATAATTAAAGACCCTATTTTTCTCGTCTGTATATGCTATTTATACTACGATTTAATAAATAAGATGAGCACTATTATGGTCCAAAAAGTATTTAAAGAAAGCTGATTCCTTATCGTTTGATATCTCTACGTCTACTTTATATTCGAGTAGTTTTATTGTTGATCTGTGGCTCTACTGTATCTCTTTCAAGAGTATATCCTGGCGCCTATCACTTCTACAAATGTCAGTCGGTAATTATAAATTAATAGCAAACGCTGCACAGTGGACCCTTTGGGAAAAATGATTCAATAGCTACCAGATTCGTGCCGTGATTGGAATAAAATTTCATAAATTATTGAAAAAAGTTTCTAGTTTTTATAATTTCATTTAGGAAAACTTTTATTTGAAAATATGTACGTTTATACAGTCAATAGATAATTATATATAACTAAAAAAATATTTTTATATAAACAAACATAAAAAGATGAGGTCACCCTTTTTACATCCCTTAAAATAAGAATCGCATAATATTTAGAACTAGATGTTGTTCAAAAATTAAAATGGAAAACGGTTAGTTTTCAGCTACCTTAAGGGACTCAAAATGACTAAATTGAGCAGATATATAATTTACATTTTCGTTCACGAACGTACTGATAGATTTTGATCCGATTTAAGATCTGATTAGTTTGTGGAATCGGTCGGTGAAGCCGTTTGAGAGATATTCTAACAAAACCTGCTTGAAAAATGATTTTTCTTTAGTTTTTTATCCTCAGATCTTCCAGTCTTAATCTTTTTGGTTGAAAAGCTCTGTGGAAAGCTGGTTTGATTCGGTTCTGCCGAATTAGCCTGGGAAGGACCTCGAAACGTAAAGATCTGATGATATTTGAAAATCTTGAATTTTCCTAGCAGAAATATAAATCTTTTATGCGACTTATTTTATTATTATTATTATTTCTTTAGAGAGCACTATTCACAGAATTGCTTTCAATCAAATTTTTTAACGCGTTGCTTTCCACAATTAAATATTTTGTTCCTATTATTAATCATTTTTTTTACTTCTTTATACGCTGGTATAACTTTAAGTGACATCATACAACGAAGACATTCCACCAGCTGTCCAACAGAATTAACTCGTTTCTTTGCTCGAATAAAAAACAATTTTCAATTGAAATTTATTTATTTTTAATGTTGCATAAAAGTCAGTTTGATTATTGTTTGTAAGTTTTTTCGATTTGTCTTTTTTCTTATTATGTTCCCTGACTATTTGCCGGCAACAATAAATGCTTAACGGGCTATAAAAATTGATGAAGAAGTCACTAAAACAAGTTAAACGCTGGTCGTCAGTAATTTTATTGTGCACGTTTGCTTATTGAAATAAAGAAAAATGTATCATGTTTGCTACCAAAAACATTTGATTAGCCCGAACTATTGCAATCAGGACAAAAGGGTTTGTGAAATATTAATACGAGACTGGTGGCAATAATGTCTAAAACAGCACAAGTCTTTTAGCTCATAAAAAGAAGGTTTTATTTCCATGAAACAAGTGAGTCAATAAATTTTTATTATAAATTATACGATTCAGTTTATGTTTTATGCTTCCTGAAAACTTGATTTATATATAGATTTTTTTGTTCCTTATTCACAACTCCTTGGAGATGCTAATAGTTGCACAACTTGTTTATGTAATTCGATTATGTAACAATTTATCAACTGCGTTTTATTTTCTTTAAATTTATGATGTCAATAATAAAATTATTTCATAACATAAAGCGTGTTTGCATCTGAAATACATATAAGACCTGATCCTGTCGTATAGGGAATGGTAAAAGTTAACTGTTAAGTAACGTTTTATCTCCGCAATCAAGTTTAAGTTGGAAAAAAATAAAAAATATAACTTCTTTGTACATACATATTTAGCATATCACATGATACCATTTGAAACCACCAATAAATACATGCTTACAAATATTGCTAACGTGGCACTTTATAGACGACGACATTCGCTTCTTTTAAGGATCTTATTGGAGCTCATTTACACACTCAAGTACGATGGCAAGGAGTACTTAAAACGATGACTATAATACATGCACAATAAAATTGAATATTAAAAGCGTGTGCATCCACTTAAAAATCAGAAAAAAAAGAAAGAAAAGAAGATATTCCAAAAAACGAGCGCAGTATAAAGCACTTTTAAATTTCATACTACCCGCTCTCTATAAGACAAGTACGAGCGTTTGTTTTTATAGTCTTTTGTAAAGTACTTCTTCTATATATTCACATACAACTGCTGATGTTTGTGTAAACGTATTTTATTTGCTTGTACTTACATTTTTCTATTTAAATGTTTTATGGCATTAAGTATGGGAACAGCTGAGCTGAGGGTTGTCTGGGTACAGACAGTCTGGCTGAATGCGTGTTAGTTGTGCTGGGAAGAGGGTGGGGGTAGCCTGAGCTGCTGCTGTTAATGCAAAGACCTTGATCCAATTTTATTTCTGGTTGCCTTAAATATCATTTTCATATGGGGTATTAGAGCACCAGCAGTCATTTTACTGCAAGTGAGAGCGTGTAACCCAGTGAAATATTTGGGGAATATATTAATTTATATAATATTAACAATTTTATTCAGAAATTAAATTGCAAAAACGTACGGGTTTTTTTATGATTCTATTTATTTTTACGAGGTATACCAGTATAATTTATTATAATTTGAAAGCAGTATATCCTACTTCGGCCGATAAAGCAGCATCGCTTAACTAACGAAATTTGTTTCAATTCATATTAATATTGAAGGCTTAAAAATAAAAAACCAATTGTTTTTTAGTTATTTGTAAAATATTATAAAAAATTAAATCTTTTCTGAAAAAGTCTAAAATTTTATATATGAAAAGTTCATACAAATTTCAAAACTTTAGAATATTAAACTTTTGAGTTGATTGATTGATTGATAAAAGTAAATTTCTTAGATTTAAAATAATTTAAAGAGTAGGAGTTTTTTGTAGAGTTTCACAAGCTTAAATCATAATAAAACCAGGAAATGTAGTTTTAATATCAAAGAAACGGTCTTTATTTGAAAAAAAAAATTCTATGAAATTAATGTTTAAATATAATTTTTGACATGTGACCGTCATGGTTGCCGCGTAGAGGGTTCAACCTGGAACAGCAATTTTCAACAACTACTCGCAGCATTTGCGGCCGTATTTCACCGGCAACTCTTCAAATGTTGATTTCCAGGTATTCAATTGTTTGTAGTTTGGAGGCGTGATCACTTAACAGAACCCCAAAGAAAATAATCTGATAGGGTTAAATTACACGATCTTGTTGGCCTATTAATTGGGCTTTAACGTGAAATTATTTTTTCCTTATAAGTTTCTTTGACTGAATCAATTGTAGCACCTACTGTGTGACATCTGGCTCCGTCCTGTTGGAATCACATATTGGCAGGATTAATGCCACTTAATTGAGGTACAAAAAAATTTCTAATCATGTTTCTATACCGTTCACCGCAGACTGTAACATTCTGACCATCATCGTTTTTGATGGCATATGGGGCAATGACACTCCTCCAGTCCATAAAGTAATTTTCTGTGGATTTAATGATAACTCGACAAAAGCTCGTGGACTCTCCTCATCCCAAATGCCGCAGTTCTGCTTATTTACGCACCCTTTCAAGCAGAAACGTGCTTTTTTGGAAAATAAAATTTTGAATGGATGAGTTTGACGAAGGGAACAATTATTTTGATTAAAAATTCCAGCAATTTGCACGCTCCGCTCTGGTGTAAGTCGATTCATAAAGTAATTTCAACTAAAATAAACTAAACAAAAATAAACTATCGGGTGTTAAATGAGAGCTAAAATAAAGCAGCGATGCCTACTCGTAGTTCTGACAATCTAAAAAAAACAGGCCGTATAATAAAGATTGGCTTTGAAGTTTTGTACTCCATTAAAAACTCAATGATGACATTAAGCTCACAAAAATAATGTATGCATATATCTTCCGGATATTAAACCGATACAATAATAATATCAAAAATTCACCCTCTCACTTCCGGTTTAAGCATTCCCAACGAAGTGGTCCACTTATTTTAAGAGTCAAAATATTTTCCCATATTCATGTCACACGATTTGCTGGGTTACAAATAATTGAAAATTGCCGTAAATGTTTGATATCCTTAAGGGAGCAAGAGTAATGCTGTTGGCGTTACCTCTTCTCATTTCATGGTTATTTAAATAAATTTCTTCTTGAATAATTTTTCTTCACTTCGTCGTTTTTTTTTGCGTAATACAATCGCTAGAATGTATAAAAAAGTTATATGGAGCAAACACTTTCTGGTGTTTCAAATGACATTTACTTTGTCAAATATATCGAGGCAGTCATTGGCACGTGACTATAACTGCAGCGCCAACAGTGACAGCTGCCATCTGATGGTAGCTAATGCTGCTGTTATTGATTCATTAAATCTACTGGTGCTGATGATACTTCTTTGCCTTCTAATGCTTTCTCTTGACTTTCTCCCTCTCTCTCTCTCTCTCTCCCTCTTGCTATAACATCAATATGTAAGTGGTGCGTCACGTTGCATTTAGTGTTTAATGTTAAGGACCTCGTCAAGTTTGAGCTTAAGATTTATTTTTATGATATCGCCCAGCTAAGCAGTGGGTTGTGTTAAAAGCGCGTAAAATAGTAGACAATTAAAATTACCTAAAATTCGTTAAAAGGAGGGGAAAATGTCTTAAGTGACTTAATTGTTTCAAGAGGAAGATGCTTTTAACATGAAGATGAACAGTTTTTAATTGGAGAATATAGAAGTGGGATAGACACCAGCGTTCTGGTTAGCTTATTATTAACTTCAGGTTGCTTGTATGAAATTGGATACTTGTGATAATAAAATCTATGGCATATATTTTGTTTCTGGTCCCCGGGATAAATAATTATAATTGAAATCATAATTCAGATTTAGATGAAGTTCAGTTAGAGGTTCTCCTTCGTTCTAATTTGTAGTTTTGCTAAAGGAAAAATGTATGCAATTCTATTTTAAACTCTCTGAAGTTTCAGTTGAGACTTTGAACATCGCAAAAATCATTTCATAAATAAAAATGATTCTTATATCCTTTTGAAAAGAGCATTTGGAGCAACAAAATAAGAAATGTAAAAAAAATAAAAGAAAATAAGTAGAATATATATTTTTTTTAATTATCAGATCACCATCAGATACATACCGCCACACTGATCTTAAGCGCTCTAAAACCGCAGCTATTCACTTAATGACATTCGGACATATTTTTCAACATCATTATGTTGGAAGTCATTCATATTGCGTCTCAGCAATAGAAGATCCTTAAAGAGAATTTCAAAGTGGATGGGAAAAAGAATGCCATCCTGCCGCTTTTTACTTATTTCTCCTTCGAGAAATTTATCTTTAAGCTGCCTTTTCTAACAATATAGTGAGTTGAGCAATTGTTTTTGCAAAAACACA
The DNA here is from genome assembly GCA_963675445.1 of Linnaemya vulpina. NCBI lineage: Eukaryota > Metazoa > Arthropoda > Insecta > Diptera > Tachinidae > Linnaemya > Linnaemya vulpina. The sequence continues at coordinate 80,582,299 of OY776278.1, read as the reverse complement.
TGCTCAAATATACCAGAAAACGTTGGCTGTATTTTTATATAAAAGAAAGGAAGCAAATCTTATACTCAAGAAATTCAAATAAATCGAAATTAATTGACTTGATCATTAAAACTTCAATTTATTCGCACAGTGATCGGTTAGCAGTTTATTGGTTAAGGACTTCACTGTCTTAAACTTAAAAACAAAAAGAAATTATGTGATTTCTGTATATGTAAAAATTTGTGATTTTTAATTTACTAAATTTATAAATTGTTTGATGATCTACTTTTAAGAGGATAAATATTTCATTGTCATGGAATTGAGCGAATCTTCAAAATCTGCTGCTCAAGAAATTAAAGTCTATCGAAATTAATCGACTTAAAGAAGATTAAAGTTAAAGTTTTAATTTGAGTGCAGAATGAATTGGTTACCAATTAAAGTCTTCAATGTTTAAAATTTTAAAAGATTAAATAACCAAGGTTCTGTGATTTTTAATTTACCAAATTCATCAACTGTTTGATGATTTTCTCTTATGGGAAAAACTATTTTATTGCAATTGAATTTCAATGAACTGGACAAATAAATAACTACCCGCCTGGCAAATTTAGTAGTGACTGTTGCCCATCTTCAAAATCTCTTTCATTCCCGTCATAGATTTGCCACAAGCTATCACGTGCCTAAAGAAACCACACAATATGGAATGTAACATGCAACACCAATTAGCCGCAACTATATTTATTTTCATAGAAACCTAAAACATCTATAAACGTTTTGTTTACTTTAGCATTTGTTGAGTTTTTTTTTATATTGTTTGCCTTGGCAAACCATAAATTAGTTAAATATAAAACTGTCCTCGTACTGAAATTACCATTTAGCAAAATAGACCACAATATCAACAGCTTAAGCGAACCTAAATTGTTAATAAATTTTTCTAGCTCCTGGCTTATTTTATGATGCACCATAACGAACAAACAAAAAAATGACTGAAATGAAAAACAAAACTATTCCCCCATCTGAATTCAACAATTATTTTGAGCCTACCAAAGAATATAATGGTAATAAAAAAAGAATTAAATGAAAGCGTCTAAATAGATCTATAAGCGGCGGCATCATAAAATTGCCGTTGTGGCCAGATGGTCCCCTACGGGCCAAAGTTATTTAAACATGCAACTGGACACAAACAATTTTATTTCGCCGTATGTGCTGTTGACTTTATGTCGTTGACATTAAAATTGTATATTTATGATGATGATCAACAGCAACGTTGTAATCATTACGGGCGAATTTATTTATTTATTTTATTCCATCTCCAGTGAGTGGGAGTTGAGGGTGGGCAAATGGATTTAGGTAAATTATTGAATAGAATAAAAGTTATTATTAACAAGTTATTATTTACATGTGTTCGTACACATGTTTGTATTTTTGTAGGGCTATAAATATTGTTTTTGAAATAATAAATAGAATTGCGGCCAGAGGAATGTGTATTCAAAGAAACAAAGATTTAAGAAAAAATGTTTCAGGAGTTTTAATATATTCAACTAAAACGAAATCGGGATCAAAAGTTTTTGATTTAGGGTGATATTTTGAAATTTAATTTATGCGATTTTTTTTATATCTATTTTGTCTGAATTTTTTTTATGAAAATCAATCATCTGCATTGCTGCACAACATGACTTGTAAAATCTGAAATATATAATATTTTCACTTACAATTCAAAATTTGCGTACAATTCAAAATTTACATGGAATAATATTATGCGATTAAGCATCGTTTTGACTTGCGACGCAAAACGTGGCTCTAGTATACATAAATATAGGGTAGACCTAAAGTCACGAAGGCGTGTACAAATTTTATTTATTTTATAAATTTTTGTTTATTATTATTTTTAATTTTTTGATATTTAATATTAAATTCGTCATACCAGAAAAATGACCTCCGTTTTCTTAAACGGGCTTCAACACCCAAAGTTTTTGGCCCTCTTTTTCTGATCTCAGCTTCATTGTTGTGCTTTAGCGGATCTTTATGTTTGAGTTCCCTTGTATTTGTATCAGCAAAAGTGACGCCGCGCGCTCAGGTCTACCAAAATAGGTCATGGCGCCAATAGTCACAAACGAAATTCATAAATTAAATTGAACTTCCGAAGAAGGAAAAAAGAAGGTGAAGTGGCAGCGGTTGTAGTCATCTTAGCTTGCATTTGTTCTTTTGAGGTAACCCTCATAGAAAATATTAAGAGGCACTTCAATCTGGTGAAGGAGTTGATCAATTGGATTGTGCATATCTTGAGATAATTCATTCACTCTCATCTTTCTTTCACAAGAGTAATTTTGTAATTTTTAAAACAGAATGTCATGGAAGAAGCTGAAAAACTCAATCCATCTGAATTCTTTAGCTTGAAATGTGTTGATATATTTTTGTTAAAATATATAAAAATTTAAAGTGATCAATTCAGGTGTTTAAACTGCTGCTTGTGGACATTTCACCGCGGCTAATGCAGATCATTAAAAAAATTTTGCATAACATTCCAACTAAAATTAATTAAAAGAATTAAAAATATCAAAGTTATAATAAGAATTCATTGATCACTTTCGTTGTTTATTTTATAACACTTTTATTCTACATTTCGATTCAATTCGATAAGTAAATGAAAGCGAAATAGTTCTATCACATCCCTGATGTTTCATTTATCCAAAAAAAAAAAATGTTTTTTTTTAATCAAAAATATAACCAGAAAATTGAGCATTATTTTTCATACAATATCTACTTTGGTCTTTCATCCATTCTTTTGCCAGTTATTTCTTTCTTGCTTAAGTCATTTTCACCTTTTTTCTCGAATCCATATCACTCAAACTTCAATATCCTGTTTCGTTGCGATTCACCTTCAGCATCTTTAATTTTTAAATAAACTTTATGTCTGGCCCTGAGAAAATTGCGATCAAAAGCCATATAAAATAAAATCCTGAGATTTAATATTCCTGCAGTTGTTGTTGTTGTTGTTGTTGTTGTTATTGTTGCTGTTAATATTCCGTGTTCATTTCATATCATTTTTCTATAATTAATTTGATTATTTTTTTGTTGTTTTCGGCATAAAAAAACGAGACGGACCAGAAAATATAATCGCAGCGAAAATTAATTGAATTACATTTTCTTTTATACGAAACGTGTAAATCATTGCCTGCAGTCACAATTAATGGCCGCCGGGATAAGAAATTAAAGAAAAGGAAATGAAAAAATCTTTTATAATCGTGAATTTAATTGAAAGTGTTTGCCTGCTTATTTATGAGCTTATGAACCAAAAAACAAAATGTTTTATCCGTTAAGAGAATATCAGCGTGGTAGGCTATCAACAACATAAAAATGTTAGAAGACTTACAACTTATTTTATATATTAAAAAAAAATATATATGTCGTTTTTTATATCATACGCTTGGCTGAGTTTCGAAAGCAGGTCAAGTTAGTTTTACAATGAGCAGTTTAATTTATACACTTCTTGATAAAACGAAGTTCGAACCAATTTAATTTAAATATGCATATTCTTTTAGGCGTCTGTAAGCGATTTCTTGTTATAAATGACAACTTCTGTGAAACATGTTAGTTTTGGCAGTCCTATCGGAGTTCATTCCATTATATTCTTGTACGGTTTTTGTGTCAAGATATATTTATTAAGAAAGTTTCAAGTTTTTGTTTATAACGTTTTTTAAACGAAAAAAAAACTTATATTGATAACAAAGAATTATTTTGCTGCCGATCTACGGAAAATAAACAGGATAACCCGGAGACAATAACAAGCTCCGCCACTTTTTCATTCATTCCACTCGACTTTGTTGAGAAGAAAACCTCCTAAAGCTGTTGTATTGTTATTGTATTGTAGCCTGTAGGTTAACAAGACCAAGAAAAAGAATTTAAAAAAATAATAATAAAATTTAAAAGCATGAAAAGTGAAAAAGAAAAACAATTCATGGCCGCGCTTGTCAAAATCAGCACAAAAACATTTATTTTTCTCGGCGATTTTATTTCAATATTCCCATTTTTTTTTTGCTCTTGTTGTTTATATTTTGACAATGATTAATTTTGTTTTGTTTTGTTGTTGTTTTTCTTTCTTGTACGCCTTTGTAGTTTATTTCTGTTTTGTACATCGTTTTGCAACAACGCAAAAAATGGAAATAAATTAATGTTTATTTCCGTTTCCTCTTTTGCAGAAAAAAAAACAAAAAGAGCGTAAATAAAATAAACAATATTAAAAATTTATGACAAAAATATTATACTTAGATTTTTGTGTCGAGTTTTTGGGGCGGCTTATTTTTGTTTCAAAGGCACCATGGCGATTTAATTTAAATCAGTATATTAGCCGTGATGATGACAACCTTAAAGACCTTTGGAGTAATAAATTAGTATTCCTAAAGAAATGAATATAATTTATACTGAACTCTTGATATATAAAAAATGGTTATAAATTTATACGCAAATTTTTAGAGAAATGTCTTTAATACAGAATGACATGATAAATATTATAAAGCACAAGGGAAAGTCAGCATCAGTTTTAAATATTCAACTTATACTGCAGAGCATATCAGCTGTTTTCGAAAGCCGCTACTCTTTCATCAGCAGTACTCTTGAGTATTTTTATTTATTACCAGTTGTTAAGTGAAAGTGGGCCAATTGCATGTGATAACAGTTTCTATTTGTATTAATTTTAATATGAAAAAGGATACGAGAATTGTATCAAACCGATGTCTTTACACTTTTATTAAATCACTGTATTGCCGTTATGTCTTCCGGTGTTATTTTTCTCAATATTTTGTTCTTGTTTCTTAAGCCAAACATTGTTGTTCTGAAGTTTCTTAAGTATTTAGACAACATGATAACTAAAGAATCGTATGTAAATTGCAACCATAAAAATTACAAATAATTTGATTTAAAATCGTACAGTAAATTAAAAATATTTATTGGTTTCACAGTATACGTGGTGTTTTCTTTAAATTAACCAAAAATTTTACAGAGAACTTTGTCTACATATTTTATTATGTGAAAAGTATCTGTGATAATTACGAGTGAAACAAAATACGGCCAAATGTTCGAAATGCTTTCGGTGTCAAACTTCTTTCCGATGGTCCATATTTTCACTTACTCTGAGCTATAATTGAGGCTTAATATCGTTATCCTTTAGCTTTTGAATTATCGTGGGCTTATTGCCGTAAATCTTTTTCTTTTCAATATCCTTAAAGAAAGTCGTCAAAAGCTGTCAAATCATGACAATCAATTAACATCGCCACGATGTGACAGAATATATCCATGCTATTTCAAGAGAGCTTCAGTTTTTTTTTTTTAATTTCGTTTTTCGCTTTAAATCACCTCTCAGGGAATGAACCCTACATATGCGATCCATTGTGCCAGAACTAAGAAAAAAAAGGGTTGTAGGAATGGACGTTGGTTTGAACTTCCCTGATTGAAATTTTCGTTGGATGTGTGGAAAGTGACTGCATCCTGTTGGAAACACACATCGTCCACTTCCATACATTATAAACTACGACTTAAGCTTTGCAATTTATTTAAAGCGAAAAGCAGAAGAATTCCTGGGGGCAGATTATGGCATTCGGTACGATTCGAAATTTTATAATATTTCCATATAAACTCTATTGTAACGATAACGAGTGCTGTAATTTGCCCCCTGGTCTTTTTTATAACTTAATAATGAGCAACGAAGCCCAAATTCAATTAAATTTCTTCGTTAGTTGGCAAAACTGCAGGACATGGGTTGTGGAATATACCAGGGAACTTAAGCAGCGACAATTATATTAACGTTAGTGTTTTTCTGGGTGCGGTGTTTCGCTGGAAAGGATAATTTGCCCCAAATTTCCAGTGATTTTAAATCCATTCGAGGTGAAAGATTTCATGACATTTCAATTATCTTAGAAAAAGAACGTTTTCAGAGTGGTTTTTTTAAGTTTAAAATGGTTTTGCCGATCAATTTCACAAACTAAATAGATTTTTACGTTTAAAAGGTTACATTTAAAAGGTTTTTTACGTTTACAGGGTTAAAGACGGTTTATTAAAAAATTGCAAAAATATTGTTGTATGAGGGCGTCGTGCAATTAATTTAAAAATGTTTAATTTAAGGCCAAAAATTTATTCTCAATAAAAACCTCTTTAAAAACTTTAATTCTTCTGAAAAATTTAATTGAAAATTACACTTTTATTGTGCCTTAATACCATAGTTTTTATGCAAAAAATGCAAAGATTCCAGCATGCTTGAGTTCGGCTAATGGAAATCATTGACTTTTGAACTTTTTGTTATAAAATTCCAAGCGCTAGAAAAATGATTATGCAACAAAAAATAAAAATTATATGAAAGATATTCACCATTTTTCCTTAAAGATAAACAACAATGGAACTATCAGAAGTGAAATATTACAAGAAACCAGTAACCGCCCTAAAGTTTTTACCCACTAAAAAAGAAATTGCATAAAATATACAACAACCTGATCTATTTTCTTAAGTACAAGAAAGTTTTCTAATGTTCTTTAAAATAAGTACATTTTAAGTATTCAGGGGTGGTTTACGCTTAAAGGGTTTTTGTTGCTCACCCTCCCACTCAACTTGTAACAAGCAAATGTTTTACTTATTCAGCTGTATTTTGGTAATTCTTTTTTTTTATATGCAGGGAGTAAATAGCCATTTATTATATAGTTTAATGGATGTACTATTTGATATATAGATGCTTGTATATGGCCTGTCTGGCCATTCGTCTTGTTCACTGCTGTAGCCAAATAAAATGCTGGCGGTAGTTGTTAGTCAAATTGGTAAAGTGTTACAAACAAAGTTTATTTGCAACTGAACAACAAAATTTCGTATGAAGAAAATATATTAAAAATCGTATTCTTTAAAGTCAATTTCTTTTCTAGAAAATAATGCAACATTTTTCACACTTTTTAGCAAAAAATGTGCAACATTTTGTCATTTCAAAATAAGGAATTTATTAGAAATGAGTCCCACATCTTTCACGAGAAATAATTTCTGTTTTGAAACTTTTTCAAACCTCCACTTTTTAGAAAATAAGTGAAAATATGTTGCATGTTTTCTAGAAAAGAAGAAGCCATAAGAAAGTAGTCAAGTTTAGCATGTTATTACATGTTATTATTAATGTTGAGCAGCAATAAAAATGTATTTGATAGACCAGTTGACTAATATGACAGTCCTGCTGCCGCCATAATAACTAAAAACAAAATGATTATGAAAAAGAAGAGTAACATAATCCACAAGATTTTCTTAGTTGACAGGTATATGTCACGCTCAACTTGTATATTCTGAATGTGGTCATTCGTTATGCGTTTCTGCTGAAGTATTTCGGGAGTATCAGTAACCTCTTTGGGTAAGGGGTGACTCAAATGGGCTGAAATTGGTTTGAGTTCGTTACAACTTTTTATTTATTTAAAAATAATTATTATGTAATTTATTTAAATTCAGTTGGGGAAAAATACTCAGTATAATTGAATTTATATAAAAGAAAATAACTATTAATTTCAATTTCCTTTTTATATAGGGTGTTTTTAATAGAGCGATACAACTTTGAGTTGGCATTACTGTTTTGTTTGACCTGCTATTTAACAGCTGATAGTTGCTTTTTGTTTAGTTTCGTTTGACATTTCATTATGGATCGACTTACACCAGAGTAACGCGTGCAAATTGTGGAAATTTTTAAACAAAATAATGGTTCTGTTCATCAAACTTATCGTGCACTTCCTGCTTTAAAAATTTTAGTTTCCGATCAAGCTCATTTTTTGTTGAATGGGTATGTAAATAAACAGAACTAGGACACTCGAAATGTGTATTCAAATTGTATTAAAATTCGAATCGATAACGGCTGCGGTAATTGGACTCCAAAAAAATAATTAAAAATTCAAAAAAATCGATTTTATACTAATCAGATGCAGTTTTAATTTAACTCTCACAAACTTTATCTTGCAAATGGTGGCCGTTTTCTGATTCACATAATCCTGCTGCTTTTAGGAACAGCAACTATTTCTAGTTAATACTCATGGCGATAAATGCACTGCTTTTCTCGCCCCTTCTGTGGAGTGCGAATTTCGGAAATAAAAAAAATTATTATTACAAAAAAAAATGAAGAGTTCTAAAAGTTTTTCTGAGAGCAAATATTAGCAATAATAACAACAAAATTCTTATCAAAGTTGTTTCGAAGAAATTTTGCAAATTTTCATAAAAGAAGTTCCTGCTAAAGTTGTGTTGTATGTGAGAAGTTAGTTTTGCAAAGTTGCTTAGAGCTCAAGGGCATGCAAATTTATAAACTCATAAATTTCATAAAACATGATACAAATAAAGCAAACACACTATTATAGGTATGCGATAAATGCCATCGTACTATTTTTATATTAATATCCCATAAACGGACGAAGGCTGCCGCATAACATATTCATGGTTTGAAAGTAGTTTCCATACTTTGTGTGTTACTTTTCCATAAAAAATATATTTAAAATGAAAAATAGACAGGAAGATATATGCAGTGAATAAATATGTATGTGAATAGCAACAGAGTAAATATTCTGATGCACAGTGGGCAGCAAGACGATGAGCACAACTGCAAATAATTTGTATTAAAGATAGAGAATTATTATTGATTTAATCTATAAAATTCTTTGACAATTCACCCATAATTTTTTTATATAAAATATGTAAATATTAGCAAACATTATTACAGCATTTGATGCCACTGTACACTACTGGTTGGTATTTTATAATTCCGCAATATATAAAAGCATTAAAACTATATATTTTTAAAATAAAAATGTGTGTTTCAGTGTTTTAGTAGGGTGGTGGTTTATGTTCTTCTGTGTTTATTTTACTAACATTTTCTAATATTTATGAGTTATTCTTTTTTTTTTATATAAAAACATAAAATGCAACGAAAACGCATTTATATTTATACACACGCGGAAATATGTAAATAAATCTTTTATGCATGTCATGCACACACTATTAAACACATGCGGACGTATTTCCATGAACAGAAGGATGAGCCAACAAAAGAAATGGCGAGTTCTGAAATTGTAAATGATGAGTTTTATTAATGTAGCATTTATTTTGCTACAAATCTTATGTTTATATACTTAAAGTTATTTCGTTTTGCTTTATGTTAAGAACAAATTAGGGAAAAGGCATATCGCCATTATCTATTAGTGATATTACGCTGAGTGTTGAAACCTGGTTTTAAAACAATAAACATGTGAATTTGTGTTCGCATGACAAAATTAAATATTTTAGCCAATAAATAATCACAGAAATTAAATTTCTAAAAGAAAATGCATTCACTTGTTGTTCTTTTCTTCTCCTTGTATAACACTTAATTCACAAACTGTACTGCAGCTGTTTTTGTTTGTATACAAAAATAACATATTTTTCACTGCAGTCTAATATATAAATTCTGTTATATTTTGTAAATAATAAATGCTTGGAAAATCCATTAATTCATATTAAAATCATGCAAAATCTGTGGATATTTTTATACATCCTTCTTTTATTATCAGATGTTTTCAATAAAAAACTTGACAGCACTTATTTTAGCACGAGCAAAAACGGGCAAGAACCAGTTTCCAATTCATAAATTATACAAAAAGTTAACTCAAAAATGGTTTTAATTTGCCTTTAACAAAATCATTTTGTATCGTAAAACCAAGTCTTAATAGTTGTGTTTTAATGTTAAATTCAGAATTTATTAAGACCATGTCAGTGTAGAAATACTATATCTTGTCTTTTTTCTTTACATGACTTCTCAAGATTCCAAAAGTTACTTGAAGGTCTAGGGATCCGTTCAAGTTTGGAAATTAAATGGAGTGCTTTTGGCAACATAATTTGGTTTTCCAATAAAATAAAATACCATTCCACCACGGAACCACGCAGACGAAGGTCGTAGGATTTACCCCTCCATTCTGAAATGAATGTGCAGCTTTTCAAATATCTCAGATCTGTAAGCAGTAGTTCTTATTATAATTGTTGTCGGTCTGTTTAAGTGACGAGGGTCATCCTTTAAAATTACTATACACTCAATTCATCCTAGTTCTCATACTTGATATGAACTCTAAAATAGTTCTGCCCTTCCTTCCCATGCTGGCTATAAATATTGCAGCTACATAATTTTATTTGTTTACGTATGAACTCTTTATGTGTACTTAATGCTCATATATATACTCATACATACATGCAAGCATGTGGCATTTATTTATATGCACATGCCATTATCTTTCGAAACCTTTTTGCAAATATTTATACATTCTTTCTGCTTTCATGTTCAAAGAATATATTTATATATTTTTTTTTTAAATGCACAGGGGTGATACTCATTTCTAACAACTTAAAGATATTAAATTATTTGAAATATTCGACTGCATAATACGAGGGCATGTTATAAGTTTTAAAATTAGCTAAGGACAGCCTGTCAATCATATAAATTCCACACAAAGAGGAGATTTTTCCGTGTTGCATTAGACGTTGTCCTCTTGATTGGCATCCTGTCAAATTATTTGGTGAAAATATGTGTCACTTTCTTACGTTTTAAGCAGCCATTTAGCAAGCAATATGTTTTAGTAGCAGAGGCAGTACGCAGCGCGTGGCACATCCAGGGAGCAGTCAGTCCACTTTCATGCACTGTTATCAAAATTTACAACTTGATATCAAAATTTACAACTTGAAAACCTTTTGCCTCAAAATGTGCTAAATTAATTTTAAACCGATTCACTTTGAGATCTTTTGCACTTTTATAATTCCGGGGGAAAAAACTTCTATTCCTGCCTACACACAGTCCTGCAACACTAATTATTTTCCAGCATTACAAATTCCTTTGCTTCTTCGTTTGTTTACGGATTGAAGATAAAACCTAATAATAATTTTATATTCTCTTGTATGTTTTCTTCTGTGCACAAGTTTTATTTCAGCTCTCTTGTCTCAGAAAACTATTTGCAAAACTATTTTGTTGTTAATAATATTTTCCATGCCAGACCACCAGGTATTTTTTTTTTCAAATACAGATGGGAAAAGTACGAGGAATTTTGTTGTACTTTTGGAATTTTTGTAATCAAGAGAAATTAGTTTTTAATATGAAATATTTTAAATTCTCTTACTCCTTTTTCATGTGCATGTTTGTGCATGCTTGTGCATGTAAGAATTTCCAATTTTATATAGATTTTTCCATAATTACTGCTGATGTCGTTGTGTTGTGAGTAGTTACAGCTGCCAATTATTAAATCAAAATTAATTTTAGACAATATGACAATGAAAGAATCGTAGGTAAATTGCAACCATAAAAATTACAAATAATTTGATTAAAGAAAATCGTACAGTAAATTAAAAATATTTATTGGTTTCACAGTATACGTGGTGTTATTTTCAAATTAACCAAAAATTTTACAGAGAACTTTGTCTTTATATATTTTATTATGTCAAAAGGATCTGTGATAATTACGAGTGAAACAAGATATCGGCCAAACGTTCGAAATGGATTATTTCCTATGGTCCATATTTTTAATTACTCTGAGATATACTTGAGGCTTAATATCATTATCCTTTAGCTTTTGAATTGTCGTGGGCTTATTGCCGTACACTTTTTCTTTTCAATATCCCTAAAGAAACTCATCAAAAGTTATCAAATCGTAACAATCAATTAACATCGCCACGATGTGATAGAATATATCCATGCTATTTCTCTATCATAAGAGCTTCAGTTTTTATTTTATTTTGTTTTTTTGCCTCAAATCACCTCTCAGGGAATGATCCCCACATATGCGATGCAGTTTGCCATAACTAAGAAAAAAAAGGTTGGGGGATTTGAATAGAGGGAGTAGTGCCTGTGGGTTTGAACTTCCCTGATTTAAATATTTCAGTGGATGTGTAGAAAGTGACACCATCCTCCACGTCCATATTCTCACAAAAAGTCGGTTATCAACTCGCGATGGCAAGATGATAACGCCAGCCAATAAACCTCAACAAGTAGTCACTCTGTATGAATGCCGCGGCATTTCTACTTGTAAATTCTTGTTTATGCAAAAGCGGCTATTACGATTGTTAACAAGTCCCCTGAAGTGAAAGTGTACCTCGTCCCTGCAGATAATTTTCTATGTAAAGCTGCCATTAACTTTAGGACGACGCTTGAAATGGTAAAATCTTTATTCAAACTTTGTATCAGTGATATTCTTAAGATGTTCAATTGTTGGTTGGAGGTTCTTTTCACACACTATTGCGAACAACAGACATGCTTTCCGTCCTCAAAGAAATGTCCAGCAGCATTCGATATTCAGCACCATTAACTTTAGCTGGTGCTTCATGTGCTTATCCAAAGAAATATGGACCAGCGATCCTTTCAGATTATACACCGCACTAAACAGTTCACTTAAATGGTCGCAACTGTTGCTGATGGACTGCTGTTGTATTCTCCGTAGCCAATATTTTGGAATTTTAATTGTTTACGAAAGCAATCAAATTGAAATGGGCTTCAAAGCTCTTTATCAAATTGTTAATGAAATTGCGACTTTCTTTAATTTTTCTTTAATTGTTTTCAATGCACAATTTGGCCAAAATCTTCTGAACTGATATCCTCCATAGCTGTACCAAACGCACTGTTTCTGAAGATTTTCCTCCAAGTGAACCGTACGGTACAAGGAAGCTGTCTTACTGCAACATGTTTTTGTCAACCAGGCTATTCATTATTGATTCTGAAGGTCCAGTAGGCACATTGAAAAGCGTTAAAACAGTTGATTGTTGATTTTCAAAATAATATTCAAGAAGTTTGGATCGCTGTTCTGTTGTGTGTTGCTTCATTTTAAATTCGCCAAGTTTTCTTTTCAAAATTCTGAAATAAAAAGAAAAATATAAATTAATTTAAGAAGTTATTAAATAATCAAACCCTAACGGCAGTTTCGCGCCACCCTGTATTAACTATCAAAAAATTGGTCCCCCTTTTCATTTCAATACTTTCAATTTAACTGAAATTTTTGCAAAGAATGGCAATAGTTTTGTGCAGAGCCATGCGAAAGACAAAGAGTTTAATACATTTCCGCTAATAATTGTACTTAAAAGTAAATTAACAATTAAAATAATTGGCTGCTTAATTGGCATTTGAAATTGGCACTTCCAAAACTGAAGATTTCATGCGGCACAATTTATTTAGAAGTAATTAAAATAATATTTTAAACCTGCTTTTAAACTTGACAACCTACAAAATTAATAATCATATTATTTTGCAGCGAATAAACGAAAATATTTATATACAGCAGATATTTATTAATGCAAACACACACGCACACACTATAAAATATTCTGCCAAACAATTTCGAATTTATGTTTATTGAACAACGAATGAAAAATATGAAACGGAAAACAATTTAATTTTATTTCGATCATATAAATAAAATAAATTGTTATTATTATGAATGTTATTTTATTACAAATTACAAATACTGAATACATGTTTCAAACGGATGGATGGATTGGACGGACGTGCAGGTGGTAAAATAATATGGCCTGTCATACGACACCAATAAATCGCTTCATTTGCTGTTTGATACACTAAAAAAAATAAAACAAAATAAAAAAATAACAAAAAGTGAAACGTAAACAATAACAAAATAAAAAGAACATTAAGGACTTTAATGAAAATGCTCATAAAATTGGAAAAAAGCAACACAAAAAAACAAAAATGAAAGTAAATGGGGCGATAAAAGAGAGACACACAAAAAAATATGATACTAGCAACAACAATAAACAAAATTGGCCTAAATGAAGTACAAACTAGGACCAATTGTGGCAACCAAAAAAAGAAAAAAGCCAGGCGGGAGAGTTTGAAAAACAAATTTATATATAGAAATATTTACCCTCCTGATGTTTCATACTCGTTATGTGCAAATGAGTTTGTTGAGGCTATTGAATTGTGCTCACAATTATTTGTGTAATTACTGAACCGGAAGTAATCCTGATGTGTGCTCACATGAACTCGCATATAAACATTAGCATATATGTGTGTGTGTGTGTGTGTGTTGGCACGGCCATGGCTTCAGGTTAGCAGAGTTTACACTTTAGCCTAAGCTATTGGCGCTAATAAAATTATTTTGCTAACAAATTTTAGTATATTTCAACTTCTTTTTATAGCAGATTTAATTCAAAAAATAAAATTAATTAGTTAATTAAAATATAATAAATTTAATACAACTCAAAATGTTGTAAAATATGCAGGAAATTTTATCTGCTAGAAAAATTTACTGACTTCAAACTGAAACAATGCATAAGAACCAGGCCTTAAAAGTTCATATAATATTTAGCTTTCAATATATTAAAAAATTAAGTTACAATATTGAATTTGATTTAATAGAATTTGATCATACAGTGTGGGCCAAAAGTTGCCATGAGGCTTAAGGCATTTTCTTTTCTATAAAACATGCAACTTTTTTTACTCCTTTTTTTATAAAACTGCCAGTTTGGAGGAGTTTTAAAACATAAAACATATATTTCGTAAAGGATATTGAATTGATTTCTAATAAAGTCCTATTTTTCAAACAACAGAATGTCACTATGCTAAAAAGTGTAAAAAATGTTGCCCTCTTTTCTAAGAAAGAAACAAACATTAAATATTTAACTAATATTTCGTATGTAATTTTTTTTTAGATTATAAAAATAATTTTTCACAAAAAGGGGCTCCTTTGGTGTCGTGTTTATCATATATATCAGCTTCTTAATTAAATAACTGCTCTCTCACTGACACACTCTTTACTTATACTTCCTTAATACGTTTGGTTAGCCGTCAAACGAGTATTAGTTGTTAATGTTTTAACAAGGACAAATAGACGTATTTAATTTATATATTCAACAAATAAATTTTCTATAAATAAACTCCAATACGCTTGAATGTGTAGGAAAACATGCACTTGTAATGATAAGTGCAGGTGATTAATTTGGCCATTTTACTTTTAATTAAACTCATAATGAGTTGAGCACTAAAAACTAACAAACTAAAAAAAAGACCAAAACTTTCAAAAGACATACGATACTTAAATATAAAGCAGTCATTTGAGAGGACTTAAAACTAATTTAAATTTTTTTCTCCAACAATTTGTTTGAACGTAAATCTACTTTTTGTTGAACTGAAAGTAAAACTCAACATAGACGACGATGACAAAAAGTACGATTTTAAAAGCAAACATTTAAAAAGTTGATATTGAACGTTGGCTGTTTTTTTTTTTTTGTTTTTTTGTTTTTGTTTTTGTTTTTGAATATAAAAACCAAACCAACTGCTACCAAATGTAGGCCACAAAAAAGTTTGCCACATAAAACCACATCCATACACACGTTTGTTTAATTTAGGAATTGAGGTCATTGAAAGATAAAGAAATAGAAATTGAACTTTTCAAGGTAATTCGAGTAAAATATAAAGAATTGTAGGGCTTAAAGGTCTTTTGCAATTAATTGCAATAATAAACTGCCTGCAGAAATAGTAAAATTGCAATGGGAAAAGTTTGTGTTTAATGTAGAGATAACAGATGGAGTTTATCTGAAGATACCCATTCGTATCTCTTGACAATATAGAGCAAATAAAGTTAATTTTATAAGCTAATTATTCGAAAAGTGTTGTTATTCAGAAAGACATAAATATTCCGACGCACAGTGTTATATATTCAATTACAGAACAGATATTTTTGAAAGCAAATACATTTTTATTTCCAACTAAATTTTTATTTCCACGAAAAGTATTCGTTGTTCAATGCGAAGCTGCAATCGATTATAATTGGCGTTTTCTTTTCTCAAAAATATGTAACATTTTTCTTATATCTTTTGAGAAAAGTTGCAGTTTTTAGAAGTTTTGAAACAGAAATTATACTTCGTAGCTGGTGTTGGATTACTTTCTTATACATTTTTTATATGAAAATGATAACATTTTCCGCTAAAAAGTGCAAAAAATGTTGCATTATTTTCTAGAAAACCCACGGTGATTTTATCCCACAATAAAACTTTAACATATTTTATTACCATTTAAAATTTTCCAAATGCAGCATTTATTAACTTTCTATCGAATAATCTCTGTTCACTGAAATCGCCTAAAGCTTTTCCAATATTTAAGCGAATAATGAAAATAGTAAATTTTTTCTAAAAAAAATAACTCGAATTTTCGAAGTCACTTAAGCGAATAAAATAAATTTTTTGATAATTCAACTTTTTTAATGACAAATACTTTTTATATTGAATTTCTAACCGATTTAATTCTTGAAACTAAATAACTTTTAAAATCTTCTGCACTTATTTTTATTAAAAAACATCCCGTACATTCCGCATTTGGAAAGGTTGGGCAGCTCTTTAAAAAGCAAATACTTCAACTTTATAATACTTACCAAGATGTGTTTCAAATCTCGTCAACAGTATATTTCCTATTAAAATAATTGTATTTATATAATTTTAGTTTTTAAAAGTTGTAAAACTTAAATTATTTGAAATTTTATTTAATTAATTCAGTTATTCAAATTATTTGAAAAATTCAAAACCCTTGATCGATTAATCAAGGACATTTGAAATAATAAATTCGATTCATTTTTTAGTTGATAACTCTCAACACCCTTCAATTATTACAATTCAGAAGAAGCAACTGAAAGACTAATTTTACCAGGTCCTCAAATTTAAAAATAAAAAAAATTATTATAATTATAATTATTATTACCTGCTGCATACAAAAATTACCTGCCACCAGATCCTTGTGTGATTGTTTATTAGGCGAGTCTTGATTCAAAATTTCATAGCTCAAAAGATATTGTGATTAACAATAAATAACTCTAGAGGTTCTTTTCACAATGTTTGAATGTCAATGTCAATTATAACTCTTAAAACCACAACTTACCAGCTCTGGCACTCATTATCAACGCCCCATCGTAATCACCATATCGCTTCAAGGTTTACAAAATACTCAATTCACTTCATATTTAACGTTTTCAAATTAAATTTATAATTATTAAAAACGTTTAGCAATTCCATTTATTTCCAAGCTTTTTCGTTCATTCAATTTCAATACATTTTAATGTCGTTAGAATTTTATGTGTAACGGAAAAACATTTTCGTTTTATGTTTTCCCATTTCTATTAAAAACACTTGGCATAATAACAAAAAAAAAACACTACATATTAATTAAAAAACAGCTGTGATTATGGCTGCATATTTGTAGAATATAAAAAAAAATTTTAATTGAAATAAGAAAATAGAGAAGTAGAAAAAAAATCTGTAACAGAAACAAGCAACCATTAAAAGCAGCAACAACGTATTTGTATCTATTTAAAATGTCATAAAAAGGCATTATTATTAAGTGGCATATTAAGAACATAAAATGTTTATTAAAAGACTTGAAAAAAACTGTAAAAGAAAAAGATATGATATTAAAAAAATATATATATAACAATAATAATGAAAAGAAAATGAATATATATAATATATATAGAAAAACAACATCAATTGATTCCAATAATATAAAAATACAAATGACGGTATTAAATTGTCATACAAAGCAGACAACCAACAATAAAGAACAGATGTTGAGCATTGACAGAAATAAATATATAATTAACCAACACTGTATGCATTTTTCGGGAGCTGTAAAGGGGAGTGTGAAGGCGGATGGAGTCGGGGTGAAACAAAAAGAATGAAATCCTGTGTTGAAATTTTAATTAAAATATTAAAATTTTCTTACAATAGAAACACTCGTTGATCGTTTTCGACATTGAACTAAATTTTAACAAGTCAAAGGACTATGTAATTCTAAACAAGTAAAAGTGCTATATTCAGCTGTGCCGTATCTTATATACCCTTCACCAACGTACGTCTAGCGTTACATATATTTATAAGCAAATACCTGTTTTTTCGGTTGTCCTTTTGGTTACGTCTATATATAAAAAAAAATTTAATTTATTGTTTAATAATCTATAAAAATCAAAAAACAACTCAAATTTAAGGGCCAGTAAGAAGGCATGGATGAAGGCAAATATATGGCGAATATTTAAGAAATATTTTCCAAAAATATTCTATATAAAAGAATGCCTTTAATCGGTACGATATACAATTATCTTATATGAACAATAATAAATTGCTAATTTATTAGCAAATAGAGTGAAAAATATTTAAGTATTTTAAATATGTTTCTTAAACATTGAAATCTAATTCATGATATGAATAGTTTCAAAAATTGTGCCATGAAAAATAAATCCAAATTGAGTTTCCAATACAAAAAACATTTAGGGAAGATCTCCTAAAAATTATTTTCAAGCTAATAATGACTTATTAATTAGATTTAATGATACTTTCTGGCGAAGAATAGTTTAAAAATTTCAGCAACCATTTGCTGCAACTTGCGGAGACCTCATTTTGGTGGAACCTTATACTGTTAAAACACACTTTAAAAAAATGAAAATGAAGATAAATAAAGGCTCAGAAAACTGAAGCATTTGGGTAGCTCAATGGTTAAAATAATAGATATAAATAAAAAAGAAATATAATAACAATAACCAAACGGTAAGACAGGGAATTTAAAAAGGTGTGGTAGAGTTCTCGTACTATTTTCCATAAAAAAATTGTTACAAATAGAACCTGTTACCACATTCAACTAGGCCATTTCCAGAGAGGCAATAAATAAAAATACTCAAGAGTCGAGATCATGAAAATGTGGCGGCTTTCGAAAACAGCTGTTCTGTTCCGCTGTAAAAGTTGAATATATAAAACAGTACTTTGGAATATGTATCATGTCTTTTTTAATTAAAAAATTTTTCGAACAATTAGTCTATAAATTTAATAGAATTTAGCAATAAATAGTTCGACACAAATTACATACAATTAAATTAAATGTTTTTCAGAATATCTATAACAAAAATCAGATACTGAAACCCTGGTTATTAAAATAGATTTTTCAAAAATAGAAACATTTATATAAAATTATATCGGAAATAAATGCATGCATTGGCTATAAAACATTGTGCTGATTATTATATTCCATAGGGGATGAACTTTGCAATAAAAGAAAGCAATAATTTGTTACAAAGATATTTTGATTAACATTCAATTTAATTGTATATAATTTGTATATTGTATGTTTCTATAAAAAATGTGCGCGATGCAAATGTATAAATGAGCGATTCGTTAAAAGAGCGTTTATCAGTTTACGTTTAAAAGTTGTGGAATAAAAATATTTCTATTGCATTGAAAGGACAAAATGTTAAAAGTGTTTGCATTTTTAATCGTGGTGTTGGCCAACAGCACTTACGGCTTTCTGAATCTGCTTAACAGTGAGTGCATTTTAGGAACAGATGATTTGTACTAAATAAAATAAATTTATTTTATATTTCACGCTCTTAAGATAAATATTTGTTTAACGGCTACAATAATTTTTATGATGTTGCAAGTTTTTCCCGGCATCGACGTGACGTCTCTGATGAATTAACTCAAGCTTACGAGTTTGAAAGTTTTTGCTGTGAGAGCTTTAAAATTAGTCTTGAACAACTAAAGGAAGTGCGAGCCATTACAAAGCAGTGTGACATTCAAGTCCAAAGTAATGGGTGTAAGTACATGTGCTGCTAAATTTACCACATCAACCAGCATATTTTAGTGATATGACCAACAAGTATTCAATCGTTAAAAAACTTGTGCCACTGTTCCGTGAGCCAGAAAGTTCCTACTTCATGTATGTTTTAGTTGGACTTCACTATAAAGTACCAGAAATATGGTATAAATTTCATGACTATATAATTTGTACATCAGTGAGTGCATTTTAGGAACAGCCTTATTCCGAAATGAGTAGAAAAGAAATAACACCCCAAAGAAATTGACTAAAGGCGCGTTCACACTCTCCATATATTCGTCCAAAAAAGCGCACCCACTAAACACTAATAAAAAAAATATTCTAATTCACGCACGAGTTTATTAAGTAGAACAGTTTTTTCACAACGAATGAAGAGTGTCTTGCAATCCATTTTTATTGGAAACTATTTAACTTAATAAACTATTGTTTCATTTAAAAAGGTTTGCATTAGCGTTTAGTGGTCACACTTATTTTACAAGTAAGAACGTATCATTTTACATGCAAAAATAAATAATTTAACGACTTAGGTTGTACAAAAATGTTTTGCCACTGGGAAAATTCAAATCTTAACTCAAAACTTATATGTTTTTACTTGTTTATTTATATATTTAAAAATGTATCTTAATTTGATTTCTGTAGACCTGCCTTACCATAAGCTGAAAATCTCGGAAAAGAACGAATTCTTAACGTGTAAATATAAATGTTTATACCGTGCCATGAATCTAACTGATCAAAATGGGATGTTGAGTCGCGACGTTATTATTGAATATTATCGTAAACGCGGGCCAGTGGATGATGAATGGAATAACTCAATTATTGATGAATATGTAGACTTTTGCTTAACTGAAGCCGCATCTAGGGAAAGAGTAAATGATAAACAATGCAGCAATTCCTTCGCAAACTTCTTTGTCTGCATTTATGGAAAAAAAATAAATAATTGTCCAGTTGATATGCGCATGGGTTCCCTAATCTGTCAAAAAGCTAGAGAATCGTTTGCATCTCCCATAAAATATATAAATTGACTACATGAACAGCACAATAAATAATTGTTCATGGCAATATTTGGTTTTATAATTTATTTCAATTTGTATTTCAATTGGTTTGTTATGTCTAATCATCTTTAAATTGTATAATAAAAATATATATCTCTCTAAAATGTTTCACTGGCGAATTAGAAAGTAAAAACTATCTTCTCTTTGCTGTCTTTTATCTTCTCTATCTTCTCATCTGTCTGTCCAACACTATCTAGTCCCGGCATTCTGCGTTGAATATCTACAGCTCCTGTTCTGAATGCTGATCTGAAAAAGAAAAAAAAAACAATAATTTATCGCTGTACGCCAGAACAAGGATTCCAAATTATACATGTTTACTTTGAAAAAAAATTTTGTTTTGTTACAGTCAAAATTTTGGGAAGAGATATTTTAAATTAAAAAGTTCTGACAAGTTTTTGCAAAGCTTTTGTTTTTTCAACAAAAGTTTAGTTGACTCTAAAACAGTAAGATATATTCCTCTCTATAGTAAAAAGTTCATTTATTTTTGTCCAACTTAAATAAAATTAAGTGGAACCCCGGCAACCCGAGTGTTGTGTTGTTCAAACACAGTGGGAGTGTCTTAGCCTATACAAAAATAAGGAAGGAAACTAGGCCCCCGATAAAATTGTCAATTGTAACATTTATGGGCACAAGAAATTATTTAAACAAAAAAAACTATTTTTATTTTGAGTTGTGACTCTCTGACTTAGTGTGCGATATATGGATTTAAATTTATATTTAATAATGAGGGGACTAAAGAAAGTGTAAATAGTTTCGTCTACTTTAAATTTTTTTCATTTAAACTCGAGAATGAAAAATTAGGGAGTACACCGAAACCTTGTCATAATCATTTAGGAAACTAAGACGCGAAGAAAACTAATCAAACGTGAGTTTGAATGTTGGTGATGAAAGTGTAGCGACTTTCGAAAACAGCTGTTCTGCTCTGCTGTATAAGTAAAATATATAAAATTGATATTGATTTTCCCTCGAGCCTTGAAACATTCATTATGACTCTTTAAATTTAAATTAAAAAAACTCTATTCGAACAATTAGCCTCTAAAATTAAATTTAAATGTTCGTATAACTTTTGCTCCTACCCAATATTAAGCAATAGTAAAATAATCCTTTTTTATTGCCTCATTGTTTTAAATACCTACATAAATAAGATCTCATTGTAAGTGTGTCTGTCCATTTGCTTTTATCAATAAGAAACTTTCCCCGCACATCAGGAATAACGCAAACAAAACCCAAGAATACAACATCAACCCAAAACTACGAGCATGAATATGTTTTTTTTTTAATGCTCGCACTCGTAGTCCTCTTTAGACATTTTGCTCGTTATGCTAAGCGTTGACATGAGCAACACAAACATTATCATTAACAGTGTCACATGTGACATAATGAGACACGTTGATGTTGCCTCAAATGGTTGCTGCTTGCCTTGCCCGTCTGCTAGTTTGCCTGACTGCCTGGCTGTCGTCTCGGTATGCTTGGCTGACTAGATGTTTGCCTTCTGGATGCCTGGTGCCTGGCATGACTACATAAGAAGATGCCTGCCTTCAACTGGATGACGGACTGACTGACTGACTGACTAAAAGGGGCGAGTTTGAAATGAGTACAAGCAAATTGAGTGAATGAAGAAACGTTTGTTGCACTGACATCGCTGGCTTCATTGTTTTTATCGTTGCTTTGCTCAATTTCTTTTGTAGGTAAATTGTATGCGCTCTTGTGTTCTGGAATGTGAATGTAAAGTTGTATTCGTGGCATCATGCAGCGCTTAAGTAGTTTCCCATTTGTAGCGGGCATTATAACAATTTACAAAGTGAATATGCGTCTTCTTCTGTTGCAATAAGAATTTTAGTTTGTTTTATTTTTGTGTCATAAAATGAAATTATATTTACGGATTCTCTTTCCCAATCAGTGGCTTCAATTGGAAACCATGTCTAGCCAGGAATGCAAGCCAGTATCTGATACACAGTCTTTCTGAATTAAAAATACTTTTCGCACAATTCAATTTCTGAATCCAAAATATATATTGAATTTGATGTGGCGAATAATAGTTCGATATCAAATACATCCCACATTTATTTTTTCATGCTTTCACATATAATTTAATAAGAAGTTGGAAGAAATCGCCGCCAACGTGATTTCTCTGCTCTGCCAAAACATGACAACCGATTTTTAATAGCCTCAATTGCTTTACAGCCAAACAACAACTCAATTATTGCACGAGATATATTTCAATTGCATAATTTTTCAAATTGGCGGGTGTTAAATCGCCTCCTCATTAAAATGATTTAACACCGCTGTATTGTTTTGTCCCAGATCATTTGAAAACCCGGTCTTACGTGTACGAAATACATACAACTGAAACTCTTACAGATGAAACTCGCACTGTATTGACAAGAAAAGCGAACCTTTTTTGCAAAATTGTTTCAAAATTTTTGTAAAAAGAGTGGAGTACTTTCAACGTGGTCAAGGTGGACATTTTCTTTACAATTGAAATCCTTTTTTATTATAAATATTTATGAAAAGAGAAATCCTTTTATAACTGCTTATAACTGCTTAGAACTCTAGAGCTTCCGCTCTACCAGCAAAATTTTCAATTTAGTCTGATATTTTATCAAATATTTTTATTACAGAAATTCTAGTGAAAAAATTGCTGGTGATAAGTCAGCAAGTCATTATTATTAACAAATAAGCAATTGATTGAGAAATAAGAATTAAAATTAATTGAAAAAATATTTAAATATATAAAAATATAATTCAGTTAAAAGAATTTAATAAAAGATTTTCTATAAAATAAATTGATAAATATTGCGTCCCCGAGTCTTCAGAGCATTGGCAGCAGGTGTCTGTTCCTAATTAATTTTATAAAATGCTAAAAGCTCAATATAAAAATCAGATTTAATTCATACCGTAAACATGACATCGGAGTCAGTGAAAAGGTGACAAAAAATAAAACTTCTCGCAGAGACAACCCCTCGTAAAAAGCATTAGAAAAGATACAAATTTGCACTATTTCCGGGTTACAAAATTAGGATTTTGTTGATTTCTTTCGGATCTCTATTTATACTGGGGCATAAAACAGTCGTGCACTTATGGCATGTTCCATTCTAGGAAACATGTAACATTATGTTACCACTTTTCTAAAAAGTGGCAATTGGAAAAAGAAATAACTTTTCAAAATAGATGTTAGATTCAGTTCTAAATTTTTTTTTCTTTTTCATAAGATATATGAAATGTTTCTTATTTAATGCCATTTTCTTTAAAAAAAAGTGTAAAAAATTTTGGATTTTTTTTTAAAGAAAAGAAAACAGCTTCAGTTAAGTAACCGATTATGGATAAATTAGCAGAATTTAGGAAATAATTTTAAGAGAACTCATATTTTCAGAGCCCTAAAATAATTCTAACGGTTCCATACTCTACAAATTTTTCCTTTTATCCCAAGATAAATAAATATTTTTATAAAATTTTTCCCTTGTCTTACTCGTGACATCTTCTTAACACTCTCAACAGCCATATGAAGTGTCAACTTTTGGCTTCATGCACAATAACAACAACAACAACAACCTCAAGCACATGTGAGAATAATCGTCATGATAACATGCAGTAAATGTTTCTTATTTTTATCTACCGTCTAATGGTGGGTATCGGGGAAGGGGGATTGTTTAACACTTACACAACATTTTCCCTTAAGGTTATTTGATGTTTTCTTTTTTCCAGCAGTCTGTTTGCCTGAAAAGAGGGGGGTTTAAATAAAATGTTTTGGAACGATTTTAAACGTTGTCATTTCTAACACACACACAGTCACACTTAATAATAACACAGCGCCACTTAACAAAAACTCGTTTATATAGTACGCGCATTTATATTATTTTGTTTATTTCATTTATTAGTCAATTCTGTTGTTGTTGTCACTGGGGTTATTTGGTTGTTATTAAAAAAAAAAAAAAAAAAAAAAAATCTGTTTAAAAATAATTTCTAATAATTTCTTATTAGTTTAGAAATTTGGTATGCACAAGCGTGTAGACAAGCAGTTGCCATGTTTTAGCTGAAATTGATTTTTAATGTTATTGCCGATGCTTGCAAGCTGATTAAAACTTTTGTTTTATATATTTTTACATTTGAAAAATATTGTTGTTGTATTTTTGTTATATTCCGAAATGCATGTTTGTTCAAGGGGAACTTTTTCAAGGTTAACGACATTTTAATTGGTATTTTCTATAACTAGAAAATGTTTATTTAGTGGAAGATATACTTTAAAAGAATTTATTTTGATTGAGTGATATGGAAGTGTTGGAAGACGTGTGGCTTCAAATGAATAAATAGCAGGCAGAAATTTTGGGAGTTTTGAAAGAATTTCTTTTTTTTATGAA
Source organism: Linnaemya vulpina (assembly GCA_963675445.1). Lineage (NCBI taxonomy): Eukaryota > Metazoa > Arthropoda > Insecta > Diptera > Tachinidae > Linnaemya > Linnaemya vulpina. The sequence continues at coordinate 80,557,316 of OY776278.1, read as the reverse complement.
TTATTAGTTTTGAATATGCAACATGTAGTAATCATGAAATTAAATGTATCCAGGAAAATTCTTATTATGTATTGCAAACAAAAGAGTGTTCCTACAGGGTTTTATAATTTTTGACTGCAAATACTGGTGCAATTGTTAGAGCAACTTTTCTCAAGTTAGTTTTCATTCACTCAGTAAACTTTACTAAATCACCAGGGACGCCTGTAGCATCCAACTACAAGTGCAAATAATAAAATTCTTATATCAAAATAGATGTTCTGTTCAGGCAACGCACAATGAAAAATATTGATCACAAAGGAATCAAAAATCCTTAACTTTTGAACGGATAAGTGTTTTTGGAGGACTTTTTAGTTTATGGAATAAATGAAACCTTGAATTTTCATTTTTAAATAACGTAGTTCTCTTTTCTACAAAAGAATGCAAAATTTTTTATACTTTTTAACACAAAATGGCAACATTCTGTGATATGAAAGTAAAAAATATATTAAAAACTAATCCTACTTTCCATACGGATAACAATTTCTGTTTTTAAACTTCACCAACATCCCTCTTTTAAGAAAAGAATTGCAAACATATCACGTGTTTTCTATTCCATGCTCTTGACCTCTTCGAACTAAAACAGTTTTATATTAATTTTTCAATAAACAATTTCCCTTGGAACTTGCAGTGATTGTTATGGTTTTCGATAACTTGTAAAAAATCGAGAAAACATATTGATCAGATATATAAATTCGGAGCTTTTCAAAGAAATATATATTTTTTCGAACTTTTTCGTTACCGATGTCTTCCGAACGGAAGAAGAAGTGCCAATCAGTACGCGGTTTACTGCGTTGGACTTGGTTTTCAAATGACAAGAGCTAATATTTGGAATCGATCGATAATGCCCTTCAACAAATTTTCTTAAAAAAAAAAAACTGAAAAAAACATATATTTGGAATATTTTTTAAACTCCAAATCTACTGTTTTGCAACGGCTTAAATTTATAGGAAGTCTTAATTTAAAAACGTTTCTGCGATAGCAGTTTTAGTTTAACTGGGTTGAGCTTTTCAAAAATTATGAGCACTTCACATACTTACACATACAAATACGGACACACACACACATATATATACATAAAGACGAGCTGTCAGAATTAGTCAGGGAAGTTTCCTAGAACCTCAAGACATAGAGATCTGATGAGAACTTGATTATTTTAATACTGGGTAAAATCAATAACCATCCGATTTTTAAAAATTATAAATTTTCCTACGAGGAAGTTAAAAATAAGAATTTATAATATTAAATAAAGTTAAATGTCAAGTTGTGCTTATTCTGTTAACAAATGAAATTAGTTCCTCTTTAAAATACTTCAAAAAATGTGGAAATATCAACATATTTAAGATGTTTTCATAAAAATATTTAATAAGTTTTCTGATGCTTATCAATTATGGATTTTTTTATCTAAATAATATTCATTCTTTAACAGCTCTGTTCGCCACGATCTTCAAAATGTAGTGTGATCGACTTTTTTATTTTTAAATTAGTTGTGGGTTTTCTTCCTTTTAAACTGGTAGTTTCTTTTTTTCATTGAAACTTTCAACGCAGGCAAATGTTACTAGACGCATTGAGCACTCAAAAGGATTAGTTTTAAAATCCATTTTTTGTGTAAAACCAAAGCGATTACGAAGAGATTTAGTTTTCAATTAGTTGCTTATTTAATAAGAAATGGAAAACTGCAAATATGAAAAAAAAATATTAGATTAAATTTGTATATAATTTCTAAGTCTCTCCACAATTTTTCTTGGCTTTTATATATAAGCACATACAGGCAATTAGTTTTCATATATCTTTTAGATAAGAAGATAAACTTTAATGACAAAATTAGATCGGTTTTACTGTTCAATTAAGTACCTCTGCCGGGCTTAATTTGTCACACACTGAATCAAGGAAATGTTAAAATAAGTTGGGCAAAAACCTGGACGTCATGATTAGACTCACAATTAATATTGTGCATCAGAAATTTTGTGCAGGAATCTTCTCCTCGCAGTTCTAGAAAAAAATTTTGTTTTTAGAACTCTTTTTGGTCCTGGCAAGACTCTGCTACAACTTTGCCCATAACCAACAGACCTTTTAGGTCCCAGTCCTCTTTATTATTATTATTTTCTTTTTTATAAGAATACAATTACATTCAGTTCACTTTGTAACTACAGTTTTAATCAAAATTACATTGTAAATAAAATTGTCTTAATTAACGTTGTCGTGCGTTTGTTAATTTGTTATCTTTTTTTTTCATAATAAAAAATTTAATTTCAAACGAAAAACACTTGCAACAAATGCGTTTCCCTTTATTTTCCTTCTCCGCCTTATAGTCTTGTCAAGCGTAAACAGGTAATTAAACTCATACATTTTTGACAGTTAAAGCTTAAACGTTGGTAGCAGGCCAAAGAAAATCGTATGCAGGGGCCACTGAAAGCAGGCAAAATCGTAGCAGCTGAAGAGCAGTTACACATACATCAAATAAGAAGTTAACAACCACATACTCGCGCACATGTGCCATAGAGAATGGGTAGACAGCATAGATACAATGATAAAAACGGCTGTCAAGTTCTCATCAAATATAATTTTATTTGTCATTTTGATTATGACATTTTAATGCTTTAATTGATGTGATATTATGAGCATTTATTTCTTGTGCGTTGTATGGGAGAGTGTTAGTGTTTGGTGGCAAAAAGGCTATACCTTTTGTTTGCATACGACTGTGTAAGAGTGTAGAGGTGTAAGTATGTTTGTGTGTGTGTGTGTGTGTATGTGTGTGTGTGCATATGCTTGTACTTAAAATATTATATTTTATTTAAAATCCTCCCGCATTTAAGCAATTTATTTCACTATATAATCGCATACAAAAGGAATAACTGAATGAAAACCACCCATAGCAACGCACAGTGGTTTTAAAAAGATGTTTCTTTAAGAGAAATTACCTGCATTCCGTCTTCCATATAAATCTGAATTTGAATAAAAAAATACAAAATTATTTCATTAATAAATTTATATATTTTCAAATTGTTATTTGATTCTTCAAAAATATTTTCATATATTATAAAAAACAGTTGACCCATCTCTGCTACTTCCTGCGATATTTAACCGCAAATATTCAAATTGAAACCAGTCGCGCTTCACTGTTTGTCGATTTGATATGGAATCACCCCTCAAAAAAAATTGGCTGTTCTCAACATAAATTTGCTTATCAAAGATAATCCAATTTGTCAAGGCAAATATTTTTCATAATTATAAATAGTTCAACACAAACCCACAAAAGTTTGATCGAAGTCCTTTGAATTATAGTTTTATCCTTGTGGGTGTTTTAAGTCACTTTTTTATAGAAATAATAGCGTTTTCTTTTCTGAAAAACATGCAACAATTTTTCACTTCTTTTCTAAAAAGTAGCACTTTAGAGGAGCTCTAAAACAGCAATTATTTTTCATAAGTGATGTTGGATTAACTTCTAATAAATTAATAGTTTTTAAATGACGAAAAGGTACCATTTTATATTAAAAAGTGCAAAAAATGTTGCATTATTTTGTAGAAAAGAAATCAATATAAGTAAAAATTAAGGCAGATATTTTAATTTGAATGGAACTTATTTTAAAAGTATGTTTTTTTTTAAATAACATGATTTTATATATAATAATATCAGGGTATTTTAGAGATATACAAACAGTAATATAGGGCAAGATATGATATATTAAAAAATATGTTTACAGCAATTTAATCTCCCTCATATGCCTGAGAGCCAAACTATTAACAGCTCCTTATAAACTCACACAAATAATTTCTAAACTGAATAGCCCGCGACCACTGTGGGAGCGCGCTTGCACTGAGAAGGCTTATAAATACGCTTAAAAATCATGTAGGAAAATAATCCAAAACAAAAAAGAAGACATAATAACATTTATATCTTAACAACACGGCAAATGTTGCATGCCGATTTTCCTTAAACACACACAGACACACACACGCAGTCATGCAGCATAAACATGCGACATTCAAATTGTGTTCGCTCAACCCCTGTAAATTTTCCCACTTTGTGTTATTTCCTTTTTTTTTCTTTAGAGTTATTGTATCTTTTTTTTTAATAAATGGAAAGAAATGACAACCGACAAGTATGACAAGTTAAATATTTTCGCTTATTTTCATTCAGCTTGTGTGTGTGTGTGTGTGTTTTGATGCCACTGTTACGACAAATACTGCCGTATGTTGTTGTTATAATTTTCATATCCGCTTTATAACATTAAAATTTACTTTGCATTAAATTCATTATATTTTTGTTTTTGTTTTTTCTTTCTTTCTTTGCTTCTCTTTCTGTGGGATTGATATGGAAAATCATGTAATTGATGTTCTTTAATTGCCAGCAAATGGCAAATAAAAAAAGAAGTTTTTCTCTATAATAATGAATTAACAGGCAGACAGACAAACAGACATAAAAATTATGATGACGATGATAATGATGATGTTAATAAGCATTCGCAGGCAGCAACAATGCAGACAAGACATGTTGTGCAGAAAAATGTTGTGTCACTTAATGATCTCGTGGTTAATGTATTGGAAAACTCATACATAATAAATGATATTAAATTATAATGACAATATCATGGAATTTTCTTTAAAGACAGAAGCACTCCGTTTTCAATTGCTTTCTTTTATACACCAGGGGGAAGGGATTAAAATTGTTTAACGTTTTTGCCAACTAAACTGTTACTAACTGTCTGTTTTATAAAAAAATTATTCTTTCTTCACAATAAATTAAAGCAAATCACAAGGTAATTCCATAAATATCGTTGCTACACATCATTTTGAAAATTTCCACACCGAACACAAAATAATTAAAGGTATTTATTCTTAATTTTATAGGCTAATTTTTTAATGCACAAAGAAAGCAAAAGGAAAGTCAATATCAGTTTTATATATCCATCTTACACAGCAGAGTAGAACAGCTGTTTTCAAAGGCCGCTACACGTTCGTCATCAATGCTCTTAAGTATTTTTATTTTTTACCGCTTGTTAGGCGGCCTATTTAAAAGTGATAACAGTTTCTATTCGTACAAATTTTATTATGAAAACGAGCACAAGAACTGAAACCGATGGCATAACACTTTTGTTAAATCCCTGTGTTGCGGTTTGATTACTTTTCTTCAAATACTATTTTTCAGAATTGTTTGCTCTATGTTTCTTCAGTCAATCCCTTTTGGATTAAATTTTCAATTTTAATTTTTTTTTTATTATACACACAAACAATTTTCTGGATATACTCGCGCAGTGGTTTTGCCAAAAATGAATATGGAAGAATAGTTGAGTTCAAGTTTCAAAACTATTTTGAAAATTTTCGATTTTTTGTCAATTTGCGCAGAGACATCAGATTTGATTTGATTTCTTTGGTCGCTTGATTTAAACAATTAAAGAATAGAAAAGTTATTCCTATAAATTACAATTGTAAAGAAGTTATTTCAATAAAAAAATTTGTTAAAAATCTGTCCGTAGGAAATACAAACAAATCTTGTGCAAAATAAACTTTAAACTTTTAAATAGATCCTCGAATGGCTTGTCAATTTATAGAACGCTGAGTATCATTTAAGAAAAAAACATTTAAACAATTATAAAAGGAAGCCATCAACTAAATTTTAAATGTTGTTTTAAATGACACTTTTCTATACAGTGACATGAGTTTAAATCATAATAAAACCAGGAAATATATTTTCAATATCAATGAAATGGGCTTTATTTAAGGAAATTAAAGTTTAAATATGATTTCTGTCATGTGGTGACTAGAACATCGATTTTCAATAACTCTTTGCAGCACGTGCGGCCGTACTTCACCGATATATCTTCGATGTTGATTTCCAGGTATTCAGTTGTTTGTGGTTTATCAACGTAGACAAGGGGCTTCATATAACCCCAAGAAAATAGTCTGACGGTGCTAAATCATACGATCTTTATGGGCAATCAAATAATATTTTCAACAATTTAATTTTATATATTATATTAATTTTATTAAGTTACATCACACGATCTTGGTAGCCAATTAATTGGGCCATTGTGTTAAGTTATTGTTTCATCAAAAGTTCGTTTGAATAAATCAATTGTCGAGCCCGTTGTATGGGCATATGACTCCATCCTATTTGGAACCATATATCAGAAGGGTTAATGCCACTTAATTGAGGTTCGAAAATATTTCGAATCGTTTTTCTATATTGTTCAGCATAGACAGTAACATTCTTAGCATCATCGTTTTTGAAGATTTGTGGGCCAGTTACTTCGCCAGCTCATAGAGCGCACCAAAAAGTAATTTTCTGTGCATGTGATGGTATCTCGATTAAAGCTTATGGGTGCTCCTCAGTTCAAATGCTACAATTCTGCTTATTTACGTTCCCATTCAAGGGATGGGCTTCATTGGAAAATTAAATGTTGAATGGATGAGTTTGACGAATAGAACAATTATTTTTATTAAAATTTTCAACAATTTTCAAGCGTTGCTCTGGTGTAAATCGATTCATAATAAAATTTCAAAGCAAACTGAACAAAAAGCAATTATCAGCTGTTAAATGGGTGTACAAATGAAGCAGTGATGCCAACTCAAAATTGTAACACTCATAAAAAACACTCGTAATTAAACTAACGTAGACTAAAATGAAACTTTCTGAAGCATTTAAAATAGCAACGGCAACAAGTCAAAAGGGAAATCAAAATACGTACAATTTCTCCAAGTGGGAAAAGCAGTTTTTGGTAACCAATAACTGACATGGGGTTAACTTGGATTGCATGTGTCTCAAAAACTTTCTGAAACTGGCCAATAACCTTTTTGAAATAAAACTTTTTAATATGCTGAACTAATTTTTACATAATTAATAATCATTAATAAATAACTTTCGGTGTTGTTGTTGTCCATATCAACCCATCAATTTAATCATCATGATGACTGTATTTGAATTGTCTATAGATTAATTAAGTTTATGAATTTATAAATTTTAGCTTTTGTCTTTTGTAAAGCATTTTTGTGTATGTATTTGTGGAATACGTCTAGCAGGTAAAAGATATTTAAATTCCTGTAAAATGACACATAATTTTTGCCTCGTAAAAAAGACACAAGCAAAACATTTCCTTACACGCAATTTCACTTAACTGGCAAAACTAAAAACAAACAGCAACAACAACAAAAAAGGACAATTTCGTTAGCAGCAGAGCTAAAAAAAAAGTAAGTGTAAATGTTCTTTTCATATCTCAACTAAAAGATTCTGTTGATAAGTTTAATTTAAGGGTTGGTTCAACTCATTTCATTCCCTTTTCCTTTTTCTTTTTTGTTTTTTTTTATTTTGCTGTCACCTTGTGGGCATCTAAAAAGGGGTGGTGGATTTATTTCAATTTCAAAGAGTATCATGAATTATGTTGGGAATATATATTTTATGCTTTTAAAATGAGCACATAAAATATATGTTTATGATGTGGGTGTTGGTATTATTCAACCGAAATGAATAGAAATAAAATAGAAGTAACGCATGTAAAAAGGGTTCGTTGTCAAACTTTCAAATAAATGACAAGTTTTTTCAATAATCAGAAAAACAATTTACACCTAAAGGCTATGCAGGGAGTAGAGTTGATTGAAATATTATTCAAAATAGAAATTATTTAAAATGAAAAGTTCCGTTTGTGTTGTATCAAAAAGGTTACAAAATCTTGATTTGTGTAGTGAACTTTTGGCTGATAGTGTCCTGACAATCAGTTCAGCTGAGGATCTCAGTTCATTCCCACACGACTACACCAAATTAGAGTTTAAAACGTCAGCTGAATATTAATTTTACTACGGAATCAAATAATATATATTAAATTAAATATATATTCCCCTTAATAATTCGCTCTGCAATGAAAGCACTTAAACTCAAATCGATCAAAATTATTATCTAAACGCTTCGCATTAATTTTATTACATTCATTTTAACTGTCTCTTCCATACTTTTAATCATCCATCAGCCATCCAAAATTTGACACTTGTTTGCCCCTCTAGGGGGAAAATTTCTCGTTATACAATGTTTAGTTTTCATTCAAGTGTTCTTATCGTAAATTTTATTCATTTATAAAAAGTATTCCATTTTATTCATGCTCTTCTCCTTTCTGGCGGGTTATCAAATATTGTCATCAAAAGGTTTAACCAACGTTGCTGTTAAAGGTGGTTGTTTGGTTGATTGTATTCGAATGCTTTTATGGCAGACAAAATGTTTTAATAGTTCCACCTTTTGCTACAATAAGTTTGAATAAAACAAAAATGCATATTTTATTGTTCTTTATGCACTGTGACAACCAGGGCATTGATTAATCAGTTTTTACAATGAATTTTTATTTTTATGAATAAATAAAATTCTTAACGCTAAATAATAAAATATTTTATATCATTAATTCTACTCTTTTTATATCTGATTCGTAACGAACTTTATAGTTAATGTATTTTTTAACGATTTAAGGGTTAAAATACTGTGTGGAGTTGCTGAAGTCTTTGTTGTGGTTAAAATTGATAAATCTGAAACGGTTGAAATAATAATGCAGTAATAATTGATTAAATTAGAAATAAATAGTTGAGGGAAATAATTTTTTTAAAATGTAATTATATTTTTTATACTATTAAGAGTTGAAGGAAAAAATATTTTTCGGAAGGGTTTTCATGTGCAAAGTTGACAGATATCAATAGCTCAATTTCATATATATACATTTTATATATATCTTTTTTATTTATTTTTTTTTTTTTTTTGCCTTGGACCAGCCCTTAGAGAGAGACTCGGAATTAAGAAAATAGGATGTGTTTGTTTCACAAAAAACCAGGCTAAATAAAAAAGCAAAAAATAGATGTTTAATAGCTGCGTAAAAGTGTGACCAAAAATATTTTTTAAGGACTCCTTTTAAATCAATAAATTTATTCCAGCTTTAAGTTCGGTAGAATTCTTTTGAAGATATCAATGGACGGCGACAGTTTAGCATTTTAAGTAACTGTCGGAGAAATTTAAGAACTTGGGGAGTTAGAAAATAGCCCTCATAACTATACCGATCATAATGTAAAACCATTTTATCAATATAACAAGTTCCAGAAGTGAATATGTATTCTGATCAAGATTTAAGAGCAACAATATCTCCACTTTTTAAAATTTAGTTGCGTAGTTTACACGATATAAACTAACTCACATACTTCAGCGTATTCATAAAAAATTAGTCACAAAATAAATGCGTTCCTTTAATTAAACTTTATATCATTGGCATATTTATAAAAAAAAATTAAATTAATTAAAATAAAATAAAATAGAATAGACTGGTTGTATAAATCAAAACATAATTTTCATATAAAATTTATTTCGAAACGCTTTTCAGAATTTTATAGGATTATACAAAATTGAAAACCAGCATTTTGTTTACGCTGTTTTTTTAAAATATTTTTAATTAATTGTACAGCGTGTTTTTTTAAAGTGTCCTAACTTTGAGTTGGCTTCACTGCTTCATTTGAACACCCATTTAACAGCTGATAGTTGCTTTTTGTTTATTTTCCCTTGAAATTTTATTATGAATCGACTTACGCCAGAGCAACGTCTGCAAATTGTTAAAATTTTTAATCAAAATAATTATTCTGTTCGTCAAACTCATCCATTCAAAATTTTATTTTCCAAAGCAGCCCGTTTCTGGTTAAATAGGTAAATAAATAAGCAGCACTGTCGCATTTGGACTGAGGAGCACCCACAAGCTTTTGTTGAACCACTATCACATCCACAGAAAATTATTTTTTGGTGCGCTTTATGGGCTGGCGAAATCACTGGCCCATTTGTCTTCGAAAACGATGATGGTCAGAATGTTACTGTCAATAGTGAACGGTATAGGAAAATGATTCCAAATTTTTTCGTACCTCAATAACGTGACATTAATCTGGCTGAAATGTAATTCAAATAGGATGGAGCAAGATGCCACACAACGGGTGCTATAATTGATTTACTCAAAGGAACTTTTGATGAAACAATAATTTAACACAATGGCTCAATTAATTGGCCACCAAGATCGTGTGATATAAGCTCTTTGAATTATTTTCTTTGGGATTGTATTAAGTCACTTCTCTAAGTCAATAAACCACAAACAATTGAATACCTCGAAATCAACGTTCAAAGACTTATCGGCGAAATATGGCCGCAAGTGCTGCGAAAAGTTAATGAAAATTAGTGTTCCAGATAGCGCCTTCTACGCGCCAGCTGTGGCAGCCACATGGCAGAAATCATATTTAAAAATTAATTTCTTAACATTTTCTTTCAATTAAATCCTATTTCATTGATATTAAAAATTTGTTTCCTAGTTTAATTATGATAAGTTCCTTTATTGGAAAATACCCGTTAGTTCCTCACTATATATATTTTCTCTATTCTCCTGTTTACGCAAAAGATTGGTAAAATTTTATAACAAAAATAGCAAAATTAATCTATAGAACTTTAAATATTTATTTATTAAAAATCATTTCGTATCCAGTCTTTTAAAAGTGAGACATATATTGCTGAGACCACAACTTCCATAAAAGTGTTTTAAACTTAAAGAAAACTACAGCAAATCATTGACCACTAATAAAACAAACTGCCTCAACTTCTAGGCAAAACAATATTATGGAAAATGTTTTTATTTATTTAATTTTAATTCCATAGACTGACCAAAGCACTGATGTTTCTTAACCATACCCCCCCCCCCCCCCCCCCCCCCTAAAAGTGGCAAGAAATAGAATTAATAGTGGCCTATTGTTTTCTGTGCCACTTTGGCACCTCCTTTTGTTTAGTGACCCATACTTGAGGCGGAAAGAAAAACCAAATATTATAAGCCAGCATGAAAAGTTTATTTCCTTTAAATAATACGGGTTGCCTTAAATAATTGTTTAAGTCCTTAAGAATGAGGGCTTATAGAAAAGGCGTACGATTTCAGTTCAGTGATGTGCGACAACATTCAAGCAATGAACCCCACTGCTCATTTGGAAAGGAAATGCCAAAGAAAAACAAAACGAAACACTTCTTTTGACTTATGCAAATATGAACAATTTAAACCACATGATTGATTATTTGATACTTTATCCTTCGTCATGGTTTTTTATTTTTTATTAAAATTATTTTGCTTTTCTTTCATTTTTTTTTCTTATAAGATAACCCAGTGAAGAGTTTAAAGGACGAAAGGCCACATTTAGGAAGATCATATAACAAACGTTTGTTATTTAGAACGTACAATTCCTTCTTGCAAATGAAATATTTGCCGCAAAACTTTTAAATGGGTAATTATTTATTTATTTCATTTGAAATTAAATATTTGTGCTAGGTTATCTGGTCCTTCTCATATACTCTTATTTAAATTTTCATTTGAATTATAAACTTTGCTAACAGACAGAGAATGTGAAGACTTTTGTTGTTTTAGTAGGGAAAATGTCAGGAGAAAAACTCAATAAATTAAGGCATTTTTTAGCGATACAAGTAGACTAAATAAATCTCTGCTGACTTCAAAATTAATGATACTTAAATTATATTAAAAAATTCAAAGTATTTTTAGTGCCAGTTAAGAGATTCGCACTTTGTCCTCTAGCGTCTAGCAGACTTGGCGATTTATAATAATTTTTCCCCATTTATTATTCCCCATAAAAAACTGTCTTTAAACTCGTCATCCATCTTCTGTCTACTTATACTTTCGTGTCCTGTTCTTGGCTCTAGATCAACGTTATCCTTGAGGATTTATCCGAATTAAAAAAAAAAAAAAAAAACTATTCTCTTAGCGCTCGATTTATAAAATGAAACAAAATCCGTCTATATACCAGCTATTAAAGAAATACAATCACTTTTCTATATAAAAACTTAAGCTGATTTATTTTCTAGCAAAGAGTGCAAAATTTTTTACACTTTTTAGCAGAAAATGGCAACATTTCGATATTTTAAATTTAGAAATCCATAAGCATCTTTTACGAAGAGTAAATTCTGTTTTAAAACTTCTCAAAACTTCCACTATTTACAAAACAAATGAAAAAATGTTACATGTTTTCCTGAAAAGAAAACGGATTTATAAGATATATATTCTCTACTCTCTCTACCCCCTCTTTCTTGCATGATGCCAATTGCATGAGAAAATATCCGACGCCTATGAGATCAGTGCTATTTTGGAACCCACTGTACTGTCACTACAAATAAAGTTGTACATTTACGTTCATCACTATTTCTTAAACGCTTAGCGGAACATTCTGAAAATACTAGGGCGTTTTAAGCCTTCGCAAGCAAACACAAGTAATATATGTCATTTTCTTCATAGTTTTTCCCCAAGTGTAAATTTCTAAATAGAAGTACAAATAGCATGTCAAAGTTCAATTAAAATCTGATGAAAAAATTATATACGAGAATTTCATCATAATAAAATGGATGTAATACTAGACACAAATTACATTTTTAAGCCGATTTCTTTTCTAGAAAAGAGTGCAACATTTTTTGCACTTTTTAATATAAAATGTCAGCACTCTGCCAATTTGGAAGTAAGGGAATAAAGATATAGAAATTAATCCGACATCTGTTATGAAAAATTATTTCTGTTTTAAAATTCCTCCAAATTGCCACTTTAGGAAATTAAAAAATGTTACATGTTTTGCAGAAGAGAAAACGCCATTGATCAGTTTTTATTTTTTATTTCTTTTGTTAGTTTTAGCTTTGAAATTCGTTATATTCGTTCGTGATAGACTAAAGAATCATTCAGCCTTTTGTTTTCATTCTATTACAAATTGGCGAATTTCGAAAGCTGAATATATTTAAGTTTAATAATTTATGCCACAAAACTGCGGAAGCTCTAACAATATGAGTTATTTTGGTGTAGGGTTCTGTTAAAATAAAAACCACCTTAAGCATCATGACCTGACAGATTCCTTAAACATCAATTCATTTTTCAAGCATAACAAATTTTCACTTCGACTTTGGCATAGTTAAAATTAAGAAACAGTAAAGTCTAGCAAAGACAGACAAATGAGGAAATCTATACGATCAAGACATACGAATTTTATGGACTCCATTGAAAGATGTTCCAACCATAAGACGGGATGTTAATTTTAAATAAAACAAGAAGTTGTTATAAAATCATGTGGAAATCTTTGATTATGATAGAAGGACACGTCAATTTTGACACGACAATTAAAAAATCGGCCAAATTTTTGTCACTGCTACGACGGTATACCTATATCCGGTAGTCCATTCTTTCAATGACACTGTGCCATAATTAAAGATCCAAATCATTATTGTGGCCCGTTATATCATTCTTTAGCTCTTGAATTTTTCCCCTCTTATTGTGCACGTCAATAATTAAATATTTAAAACTGCTTTTCTGAGTTTTATAACCCGTAATATATCCTTTAAAATTAAATAAAATTGGTCTTTCGTATGTGAGAGGGTTTTGTAGATATTGAAAAAATTAGCTCAACAAATTCGTCGAATTCGGCAAAGTTAAGAAATTTTTAATATGACAAACAATTTGTTAAAATTTTACAATTTTTTTAAATACTAAATAGAACGAAAAAGAGCCTCAAATTGATTTCCATTCAAACCGAAAAGGACTCCTGTGTAAATTTTTATCCATTTGATGGAATAAAAAATTTCTTTAACCAACTATGAAAATAATATCATGACAATAACTCCTTTTTCAGCGTTATAATTGTGTTTCCGATATAGATTATTTTTCATAGTGTCTTTTGAAAAATTGTTACAGTGGCAACTAACGTTGACTTTGAATTCAAGGATTATCTTTTTTTGTGCAAATACTTAATAAAACTATAAAGAACTCTGACCGAATGTCTTTCAAATCGAAAGGGATCCTGTTTGATTCCTTGTCGATTTGATATGCCTAATTTTCAATCTTTAATTTCTTAAATTAATTGCTGTTACTTTTCTGACTAAATAGAACTAAAAGGCACCTCTGACCGAATGTCCTTTAAATCGAAAGAGGTCCTGTCTAACTCTTTGTCGATTTGATATTCCTAATTTTGAATCTTTAATTTCATATATTAATTGCTGTTAGTCTGCTGATCCTTTTCAAAAGTTTTCACTGTTTTGCCTAACATCAATATCATGTCTAAAGCTTTTACTTTGCTACTTTCCTTCGTTTGTATTTTCATTTCACACACAAGAGCCTAGACCAACAATATGTGCAACAAAACTTGTAAATTTTCTAATTTGCTTAGCAAGAATGTTAAATTGCAAATATTTATTGGGCCAAAGACTAAAAAAAAAGAAATATCTTATTCAAAGAAAAAGCAACAACATGATGCCAGTATATACGAGTAGATGGAGCGTTTTTTAAAAGGGATATAGAACAAACACTGATTACGTCTTTCGTCCTGTGCCAGGCTAACTCAGTTGTGTTATGAAAAACTAACTTAGTGGGAGAGAGCAACTAAAAATGGTTTTGTGGTTGATGAAGGTTTCGTTTATTTAGATTTTATTTATAAAAAAAATATATACAATATATAGAATGATGTAAAGAAGATATTGAAACTGGAGCATAAAGAGTTTTACTTACTTACCACTGCCCATACAATTTATGCTCTTCTAACGATTGTATGAAAGATGTAGGTTGGCTTAGTTTGTCTATTATCCTTTTGTCATGTATCGGTTAGTTTTGTTTGCTTTTGTATTTAGTTATTTTACTAATGCTGCACCTTTTCTGCTCATTTATCTCTTGGCCAAGATTTACTGTTTGTTGCTGTTAGTTTGTTGGTGATTTATTTTTATCTTCTTAAAGTAAAAATGATTTCGGTCACTGCTTTTCATATGCGTTTATGTTCTAAATAGTTTAAAGTATCTTCTGTGACCCTTTTAATGAAAATTTGTTTTTATATTATATTATTTTTTTTTTTGCCTTTTAGTTTTATATTTTTTTAATATATTTTATGATACCAGTAAAAGCTTTTACTTTGCAAATTTTGTTACAGTGGTCAAACAGACTCCTGCATTTTATTTAACTTTTAGAGATGTTCAACTAAAAGTAGCCGAAGAGCCTTGTTTTTATTTATTTGGAGTGGGGAGTATCGTAATTGAGTATTTTTCAATAAAATTTAAACGTTATATGACCTCCTCAACCACTGTGCCAATTCTCTGTGAACAGAAATCAATAAGCACAAAGTCAACGAGATTCTAATATGCACCTTCTCCACAAACAAGGCCATAAAATTGTGTTAATAAAAAATAAAAATCGAATACTAAAAAAAGCAAAATAAATTTTATCAAACAATGAATTCTCTATTGTGCGCTTGACATGATCCAGTTTAAACGATAAATAATTGCTAAGATCAACAATTCAATATATTTTTTTTTCTTCTCTCACTATTGACCTAAAGGAAATTGTGTTGTAAATCTAAAACATTCCTGCAAACAAAGTACCATGTAATCAAACACATACACTGGCACAGGTCCTCACACACTCATACCAACACAGAAATATAAAATAGAAAATGTTATAAAGTCTTCAATAGGTGACACAACAAAAGCCCTCATATAGAAATTTTCCATACGATGGAGTATTTGCAGCTAAACAATTTTTGGTATAGAAAATAAAAAAAGAATTGAGAAAAGAATTTTTTGTGTAATACAAATGGGCTATTGTTAACAGATTGAAAATTAAAATTAAATTTTACATTGTTGTTAACGCCTGGTCCCAACAACGCATTCAAAAGCCCTAACAACAGAAGGGTTGTTTAAGGCCCTAAACGAAATAAATGTGAATGCATGCATGCCCAACGCAGTCTGGGGTAAATGTGGTTTGAAACTTTGTTGCTATTTTGTTTATTTATTTTTTTTATTTCTCTTTTTATATGCTTTACTAGTGCGCCTAATGTTG